>OX453040.1:7096649-7721649 GCA_949699805.1 Tromatobia lineatoria | reverse complement strand
TTGACTTCGATAGTTGTCACTGAGCCTCATCAAGGCCGCTCTTAAAAATGTATGACTATGATCTCAGAAACGATGTACCCAAGGGACTAAAATCAGTACATGCATTAAAGAACACCAACGGTGTACCATAAGCGGTAGCTTTTTTCAGTCAGCGCTAGCTGAACATTGGATGGACACTGCACATTCAATTCAATATAAAAACACGAAAGTATTAATGTTGACCTAAAATTATTCCGCTTGGAAACATGGAGAGAAGGTGTGGAAATTAAGAAACACCGGAATAACGTAGATGAAGATCAAATTACTAAGTTAACCCAATTTCGGATACCGTTCTCTTGGCTATTTTGTTTCAATCATCGGCCCACCAAATAAAAATGCTTTGCTTGGCTGGTGTACTGGATTATGACAAAAGGTTTATACTTAAAGACAACCTGAAGATAGGAGCCTCAGTATCAAAGTTCTAGCCTTGATGATGCAGACTGTAACGTTTGCGAAACGTCGGCATAAAACTTAACATAGAAGCAGCAACTATCCAGAAGCTTTGAATTCTGATCTAACCAAGGCTTCAATAATGCCTTTTCGGACACCATTTACGGTGCTTAGTAATGCCAACCGACAAGATGTGTGGACCATTTTACTATTTTATTACTACAAACGATGTCACGATTAACGAGAACATTTCATCAACATGATATCCATTCTCATATTGTGAACTTACTTTCGAGCAGTTTTGTTGACTCCCTGGCTCCCAGATTCGGCGCATACGATTCCTGCACGGCGTCGCATCACCATGGAAAGAAAGGATTAATTACCACAACCAAAAAATGAGTTGACACAACCAATCGATTATTATATTTTCCCTAACAACTCAAATGATAGTGCCAACGGTTCGAATGGTAATAAAGATGATTCGAATGGTGGTCCCAATAATTCGAGTAGTAGTCGCAACGGTTGGATTCGTTAAACTCACTAATCTTGCGAGGACCAATCGTGAATAGTTGAGGTTACTATTCGGTATGGTTGAGGCGAATAATTTTTGAGAGATTGTGTACAGAAAATTGGAAACGTAGTTGTCACAACCAAACATTTATTTCCGTGAAGAAGAGAACTTTTAATTCATGTACAACGCTTTTTTTCAGCTTAAGGATGTAGAAGCGCGCTAGGGTGCTCAACTTCCTAAAAAGTGAGAATTCAGAGAGGAATTCGAACACTTCTCGATGGAATAAAAATCTTTAAAAAATGAAACATACAGAAGGTGCGGAAAATATCAATTTTAAATATTAATAATTGCAAAATGTTATTAACAAATAAGTGAAGAACGAAAAATTGTTCAACAAATTATCCATCAACTTAACTTGTTTTTCGAATAAAAATGATTCGTTAAATTTTCGGAATACGTATAAATTTTCTCAGAATTTCGTCTAATGTTTGAAAATTGCGGTTTTTTTCTGTATGAGCTGTATTCGCGAATCTATTCGATCAATAGTTTAGGAACTTCTTGGGTGTAATAGGTGGTTTTGTGAGAAACACATATAAAAAATTCGAGACTTAAAATGCATTTTTTAAGAAAAATGAATTCCAAAAAAACGAAATTTCGATGATAAGAATAAATTCTGAAAAAATTCGTACGTATTTAGAAAAATTGAAGAATCATTTTTATTCGAAAAAAAAATTAGGTTGACGAATAACTTATTGAACAATTTTTTTTCCGCCTATTTGTTAATAACATTTTTCAATTATTAATATGCAAAATTAATCTCTTCCGCACCTTTTGTAGGCTAAATTTTTAAAGATTGTTCTTCCATCGGGAAGTGTTCAAATTTCTCTCTGAATTCTCACTTTTCAGGAAGTTGGGCTCCCCATCGCGCTTCTACATTCTTGATGAAAACCCAAACGACTTTGAGTTTTCAAATTATGTGAAGTCACTTGAGAGTGCCAAATCTCTATTGGTGGCTGTGCACATATTTGTGAATGAAAAAAACGTCCAACAAGGGTGAAGTCATACCTTGCAGGAACTAGCTATGATATGCAAAACCGAGAAACAGAACGGCGATGTTATTTCAACCAATTGACGAGCAGCAGTTGGATAGAGTGGGCTGGTCCAGGCTCCGGGGCATTCAAGGGAGACCTGCGGTAATGCCCTGTCACACACGGCGGCCACAACGACACCCGAGGGGTGATTAGTCGCACAAAAGCCCTGGCCGATACAAGTGAAAGCAAATTGGTAGAAAATTGATAATCAACCACCGATATATGAAGCTTCCTCTCGAGCCAACGAAACAGCTTCAAAAGGGCTGCCGATCCGAGAGGGTCATAGGATGAAGTTATAAGCTGACGAATACATGTTGAAGATAGACCGGAGATATGACTAAATATTTTTATACCCATTTTTTATGCTACCATTCTCCGCGAATATAAAGTCTATTCGGATATATATTTTTGATATTCTGAAGATTAATATGAAAATATATGGGTTATTTCGTTTAATATTGACCGACGCACACCGTTGTTTTTTTTTAAGGGATCATTAAGGGTTATCATACATTCTGCCTATAGAATGTCAAATTTAGTCGATTTTCGTAATTTTTTTTGGAAGATAAAGCATGTATACATCTTTTCGGGCTCATATGTCCTTTTTGTTACATAATTCTAGTCTTTAAAACGATTTTTGTTGTTTAAAAAAAGTGGAAAATGGCGTACATATAAACAATCACCGTGAAGTTGTCCGAAAAGAAGGCCGAATGCGGTGAACAATCCGACTCGTAGAATTATCTGGAACAGCCTGTGCAAAGAAATTGATTAGTATGGAAATTTGGAGTATTAGTGTGAAAACTTGTTTGCGATAAACTGATTTGAATCGAGCGTCTAGCTAGTTTTTTATGTTAAGGTTTTCTGTAGAGGGACTAGATATAAACCAGCTAAAATAGACCTAGAGATTGCACGGCTATCTAGATCCTATCGAGTTTTCATGTCGAAGGTTATCTGATGAGAAGATAGATACGATATATCTAGCATATACGTATAGATCCCTTGGTCATGTAGAGTCAAGCCAGTTATGCTTGAATAATATTGTTTAGCACCACGTTATTTAAGTACTTGTCTCCACTTACGTTGGTGCAGTTAAATTGCCATTGTAAATGATATAATATTGTACCGTTATAAACCATTAACAGCGTTTCAGCTATTGACAGGGATTAAATATATCTATACAAATTTATTAAAAATGTCGACTGGGAATATTTTCGGTTTATATCGATTTCCTCAGCATTTATTTTTTTTGTGAGATCAGCATTCATTAATACATATGAACGAAACTTAAATTGTAAATTAATTATTTTATTTCATTGTAATCCTTGACATTATTACTTTTTTTCAGACGATTTCATTATTTATTGTTGTTTCAAACAATTCCATTACTTATTTTTGTTTCATACAAAATCCCTAAAGGCAGAACTTACATTTTAAAGGAAAAACGACTATACATTTAAATTGTTTTTTTTTATTAATGCTATCGGATATTTAGGCAAGAACTGAGCTCGAGGGCCGATAGAGAAATTTAAACTATCTCCGTTCTGTTACTAAGTTTACTAGGCGTATTAGTGGAATCTTATTCAGGTTGTGGACAGTTGTCTTATGTAACGGCTGGACAGCAAAAAATTAAACATAGCGTTCGGATTTAGCTAATCTTCTGACCTCAATTTTTTACTAGCGAGTCGAAAAACTTGTCATTTTCCAGCTGGTGGCAAGCTTGATTTTCCACACGGGCCCTGCACATCATAGGATTATCTGCACAAAGGAGTGCCTGCGCAAATAAATTTATTAGGATATCCATGTGATCACTTGATGAAACAATAATATTGGAAAAATAATGATAAATAACTAAAAGGGAGGCCTGATAAAAAAAACTTTGATTGTTTCGGACAAAAATGTAATTGACCCAGCAAAATATCTAGGCTGTATAGAAAAGCAAACCGTTACGGGCATCTTTATTGTGTTCGTCAGGTGGCATTTTTAATTATTACAATTTCATACGTGCAACCGCAACTCCGTTATATTTTCATGATCAGGATGTGGATCTTTAAATCTAAATCATCTCAAACTGTGTTAAATTTTCTTCACAATATTCAATTCTCGAAATGTTCACTGATTCAAACGCACATCCATATGTATAATGTAGCAATACTTACCGAGAAAAAGCGATGTACGTGCACGTGTGAGCTTTCCACTCCTCGGGTTTTTATGACGAAGAGAAAAGTAAATTTATTCCGACTACGGTTCCCTCCTCCCGTTGTCAGAATCCCGTGGACCCTCACCCACAGATTTATGGACTTATAGATTCTTCCTCTTTCCTGAATTCCTACTGGCGTAACGGGAGCGTCGAGCTTGCACCCTCACGAGGATCCAGCAAGCCATCGAGCTTTAGCCAGCCTTGCGACGTTTTCGTTTCTTTTTATGTGTTTTTGTTTCGCGATATGCTCTGGGCTTGGACCGCTCCTTTTTCCCCTCTTCGCTGCCACCGCTACACCACATATATATATACTTACAGCTCGTTCTCATAGGTCTGGCCAGAGGAAATCGGGGAGCCATGGTCGCCGCCGAGCTTCCACTTTCCACCCAAGTGATATCTACGAGAAAGAGGTCTCTGGACCACATAAATTTATCACGAATGTCTTTCCCTTGGTCGCTGTGCATGGCAGTCTCTCCCTGCGCGTACAACAGCAGCTATCATCCAGAAACGTCGCTTCTCTCTGAAATATCCCACTGCGAATAATATCTACGTAACCTACTCGCCATTACTAGATAATAGAAATAGAATAATACGTCTGAACGGAAATTTCGAAAAACATGCAAGTTGGAGTACGAAGAAAATGTACAAATAAAGTACTGCTCTTTATTAAATTTTGTATTATGCTTATAAATATTTTGTGTAACGACGTGAAAAAATCATATATAGGTCAATATATGTAGTCTGTATAAGAATAACTATACACTGTATTTCATTTACATAAAATTCACATATAGTCTGCAGATTTGATGAAACAAGTTTTGTGGAAAGGTATTAAATTTACATAAATTATATTGCACTTTATATAATTTTTATAGAATCTTCATATGTATTGTATACAACGTATAGAAAATGTATATATGAACATTCGTATATAGCTTTTATGTAGATCTTTATATATAATTTTTATACAATCTTCATATAATTTTTTACTTGGGTACATACAATATTATGGTGGTTACATTATAACTGTATTGAATTGACTATTAATTTTAGAAACATGACGACGTGTTTAAAAATTCAAACCGCTTATTATGAATTATTGAAATTACGATGACATTGAATTATTAAGAAATCAGGTAAAATAAGCAATCAATGAAAAAATCTGTAAGATGAACGTATTGACTTTCTTATCAAATGATCTTCATCATTTTTGTGCAGTTTTTTTTATTTCTTAATAATACATAGGAATATTATTTGATGAATTTGAAGAAACCTTTGGATGTCATAAATTTTCACAAACGTTTATAAAAATGCAAACGTTTTATTATGCATTAAAATTGTTGGAATCATTGAACACACAATTTTATAAGAACAGTCTCGGAAAAATCCCAAAACGTAACGAACAGTCAGATCATGCATTTACTTATTTAAGTACATCAGAAAACCCAAACAAATTTTATTCACGATAAAGAAATCATGATTTTGAAAAAAAAATCGAGCAAATATTTTCTTAACCAAAAATTAAATAACTTTTTGGCATTTTTATTATACTAAATAAATGTATTAACGATTTACGAATGTCTTTGCCTTGGTCGCTGTGCATGGCAGCCTCTCATTATTGTGAGTAAATCAGCACCTATCGTCCAGAAACGCCGCTTTTTTTTTAAAGATTCCACTGCAAAGAATATCCACGTAATCTCGCTATTACTAGATCTCAGAAATTTTATAATAAATCTAAAAAGAAATTTCGCGGAGTATGTAAGTTGATGAAAAAAGAAAATGAGGTTATATTTTCCTAAGATAACACTATAGGACCGAGTCACTAACCCAAAAAATAAGTTGCCAAAAATGTTCACGAAAATTTCGAAAAAAAATGGGGCTTTATTAGTAAACAAATTGGATAAGCAAAAAATTATAAAACAATAAAATAACCATTCGAAATTCATATTTGAGAGATTTGTTTGTCTTTAGATTCGAAAATCTCCTGACTATGATATGGAAATGGTTATTTTATTATGTCACAATTATTTGTTTACAGAATTTGCTTATCAATCAAGCTCCATGTTTAGTCGGAAGGTTTTCAAATTTTTGTACAATTGTTTTCATTTTATCATTTCTAAAGTAATTCAGACGCTCTGCCACATGCGCTATGAAATGCAGGTTACAGAATATGCATCAATGGCGGTCATATTTTGACATTTTGATATATTCAAGTACGCCATTTGCAAAATTGATTCATCTATGCGAATCAACGACTTATCACCACGCTAACAATGAATGTTCAAGAGATATAATGTATTAAATATAAGCCAATAAATAAATGCAACATAGAAGAATGGTGTCCGGCGCCACAATTACACGAGATTTTGAGTTCTTGGGTATCAAACTACAGGTTACATTCGCATGGTTTTGTTAAAAGATATTTTATATCAGGATTAGTTTTATCAAAACTTTATTTTTCTTACATTTTTGTCACAAGCTTTTTCGACATGTCACACGAAGAAAACGATTTTGCCAAGCCAGTAAATCATTTGCTGAAATAGTGATGCCATTATGGTTTATCAGCTAGCTTAGCAACAGAAATTACAAGCCCAGCAGAAAAAATCGTTAATCTAGCAAAAAGATTTGTTAGCTCAGCGCAAAGATTTGTTGAACTAACAATTTTTCCTGTTAAGTTAGCTGCTAAATCGCTGTTGTCACTAATTTAGCTGGGTGGGGGTCAAAATCGCGAATGACCAAAATAGCGAATGGCTAAAATAGCGTATTAAAAAATAAGAAATGTCTAAATGTAGAATTTCCATAACTATGGAATTCGCTTTTTCAGCCATTTGTATCATCCGCTATTTTGAATGCATTTTTGATTGAGGTTAAAATAGCGAATGGTCAAAATAGCGAATGGTCAAAATAGCGATTGGTCAAAATAGCGAATGGTCAAAATAGCGAATGGTCAAAATAGCGATTGGTCAAAACAGCGAATAGTCAAAATAACGAATGGCTGAAATAGCGAATTTCACAATGATGACCATTCTAGATTCAGACGTTCCTAATTTCGAAATTCTCTATTTTAACCATTCACTATTTTGGTCATTCGCTATTTTGACCCCCACCCGAATTGCTGACCTAGCAAAATCGTTTTCTCCGTGTACCATCGGTAAATATTAAAACTTGCATATCTGAGAAAGGCTACACGGAAAGAAATGTTTGGTTGTGACAACTACGTTTCCAATTTGCTGTATACAATCTCCCAAAAATTAGTTGTCTCAACCATATCGAATAGTAACCTCAACTATTCACGATTAGTCCTCGCGAGATTAGTGAGGTTAACCATCCAATTGTTGCGACTACCACTCGAATTGTTGGGATCACCATTCGAACCGTTGGCACTACACCGAAAGAAAAAATTTCCTTGATTAAAAGAAATAGGTGGATTGAATTATTTTCTTTGATTTCAATGAAATATTTACTTGATTTCAATGAAATATTTACTTGATTTCAATGAAATATTTACTTGATTTCAATGAAATATTTACTTGATTTCAATGAAATATTTACTTGATTTCAATGAAATATTTACTTGATTTCAATGAAATATTTACTTGATTTCAATGAAATATTTACTTGATTTCAATGAAATATTTACTTGATTTCAATGAAATATTTACTTGATTTCAATGAAATATTTACTTGATTTCAATGAAATATTTACTTGATTTCAATGAAATATTTACTTGATTTCAATGAAATATTTACTTGATTTCAATGAAATATTTACTTGATTTCAATGAAATATTTACTTGATTTCAATGAAATATTTACTTGATTTCAATGAAATATTTACTTGATTTCAATGAAATATTTACTTGATTTCAATGAAATATTTACTTGATTTCAATGAAATATTTACTTGATTTCAATGAAATATTATCTTTGAATTCCAAAGAGAACATTTCATTGCCTTTAAAGAAATATTTGCTTGAGGAGCGTAATCGAAGAGACGTTTTCATTGGTTCACGGAAACGGGTGTCTTTGATTTGAAGAAACGATTTCCTTAACGGCATAAGGTCCGCTACAGATTGACGCGAGCGCGTCTGTCGCGCCGCCTCAGTCGTCGGTACTGGTTGGATCGGTGCGTTTCAATGTTTCTCGCGGAAGCCGGTCTCAGCGAGTACCTTGAAATATTTGAAGTGAAAAATTAATTAAGAAAAACTCACAGATACGTTTTCTGGCATGGAGAGTGATTTTTTAACCTAAAGTTTGCCGTTTCGCGACACGCGATTTTTTAGATTAGGTTCTTTGAAAACAATGAAACGGAGTTCCCTGTTTCAAGGAAAAAATTCCTTCATTCAATGCCACTACATTTCATTGAATATCTCATCATTCAAAAAAAGGATAATATTCGATCAAGTATATTTTTTCCTTGATTTGAAAGAAATGTTTCTTAGGTTGGGATTTCAAAGAGATTTCTCTGAATCAAGGAAACTTTTTCTTTCAGTAATATCATTTCAGCTGTTAGGGAAATATAATAATCGATTGGTTGTGTCAACTCATTTTTTAGTCATAGTAACTAATAAATTTCTTTGGGTGTATGGTATTCGATCTTAGACCGAAATGACTGTCTCAGAAGCGTCGTAGTTGGGTTGCGGTCAACCCCCTCGAACGGTGCAACCACCGCAGAAGCGGCAGCGGCTGCTGGGGCAGCCACCGAAGTCGCGTCGCTGGTTCTACCACCTCGGCTCTACCCGGCGACGATGGCTTATAAATATTCAATAGCCACGCGGCCAAGATAAACTAATTAAAACTTAGATCTCGGTAGTCACTTTAGATTTTTACTTACACAAGAAGCATTTCAGCCCGACCGCCCTCCCGCTTCGGGCGGGTAGGGGAACGGAAAAAAAGTCTACAAGCCGCGGCGGCACGGACTGTTGCACCGCGCGAGCTCACCGGTACGACAAGTGCGGGATAGCACCCCGCTGCGCTACCGATTTCATTCCGCGGCAGAGAATCGTGAGCGCAAAGAAAGCTTTACTCTGTACTCTCATTAAGAAAACGACGTTCGCTTTTTTTATCACTATCCACTGATGCTACACTCACTGACTCTCGACCCTTCTCTGATTCTACCCTATGGCTAACCTGCACTCGACGATCGCTATTTGTACACTGAAATTATTCACGTGCCATTACTTTCCTTCTGAAGATCACGGTTCGAATTAATTTTTGTTTTCTTTCTTTGAGTATTTACATTTTTCACCTTTTCTTTTACATGGAAATAATCGAATGATATTGATAGAATGTAGTGAATGGTTACATTCTCCTGTGACTCCGTAACGGGATCCTCAAAAAAGGGAGTTAATTAGTAAAATGAATGTAGAATATTAGACGCAACTGTTTTCTGAAGTTTTATTCTGACGTTATCACAGTTTTTTTTTTTTTTTTTAACGTGATATCTTTGTTTTTGCGAAAAGAGGAATGCGATGGCTATTAGAGCAGATCAAGTACACCGAAGAAAAGATTTCATTAATTCACGGCAATCTTAGCCAATGAAAGAAAATACTTGAGTTTTAATGCTACCTTTTCATCAAGGATGTATGATACGTATTGTACTGCCAAAAGGGAGTTTCAGAGACAATTTCGATCACTTCCCGATGGGATAAAAATCGGAAAAGAATAATGCATATTAAACGTGCCGAAAAGATTGATTTCGCAGGATAATAATCCCAAAATTTTAATAAAAAATTAGTGAAAAAAAACAATTGTTTAACAAATTAACAGTCAACATAACTTTTTTGCATGAAAATGATATGTTAATTTTGCACATATCCAAAATTCGTTATTTCGCACACATTTTTGAAAATAAAAAAATGACAGAAATGAGTTAAATTACGGGCTCCTTGAAATTCAAAGCCGTTTATCAAGGAGAAACGGAAAACAATAAACTGAGCTTAGGTGCGAGAAAGACAGTCCGAAAGATGTTCAACATTGGACGATGAAATTCCCAGCACTTGCTGCCATTAAGTATATATTTTTTAAAAATCGAGGAGGCCGTTCGTTTGAATCAATGAAAACTTTTTTTTAAACAGTAAAACTGTATCATAATTATACGCTCACTACGTAAATAATCTTTACAGACCATGGAATGTTCTCTTCGAAATTTTAGTATAGTATTTCATCGAAATCGAAGAAATATTTCGTTGAAATCATTGAATACAAAATCCACCCACCCATTTCTTTAGCGTTAATGAAATCTTTTCTTTCAAGATAAGTAATTAGGCCTTCTTCTGTTCATAGATATTGTATCTTCATCCAACACACATTTTTCGAGAACACAGACGATTTTTGTGTTTACCTCCATACAATTTCTGGGCAATAATGGTACTTAATAAAGGAAAAAAATAGTAGCATAGATCCATAATTGTGAACACCCGTGAAGAAATCAATAAAATTAATAAAAAAATATATGTATTCAATATTTTCAATAGAACGATGCGATGAATAAAAATTAATTCAAAATAACAGGTACAATGTGTAATTATTCACAACAACAAAAATTAATATTGATTTATATGGGACATTTTAGCTTAAGCTTACGCGAATTTCCTGAAGAAAATATCAATAATATATTTTTTTCCATTGAAGGTACCGCTTCTTTTTAGCCGAACAATGTTTTTAAGTTCCTTATATAAATAACAAGTATTTAAGACTTATGAAAAAATAAGTTTAGGAGTTCTGGCCATTTTTAAGGCTAAATAATTTTTCTATCTTTGTTTTGCAAAAACCTCGGTATATTCGAACTGTATTGATTTCCTCCAGTGATGTATATGAATAACGAATGTTAAGAACTATTTTTGTAATAGAATTACAAATCATTGAAAAGATACAGCCATTTTCCACAGTGAAATCATTGAATACCCCATGTCATCATGATTGAGTTATAATACTTCAGCCATTACAAAAATTGTTCTTGAGATTCGTTATTTATATACATAATTCGAGGAAATTAATTCGGCTTAAGTGTAAGGTTTCCGCAAATAAAAGATTTGAAAAAAAACGATTTGGTCTTGCAGTTGACTAAGGACTCCGAATTTCATTCCGAACGTTTTTTGAAGATTTTCAAAATCTTGTTGTTCAAATGTTATTTTATTCATACACAGAACTCAAGAAATTTCATTTGGCTACAAAGTAACGGTACCTTCAGTGTAAAATATTAATGATATTTTTTCGAAAAATTTGAGTTAATTTGATCTAAAATATACCATATAAATCTGTATTAATTTTTTTCATGGGTCATAAAATTTCACACATTCCATTTTCCATAAATGTATGTACGATGAAACTGTCTTAAGATAGAGACGTTTGACGAAAAAATTCAAGCATTCTAATATCTTATCTGATTTCGATTCGATCGTTTTCATATTTGGTGAAGTTTTTACAATATCAAAATATCATTTTTCCAAATTTTTTAAAGAGATAAAAATTTGGTTGTTCAATTAAGGTTGAATCGCTGATATAATAAAACTTGACAAATAAAAAAATATATTAGCATTTATCTAAATAAACAAATTAATTAATTAATTAATTAATAAAGTAACTTACATTGAGCATCAGATATTAGAAAACATTGAAAAAAAAAATACCTAAGATGGATTCTATCACAATTAATAATTTTGTTTTTCTACAGTATAATTCAAGAGTTAGTGTGCTTTTAAAAAATTGAAAAAAAAAATGGTTTAGAAAAATGTTGCCAAAAGACAAACACGACGACAGAGACTCCTTGTAGTAGCTGCTATGTATATTGGAAGACTTTCAGCGATTTCGAGCCCCTTTCCAAGGCGTAGAATTACGCTCCCTCCTCGTTGCGCATTTTCATCCGTTGTTTGTGTTGCCTATTCTTTCTTTCACTCTGAGCCTCCCTTTTACCCTCGTCTTTTTGTCTGGAGCCGCGACGTTTTTTTCTCATTCGTCGAGACCAGGTTTACTTAAGATATTAAAGTACCCGGCGCTGCGTTCACCGTCGCGACGCCCCAAACCCAGCATCTTCTTCTCCGCAGCAACATCTCCCCAAGCGCGATCGTGCAGTCGCTTCTTCTTTCTTTTCTTACTTCCTTTCTTCCGCGTGCCTTCTTTCCACGCTTCTCTCGGTGTTTTACCGACGGCTTTATTTAATTTGTAAGCGGATTTTTGTACTAATCAACGGATTTAAGGAGGCTGGGCAAAGAGCTCGAGAAGGAGGATGAGCAAGGGTAGATCCAGAGGGGAGGAAAATGCACCAGAGGTTCAACACCAACGCGCGTGAAATGCTAGATGGGTCCGGGTTCAGGGCCAGCTTCCAAAAGAAGAAGAGTAAGACCAATACCCTCCCGCACTACCAAGAGACGAGAAAGTCATTTGAATTTATTTTAATTATACTAACGAATGCCTTCGCCAAACCAAAGAGAGAGAAAGTGAAAGCCTAACGAATTATTTGCTCACGAATATGATTGCGTCGAATACGACGCGGTCCCTAACGAAGGATTGACTGATAACTCTTTTCCTTTCTCAGTTCTACTCCATTTTGTCACTCCCGAGATTTAAGCAGATTTATTTTATGTTGAAATGCTTTCCAGATGAGTTAAATAATCGAACCTTGAAGAAGCAAATAAAGTGCTTCTATTTTCTATATTTTTTGTTATGTTTATCAATATTTCGTATGGATGCAATGTTGTGATGGTTACATTATTACTACATTAAATTGATTATTAATTTTGGACTTATGATAACGTATTTTTGAGATCTACGAGCTTAACGACCTCGGGAACGACGCATACCTTTGCTTGCGCGTTAAAACGATTTTATTTGAGTATTACAAATATAATTACTAAGAATAATATGATAATATTGAATATCGGACTAAAAGACCACGGTCGATGGCCTATTGGCAATAGTCATCAAAATATTGTATATGTTAGATATATATGTAAAACTGTAACATGTTCGTATTGTCAATAAATACTATCACTACTACTATTAAGTATCAAATGCTTGATGGGCATTCTGTTCAGCAGAATACATAATTGCATCTGAATGATATAAAATTATGAATATTAAAAAAAAAATTTTTTTTTTTACATTATATCGCAGAAATAATTTTCATGTAAGCGCACTATTGCGTGCCGATGTACCCTTACCCCAGAAACAGGCAACCCTCCAAACACCACTGTATGCTCCGTAAAAGGGCCCTGCAGTCGACACCAGGAGTCAACTGCAATATTATTTAAGGGCGCAATTTTTTTATTTTTATTCAGTGAAATTGTAGTCTCAGTCTCACTTTATGAAATCATCTGACGACATCTCTGAAAGAAAATGAAAGACAAAGCAACGTTAAGAAGTCAAGACATCGCAAGTTCTCCACGTCTACAGCAACCTTTCGAAAAGAGTGACAATTGCATACGTCCGTGACTTTTTCTCAAAATTTTAGAGAAATTGCAGTACAGTTGCATTCATTCTACTCTTTGGTTCTAAGAACTCGGAACGCATGCAGTCTGATTGCAAACATTATTTTTCCTAATTTGAAATTTGAAACGAATGCAGAACAGTTGCAAACGTTTTTTTCTTCAAGACTGACACTTTACCCTTGCCGACAGCCCCAGTTACAAACAGTCAACGAATGCGGATTGTAGCAAACTTTTAACTTGAATATAATAACTGACTGCACGCAGAGGAGCATAGTCATAGCATTTCTCAAAATCCAAGACTTAGAAATTATTCAAAGTCCTCCATTTTTTTAATTTTTTTTTATAAGTATTTAATTGAAACAATCTGATGAGAAAATAATGTCGTAGTGGTAGGAAATACCAGCTTAGGAAAAAAATCATAGCCCAATTCCAAGACATTCTTTACCCTATTAAAAAAACTTAAGTCCAAACCTACTTCAAAACGGAACATTGAGTAGCAAATAATATAATTCCGAAATCGAAAAATTTCAAGCGGATTAAAATTAATTTCACAACCAACTTTTTGAAGAATTAATATATTCTAGTAACAGATCCTTGCATACAATTTCTATCGTAAAAAGATAAGCCAGTAGGTATAATTGAAAGGGAAATTCTGCGACCAATGAAATCGCTTAGCTCGAGTTCCGGATTAATTAGCTTCTGTTAAGGTCCAAAACAGGGCAATTATTTTTGTTGCTCGGACGTAACATATGAATAAAAATCTATGGGACTGCATTTCTCTAGAAGATTCGTTATTCCTCTGAGTGTCAACGCCCAGGGCAATGATGCTTAGCGGAATGACGATTTTCACGACTTTAAATGTGGGACGGGATATACAAGTTTTATAACGCAGCAGTAAGTTAAAGCCTAATAATCTCAGTTGCAAAACATACATTGCAATTGCTTTCTATTGAAAACGTATACCTAACACGTTCCAGAGAAATTAAGTGCTAACTTATAATGTCGCCATTTTGCACCTTACCTCGACGAAAAAGAAACTTAAGGCATGATGCCGGTGTATAAGCAATTGATCCAATCGATGAAACAAATCGAGACGACGCTGGGCTGACGTCAAAAAGTTACCAACGCTGTCTATTACCGTAGATATTAACTGATTTTTATAGAAACAGGGAAATGACGGAACAACCCGAGTACAAAGTTTCATTTTATATTATGAATCATCTGTGCAATATTAAATTAAAAAATTTGTATGGAAATACTAAAAATATTAAATAGTTTTAGGAAATATTTATGATTCAAACATTGAATTATTCAAAATACTTTTACAGGCTGTTAGAATACGGGGAAATGTACAAGGTACATGCCAAGAAAATGACAAATGTTTAGGGATTCAACACAGAGAAGAAATGGTTAATACGATTTTTGTAAATCAAATCTGTCTTTAAGCATTATTTTTTAAGATCATTTACTGGAATATTTTGCGGAAAAATCAATTCAATATTAGTTATTATAAAGAAGACCAGTAGGGCCATGCAAACAGACGAGTTTCAGAGAATCACGCATTTACTTTCTTATGAATTGAAGAATTTTCGTTTCATTTCCTTTTTTTGTTGTTGAAAATACATGTGAATATTATCTGTCAAATTTCAAGAGTCGTTCAAGACGACAGTAATTTTTACATATAATTTGTAGAAAGGTTCCAGATTACGCATAATCGTTTTTTAAAAATCATTGAACACATAGTTTCATAAAAAGAGCCACGAAAGCAAACTCGAAACGGAATGTAAAATCATATAATTAATTTACTAATTTGAATACATAAAGAAAATCAAGCAAATTTTATTATGGAAAATGAATTCTAAACAAAAAGTTGCTACGTATTCGCAACTCTCGACTTTCTCATCACATTTGTTACTGGCGTGAAGTTTTTATTGTGAATTTTCTGGGGTATAGTGACTAACTACATGAATAGAAATTAAAGAACTTCGCTCATTAATTGTAATCTACATTTCGCGCTATAATTTGTTAAGAATGCATTTTTTAATTCAAATTCAAGCTACGCGCCCTCGCGACGACGTGCGCGCTATGTTCGCGCCTTCTCTCCGCATTTCTCTTTTGTTTTGGTGGCGTTGTTGTCAGCACTGCAATAGTTTAACAAGTGGGTTTATATTTCAGTTATTCATAATTCAGATATTAAAACTTTCGCATATTATGGTGTATATGAGGCCTCCGCGTTCGTTGGATTTTGGATCCATAAAAATGATATGCGCGTCATGAAAGCTATGATACGATGAGTTTATCAGTGTTTATAGTCTAACACCGTCAGTGCATAACCTCAAATCTGTTCTGTTTATGTGATTTTTTTTTATATCGAATATTTAGTGCGAATATTTATGGTGTGTTTCTTATCGAAAGCCACTAAAAGCTAGTAAACTGGTAACACAATCAATTTTTCACACAATATCAATTTTTTCATAACCAATCATTTTAGAAATGTCATGCGAATAAACAAAAAATCAAAAAAGTCTTTGCTTATACTGAATCAATTGTTGTTCACTGCTAATTTGCTGTTCATTTTATCTGTATGTATGAGAGTGAAGCAGAATTACTTTAATATCAGCCTGTGGACCAAAAATGTGTAAAATATTTTATTTATTATTTTTCACATTTCAGGTAAAGTGTCAGAAATAGTAAAGATTTTGGATTGGATTTCAATACCAAAACTAGGATTCGGATGCAGAAAGTCCACACCAAGTTTCTTTGCGGTCCACAGCTGTTTTCAAAAGTTATTGTGTTTCCGGACAGCACATACAGACGCCAGACAGACAGACAGACGGACAGACAGAAATGAGTTAATGTGTTTTTTGGAATCTAGAACACTCAAAACATGTATTTCCATCAAAATCTCAGAGTCGAATTTTTTTTGGATTGCAATACTTTCTCTCTTACATACCTTGTATGTGATGAGAAAGTAAAAAATGAAGTGTCTTTAACATTTGGTTGAGCCAATAATTGAATAACTTGTTGGCATTGTTATTATTTCAAATAAATCCACTGAGTATCTTCAATGGCATCAACTTTTTGTAGACTTTTTTTCATAAAGCGTTCGAAATTCTGATACGGTCAAACTTTTATTTGGGAACGTACGTGTAATGCATCCCTAACCATTGTATGAAGAGATTTCTGTGTATAATGGAGTGGAATATAATGTAATATGAGTTGTGTTGTAAGAGAAGACTCTTCGACTGGGAGGAGAATGGATGAGCAATGCGTAACATGACTGCTGATGGGTTCGAGTGGACGATTCGATTCGAGTTGTCGCCATGAGGCGAAGAAGACGCAGATTCGTTCATTGGGCCGTATGAAGTTGGGGAACCGAAAACTATCCCGGTCAGGGCCGGCAGCGCGGTGAACACGCTAAATTGCTCTTCGGATACGTCGTTCCGCTTGCAATTCGTATATACCTCTGCCTGTGACTCACCAGCAGACAGTGGAACGCTCTAAACACACCCCCGCTTCACTGCACCCTCGAGCCTCAGCGTCCAGAGGTGGCAAGGGGTGCTGGAGCGCATTTGCATTGCAAATCCATAACATACCGTGTCTCACACGCATAGAGCATAGTCTATCGACGCCATATCAAGACAAAGACAAGAGATTTGGGATTGAGTGCGGGGCCAGTAGGGCGTCCAACACAAACGTTCACTCACAGACACGGGATTGCAAGCATAGCACCAGATTCCGGCCTCATTTCCTACATTTATTCCTATTTTGATTCTGCATAAGGTGAGCTTTATTTTCATGATTTGAAAAAATATTTTTTTTCACGGCATACTTAAAATGGACTAAGATATCCGAAAAATTATTTGAATTACCACAATTACGAGCGGCTAGAATAGCGAATTTCAAAATATGTAACGGTTAAATCTGAAATGGCCCTCATTTTGAAATACGCTATTTTAGACATTCGCTGTTTTGGTTGCATTTTAATAACATGGGGGTAACCGACAGCCCCTATGTTATTCAACATGGTTCGGTTGTTTGTAGAGTTAAACAGCAATAATAATAAAGCTCACATCTGAGGTTAAAGATGTATGATACGTACAGTCCCGCCAAAAGTGAGTTTTCAGAGACAATTTATTTGAATGCTTATGAATTTTTCAGATTTTTTTCTTTGTTTTAACTTTGACTCTTTTTATTTTTTTATTTTATTTAACTGCTTTTATTCAGGCATACCCATACTGTCGAAATTAGTATTATTACTGAGGTAATTTTTGCTCGAATTTTTGTGTTGACGGAAACATGTTAAAGTCTCCTCAATTATAATAAATAATATTTTCGTACTGAACACAAAACTGGAAAATAGAAGACAAAGAAACTTCGAGGATTACTATTCTGTGACATATTTGCAAAAGTACCCCTTTACAGCCCGTGTACAATGGCTATTTTCTCGCACGCATATCACAAATTGCGTTTTCCTCAATTTTTCCTGATTTTTAATAAATGAATTCTTATTATTCTATGGTGCCGTTTCAGTTTTGTCTACGCGGAAATAAATAATTGGTTGCCCTAATCAATTCGCATGACTAAATGCGCTCCAAGCGACGGAATTGGCTAGGTCAACCTGACAAACTAGTTTTTTGTTTCAACCAATTTGTTGGTCACGAACTTATTGATCTGTTGGCTCAGCCGATGGATTTACCGCACCAGCCAATCGATTTTATTCCGCAACCAATTCATTTATTGGCCCAACCAATTTTTCCGGTAATAACAGATCCAACGAATTTTTTTCCGTGTGCCTTTTCCGCCGTTGATTAAGTGACACACCCCCTCCATCGTCCACAATACGTAAATCATCAGACATAATCAGTTATATCGAAGCATAAATCCCAATAACACACTGTACGAAACATAACATCTGTACACTCAATTTAAAAAAATGGTTCAGCCAAGTTCTGTCGAGATAAGAGGTCCGTCCCCTCAAGGGGTCGCTATTTATTCGTATCAGAGAGACCGTGAGAGACGTATGTTCTGATTCAAACTGTGAAAACGCTGGCAAGCAGAATGCCGACGAGTGACGGTAGAACAAACCCGAATACCAGCATATTCGTGTACCAACGAGACCATACCGAGTCACTAGCAGCACGGAATATCCGTTTTAATAATCAACTCTCCTCCCCCGACCGAGAAATTTTGCGGCAAGCTACGCTACTTCTCGAGTCAAGTGGTAACGTAGAGTATTATGCATATAGTATATCAGCCGACTACTTATACCGCTACTGATACTATAATATGAATGTTTTATATGTATCACACTACTGGAGTACGTGGAGTGAGGCCAACGTTAACGCTGTTGAAGCCAGAGCTATTAATCATTCGAGTCTACGAGGGTGTAAGTAGTGTTGGAAAGTAAAAGAGCAGCCAGTGCAAAACCACGGAACTAGCGAGCTGCATTATATATGGAACCCGAGCAAGGGCAAACGATTAGTCGGGCTTGAGGAGAGTGATCAGTGATCTCCGCAACTCGGGCTTATCAGTCACTGTTGTACGTTGTAAATCGCGTGCGACGCTATGTATTTATCTATGCACGGTGTTAAACACAGTCAAGTGCTATCCGCTTGCCTATCTTATTTGCAGTAAACAGCACCCCATTGCTATATCAGTGCACTATTTTTTCTAAGCACTTTGTACGCTACTATTTATTATTTTGTATCTGCATAGGACAAGTTCGGATAAAAAGAAAAATTTGCGGTTTTTATGTGCGGACACTTAAGGCGATAGAGTCCAAACTACATTGCCGATATTCATTGACGGATATCTCATTTGTTTATGAGGTCATTTAAAAAATGTTTTATTTTGAAACACAAAATAGTACGTTGTGCACCAAGCGTCGAAAGTTTGTGATTGTGACGAGTGGGAGGTTTGCAATCCTGCAATCACGATTTCACGTCCCTAGGGAAGAAAGCGACACGCTGAAAGGACGAAAGTGGAAGAAACCCGAGTTATACTATAGCGAGCTATACTCTCGATCGATTGTCTCAACACTGCCATGGAACTAGCCACTTTCGGCCTGAAAACTGCCATCGAAAGCACCGTTGTTCATGCACGTGCTACAAAAAATAATTTTTTTCGGTCCATGGCACATGCATTTAACTATTGCAAATAAGCTATATGAAATTTATCGGGTTTAAACTTCTTCATGCTCTCCGGAGATAATTAGTAAGCCTATAAGTAAGAATTTCTGAGTTCGGTTAATTAGGCATAAAAATATTCTTTCATCCTAAATCATGACCCTGAAGATATCTGCATTTCAGGAATAAAATGTTTGGCACCCCATAACTCCCTTGATTTTTGTCGTACGGAGTTCTGCGGGGGTCCATTTTGTTTGTCTTGAAATTTTCTAGGGGCGACTATTTTTAGATTTTTTTTATCGATCTTTTTTCCATCGCTGCATACAGAATAATGATAATAAACCTTTGGCACGTTGTAACTCCCTTAATTTTCATCATACGCGGATCGGCTATGGTGCATTTTGCTCGTCGTGAAATTTTCTAGGGGCGACTATTTTTTAATTTTTTTTATCGATCGTATTTTTTACACTGTAAGAATGAGCAAAAAATAATTTGGCACGCCATAACTCCCTTAATTTTCGTCGTACGGAGTTCTGCGGAGGTCCATTTTGTCTGTCTTGAAATTTTCTAGGGGCGACTATTTTTAGATTTTTTTTTATCTATCTTTTTCCCGACGCTGCATACAAAATAGTGATAAACATTTGGCACGTTGTAACTCCCTTAATTTTTGTCATACGGGAATTTTATAGGGTGCATTTTACTCGTCGTGAAATTTTCTAGGGGCGACTATTTTTTAATTTTTTTTATCGATCGTATTTTTTACACTGTAAGAATGAGCAAAAAATAATTTGGCACGCCATAACTCCCTTAATTTTCGTCGTACGAAGTTCTGCGGGGGTTCATTTCGTTCGCATTGGAATTCTCTAGGGGCGACTATTTTTAGATTTTTGATCAAACCTTTTTACGACCCTGCGTACAAAATAATGGCATTTGGCGCGCGCCTAATATTTTCCATACATGGGAAGCATTGTATTCGATTTCAAATTCTGTACACGCATTTTTTTTTAAATAAAAATTGAAAAATATCTGCACTGTTGTCCAGAGCACACCACGTGGAGGTTACCGGTTCATTTTTAGTGCTCCTTTTTTTTTTTTTTTCTCTACATCTTTTAACTCTGTGTACATATTTTTCTTTTTTTTTTCTTTATTCCTTCTGCTTTCTCATTCCTTTAAGTCGCGGATGTCAGCCACTTGGCGCACAAGTCGCAGTTATACACGAAGTAACTATCTTGCATCTCAGCAAATGATTTTCCCAAATATCTAAGACATCTTGAACCATATGTCTTGAACGTTGAACCAGTACCACCAGCTTACTCGATTAAGTTCTGTTTTAATATCTGGGTATACGTCGAGCAGGAGTGACAAACTTATTGTTTACCATCTAACAGCAATTTTATAAAAGTAAGAGTTATCTTGTCAATCAGTTCTACAATTACATTGCCTCTGTAGCATCAAACAGAAGAATGGCAACAAAATTAACGTCCTTCGAGAATTTTAAAATGAACAAAAGGCTTCCCCGCGGGTCCTCGTACGACCGAAATTAAGAGAGACACATCATGCCAAAATTTTATAATTTTCCTGCTTGTAGCGTCGTAGCATCGAAATCAAGATCATTCAATTTTTATTTCAGTCGCCTCTCGAGAATTTCAAGACAAACAAAATTGTTGTCATCTGTCTTTAAATGCAGCGTCGGAAAAAAGACCGATAAAAAATCTCAAAATAGTCGCTCCTAGAAAATTTAAAGACGAACAAAATCGACCTCGGCAGAACTTCGTACGACAAAAATTAAGGGAGTTATGGCATGCCAAAATCTTTTTTGCTTATTCTTACAGTGTAAAAAATACGATCGATAAAAAAAATCTAAAAATAGACGCCCCTAGAAAATTTCACGACGAGTAAAATGCACCCTAAAAAATTCCCGTATGACAAAAATTAAGGGAGTTATAACGTGCCAAATGTTTATCACTATTTTGTATGCAGCGTCGGGAAAAAGATCGATAAAAAAAAATCTAAAAATAGTCGCCCCTAGAAAATTTCAAGACAAACAAAATGGACCTCCGCAGAACTCCTTACGACGAAAATTAAGGGAGTTATGGCGTGCCGAATTCTTTTTTGCTCATTCTTACAGTGTAAAAAATACGATCGAAAAAAAAAATTAAAAAATAGTCGCCCCTAGAAAATTTCACGACGAGCAAAATGCACCATAGCCAATCCGCGTATGATGAAAATTAAGGGAGTTACAACGTGCCAAAGGTTTATCATCATTATTTTGTATGCAGCGATGGAAAAAAGATCGATAAAAAAAATCTGAAAATAGTCGCCCCTAGAAAATTTCAAGACAAACAAAATGGACCCCCGCAGAACTCCGTACGACAAAAATCAAGGGAGTTATGGGGTGCCAAACATTTTATTCCTGAAATGCAGATATCTTCAGGGTCATTCCTAAATCCACCTTGTTTTGTTTCGAAAAAATTGTGAAGTCATAATTTTTCCATAAAAGATATTTTTTAATTAATATTCCGAGTCTACGGAATTTTTCGAGTTGTGTCTTTACGCCAAATCGCTACACTTATACCGGAAGAATTCTTCGAACGCACAAACTTCTTGATCACAGCACTTGTGTTTATTTCGTGAAGTCGAGTGAATTGACGATGGAAGACTTTGCACTTGGTCTTGACTTGAGAAATACGAAAAAACACAAGCCGTAAGGAATAATTATGTTCCAAGGTAGTTTGTCGCGACGAATATTATCGCATATCTAATTTCCAATCACTCGCAACTCTTCCCTATTTTCTTCACTATTACGTGTTTGCGGTGTACGTGATAAAAGTAATGCGAGGAGTTGATAAAAAGGACGTTGGCGCCAAGTCCTGATAGATTCCCCGATAGATGAAAGCACTTCGCGCAAAAGAAACATCCCGCAAAGTCGATGCTGACGAGCTCTCGGGGCGCCGCTGAAAAACCTAGCTGATTATTCTCGGAACATCGCGAGCTCGACTTGCTTCGATGTATTCGCACCGTGTGAGTACAACGAGTTGTTCTCTACAAGATATTCTGGCCGTCACGAGTATAACCGGTCGAAGGAAATCGACAGTTGCTGAAGAGTAAGTTTCCTCAGCTTCTTTCGTCTTTCTAGCTTCACCTCAAATCCTAACAGCACGTGTGAGCATAGGAGGGGGTCAAAATACCGAATGACCAAAATACCGAATGGCTAAAATAGCGAATTTAAAAATAAGGAACGACTAAATGTAGAATATCCATAATTATGGAATTCGCTCTGTCAGCCGTTCGCCATTTTTATCATTCGCTATTTTGAATGCATTTTTATAAGATGAAGGTTAAAATAGCCAAGGGTCAAAATAGGGGATGGCTGAAATAGCGAATTTCATAATGATGACCATTCTGGATTCAGACATTCCTGATTTCGGAATTCGCTATTTTAACCATTCACTATTTGGTCATTGTTTTGCAGTACAGAAGCCAAGATCATCATATTTTCAATCGGATGATAATAGCACACCTGGAATTGAAGATTTATGAAGTTCCATTTAGTTACGGTCATCAAAGTATCACTTGAATTTTCCGATGTTTACTAAGAAAATATTTAATTCGATAAAGATTTCAGATGAATTGAAAACAAATTGCTTCCTCATTATTTTTTGCTTTCTACAAAGCTACCTCTATGAGGAAGTATGTTGATCAATTTTGGCTTCCTCATAGAGGAAGCTTTGTAGAAACCGAAAAATAATGAGGAAGCAATTTGCAAGGTTCTACTTTGCAGGCTTGTTTATACGCGAAAGACATTTTTATAAAAATTCAAAGTGACGTAAAATTTTCACCGCTCGACCGATTTGTGGAAAATTGTTATTAAAAAATTTTGTAATGACAATATGTAAACTAAATTCAAACCCGATACCTAGTAATTTGCATGAGCAAGCGCTCGAACGAGATTTTTCAAATAATTCAAATTGCCATAAAACTTGAACCACTCGACCGATCGGTGTCAAATTTGTATCAAATATCTTTTTAAATGGTCGTCTAAGTGTGAAGAAAATTTGAGATCAATCTGTAAAAAATTTCGAAATTTTTTTTTTGTTCGTAAAAGCTTTTTTTTCTTCTTGTTGACCAAAATCGAAATTTTCTGACATGTCAGCAGTTAATTGAACCAAAATCTTAATTGGAAATCAGTAATCGTGAAATCATATCGGCAATTGCAGCCGGATATCTCAGAATTTGCATAAGTTTATACTATTTGCAGACATTTAAAAAAAAATTAAAATTGTAATAAAATCAGAAAGGCTCGACAGATTCTTGCGAAATTTGGTACACATAATGTTTCATGGGTAGACCGTTTATCTACAAATTTTCAACCCGGTGCCTCTTTAATTGCGGAAGTTATAGCGTGAAAACCATTTTTTCAAAATTAAAAAAATGGTGTAAAAAAGAAATTTTCAACTGATTCGCGTCAAGTACAATCCCAATTGGTATTTTATGATAGCCCACTTGCATACAAAATTTAAAGAGCATTCATCGAATATTGCGACAGTTATCGTGTAAACAATAAAATGTGCACATACACACACACATACAGACATTTCGAACAAACCACTTTCCTCGACGTTTTGGACCATTCTGAGTGTGCATGGAAATCTCGAAAAAAAATTTTTTCACGAAAACTAGGCTTCCTCCATGAGAAAGCAAAATTAACTCCGTTATGATACTTTGTTATCATCAATGACAACTTAGGAATATAAATTCGACCTTTGGATGGTATTTATAGTCCCAAGTCTAAACTAAAGTTCGTATTAAGATCGAATTTGATATTGGACCCTGTACTTAGGTTCGAACATGAGACTAAAAAAGTTTATGTAGCATTTTCTGAAGAAACCAAATAGAGCGACATTCTTCTTGTAGAACGTTGGTAATTTGCAAAAAAATCTTGAGTGTAATAAATAGTTTTATGCCGAACACATATGCAAAATTCGTTATTTCGCGCACATGTTTGAAAAAAAAAAAAACCAAAATAAAGAAAGAAATCTGACAAAATTCGTATGCATTTAAATAAATTGACACATCATTTTCATTAGAAAAAAAGTTAGATTGACTGATTGTTTGTTGAACAATTGTTTTTTTCACCAATTTGTTAATGATATTTGGGGATTATTGTCATGAAATGAATCTTTTCAGCATGTTTTATATGCATCATTTTTTTCCGATTTTTATCCCATCGGGAAGTGATCGAAATTGTCTGTGAAACTCACTTTTGGCGGGACTATACGTATCGTACCTCCTTAACAGTGCAGCCACTACATTCTACAAATTAATGATAAATAAATAGTGCAAGATCTATAGCCTATTTTATATGTTGAAGCGTTAGTGAGTTTGCAGAGAACAGGGGATCTCCCAATGCCCGATTAGGATTCGCTCCATTTGCCATCTACTATACGGCATTGAACGTTTCATAATTCATGGGTTGGTTGGCGGTCGAAAGGGGGGGTTTCGTGTGTGCGATCGTCACGCTGCTGCTACGACGTGATGGAGTGAAGCGACTTGAGCCCACCAAGCCAAGAGTGTGTAGTAGCTTGTAGTGTATCGTCGTTTGTAACGGTGATTGATTGAATGGAATCGAGGCAGAACTACGTGTGAACTCGCTGAACGATACACCCGAGAGCCTCTTCGTATGGTGGGCCATGAACCGAAACCAAAAGCGGTTATTACGAGACAAATTTTTGCCGTAAGGACCCGAAGAACAACCGCTTATTTTACTTCAATTTCAAGAGCCGCTCATAAAGTTTTTTTTTATAACTTACCTTCTATTTCTCTCAATATAAAAGGATATCACCAAATCGATAGACTGTACTAGAAGCTTAAGCTATCTGTGTCGGGTCCCATTTTCTGTCATTACTTAACAAATTTTTATCAATAGATGGGACTGCCGATGTAAATGTACTTGTCTCAGATTTTTATACATCAAGGGTGTTTTTTTTTGGAGTCATTAGTAGACTTGTAATATAATCTAAGTTTAACTTCATAGACATTTTTTGAACAATTGATGATTTCAGTCGCCAGTAGCTATTCTTTGTATAGTCAATTTAGATGCCGATTCGATGTTTGCATTTTCTATGGAAATACACGAATAAAAATAAAAGTATTTAAGTATATAAATACTTTATGGTAGATATTGAGCGAATGAGAAGTCGGAACGCTGAAAGGAAATTATGGTATTAGTAACTGTAAAGCGACATCTATTAATTTTTAGTTCGTTCAACTTTTTCAATGTGCCACAACTTTTGAAGAATTACTATAACTACCGAATAGTTACCATAACTATTTTCACAGTTACCGTAACCATGGAAAGAATTGCATAGACTAAAAATGAATATTTGTCACTGTATAGTTGACTATTCTATCATCTATAATATATCTCAGTTCGTCAAGATAAAAGCCGGAAAATCCCGTTTGACTCGTGCTATCTCGAAAACTAACCGGAAAATTGCTTCGCAATTTGAATATATGATTTCTGATAGGATAACCATGTCCGCTAAAACCTTGGAATTGAAATCGACCAACACTTTTGATGGGGGTCTCATATTAATTATATTGCTAATAAGTTGAGATATATGTTGTGTATTTTCTACAAGCTGCTATTGATTAAATAAGGAACAATTGTACACTGTCAACTGCGCTCTTCTTGAATCTATACTCACTTATGGTATCATCGGCTGGTGTGGCACCCGACATAGTGTTCTGAATGAGCTTACGTCAATCCAAAATGGAATAATAAAAGTAATGCTGCGAAAAAATAGGATCTATTCTACAGTTACACTGTACGATGTCACGAATATCAAACCTGAGACAAAAATTCTGTGTACCAGCAATAAAGCATTGCATAAAGAATAATCAGCTGATGCTCTTAGAACATGAATGGGACATCAGAAGTGAAATGAACAAAAATATATTAGAAAATCAGTGCAATAAATGCATCGGCCAGTGATATTATATGCGACAAAGCTATTAAAAAACTTTACGAGGCAGCAGCGAAAACTAATTCTAACAGCATCACGCAAAGAAGCGAAAAAATCTATTGAAAAAGGCCATTGAGAATACCAGAAATATTGCACTAAATAATATCCTGTAAATATATTTATGATGCTTAGGTAATATCTTGGGGTTTATAAACCGGCAAACATAAGACCACCAAAATGAGGCTTTTTCAATAGCTCTCTATCTTTATGATAAGTTAGTGTTAAAATAGCTTAGGTTGCGGACGAGTATTTAAAACAGTTTTGCAGTCTTTTTTGAGTTAAGTCGGTGATTGTAAAATACGAAACGGGTCTTGAAAATAAGAAAAATGTAACTAATCTACTTGTGATCGATTGGATTGTATTAAAGTGATTTCCTTCTTGCACTGCACTCAATATACAAATCAATTCAAATCCCCTTTTTACTAATACACGGGGAAATCGGGGCTCGCGGAAATACCAATAAATACTATATTTTTTAAAACTATGCTATAACAATAGAACTAAGTACTGAACGAATGGCAATTATGACTATTCAGCATAGTAATAATGATCATTATTATATAACAGATGGCATTGCCGATAATGAGTGTCCTGGCATAATAAAACCGATAGATGTATTTTTTTTATATTTCAATTTGCGATAACTTATGAACTTTGCACGGTCCAAGAAAAACTAAAAATGAAGGATTTTCATACACAATTAACAACAATTTTTTCGATGCCACTATCCGAAGTTTTTTTACAAAAAAATAATTTGATTAATTTTGTAGTAAAATATAGTCTAAAATATAACTAATTCTGAATTAATTATTTTCTTGTGAGCCATATAAAAATGCAAAAAATTTGGCATATCTCGCCAGAAAAAAAAAATTTTAAATTAAAATTTGGTGTATCCGTTATAACCACTGAACCTGATTTTTGGACATTTTTTCTATTTTTTTTGTTTTTGGTCGGCTGAAGTCATGTGGAATGCCTCATATTTTGCCTTAATTGGCTTCCGTGTTCATTTTACAGATATCATTTGAGATAGGAATTCCAAGGGTCATGCTGAATTACAATGCGAAATGTGAAGCTGAAATATCATTTGATAACCTGATTTATAGAAAGCTTTAATATAAAATAAAGGAAGAAAGTCAAAGTAAAAAAAAAAGCAGAAACGTGCAAGGTATCTGGATAGACAGCATATTCTCTAGGAGCTCGTGTTGCCTAAAGAATAACCTCTATTCCTCGAGTGGCGATAAATCACCGTAAGATCGAATAACGAGGAGGCCCAACAATAAATCAGGGGCGTCTCGGCGCTGCTGAATTAGGAAATTGCCTGCTTAAAAACCGCAATGATGTTAATCCCGGAGGGATGCGAGATTGGCGGGGTGCGGTGGGGTGAGAGACCTCTCTCTTCTCCGGGTCGGGAGATGTCTGCAGCAGAAATAAAACTAACAATAAGGCGGAGTACACTCTAGGATTGTGCCGTGTGCCGACTCAAGTACCGGGGTGGAATAAAGCGGAATAAAATCAACGTAACTCAATCGCGTTAGCGTCTTTCGAGATTGGGGCCTGCAACGGCCAATTCCTCCTGACTTCTATCGCTAAGAGTATTTCAGACGTATGGCCTCTAACCATCTCCTGGACCACTTTGTTATTCTACCTGGCATTTCTGCAAAATATACTGGACACATAAGTATTCGTTGACTCTTTAATGAATTCAATGCATTCTTTCGTTTTCAGGTTCCCAAAATAAGGACATCTTATGGGACGTCTCTACGAATTCTGCAAGTTTCGAAAATACATCCCAGTAAACACGGTATTGTAACAGCAACGTAACGGCTATGTAACTCAATGTAACAAGTAATCTCACGTGTAACTTACATGTAAGTTACACGTAATTTACAATTTCCCACTCAGCAATGTTACCATGTTATATAACATGTGTTACGTAACTGTTACAATTGAGTTACGTTGCCCGTATATTTCGTAGTGTAACAGATATGTAACAAGTAACATTCAAATGTTATATAACGTGTGTTACATAACTGTTACGGTCTTGCAATGTTAGTAGTGTGTTGCAGGATATTACTGCAAGGTAACAGCAACATAATCAAAAAAATTGTTTGTAACTTACATGTGACTTACATGTAATTTACTATTTCCCACTCAGCAATGTTACTATGTGTTATGTAACATGTGTTACGTTTGCGTTGCAATTTAGTTATGTTGTGTTGTGCAATTTGAATTACACAGCTATTACTGTTTCGTTATATTGCCAAAATGTAGTCATATTGACAATACATTGGCTTTTCTTTTGTGGACTGTAAGTCCACAAAAGAGCTTCAAGGATTGATAAATTGCTACCCTTGGGAGTCAAAAATATTAGCTGCTACTATTAAAAGTAGAACAAGCTATTGACAAATGATGCGAAGTGATTGAAATCTCCGAAGAGTATCACTCCGGTGTGTATATGAAGCTGCACAGCTACGCTGACTTATATACGTTAGTGACACGAATCGCTTGCGAGAAACATTTAAGTCGTATGCCATCTAGCGGACATCACATCGTGATACACATGTTACGTAACAATAACACATTTTTGTTACATGACTATAACGAAACTACATAACGTAGATGTTACATATTTTTGCAACGTTCTAGCAATGTTATCACATTACGTAACTGTAACATGACTGGAGTATCCTCACAGTTACATTACAATCGTTACAAAGATGTTGCATTACAGTTACACACTTTCGTTACATAACTGTAACGGAACTACGGTATTAAACGGTTGCATAACGTGAATGTTGACGGTGTTCTATAACCACTGTAATATGTATGTTACATACTTTTCGCAACATACTTGTTATGTTACCATGTTACATCACCGCAACATTGCGTTCCTGTCACGAAAGTGACGTCCCCATTGTTACTTGCACGTTGCGTTGCAGCTCCATAGCTTTTGTTATGCAACGGCAACGAAAATATGTTACATAACGATAACATTACCTGCATATAACAAATGGAACATCACGAGTTACTCCTACGTTACATATCCTCGACATATCGCAAGGGTAACGTTGTTACAATCACATGTAACTTCTAGGTTACATTGCCGTTCAAAAACGTGTTTACTGGGATGTGTACTATGATTGATTCAACTTACAATTTTAATTAGATTCAGATATTAGAAGAAACCATAATATTAGTCCGATTATGACGAGCAATTGCTAAGTTTCCAGTCCAGCTGAAATAACGAATTTTGGATATGTGTTCGGCAAAAACCATACTACACTCATGATTTTTTTGCAAAACGCATATCCAAAATTTATTATATTCTGCGCATTTTTCAAAATAAAAAAATTAAAATCAAAATAAAGAAAAAAATCATACGCATTCAAAAAAATTTACGTATCATTTTCATAAGTAACAAGATAGGTTGACTGTTTATTTGTTGAACAATTGTTTTTTTCACCAATTCGTTAATAACATGTTGGGATTGTTATTATGTGAAATCAATATTTCCAGCACGTTTTATATGCATTATCTTTTTCAAACTAATGTTACGTGTTCAACATAACCAGTTAAAAAGATTTAAGAGTGAAGGTTCTTTTTAGCCACAAACCATCAAACCACAAACATTGACCAGAGACTCCGATGACCACTCGTAAAGTGACAATATAAAATTTTGAATAAATACTGAAGAAGACCCAGATCAGGGACAAAATGTTTAAGAAAACTATATGGTTTCTTTTTTCGTGGCCGCCAATAGCCGATAACTCTACTACTTTGAATAAGTTACTTTCGTGTATACACCAGGAAGTCGGGAGAATATAAGACCGTCTGTACCGGTACGGGTTTTCGGCAATTTCCTCGTGCCCGTGGCAGATCCGGTACAGTGTAGGTAAGTCGGCTGCGGACACATTGGAAGTTAGGTTGGCTTAGCGAAGTGCGAGTAGGGACTGATAGGAAGGGAAGCTAGGTTAAAACCCTCACGGGTATACCTTCGAATTGGCACTGAACAAAATAAAAATAAAAAAACCGATCGACGAGCGTCTATTCCACATACTTCGGATTTTAATAACAACGAAACTCTATAATAATAATGAAAAGTGTTTTTGGCGGCCGATATCTATATTAAATATTGGTGGGTCATGGTTGGCGGCTGCAATTCGGCCAACTCCGAGTGTGTATGGGAGATAAATAATATTTAACAAAAATTATTTTGACATTTCGGTCCTAGAACTTAACCCACTTCAGATTTATTCCTGGATAATATGAACGATTATTTGTTTTTTAAAAGAATTTATATAAAGCAAATATTAAAAAATTGTGAGTAATCAATCTAACAACCACGTACCCACGTATTACGTGATCCTTAATGAACTATTGGATAGCCCAAGCAGCAACATGCGTTTAATTTATGTATTGGTGTCAGAGTAACCATTTGCTGTTAGGTATATGTTTAGTCTAAAATTACAAAAATGTAGCCGCCAACCATCACCCACAAACAACAAAACTCTGTCGAAAATATATCTGAATTTCAAGATGCACGTAATTTGCTACCTAATCGGAAAAGTTTACAAAAGGATGCTGCGAACATTGCGTTACAGATTAATCCCACGAATCACAGGCTGGCCTTTTCAAACACGAGAATATTATTCTGTTACTGGACAGTCTATGATCTATTGACCGGCGAGGTAATGATATCTGCTCGGAGGCACACTAAAATAGCGAGAAACCAGCACGCACGTAAAGCTCGGTCATTCGTACAATGACTAGATGCGGTATATACGGAAACGTGATTTGCTGCTGGGCATAACATCTCGACTAGAATATCGATAGAAATACAAATATGGGATTGCAGTGGCGTAGTGGTTGGCTCGAGGTTAACTTAAATTTGCACCTGAATGCAGAGTGATCCATACGATTATGAGCTTGGTTTGTACGCCAAAGCCGGTGAGACCGAGACCGCTAAAGCATCGGCGGTATTCCGCATCAGGGAATCGCACACAGGTGCTCTCTAACTGCAGCTCAACGGCTTGCCAGCGGCTCGCGATACCGCATCACCGTGATAATCACCATATCGGCGCCGATAACGGTGACTATGAGTTAGGATGACGATTTAGGTATCGCGATTGTCTCTCGCTGCCGGTTCGTCGTAGCTTCGCGTTCAATTGATTGTCCAATGTCCTGGCATAACATCCTCATCCGCGATCCCTTGCTTCAACGACCAGACGTCACGCATCGACGGTTTAATAATGAATTAATTATGTTATTAATGCTAATTGCGCTTGTAATTCGCTCACAATGATGCTATAAATTTTCATATTTGTCACTAGGTTTCTGAAGGCAGTGTTTGGGTTGGCCAAAAATAGCGTTAGGACTTTTCAATACCAATTGAGATTTCCACAGCACCTACTTCAAATCTTCGAGGCAGTAACACTCATGTGATGTATATGGGAATACACCTACCGAATAATGTAAATTTTACACTGAGAAAAAAAACGTAATTGGAAGCACGAAATATTTACTCGAGTCAATCGATTCATTTTTCCGGCACCATTCAGTAAAATTATCTCGATAAATCAATTCTACGGTTTACTTTGACTATTCGGTTGAGCGATTGAAATTTTTGTTTCATCTAATAAAATATTTCATCAAATAAAAATACCAGCGCAATGAAGCTACAGAGGTATACATGAGACACACGGCGGTTAACGTTTTCTATGAATGTTTGCATTCTCGACAAAACCAAATTCCTACCATCACATAGGCCAAAGGTTGGAATTTGGTAGAATTTTGTAAGACCAACCGAATATGCTACCCATTGGTACGCCGTACAAAGGTTGGAATTTGGTAGGAATTCGTAAAACTAACCGTTAATCCCACTGTGGACTTACCTTCAAACAGTTGGAACCGTGTTGGTTACGGGTTAATTTTTTTTACAAAACAATGGGTAGGAATTTTACAACCCGAAAGCTACCGAAATTTGATTCAATACAGACCTTTTTTACAATCCTACCGAAATTATAGCTAGGTCCAACCGTATACCAACGAACAAAACGAGAGGATCCGTCCTCGAGAGTGCCAATAAGAGAATCCAAAAAATAAAAAATAAAAACAAAGAATCCTGACGAAAAAAAATGATTCCACGGGTCAACCTTGTATAGGCCTGATAACGGTAGAAAAATACGAATAAAAATAAGGTACAGTAATTTTGAAAACTTGCACATATAACCACTTATACTTCTTCATAACAAAAAAACATACTTATTTTTGTACATTTACATCGCCGTAATTCTCCCCCTACTGGAACAGAGGAGTTCTCTTGTTCCTTTGCTTTTATACTCAGCATACACTTCAAATAAACCGATTAAGTTCCTTGTAACCAGTCATCCATTAGTTTCAGTTTTTACTCCGATTCTGCATCCGATAAAATGTATCATCACGCTCGACAGTATTTATAATCCAAATTATGTTAATACCACCATTGTACAAAATGAGCAAACAATAAATGATATTACTAATGGCAAATGTAAATTCCTGGATCAGTTCTATTCGCGCATTCTATGTCAAATACAAAATGTAAATGAAATAGCATCTAAGAAATTAAATGGAAAAAAAATAATCCACCAATTTAGACGTGATGCAGTGACCCCGTTCCGATGTTTGTTGAATAATCCTATGCCAAAAAACTCGATTTAGTAGTTAAACTTTCTTTTTCAGTCCAGATGGTCGACAAGATACTTGATTTGTTGAATTGACCCGGCACTTGTCGTGCTCAAGACGATTAAAAGGAGAGTTTGATGGTTAGCCAAGGCAGTGTAGGCTATGAGCCAACTCCTGCTGGATTACGTGCTAGAATAAACCTCCCTCTCGTAGTCTGCGTGCGAGAACAGTGCTACGGTTATTAGAGGCGTCACGCAGAACTACGGTCACGCACCTTTCTCCCATAGTTTCCTCTCGGTAAAGAGAGAGAGAGAGAGAAAGAGAGACGCAGATAGAGGTACACAGACCACAACGAGAGAGGGAAAGCCCTGGAGACCATTATCATCACCCTTTATCTTGTCAACTGAGCACTGTTACATTATGCACCACTTACAAAGTGTGCTGGATTACAGTGCTTGCGGCCAGCTAGCTACTGCGTGTACCTTACATTTTGCCACTTGTCTGGTCACTTGCACGGCCTCAACATCAATAGCCGTAGGTTTTATATTGGCACTAACCCATCACTTTTTACAATCGGTTGTGTAATGGTTTAAAAGTTTAAACGTAAGGAAAAGAGCGCGTAACCGACCATAGAGCGCCAGCTCAGGTAACGAGCCTAAATTCTGGGCGGAAGTGTTTAATTAGAATAGTACCTAGAGTTCAAGGCTGCTGACCAGTACCTCAAGATGAAAATTATAAGAGCTTTCTTATCTCTCAGCTGTCGGAGAGAGCAGACGTGCTCGACGGGAAAGTTTTCTTATATTTCTTTATATATATATTCTTGACTATGTGGTTATATTTTTTATTATTGTAATGTGCCGACCGATCATCTCATCATTTACGAAAAAAGAGAGATAAGTAAACATTGTATATATACTGTGATAAGAACATTATTTTGAATAGAACCCTTTATATTGATATCTCTATTGACAGGGGCGGTTTAACGGTGCAACTGCCCTAGGCCCGGAGATTCGAGGCGCCCCCTTCGTTCCATAAAAAAGCTTAACGCAGCGATTTTTTTTTTTTTTTTTTTTGACAACAATTTTAAACATTATAAAGCATCTCAACGATAATAAATATTTCATAAGTTTTTACAACATGTGCGAACTGTATTCGTACTTAGAAACTCAAAACTATTGTTCACCTTACTGTACTTCACCTCAGATGCTTCGTTTCCTTGCCTTCAATTTTGCAAAGCGATCGATTATTTCGTCACCGTTCATTTCCCTCACCAAGTCTGAATTTGCAGACATAAATGCGAGTGAGGAGAGTCGATCGTCGTGCAATGTATTTCTGAGCCAGTTTTTAATACGCTTCAGAGTAGAAAAGGAACGTTCGCCGGTAGCATTAGTCGACAAGATTGTGAGGTATATTCGCAGTGCGATATCCATATTCGGGAACGTAGCAACAATTTTTTTTCTCACGGATTATATGTAGAAAAGTTTGTGCCGAAAAGTCTCTCTCAGGAACATTCATTTCCTGAATAAATTTTTGGAAGTGAATACATTCATCGCTAAAATCCTCGTTTAGATCGGTGGAGTACACTTTGCGCAACTCTTCGCACTTCGATGCGATAACACAATCCGTCAATTGATGTACGTGATTAATGAAGCCGAATGTTCTATAAATCTCAGTGTATGCTTTGCTTCTACAAGATAATTCAGCAACGATTCGATCAATTACAACAATGAAAGTATTAACCCTCATGTTTTCTTTCCCATCGAATTCCGTGTCGTTGTCGTTTTCTTCACTTAACCGGGATACTCGTGCACGGCGTCCTATTGATAATACAATTATTTTGACGTGAAAGTGTTATATGAGTATTTCTATTCGTGTAATCATATTGTATTGGTAATGTTATCAATTAAAATATCGACCTTCATATGTGTTTTATTTGTATCTTCATGTATAATCAATATACGTGACTATTTAACTTAAGAAGCTACTCTTTTCATTAAATTAAAAACTCGGGATTATCAAATATCGATCATTCAAAAAAAAAACTCTAAATCCGTAAATTCTACTTCATAAATCATACATTATTTTATATTATTATAAAACAAAATTTTGAAAAATCATTAAATTGTAAAATATTACAGTTGGTTGAAAAAACCTTACAAACAAAATGTCGGAATCTAAAGTTCCCTTTCGAAATGGACGTGGCACATTGAAAAGCAGTGTCGAAAAACTGTAGCCACTCTATAAGCCTCCTAATTGATCAGTGACGATGGCAATGGAGCAGAGCTACATTTGTATGTCGTGGGCGTTCATTTTAATATTCATCAGACGATGATTAAGACATTTCGGCTCTTGGCTGAGCCCTATTCAGTTAATTCGTGGGATAATGATTTTTTTTCCAACCCAATCATTAACCTATTGGTCATACATTTGTCATTTCCAGAATAATAAAACTCATTAATAATTGTCCGAAATTAGTTAAAAATAGTTAGATCTGAGCAAAAACAGGTGGGTCGCTCAGCGACCCACTGTGACTCAAGGGGTTAAACAACCTGCAGAGCTGCAGTAGAACTTGCCATATATACTTTCCAGGTAGCAAAAGAAGTTTTTGTAATGAAGTTCAATCCAAATTAATCCAACCTGCACTCCGATTGACACTTCACCAAGAATCCTAAAATCATAAAATTCTAATAATCTTGTACTTTTTCGAGAGCCAAATAAAAATTCAAATTCGTAGCGAGCGTAAAATTTCCCTTACGACGAGTTCTTCCAACTACATCAAAATAAATATTGAAAAAAACAGGATCTACCATGAAGATGAACAATTTTTTTCATAAAACCGCCAAACTCTATAGAAAATGTAGCAGCCCAGTAAACTTTCTCGCGCAGATACTCTTGGGTACCTTGTGGTGTATCCAATCCCTCGCAAGCAGCAGCAGCTGCAAGAGTAGTGGTATAAAGGACCCATGCTTTTATATTCTCAGAGAAGAGGGTCTCGAGGATAAGAATAAAGAGGATCCACTGGTAGAAAAGAAGGAAAAAGTCTCAGGCGGAGAAGACGAGGCATCGTGGAGTTGGAGCAGCGGCTGGTGGCACCTACTGTGTACATATCCATACCCGGTACCTCTTCACATAGTGTACATAGTCTAGGTATGTAGTGAGGTGAGTAGTGGGTGGAAGAACGGAGGACTAGAAGTAGAGCTACCCCGATAGGATCCAACGTCTTAAGGAGGCGGAACGTGAGTGAGGCATCGTTATCAGGAGAAGCTGTGGTTGGTCGGGCAGTCTCTTCGAAATGGCCAATGGGATGCTGGTCTCTGGACTTTCTCGATTCTCGCCCCGAAGCCGCTTTTCCACACAGGGGGTAGGTCGCCATTCTGTTCTGCGTCACGCCACAACGACTTCGTCCTTCTCGAACACACTCTGATACTATATCACCCCAGAATACTGGACTCGACTGCCCACTGGCCACTTGGCGATGGTTCGCCTGCTGAACGACAGTCGAACCATTCCCGAATAAGCGGCAACGTAACTACGACGGCTCTACGCTTCTCCACTCTCTCATTCTCGTCTCTTCTATAGATGTATATAGCGACGACTTTCCTCCTGTGGACCAATAAGGATAATAGAAGATAGTCAGCAACTGCTCGGACGCCTCGACCAAGATATTGCCATTGTGATCCTTTTCCCTCACCGTTCGTTGAATCTTGAAAAAGTAGGATGTTATTTAGTACCGTCCGCTTCTATTCTCTGGATTGTAAATACGGAGTGGAAATAATGTCGGGTCGCAGTTGTAACCGCTGCGATTGCTTATTTATTCCATTAATCATTAAACGTATATCCCTTTTTTGAAAATACTATAATGGTAAATTGAATATATTATCGCGCTGTGAAAATTATATACGTGAATTGGCTTAAAAACAGCATGGAATGAAGAATAGTTAATGATAGAAGAAAATAAATTATTTCAGGAACTTTTAAGCTATTTAGTGGAGATCTTTTCTGAATTTTTTTTCAGAATACAATCTATACATTGTATCACCTAGGTCTAGTATAGCATTTGAAATAAAAACATTATTATCGATGAGGTTAAAATATTAATAAAGTGAGATCTTTAGCGATGGGCTAGTTAGAACGCTGACAATACCCTAATTCTACAGAACTCATCTGTCCACAAGCATGTGTACACCATTTTTTTTGTAATGCATTTAATTAAGCACGAGAAAGTTGTACGGACCACAAACTCGACAGAGCAAAAGTAAAGACAAATTACCTTCTACACGACAAACGTTTGCGGGAATTCACTTCAACACAGAAATATCACGGCAGTAATCTTAACGACGAAACTTTGCACAGCATAACTTGAACACAACAAATGTTTCGCAGCACTAATTTGACATAACAAATTTCTTCGCGGCACTACATCAAAACGGTCGATTTCGATGCGGCACCGATTCACAACGTCAAATCTCTGCACAACGATAGTACGACCCAGTAAAGCTTGACATGACGTATATTCGATATGACGTAAGTCCTACGTGACAAAGTTCTACACATTGCCCCAGTTCGACACAAACCCATCTCGACACGAACGGTATTCGTGTGATTGTAAATCGAAAGACATGTTTACTGACAGACAATTTTGCAAAAAATCCTGTTCGTCATAATACATGAATAGTAATTTTAGTTTGTAACAAGTGAATTGGAATTCCCTTGTCGAAATGTCTTAATGCTATCGACATAAACTTTGTTGCATACTTATCTTAATGGCTCAATGCATCATTGTCAGTCAGTAGACGTATTCCCCGATGTACCATCACCCAAATATCGTCTGTGTCGATATGGGTTGAGTCTATGTGTATAGATGGGTTGGTTTTGAACTCCGTCGGTGTTTAAATTTTTTCGTGTAGAACTTGTGTCGAACTTTACCGCGTCGTACTAATGTTGTGTGGAGATTTGTCATTACAAACTGATCCTACGTCGAGATTTACCGTTTCCATCCCGAGCCACGAAGAAATTTGTTGTGTCGGGCTAGTACCGTGAACAGATTTGAAGTGTCCAAGTTATGCTGTGCAAAGTTTCGTCGTAACGGTTACTGCAGTGATCAATTTTCCTGCGTTGAATTAAATTTCATCAAGGGTTCGCTGGATGGAAGGTATCCGTTCTGAATTTTGCTTTGTCGAGTTCGTATTATGTACAACTGGTTATGTGAATTGGTAACGTGTTGAAAAATGTTGTATGTGAGATACGAATGGAAAGAACGCAGAAAAAGTGGATAACACGTTACCAATTCACACCACCAAATCGATCGTCATCTCAGAACTGAGGATTAACAATAATATCTAGTAATTTCCACACATAAGCGCCCAAGTCATCAACATAACCTTAAAAGATGAGTGCACGGGTCAGCGAGCCCGTTGACCACCCAAAAAAAACACATTCATATACCTCACAATCCAACAAAGGTAGGAAAACACGTTAATGGTTGAAATAAATATACTGAATAGGACCTAGACCACGGTCGAAACGTTTAAAACAATTTAAAAGAAATTCTTCTTGGCCGCGAATACCCGATAACCTTCTCAATCATTATTTCATGGCAGTTGATCTAAGACCAATGCAGAAAAAACGATCATACTGAGAACATGACGAATATAAATCCATATAAATGGAGCATTACAGCCAACACGTCGTTCCCTTCGATCACGAAGATGGAAGCAAACGCCGTCAAAGAACTAACGACTGATGTCGGGCTGGCTGCCTATCTATCTCACATGTCTTATTCACCCCACAAGTAGATGCCCTATCTCATCGAAGAAGATGCTCCGTCGAGCGTATGATGTATACATCACCCAGGTATATCCAACTGGAAAAATCATGTATCCCATTATGATCCTAGGACATCGAATTTGTAGCATAGTCCAGTTTCTCTGGATTAAAATGAATTATTTACTGTCACAACATTATATGAAACCCGATTGATTCAAAGCGGTTATTTTACTGTTGAAGACTCAAGGATATTTTGTATCGACTAATGTGATTGTCATTTGAGTTTTTTTTTAGTTCCATTTCGCTTAAAAGCTCGCAGTACGTATCGTCAGATGCATATTATCCCATTTAATACATATTCAATGTGTAATTCAACATTTTTATCATTCGCATGTTTTATAAAAAAATTATCATCTTTTTTCATAAGTCCTAAAAAGAAAAACAAAATCCAATGACATTTTTGGAAAAAATCCTTCAAAAAATGAAGCTAAATTCATAATAAAATAGATAGGAGACTTTTTGTTATGTTAAACCTAAATTTTCAGTGACTCAATAATCACCCCTGAATTCAAAGGTTTGCGAACCGATCTATCAGTATTTCCGTTATTAGTTAACTAATAATTGAAAAAATAATGGATACTCATGTGCGATTCTGCGTCGAACGACAAAATAAACGCGCAAAGACAAGCGAACCTAGAAGACGTATGGACGAACATACCGCTATTGATAACATTATCATAAAAGAAGCATTAAAGGTAAGATGTTGGGTACGGTTGAGCATGAACAGAGGGTTTAGCTGCAGGAAGCAAACGGTAGGCGAACCTGCGGAAAACGGCTCTATAAATGCGCGTTTACTTTGAACCATAAAAGCGTCATAGTGCCAGCTCCAAGTCGGTGCTACTGCTGCTGCTACTGTCGGCACTGAACGTTAACCAATGCACTCACACTCGACGCTGTCTCTCTGTCTCTTACTTTAGATGAGCTACGCGAACTCTCTATATAACCAGCTACTATAGACATCTACCTACATACATATAAAGGCTTCAAAAGCGCCCAAGCGGAGCACCGCTTTATCGTAAAAGCCCCCTTTGAGGGATCCGTTTATTGGTTGCTAAACATCGATATATTGCTTTCGCAGGGGAACCACCCACCCCCCGATCTCCGTACAACGTGCCCAAAGAGCCTCCCTATGCGATAAAGTACATGGAGCGTGTGCCACCATCGCAGCTCTCTCGCTTTCTGAAGCACCGACGGAGTTTCGTGAGCTTTTAAAAGCTTCGTGGCGACACGGGCGTCAACTATAGCCAGTTTTTCCTGCTATGCATACGTAGTACAGCGGCGTCAATTCCGATACCGTAATGCATTTCGTCTCTCATACGTTTTTATATCCAATAGAGGCATTGCGGATCACTGGATCTGTGAAAAAAAACGTCCTAAGAATTTAATATATATGGTTTCATCGGTTATTTCAGAATCAGGAGAAGGAGAATTTATGGCTTGATAATAATTAGTGTTAAGTCATGAATAAGTATCAGAAACGTTGATCCCATAAGGAAAAAGGGAATTTCAGATTTCTTGTCCAGAAACCGTCCAGTGGCAGAAAAGCGTTCACAGTTTCGTGATCTTTTCAAAGCTCCGTGGCGACACGCCATTTCCGATAGCGTAATGCATTACCCGAAATAGGGACATTTCGGGTAATGCGGATCCCTGTGTTTGTAAAAAAAGGTCCAACAATGTAATAAATATGGTTTCATCGATTATTTCATATATTAAGAGAGGGATAATTTATGGCCTGATAATAATTAGTATCTAGATTTTACTTTCCCAATAGAAAGAGCGGTGTTCATGAGGAAAAAGGCAATTTGGGATGTCTCATCTAGAAAAGAGCAAGGTAAAAAAAAACGTGCAGATTCTATCCAACTCAAGATTTTTCGAAAAATGTGGTTTCGCACTCTAGTCACCACGAATTTTTTACTATGCAGCTCAAGTTTTTGATGAATGTAGTCATATCGAAGGACAATTAGAATTGGAATTTAGTCGAATATATTCATGCATGATGCAATCGGGCGCAATTCGTGGATCATGTAACCTCTTTTTTGAAATTTTGTTAATAGTTTGGAATTGTTTTCACACAGACACTGAAGAAAACCTCAATTTTATTCGATGTTTTAAACGACTTTCAATTAAAATAACGAAAAAGTTGTTTCGCCCTGATCAGGGCATCTTCAAGAATATTTTATTTCATATCAGAGTTGAGTTTGTGAACTCTCGTATTTTCTTTATAAAATTTGGCTCTCTGAGTTGCTCATCCACATCATACATAAACGTCTATAGCAAAACAGAACATGTATAAATTTGAGCCCATTCTTTCAAATGGTTTACAAGTTACAGTTTTATGAATTTTTGGTTCATCACACACGCACACACATACATATATCCGGATAACTTTTCTAAGCGTCTTTTCTCGACATTTCGGACCATTCTGTATATTCTGAAATAAAAATCTCGAAATTTTTTTTTCCATGAAAACAAAGCTTTTTCTATGTGGAGGCAAAAATCATAAAAAAATCATATATAAAGAAGCCAAATTTGATCAAAATACTCTCTCATACAGAAAGCTTTGAGAAAATGGTCTAAGGAAGCTTTGAGGAGAGAAAGCAACGTGCAGGGTTTGGTTTTGCATTGCTTATCAGAGGTATTCAAATTATTTCATAACTGATCCCCTTTAGCTACTTCGCGCCTGCCTTACTGTGTCTTACGGTTAACTGCAGCGGTATGTCACGCAAAACAGGGAGTGACTGCGCACCTATGCGTGTCCCGATGAACTTTGTGACCGCGGACGCACTGGAACAGTTTCTAGATGGCGTAGTAGTGTAGTTTCGTATAATAGACTTGACGAATCTTACGAGGTACCTCAACCGCTCGTACATACTCAACTGCAGGGTATGCGATATCCGCTGACGTTTGTGAATCACATTCGTTGAGCGGACCAGCCATCGTGCGCAGGGAATATCACGAAGGATTCGGCAACATCGCTGAAGTTACTCCCCTCCAACTCCGACAATATTACCAGAGAAGCGAGTAGAGCAGTATCTGCCAAGAGGATTGTCCTGCTTTTACGAGGCCGTCCCGTCGACACGCTACCTTGGAATACATTCGCGTTTGTATTGCCAGCACTTAATTTAAGGAGCTCTCTCGTCAAGCCACGACTCCTTGGAGAATCGAATTTCGCCAAAGGATCTCCGCAACGCAGAAGTCGTTTCCCATATATACGTCATATACGTTTCCCTTGAGCTTAGACCACTGGCTTCGCCAAGTCACCGACGGTTTAGTTTCTTGCATAACATTATTACACCGAAGATTGCAACTCAATTCTGTTAAGACAGCTGCTGCCCTTCACACTAGTTCAATCAGTGCCAAGTTTTCAATGATGTTTTATACTGTTTCTGGTTGCTTAATAAACATTTCCAAGGAGTTACTCACGTTGTCGTGTCCTTCGTGCAGTTTTTTCAAGAAATACACCATAATAGCAGTCCAATTATGACGAACGGTATCTCATTTCTATTATTGAAAGGTCCCTAATCTATGTCCCTGGCGGACCGTGTTGACCCGTATTTAAGGTCAATTTCAGGTCATACGACCCAAATTGGTAAAATATCGGTCAAATTTGAGTCAATTACACCTCAAAAATTTTATTTGGTCGTCTTTCGGTCGATTTTTAGCAACTCAACCGATTTCCGACTAAATTAAACTGACTTTGTTCGGTCAATTGAAGATCATCTTTTTGTTAGTTGACTGTAATTTAATTTTTATAGATTTGGGTCAGTATAGAGACGACGTTGAGCATTTTGACAGATTGTCGACTACATCGGATGGACTCCCACCGGTTCATTTAAGGTCGAATTTTGTCAAATCGATTGATATTTAAATTGGTGCATCTTCGGGCCAGTTTTCGGTTGACTTTAAAAACTTGACCAATTATCGACTAAATCGAATGTACTCTGTTCAGTTAATTCGAGGTCTACTTATCGTTAGTCGACTGATATTCAACTTAGTGCATCTTCGGGACAGTTTACGGTCGACTTTTAAGAACACGGCCGATTGTTAATTAAATCGGATGTACTCTGTTAATTTACGGTCTACTTATCGTTGGTCGACTGATAATCAACTTGAGGCATTTTTGGGTCAGTTCGCGGTCGACTTTCGAGAACCTGACTGATTATCGCTTTAATAAGATGAACTCTGTTCGGTCAACTACAGTCAGCTTTTCAGTCGAATTTTTGCACAAACCAACCATAGATTTTCAGTCAACTTTTCAAAAAATGACAATAAATCGGCTCAAATGGTTATACTGGATTGGGTTGATTTTTGATCAAGCATTTGATAGTCGACCGTATTTCGACTACGATTATTCAGAGCGTTCCGTTAAATATTGATCAATTTATTGAATGTTAACCGCATATCGACCCAAAATGTTTTGCAGCCTAAGACGAATAGTGGTCAACTATCTTATAGTTGACCGTATATTAACCTAGACCAGTATTTTCAATAAGACAATACTGTGCGCAGGTGCACACGACTAAATTTTTACGCGGCTCGAGTGGTCTCGCGTCACGTCTCGCGTAAATATACCATGTTATCTCGAACGACGCCTTTTAATCTAACCTCAGAATTGGCATCTTGTTTCGTATTTCTCGTGCAATAAAAAAAAACGGTTTGTGAAGATATCGTTATGACGTGCAAATAAATAAAACGTCTTATCAAAGTTGTATCGTTTCATCTCGGGGGCCTTCGACCCCCAAACCCCCGTCAGGGATGCGCCCCTAGACCCCGCTCTGTCACTGGATGAGATACATTCGTTACATAAAATAGTATGCGATACTCACCGACACCAGTGGTCGTGCAGTCGGTGTACGACTCTGGCGATCCCCTGAGTTAAGCAGCATTGTTAGCGGCCATAACTTGGATGGGTGACCGCTTAGCCGGGCACCGGCTAGCTCATCAACCAGTGAGCGGGAGGTCAGATTTTCTGAGGCCTCGGTATACATACTTAAGTAAGTAGCTTTCGTGTGTACACCGGGAATTCACAAGAATATACGGCCGTCTATATCGGTACGGGTTTTCCGCAGTTTCCCCGTACCCATGGCAAATGCGATACAGTTTAGCTAAAGTCGGCTGCGGACGCATCGAGGGTTAGGTTAGCTTAGCGACGTGCGGGTAAGGGAGTGATAGGAAAATAGGAAAGCGTGGTGAAAGACGATAGAGCCCGTACCTTGGAAAGAATCATAATAATAATAAAAAATTATGCGATACTCGTGCCATGCAGCAAAATATATGAGAAGGCTGTCAAATACGTCGCACCAGCCGCGCGAGTCTACCACAAGAATACGAGTAGCATCAAGGCAGGAGCCGAAAGCGAGTGCCCTATGTGGTACGAGTTACTTCGCATCCTGCCCATAAAGTCCGCTTTACGGCACTCGTATCACAATAGTACATTACGATACTAGTGCGATGAAACTTTTTCGCAACGAGTGTGAGTTTGCAGCACGAGCTGAAGACGAGCGTTGCAATCACACGAGATCAGAAAAAGTTTCTTGCACGATTATCGTATACAATTTTATGCCACTAGTGCGAGAAGTTCCTGTTTCACGCACGCAAGCAAAGCGAAGTGGGCGTGAAGTAGGCACTTCATGCACACTATGATATAAAGTACTATATCTGCGTCATCCTCTGTACAATAAAGTGCTGTCAAAATTTCCGAAACGACAAATAGACGATGAGAATTCATATTATAGGAGAATCAGATGTGGGGATTGCTTCGGTGACAGAAAGGTACAGGACATGAAATGATAAATATGTAGGTCTCGCAAAGATGCATCACAGGCTGGGTTATAACGTGAGATCATCTCCACCTAACTGCATGGTGTGATGAATCGATCAACGATCCCTCGGGACATAAGTGAGGCAAGGATCAAGAGACACCTCATGTCAAGAACAAGCTTTCCAGAAAAGAGGAAAAAACTGCTACAGGATTCCACACCCTTCGTCGCTCGACCTACCGAGTTCGAAGGCTCACGAAGAAGCGACATTCTCCAACACACGTCTTATATCCCCTAGGGTGCATTACTTCAATAAGCCCACCTAAGGTATTTGCAGGAAATCGACAGCATATGCATTAAACACTTTCGATAACATTTTCCCTGTAACATTAAAGGTCCTCAAACCCTTGAAGCTGAAAAAAATAAAGCGAAGCAGAGACTACAGATAGCTATAGATCGTCAGGCATCTTCTCTCCGCTAACAAAGTCGTCGGCGAGCATGTAGATGTGAGGCTGCCACTGCGGCTGCCGCGGCACAACCGCCCACGTAATTTACATGAAATTGCTTATTAAATTACACCAAGTTTTTCACGATGATTTAACGATACCCGAGAAAGCAGGGCCATTTGTCTTTCGCCTTTTAATTTCTCTCGTAGCCCTCTTCGAATCATTAACAATGCCTCTCCCAACAGCCAGCGTTACTCTCTACCTGCTGGCGAAAAAATGATCTATCGGCTCGAAAGCTTGGAAATAATTTTGTTATCTAATGGTGTTTTCCTTACGTACGCCATAATTTTGATAAAATAATTGGGCGTTAAGTTCCACCCATCGATCATACAAGTGCCTGGCAGACCCACAGCCATGTGTATCCCAAAGATATCCGCAAAATCAGATCTTGCCTGACAAGCTGAGTTTCCCTCTGCTGCGTCTGATTTTCTTGCAGTTCATAAAAGTAGGCACAGGGTGGAGTGTCGACGTGTCACTGAGGTCTGTGGCCTCCTGATCTCGGCCAGGGTCCCGCAACATGTGCGGACATGAGGCGCCCGCACAGTCTGCTTCTGACGTTCAATCTTACCCTTCGTCAACGGGACTGCCCTCTTCCGACTATAAAAAACCACATAATGCACCTATAACGACCGCGTAACTATACTGGAAAACCACCAGAGCAAGACACTGAAACATCAATCAATCTTTATAATTTTATAGCTTTCTAGTCTTTATACTGGAATATGGACTGACATTTAAAACAAAATGCGTACATGGAGAAAGAAAAGACGCAAAGTATAACTTTGCGCATTACTTCCTCGAAGTAATGGTACTTTCTTTTCGAAAGAAAATTTGGTACGTGGCAGGACAGAGTGTTATTATACTTGTGTAGAAAATTTTAGTCGATTTGTTGAAATTTTATCTAAACTAGAGCTAAACTATTTTTCTCGGTAATATCTGAAACTCATAAAAAACGAACCACTTTACCGATTTGGCCCAAATTCAATTGCAAAAATGATATACTTTTGTTTAGTTTTAATACCAAGTTTTAGCTCGATTGCTAAAAAAATTTCGACAGCTAGAGAAGGTACAATGATTTGGTTGAAAACTGTAATGTCTCGTAAAATCTAAACCACTTTATCGAAATCCGATATCTACTAGATATTGATTTTACCTTGCAGAAGATTTGACTTTGAGATTGGATTGAGGCTTGATCGAAGTCAACTTCAATGAGTAAAAATGAATTCAAAATTTAAAAAAAAATTAAAATTCTATAAAACCAAAACCGCTTTATGATTTTTGCTCAAATTTAATATTGATCGTTATTTTTCTTTGCTTAATACGTCATGAACTATTTAGCACGTTAGCTAAAAAATTACCGAAGCTTCAGAACATACAGACTTTTTATGAAAAATGTTGGGTTTTATAAAATGTGAAAATAAAAAACAAAATAAAAAAAAGTAAACATAGGAAAGGACGATGATCGTCTACCATGAACCAAATTTTAGCATCATTGCGAAAGCCGTTTGCGAGATACAGCGGGTTGAATTAGATGAGTGAGCCAAAATATAATACTCGTGCAGCGATAAGCCACGAAGAAAATGAAGTACATAAAGTTCGTACAGAATTTTTTGAAGACATCAAACATTTTCATCAGGTACTTTATGTACGTGCTCACTTCAATTGATAAAGAAATGGAACAAGCATTTTTTTTTATGTCTGGTTTCAATCGGTAGGGGTCGTATTCCTGATTCACATGTGATAGGAAAAATTTGTCTTTATGGTTGATAAAAAATATCAAGAAATAAACGCAGCTGGATATTCATTATTATTCAATCATTATAATACAGGACTCATGATAAATTGAAGTTTTACAGATTATTCATGTCATCACATACACTAATAAACACAAACTTCAGCTTACTTATTACATTACTATTTCACCTTATTATAGAACAAACAAAATGGCATTAAGCCAGCTTTGAAAAGATGAGTAAGCCAAAATGTAATATTCTTACAGCAGCAGGCTTTGGAAAAAAAATGAACTACATGGAAATAGATGTTATGATGCTTCGACGATGCCAGCCTGTGATATTTTTATTTTGATGGAAGTTTGGCAAATCGTAACTCGGGGTTTGATCGTGAATCGTTAATCAATATCGCCAGAGCCACGGTGGCGTAATCGGTAACGCACTAGGCTGGATACCTAGAGTTCCCGTTTCGATCCCGGGCTGTAGCGGTATTTTTTCACGATTAAAAATGAATTGTTAAAATATCGTCCGTTCAGATTGCTTTATCGATTTACGAATCGATAAAGCAATTTGAAGGGACAAAAAATAAAAAGATTCCAAATGTTTGAAATTCCTATACAGAAAGATCGATAACAATGGAATCTTCGGCATCGTTAGTCTCAAACCCCGAGTTACGATTTGCCGAACTTCAATTAAAATAAAAATATCACAGGCTGGCATCGTCGAAGCATCATAACATCTATTTACTATATACTCAGCCAAAGTCCAATAAGAATAATGAACTACATGGAGTTCGTCCAGAAACGATAAGAAATTTTTTTCTGAATTTTCGTATGACATATGAAACATTGTCACCGGATACAACTTTTTTTTCTATATGTGCCCACATCGACTGATCAAGGAATGGAACAAACATTTTCTCTAAGGCCTGATTCCTTAGTGAACACTGTGCAATCGATAAGTGAGATTTTCCTAATTCATATCTCATAGGAAAAAAATAACTTCATAGTTAAAAAAAATATCCAAATAATAAACACAACTGGGAATTAATTATACTTTATAATCATAATACAGGGCTCATGATGAATTCAAGTTTTGTAGATTACTTATATCGTCACGTGCACTGATAAACACAATATTCCGCTGACTTGTTGTGATATCAGACAGATCGAAATATTCATCCCCAAGATATCAAGATCAATAGCGATTTTAACTTATCATAGAACATACAAAATGGCATAAAGCCACATTCGAAATGATAAGAAGAGCCAAAATGTAATGTTCTTACAATACGTGAAGACGAAGTACATGGAGTTTGTACAGAAATGGTGAGAACTGAGGCCGGGGCATGCTGAGCCCGCTTTTTCGTACCAAAATCCGAAACGCAGAGGGTGAAAAGGGTAGAAAGAGTATCAACTGCTGGCTAAGCCGATATGCATTCATTATAATAAGTAATGGGAAAGTGCGTCGGCGAAAGAAAAGTTTATAAACGCGCTTATCAAGTTGCCTTGAATTTTCTATTATTTAAGAGGCTACTGCTCCCTTCATCTTACCCGCATTTTCTTTCCTCCTGCCCAAACCCCACCGCCGCTTCGAGTCTTTCATCCTTCGTATACTTTGGTCCTCGAACGTCCGCGCTGATGCAGAACTCGCGCGGAAAGTTATGTGCCAAGTTGGTTCTTCAGTTTCGCCCGTAAAAGCGAATAGATGCGTGGCATTTGAAGTTTCATAAATCTCATTATCATATTTATTTGTTGAGAAAACTGAAAAAAAAAGGAAACTTCGACAGTCACGCATTCATGGATGTCGCGCGACATCTCATTTATTTTTTGGATTGCTTTATATTACTAATACTTAATATTCAAATCATTGATTCCAATCGACTGAATAATCTGTATCGTTATACGATATCGTCGATTTTTTATGAAATATTAAAAACTGAATAAAACCAGGACCTAACGTATCGATTTCGACAAAATTAAATAATAAACAACATTGACCGCACCAAAACTTATTGCAAAATATTGAGCAGAATAGCAAAACTTTTAAGAAAGTCAGAGTGATCTTCTCTTGTTTTTGGAGAATTTCAAAACGTCATTAAGGGGATGTGGGAGTGGATTTTATTACCGACTTTGGTCTGTAAAAACGCGCTTTTTCGTAGTTACCATTATACTCAGTTAATACACATGCTTAAAATTGTATGCGATGGTAATATCAGTATATACGAATGGACGATAACCGACTTCGAATATTGGATGATAACCGACAATAAATGGAAAAAAACGTATATTTTCTAAACATCCCGAAATCAGAAAGGCCACCAGGGTTTGACAGTGTCACCTGTTTGGCAAGATATTGTAGTGGTTTGAAATTGCGCGCGGAGTAGTCATAATTCATGACTACTGCGCCATCATAATTTCCCCATCCTCACTAAAATTCAACGATGGAGGGGATTTTTTATTAGAATTGGTTCTATATCCCCGATGCCTGGAAATACTCAAGAGATCTTATCGAGCGCTCGCCGTACTAACTTGTGTATTCCTCATTATATTAAAATTAATAAACGACTCGTATCAAGAAAAGTGTCTAATTCCTGGCCAAGATTGAATAATATTTGGAGCAAACCTGTATAGCTTCATAAGAATAATAAGATGAGTATTTTTCTGATTGTAACGGCGTGTCATTGACGAACTCACGAGTGATTTTGACGATAATAGAAAAACTTAACAATAGAAAATTGTTAACTATCTAGTGTGCCTGGATTTAGATGTTAAGAATATTGTGTGATATTATCAAGGCATGTGTTTTGTGTGATATGTGAATAAGGCGACATATAAGACAATTTACAAACATCTTAATTCATACGCTGACTGATTTTTTTTGTAGTCAATTGTTTTTCAATGATATTCTATATATTTGTGCATTTTGTTTCTAAATTATGCCGTATCACATGAGCATAAAGTTGCCGATTATTGTTGCATTATTTGTGGTGTATTCTGTATTGTATTATATCAATGTAAATTTTTCTTATCGCAACTATTTGCAAATTAAAATTAAATATTCCCATGACCTAATGAAATGAGTGTGAAAAAAAAAATTTGTCTGCCTTTCTATTTCCGAAGCAATCAGTGATCTTATAAAAATCATCCTGTAAATAATTAAATGGGAAAATTGGTATACTGAATATTCGTCGGCAATAGTATATAAATTACCAAAAGAAAAGAGAATCATTACAATATTAAAGATTGTGGAACTTACATACGTTAAACTCGAATGTACGTCCATTCTTTAGCGTTTTTTGCATAAATCATGAGCGTCGAAACAACAAATTACACAAAAGTAATACACACGAACTTGTAACTACGTTTACGCAGTCTGCCCGCTTGGAAGGGTTATTTGTCCGATTGAACCGCGTAATCGTAGTTACAGATTTGTGTGGCTTTTATTGTGTAATTAATGTTTTGACGTTCGTAGATTGTGCAAAAAACGCCAATCAATGGACGAAGAATCAAGTTTAACGAATGTCATTTCTATAAATGTTTATATAGTACGAAAGAGTTGGTGTTGACAGTTCGAGCGGCCATATTGCTTTTTGGTAGGTTTACTATGTTACGATTTTCTTTATTTTCCAAGCGTTTTACACAAAAATTCGAGTGGACGCAAATGTGCCTATCCTGATATTACAACCCTGTGCAATTTGAGACAATAATAGTTTATTCTGTAAAATACGGAACCGTACTTTTTTATCGACCACAGTCGATAAGAAAATCCAGTCCTGCAGCCCCTTAAACCGGTATACGCGCACATACATCCATACGCAGATTTTTTTCTATACGTTTAAGACCATTCTTAATATCGTAACTCTAAAATCTCAGATTTTTTCTGAAAACAGAGCTTTTTCTATGAAGAAGCATAATGTATATTCTATAGGTCTGCGAGATTGTGAAGATCCCGTCTGCAAATTTTGGTCGCGCTCAAAAGTAGTAAATGCTCACCTAAGACACAGCTGATTACCCTAAGACACCCTTGACTCTTTTCTATTTTGTGGCAATGTATTCCGCAGTTTGGTTTATATAAAATAACAATGACGGCCAACAGACGAATTTACCTCCCATAGAGGGAGTATGTGGGAGGGGAGTACAGTACTGAAGGATGGGCGCCGCAGGGATGGAAATTGAGGATTTTTACATTCTGCATCGATGGATGCAACAGGCGGCTTTTCTCATAGGACGGGAAATTCGATACTGATGGGTTGTATTGGCAAAGCTCATGGAAACAACCTTGCAGAACGCAGCAGAGGACCCGAAGCACGTACTGAGATCGATTGCCGATTGCCGATCACCGATCTGCTGATAGCTTGTTGCAAATTAATATCTATACACTCGCGGTTCGAACTGTATAAAATACATAGTACAATTATTAGGGGATGCTGTCGTTCGGAGGGTTGGCATTGCCGAGGGTGTGTCGTAGGGCACCTACGTTGCTGTTATAGGTAGGCGTAGCGGAAATGGCAACTTCCCCCTCGGGCTTGGACCAACATGAACTCACCGTTTTCATGTTCAACTATAGAACCGGCAAACAAGAACAACAAACGGCGGGCTGCTTCATAAACATTTCCACCGTTATTCAAAAGTTTTTTTTACATTGTTTTTCCTCTGGGCACTGACGCATCAAATAGCGCAGCAGATACTTCGCGTCCCCAATATGATGAATAATCGTATATAACTCGTGGAAAAATATTTTTGTAAAAATTTGCAAAATCTTTTGCACGAATAATCATATATTATTCATCTGGGAACATTGTACTATTTACAAGTTATTTCGGGGTTACACGGAGAGAAAAATACATGGTTGAAGCAACGAAGCTTTTACCATAGAATATAATACCGAGGAGGAATATTTGTATTCCATAGTTATGACAATGACAAAAAAAGAATGGTTGTGTCACGTCCAGAAGGGAATGACAGAGATTAGAGTGTGTTTGCCTCTATTTTTTTTAGGCGGGATTAAGCCGATCAGGTATTAGAGGCTGACTACGGCGATACGAGTGGTTTTAGAAAAAAAACTTATGGAATGATATGGCGATATGATATGAGTAAGGAAAAATGTAGTTAAAATTGGTTAATTTAAAACTCGCCAAGTACGGAGTATAATTTTTTATTTTTCCAATTGAGTCTTATTTACTTGCCAATATTATTTTAATATTCATCAGGTATTAAAGGCTGACTATCGCGATAGAAGTGGTTTTAGAAAAAAAAAATAATGTTATGATATGGCGATATGATATGAGTAACAAAAAATGTAGTTAATTGGTTAATTTAAAACTCGCCACGTACGGAGTATAATTTTTTACTTTTACAATTGATTCTTATTTGCTTGCCAATTTTATTTTGATATTCACAGTTCATAACTTTTACCTTTAATTGCAAGAATTTTTCTCAGCCTGTGGCGGTCATTGATCGAAGTGCATGTCTTGAGGGTCAGTACTTATAAGTAACGTACATATATGTACTTGGCATACGTGCTACGGATATTTTTAGTTTATTTTTAAACTTTTTGCACATGGAGGCAATATACCGTCCATGTTTTTTTACCCAGCGTGTTTTTAGGTTGGAGATTAGATTATATCGTTCCATTTTTTCCACGTGTATTATCTAACATTGATATCCCACTCATGCAAATGTACTTGTCGTACGTGCCGGTAAGGTGACCTAGAGAAAGCTTATAATTTTTTTCCAGGCCCTTTCAGATACTACGTGTTCCTCTATTTCAGTTATATGTTTTCTTGTTTTTTTTCCCCTTTAAATTTAAAAAAATATTTAGATATCGCGCAAGTCAAGTCAAATCAATAAGTCGCAAAATCATGTTTTTACAAAATTGAATAAAATTATTTTACACACATCAAAGCAAATTTCACATTAAACATTCAATGCTTGAAACATCTCATTGTTTAATAAATTATGTTTGAAGCTCTTTGAATAATTTCTGGCTATCACCGTCATTACATGCAATAGGTATATGGCCACAAATGGATAAAGTTAGAGGCCACATGCGGTACTTCTACCCTATGTAGAAAAATACCAATAGTTTTATGTTCCACCATTTCAAAAAAGAAGATTCGTGTTAACGTAGACGAACTAGTAGACAACTGTCAGTCCGACTGCTTTCTCGGCCTGCAGTCGGACACGGGAAATAAATAGTAAAAGAACCGAGCGCATTCAGAATGCACGAATCATTTTTGGATGTAATCTAAGGTATTTTGGACATGCGTCTGAGATATATGTACTTATCTGATAATAGTGATGCACTTAGCATCCTCCTTTGGATCACAATTATGCAAATGCAATTCTTAATTCCGCTTCGTGTTCCATTCTCAACGTATTCAACAAATCGTTGCACTCAATCCAAAAACGCCAAAAAAGACTTCCGTTCAGTTCACCGTAGAGAAAACTGTAGTTTCCTAACGTCGCACTGATAAAATTCGTTAAACACTCGAGAGAAAACCCTTCGCGTCATACTACTAACTCACACTCGCCATGAAAAGTTTACAGTGAAACACTTTAGAGTGTACATTAGTATATTGTGCGACGAGAGTCGGAAGTTGGCGATTCTGACCTATCATATTCTATCGAACTTTTTTAGCAGAGTTATTTTTGGGCAGTCTATCGAATTACGCGGTTATTAGGTGCCATTTAGTTAACTCTAGTGTCTGTAAGTCACCGTTAAGATGTCCATTAGCTTGCAAAATCGTGTCAGAACAGTCATCATTTAGATAGCAGTTGCAATTTATCGAAAAGTTATCATTAAGACGCAGTGATACATACCAGTGAAGCTGTTTTCTCCCGAACAGTACGACAGATAGTGTCCGTATTTTAAAGCGATACGCGGGATTATCGTAGAATTGGTCTAAGCTTCTGGTTTCTCATTCGGTTCAACCGTTTTTTTTTTTAGAATTAAAAGAAATATAGTGTGAGAGAGACAGAACTATATCCGAAAGAGACAGACCTATAGGCATTTAACATTGGGAGAAGAAATTTCAGACGGTGTATCCCCTGATTTCACAGCTCGTACCAGAAAGTAAACAACAATAACCGAAGATCGGGCTCTGATTGGCGATGCAATACAGCGCCAAGCATTTGACAGTTGGCGGTTTGGATGAACTGATGCGGCGGCGATCGTTGAAACTCTCCCGCCGTTTAACGTGCAGCTGCTCATCCCTTAACGATTATTTATTTATAGCAGTATCAATGATTTAGTAGTTGGTGAAATTATGCTAAACTAACATGCTAAGACTTCAAGTGAACGATTAAAAAACTTCATGAAACTCTGCGCCGATTATTATCTCGTGTACGGTAAGCTAATGTACTCTAACCTGAAAATTTAACTGCAAGATACTCGATAAACAAAATCATCTTTCTCCTCTCAAAGTTTCATAGTATCGCGGACGAATAAACGACAATAGTAGATCGAAATAATGAAATTTATCATTGCAGCATGACAAATTCAAGTCCAAAAGCAAAAATGGGTGACGATATTACTAAAACAGCAGAATGGAAGCATCCAAACGAGGTGATGCAGTTGCATCGCCTCAAAATGAGAAAACGAGCCCTTCAGGCACGGATGAACAGAACAGCCCTTGAAAGTAACGTGAGTCTAACAAGTTGGACGAACACTAGTGACCAATTAGCAAGCGCTGCAGCGCCGGTATCACAGAAACGTAAAAATCCTTTTGCCACAAATGAAGTAAAGAAGAAAACGAAAGAACACGTGCCCAATGAATCGGAGACAAGCAACGATTCTGTGTTGTTTGAATTGATGCATTTACAAGATAAACGCAAGACTGCGGATGCTGGCATCCCACCAATAGCATTAAATAACCAGACTATCTCTTTTGAGAGCGTCTTAACAAAATTAGAAAGAAACAATGACAAAGCTGACATTGAAGAGCCTGAAATTCCTAAAGGTGAAGAATATCTTCCGATAGATTGGACGTTGAAAACAAAAATGCGTATAATGTCACCCAAGCCTTTTGCATGGAACGGCAAACTTAGAACTAGCGAAGAAGCATCCGGTACTACTGGGTTTGTTAGATGCTTGGATATCGGAGAACAAGAAACTACATTGGATACTAGTCCCAATGCCAGGTGAATATTTTTTATTCATTTATGATGACTGGAAAATAAAATTCACTATCTAAGAAAGAATAGGAATAAAAAGAAATTATTGTTTCTTTTCTTAAGCTATTGCTTATTTCACAGAGATTAATGCCCCATTGTACTTTTTTGCTACCTTGGCCAATACGAATGGGACACACAGAACTGAATATGAACTATTTTTGAACAATTAATTGTTCAATTATAGTAATTAAACTAATAACAATTAATAATTAAACTGTGCAGTAGTCAATCAAATTCTAATTTTTCTTACATTGTTTATTGCAGTATTCTTTCCAGCTTATATTTAGATTGGAATTACAACTGTGAACTTTGATCCTAATATAGGAGTGTGAAAGATATGCTATATAAAATGGATTATGTATTTAAAATATATTTCCATTTAAATAACTATCAATAGCTATTCGCTAAAACCATTGATAACATTTTTAATCATTCATAAATTTTATTTACTTTTTGGTATTAAAGGAACAAAATAAAAGTAAAAACCTCTTAGTTGGATTTAAGCATTACAATCCTATCAAAAAGACTTGGCAAAACTCCAACTGAAACGCAGTTTTCATGGGGCTTAAATTTCCGAAAGGTTTTTTGACGAAAATATTTCTAGCGAATTTCGTCAAAAATGTAGGTGAGATATTGAATTTCGAAATTTTAGATCTCGGAGTATTTACCATTCGAAGCTTTGTCCCCGGAAGGCAAGGGAATCGGGGTTAAAATTCCATATAGTAAATGACCGAAAGTCTTAAATTCCTAAACTTGAAAACTCACCTACATTGTTGACGAAATTCGCTGAAAACCATTTTGTCAAAAATTCAGCTGAGATATAAAATTTCGGAATTTTTCACCTTCGTGGATTGAACATTCGGAATTTTAACCCCCCCCCCCCGTTTTCATTTCAACTCCAAAAAATTATATAGATTTTACGATTATTTTTTCTAAAATAAAATTTTTTTTTTTTTTTACATGTATTTTTTCTTAAGGGGTTAAATGGGTTTCAAAATTTCAAAAAACCGTTTTTTTTCTGTTTCAATTATACAATATGTTAAAAATGTTCGCCCAAAATTTCAAATCGATCCGATTAAAATTCTAAGAGATAGAAATTTCGGAAGTCTTGCCCACCTAACCATTCACCTAGCTCTTCAAAATTTTAATCGTATTTTCCTCGAAACTCTATTTTTGAAGTCGGTGGACACGATTCCTCGAAAAGTTATGAACCGATCTTGTTAAAATTTTGCACACTCCTTCAAAATAACATTATCTAGTGCTTGAACTAAGGATTTTTTAATTATTATTACAACTTACTTGCCAAAGCAATACATGGTGAAAATTTGACGGAAAAATCGGATCTTTTGTCCACAACTCCGCCAAAAATTCAAATTTCAAAAAAAAATTCCTTCGTTCAAGCACGAGATTTATTCATGTACTAGCGGAAAATTTCTGGTTTTTCAATTTTCGATGAACCAGTCATCAGTTATCGTGTCCACGACGAGAGAAACGAAAATTTCACAACGCACTCGTGAAATATGTATATTTGATATAATGAATTGCTCGAATAAAATATTTCATCAGATGTATTAAGATAAAATTAGTTAAATACACTTTATTTTGAGTGGTGTTTATTCCTGAGATGAAAAAAAAATGACTACCAATGATAATGATGAAACTTTAGATTTCACCAGTGTTGTCTGGTCTGGCAGCATCCTTCCTTGCCGTGGCTGGACCTTTTTCCACGTGCGGCCGGCAAGGTGAGCGCGAGCATAGCGAGCAATTCGACGATAGCTCACAATCAATACATCAAGGATGCCCTCTTTAGCGAGTGGAGCGAGAGTTTCAGATCGCTCTTTCATCTTCTGAGAGCCCGACAGTGTCCATACTTCTATGTCTGTACAAATACATTTACAGTACTCTACCGTGCCGCTGGAGTTTGCGGCCTATCGGAAGTTCATGCTCTTCTCACTCCGACGACGAGAGGATTTCGACAGTCCTTAAAGCAAGAGGGTATATATATTTTTAAATGATCCATCAGAATGTTTTAAACTAAACACTCCTTTTCCCTAAATCAATTCCGTTTCGAGTCTTGCTTTTTTTCTCCTTTACGTAATACCAAATTAAGTAAAGACAGTGTTTGAAAAAAATATGCAACTGCGGCACGGATTTGTAAAATTTAACGCTGACAGGTTATATCTAATTTTGAATTGGGAGAAAATTCTGGATTAACTGACATCTGAAAGCGGTGACATGTTTTGTGCAGCATATTTTGAGACAGATTTTTTTTTCTTTCAAATGACAACAGAATAGTCCAATTAATGTACCTCGAATATTGAAAGAAAAATAAAAAAAATTGTTGATGAACCGTCCTTTATTCGAAGACCTTGAAGTTTTTTTACATAAAATTATCACTTGTTCGTTGCTGATAAAACAAAATAGCAGTACGTAATTAAATTTCGCATCAACATTAGCTTTGTCACGTAGAATAAATTCGTGATACAATTTCCGTCGCAAAGATGAGGAAATTTTTATAAATCACACTTGAAATTTTTTTGATCTCTGCGTGAACACTTTATTATTTCGAATTAAGCCAAGTCTCGCTAAAGCAGCTGACCCAACCACAAAAGCGTTTTTTTTTTCTAACGGTATGTCCTCTTACACCTCTTTATCTTATTAATAACAGAATTTCGGTCTCTGCAGATATAGAATTCACCATGCCACTAAGAAAAGACGGTGGTAAAAGACGTTCGGACGTAACGGATTCCGGTTATGAGACTCTCGACTCGTGCCCTTCCGAATCGGCCGCAGCGCCCGAAGAACTTCCGGAAGACGAGAATGTCAATGAGGATGATGACAGCGAAGAGCAGTGGCTACAGAGCCTCGGAATTGAGGATTCCGAGATTCGGAAGATAAATACGCAACAGGTACTGCGATTGCTACTATCATTATCGAAATAATTGATTAAAATTGTTATGCAACGTTATCAAATTTCGTATACAATCATAGCAATCCTAAGAGTTATTTCGAATCGTCGACATTAATTTTTAGGCGAGGTTGACTCTGGAAAAAGAAAGCGAGGTTGATACGCTAAAGCAGTCGCTCGTTTTTGTAAAAGGCGTCGAGGCGCAAGCTCTCTTCAATTTCCTAATCAATTGTAAATCCGCGGTTCCGACAACCGGAGCGTTAGCCGGAGTACCGCCGACACTTCTTGCGCCAGTGGCTTTCCACGGAGCAACCTTAAGGCCTATAAAGGTTAATAATCAAAAGGAAACCAGCTTTTTTCCACGCAATGCACTTTCCTCGAGTAATTACTGTAGAAATATTTTTTTTCCAATTATAAATAGGTTCGTGAAAGCGTTGTGCGAGTGGACAAGGATCGATTTTATTCGTTAGAACTGAAAGGTCCTCTTTTACCGCACATTTTGCCTTCGCTGTGTAATTTAATGAGGTCTAGCCTCTTGGATCAGTTTTCAGTGAGTTGCGCTCAACTCACGTCCACAACGTCTTTTTCCATCGCCGGACACGGTCAAGGTAGACATTGAAGTTTAATTACTAACTAAAATTCATTCTTATCAGATTCATCGGGTTAACAAAAAACTAAATAGATTATGATTTCGTCTGCTGATAAGGGATCTCATTTTCTTACATTTAAGGATGTAGTAAAAAACGACACACTGCATTTACACTCAATTATACAATTTGGAATTTGAAATGAGCAATATCTGGAAATGTTGTATAATGAAAAATTATTGATATATTAGTTTGAAGAATTTGCTTAACAATTTAGACAGGAATCTAAATTTCTTGGACGATATATTTGTTGATTTTTTCCAAATACAACTCTTTATTTTTTCTATCAATTTTGATTTTTTAAATATGTTTAAAGAATCGCGTATATCGGATATGCGACCCCAAAAAGGTTAGAGGTTACATAAAAAAAAGGTTCAGAATCATTGAACGTTCCATAAACGTAATCTTCAAACGAAATCTCGAGGATGAAAAACTGAAAAATTATCAGGAAATTTCCCAATAAAAATGGTATTCCGACAAAATTGGAGAATCATTTTATAGTAGAAAAATTTCTGTCGAATTAGTTAAATGACTTTTTTTTTTGCTAATCAATTTGCAATTTTTCGACATCATTATTATTCAGAACCAATATTCTTCATGTCATTAATTTCGTTGAATTGTCTGCTATTCAGGCTTCAATTTTGATATTTGGCTAATTATTGGAGCATATTTGTTTCCCAATTAAACGATCAGAACCTTTCGAATAATCAACGTCGCATTTTAATTGTTTTCTTGATTTTCCAGAAGACGCAAAACCGGAAGAATCGGAAAAAGCACCACAGAGCGTTTTCGGTCAAGAGAATTTGACTGATTGTGGTTTCAATCAAGAATTGCTCTCTCACTTTTGTAATCCCGAGCCGCAGCATATTCACGTACTAGAGACACTCAAATTTTCGAATGGAAGGTACACTTGGTCTTGACGATTGAGAGTGAACATTTTTTTAAAAACTACGAATGTGAGAAACGAGTGGCGAAGCTTAGAACTTCGTGAAGATACTACTAGATGAATGTCGTTAACTACGATCGGTAAACAGCAGAGACGATTCGTTCCGTAAGTGAACAGAAACCTGCATACTTTACTGAAAATACTTATTTATTAAATATTCTGACGGTCGAACGGTAAGATATCGACGGTTGTCTACACTATCTACTGCGGCAATGACCCTTAAGGTGACGTAAAATATACTCAATCGGTAATAAAAACTGTAAACAATTATTTTTACGGGTGCCGAATATTTCTGGGTCGAACAAACGTTTTAAATCATTCCTCTGCCAATCCTGCATGTTGTAAAACTCTTCTTTTATTCATAAACATTCGGCATCCGTGAAAATGATTTCTTACAGTTTTTGTTACCGACTGGGCACTGAATTTTCAGAGGGGGTGGGTGTTTCCCCTCGTCTTAATTGCGTGAAATACCGACAGAGTAATTACCGGCGATGACTCAGGTGGTACCCTGAAAAATATCAATTTAAATCTTTACTACGAAAAGTTTTACGCGTAAACTAGTAGATCCAATTTCATATACGTGCATGATGTCAAATGTGATTACTCTAACGTCAGTCATGACTTTTCCAACGTTTTAGGTTTATCGTATATTAATTCTATATTGTACGTATCGATGAAGATTAATGTACTGGTTTTATGAATCAAAATTAGAACTTCCTTACAGTCTAATGTCGATTACACAGCTCAGTACGAAAATAATTCTACAGTCCCGAATGTTGTCATTTCAATGTTTAACCTCATTTTTTCGTAAAAATTGCGCAATTTTGTAAGGGGGAATCTTCATCGAGTAAAGGAAAAAACTTGTCATTTTTGATTAATTTTTTTTCGATGATCGGTGACTGATTCATTGTAACTGTCGACCGACAAAACGAACTTAATTTCGAAGCATTGTCTATTGACATGCCATATTTTAAGCAAACATTCCGGTGTTCTTTTTAATTATATTAGTTGTTGATATTTCGAGAAAGGAGAATTACGGAATAATTCGATTTAGATTAAAATAAGAACTTTTTAGTCTTAAAACCATGTAGGCACTTTAAGCCTCAAAAAGACAATATGTTCAACAGTGGAATGAATATAAAAAAAAGCTAAATATAGTTAACTTCTGTCTGGAAAATCGATTGGGTCTAAAAACGTTTAGACACTCTGTCGGTAAATCACATAATCTTAATATACCATCACCAGGTGTTGTATCGTACGTTGATTCGTAAATTAAAATATTTGATAAAGATTTTTTTTTGCGAAAACGACTAATCAATTTACAAAGAGTATACAGATCAATGGATGAACCGCATTTATCTAATGAAATACATCGAATACCGTTGACTCCGAATTAATTCTTCAATTTATCATCTTTTTTGAGATTATTTATTACTTTCTTAAGTAACACCAATTGATGACATTGAATTCGTTCACTGGTGAGCTTACTCTATTAGTTATCTAGTCAAAATAATTTGCAGCTCTGCGCGATCATGATCTCTATCGTTGTTTTCCGTCTGTAATCAATATTCAGACTGCGCATCGTCAACCGATCTACCGGCAGCTACGTTTGTCTAAGTCGTGTGTGTATTTTTCAAGTGCCTTATCAACTATTAGGAATTTATCGTGAGTTTATAATAAAAAGCGTAAAGACAAACCTGCGTCAATTTATTTTACAATTGAGAGACAGACAACCTTATTTTCACTGAAAATATATAAAATGGTAATAACCTCGGAGAAATTTGCTACATTTTTTTTTGGTGACAAGTAAAGTTCGTTTTTTCGTTCTTTCTCGCTCTGCTGCGACTGACAATGGAGCTTTCTCACCAACTGACACGGTGACCCTGTCGGTATATCACATCCCTTAAGACGCAGTGATACACCGCCAGAAATTTCGTCGCTCAATGCGAAACGCCTATAGGTCTGTCTCTCTCTCTCTCTCTCCCTCTCTCTCTCTCTAACATAGCCCTGTCTCTCTCGCCCAATTTTCCTTTTCATTCTTAAAAAAAAACGGCTATGTCGAATGAGGAACCAGAAGCTTAGCCCAATTCTACGATACTCCCGCGTATTGCCTGAAAATATGGACCCTATCTGCCGTATCGTTCGGGAGAACACAGCTTCCGAAATTTCGGGAAGTGGGGGTCTGGGTATCACTGCCTCTTAAGGATGTAGGAGCACGATGGAGTGTCCAACGCGCTCAAAAGTGAGAATTCAGAGAAAAATTTGAATACTTCCCAAGGAAAGAAAAATCTGAAAAAATCAAGCATACAGGAGGCGCGGAAAAGATTAATTTTACATATTAATGATTGCATTATGTTATTAACAAATAAGTAAGAAAAAATTATTCAACAAATTATCCGACAACCTAACTTTTCTTCAAAATGAAAATGATTTATTAATTTGTCTAAATGCGTACTTTGTCTTATGCGAAATTTTAGAACTTGCTCTAATCATGGGAATTTCGGTTACTTTGGAATTTCTTCTTGTTAAAAAATGCATAGTACGTCGCGAATTTTTTATATGTGTTTGTCACCGAACTACCCATTGCACCCAAAAAGTTTCCAAACGATTGATGTTTCCAAATGAATTCGCGAATACAGCTCATACAAGAAATTAAACCGTAATTTTTGGTCATTCGACAAAATTCTAAAAAAAGTCATACGTATTCAGAAAATGCAACGAATCATTTTCATTCTAAAAAAAAGTTAGGTTAACGGATAAATAGTTCAACAATTTTTTTTCTACGTATTTGTTAATAACATTTTGCAATTATTAATATTCAAAATTAATCTTTTCCGCAACTTTGGTATGCTTGATTTTTTCACATTTTTATTCCATCGAGAAGTGTTCGAATTTCTCTCTGAATTCTAACTTTTCAGGAAGTTGGGCACCGCATCTCGCTCCTACATCCTTAAGGGATAACAGCACTGTAAATATTTCCGAAAATTGATTTTTATTCATTCGCTTAAAAAATGCTTGGAACCTTTCGGAAAATGGGATTAAAACTTTCGATAAAAATTTGCTTCCAAAATCTTATTTAAGTGGCAAAAAAGCAATTTCACTGGTTTAAATAATATTCTAAGCATGATGAAAGTCTTGGAGACAAGCGTATATGAGTGCGAGAAAGAAAGTACTAGTCTTGATATCTATCATTTTTTCGCAACGGTGGATTTAAAAAATAAAAGACGTCAACGTCGCCCTGCAGAATTCTTGGACGACCCGCAACGTTCTCATCTTTCATCCTAATAATCAACCGTGGCAGAGAAATTCGGATTACAATTTTTGTTACTAACCGAGTAGTTTCACATTTGGGAGAATGGGGCAATCGCAGTCACTAAGGATTATTTGCTATTTTCTGTAAATAAAACGTCTCTTCTACCAAAAAGTTATGATTGTCGATACATCGTTAACTATTGATGAAACGTGATAGCATGGAAATTATGAAAACAATCAAATAATTAGTTTTTTTATGAATTAGAAAAATCTGTTTTCGGATAAGTACAATCGCCTTTTGGATAATTATGAGGTAACTTGCAAATGATATATACAAATGATTTCCACTTCACTGCGCAACTTTATACTATCAGTGAGACATCTGTAATTGCACGTACAAATTTCAATCTATGGCTTAAGAAAAAATTGAAATTGTAACCTCAGAAATTTTAACTCCATGCCATCACCGGAATCTCAATCAAAATGAACATATTTTCTATTTATATCTCTCAATACTTTAATTCTTATTCCATTCTAAGTAATTATTAATAAAATAACTATTATAAATGCGACTACCGTTGCCTCGCGTTCGTGACCGTTGTCATTCCGACAACCTCGAAGATTTTTATTTATTTCAATACATTTATTTATGGAGTCAACATTTTAACATCGACAAATTAAAGCTATAAAACCGACAAAGACATAAATACCAGTTGGATGTAATTTTAACGACTATATTTCCCGCAAAACCTTATTCAAATGACGGCTTTTCTTATAAGAATAAGAGTGAAACTCATCAGATATCCTAATTTATCCCCGTTCAATCAGCACAGATCGTCAAATTAGTTTATCATCTATACGTAAGCTGACGGAGTAAGAAAATTTTCGATATAATCACTAGCTTATGCAAAATTAAGGTAACCGTAATTCCCCCGTTCTCCTACACTCTTAATACATTTGCAATATCTCAGTCGGTAATGAAAAACGCTACATTCTTAGCTACTGCTGATCGTTCGGATAAAACCTGAGGACGGTAAACTACGCCTCACAATTTCATCAAATTAATGGCCAGACAAATATGCATTAAGAAGATACTCTTTTTTTTTTAGTTATAAGGGTCTAGAAAAGACAAAGAACGTGTTAACATCATCTCAAGGAAACTGAAATCTCTTTCATACGTAGCCCCGTATTTCATTAATTCCCATTAGAAACAAATTTCCTAAATTTTTATCTGGGGAGCTGCGTCCTCATGAATAACACCAAAGCTTCGCCAAATACGACTCGATCTGCCTTTTATGGCAGATAACATCGTGATAGTTCTTTCCCTATCAAGTGATGATAATTTATTTTTAGTCCATGCGACTATTCTTCGTTATTTATTCGCTATATGAAAAAAATCGTCGCATAGATTCGAAATTAATAAGTGTCATTTCATATAGTTACCGATTACCAGATTTTTCCGGAGGCTACACCGGGAACCTTGGTTTCTTCACTAAGAACTCGATGCACCCTGATAAATATCGACTAGGTTTCTTCTCTAAATATCGATTAGGTTTCTTCGTCCCATGAGGTAAAGGGGCCATTTCTCGGTCGATAACAAAAACTTCCTTGCTATTCATTCCGCTTACCAGAACAGAACCCTCAGGAATAAAACATCCTAGAACAAAATATGCCTGACAAAATATCCCAAAAAATTACATGCTCATGACAAAATTTTTATCTTAAAGATAGTTCAAAAGCAACATCTACGACAATGTATCCCAAGAAATCAGAGTCAATCTTTTGTGCATATGTCACCGTGTGTGCGTCTTCTGTTGCTGAGTGTATTCGCGCGTTTTTCTGCATTTGTTTGTGTGTATGAAAAAATATTGATATTTTTTTAATACGCTATACATGTTTATAGTATTTCTTCATATACTGAAAAATTTTTCCATATTGCTTTATACGCTGTACATATTTTTAGAGGATTAATCGTTTCATTTATGCGTCGCACACTTTTTAACAATATATGGAAGAGATCGACATATGATTCTATCCGAAACGCGACTTAGCGATAGTATCATGACCGCTTCTTAAGAGGCAGTGATACACCGCCTGAAATTTCTTCGTCCAATGTTAAAAGCCCATAGATCTGTCTATCTCTCGGATGTAGCTCTATCTCTCGCGCACTATTTTTCTTTTAATTCTCAAAAAAAAAGGCTGAATCGAATTCGGAGCCAGAAGCTTAGCCCAATTCGACGATACTCCCGCGTATCACCTCGAAATACGGACCCTATCTGTCGTACTGTTCGGAAGCTGTTTTTTCTCGAATTTTGCAGGACGAAGAAATTTCAGATGGTGTATCACTGCCTCTTAAGGGGAAGTGAAACATGCACCACGTGACATATGAGTCGCAGTTTCCCGATCGTCGCCACTCCGAAGCTAATGTTATTTTCGAAAAAAGAGAATGTCACTAAAACAATTAAATTGCGGTACGTTTGAATTTTTCTTTATCTCTAAATGTCTACGATTTCTCTATACTATTATTTACGGTTTTTGTTTCTGACTCAGTTAGTTGCGACTCGCCTTAAGGTCGTAGTCAGATCCAAGATTTGAAAATGATTTGTAAACGTTTCAAAGGACAACTAGTGTTGTCGTTTGATTGAGTTGAAGCAAATTAAACGGAAATTAATTTATTAATTAATATATTAATTAATTTGTAGAAAGATAACCCAGATAATTAAAAATGTGACTTTTAAAAAAAAGCGAATGATATCACTTATTAATCAGCAAAATAAACTGCGTTACGTTCGTGCAAATGGATTAAACTGCACTTTTTCTACATTTAATAGGATCTCTTTAATTCAGACTCGCCTTTGCAGTCATTAATTTCCCCTTGAAAATGTGTGAGAATTAATTTTGAAACCTTCTACCACTCGATTGATCTGATTGAATTATGCCGCCTGCTTAATATCCGCTCTAGGTTCTTAGGTCCTTCAGTAGCCTGTTTTTACTTTCTCCACTATACTTGTTTCTTCTATCATTGATTCTTGCTATCATCGATCATTGAACGGATGAATAGTATCTACATAGAGATTTTTTATCAAGGGAAGGTTCGGCATATATATTTTTTTTACTTTTCGTCGTCGAATGTTTTGTTTTTGGACGGTCTGTTCGTAATTCTAATTTGTCTATTACCAGCAACTTCCCTGATAGAAAATAAAAATGATAAACAGTGTAACATTATTGTGAAGTTTACCGTTATCAAATTTATTTGGGAGAATTTACGTTCGAATGTATTTGCTATCACTGTTGTGCTTCCGACAACTAAGGGTCAGCCAGTGTGTGACACATGAACTTAAGACATATCATATCGCCTTAACATTTACGTACTTCGAATGTGATATTATTATTTGGTAACTAAACCTTTGATACAAATGTCTGTGCCATGTTTGATACGTCGCTGAAAAAAGGTGATGTGACTTCTCAAACTACTGTCAGATACAGAATCTGCAGTCTAGATTAAATAAATTGAAATAAAATTGGCGATTATTTGAAATATTAATTGACTCTGAGGAAATGTGCTACAGTCTTACTTATTACACTTTCTAGAGATAAATCTCAACGTCTTAAGGCAGTATTAATATTTCTTCTGGTGTTTCTCGTTACCTCCGCCATGAGCGTCGTAAGTTGATTCGTTTTTGCATCTACAAATGTTTTACATTGCTTTAATGCAAGGTAATTTGATGCCTAGTCTTTCCTCTCAATAAAAGAGGAAAATGCTGAGAATTTTTTTCGTCACGCGTTGATAACTATCAACGACAGTTTTATATAATACATGTCCTAGCTTTTTAGAAAAACGTAGGACCCTAATCGGCCCTTAATTAAATTCTTCACTTCCTAATTAACGGATCTCGAAAACTTTCGGCAATTCTATTGCTACAGATATGCAGAACGTATTACGGAGAGTGCATCATGTTCTTAAGGAGGATCGTTAACAACTGTCGAGTTCACATCGGTGCCAAATCATCGTAAACGATTTTTGAAAGTTTAATGCATTGAATTTAAAAAATAAAGGGTGATTTGGATAATATTAAGTCTAATTGACCCAGAGAATGATTCATTGTTATGAATTTGCATAAAGATTAACTGATTAAAATTGCAATGAGAAATAATTTCGTCTGGTTTTTTCCAAGTATAATCTATAATTCTTTGCCGATTTCAGTGAGTTATAGCTCATTCTCTTGCGTGTAACATACTCGATGAATTAACCGCCAAGAAATTTCATAGTATGGATCATATAACACTAATAGCTTGTTGTCTATGAAAATATTGTTATGGATTTGCATAAAGATTAACTGATTAAAATTGCAATGAGAAATATTTTCGTCTGGTTTTTTCCAAGTATAATCTACAATTCTTTGCCGATTTCAGTGAGTTATAGCTCATACTCTTGCTTGTAACAAACTCGATGGATTAACCGCCAAGAAATTTCATAGTATGGATCATATAACACTAATAGCTTGTTGTCTATGAAAACATTTACATTTTTGTTAAACAACAGGATATAATTATTGAACGATCAACTCTATGAAATATTTAGGCGGACAATTCGTAGGTTTTTTTTTTATAAGCAAAGTCAGTTATCACACAGTGAGAAAAATGAAGAATAAAAGATTATAATTGAGAAAAACAGAACAAAAATCTACCCAATTAAAAAAAGTTAATCGGTTAATTTTCATCCAAATCTATCACTGTTGATTTTATTCTGGATCGATTAAAGATGCTTTAATAAAAATCATCCCCCACTATTGTTATTTAATGCTTTAAACTTTGGAGTATCGATTACGAACATTTTGAACTGATTTGACTTCAAGAGTCGTTACCGATCTTCGTTAACTGTGGACATACATTACATAACGTTTTTGAAAGCTTAATTTGAAAATTTCAATGGTTTCCTTAGTTTGTATCGTAAATTCTAATGTATCTTGCTCGTACAACAGTGTGCGTCACTGCATATGATATCGAATTTTAGGTGGAGAGCCTGAACGCCGTCGGTGGGGGTTCCGAGTTGGGCCGTCCCTAAAAATAACGAATCGATATCGCCTACCTTCTCCACATCGTTCGGCAGGTCATCATCATCTCGTCGAGTTCAACTTTAACTTTCATATCCGATGTTCCCCTTAACAAAAGAAAAAAAGACACTGTTGATGAACGAGGAGTCGCGAAATATCGCTTATAATCTGCCATCAAATGAAATCTCGGAGGTTCAAATACTTCCCAAGCTTTCTAGAATATCCAATTGAAGCGTCGAGATACAAAATCAATGTTCTTTGGATGTTAGTACAGAAGCTGATAAGGATCAAGTTTTGTGCTTTCTATCACATCTGATAGAAAAAATATTGAAAGCTTTTGCAGTCGTCATCAGAATATGATCACCACCGCTTTCCACATTATTTTCTCTCATCCAACACAGTCCGACGAAGTCCGCTCTCTTATCGTTCAGATTCTTTCGAGAACGTCTTGAAGAGTGCTGCAATTTTACAAGTTACAAATGTATTCGCGAAAGTAGGATTTATCAAATTATTAATACATATATTTAATAAGGAAAATAGATAGATTTAAGAGAGTTCCCATGCATGCAGTAGACGTGTCCTTTTTGGCCATCTTAGATCCGATTATATTTATCACATTCAAACGAATTAAACAAAACATTCAATAAATTTGTATGAACTCGTTCGAAAAATATACATGCAATTATGAGAAAAAGATAATTTTATAAATACAATAATAAAACTGGCCACGAACGGTAAATTTACTCTCACCAAATTAAATATTTCTCACATAGGATAATAAAGTTGAAGACCATAAAAAAATATCGATTGCCGTAAAACTGCCTTTAGTCATTACGAAGACTTGAACAACGACTGTTTCCGACATTATTTTCTTTCTCACATTCCTGAAACTCCCTGTTATTATATACATTAGTTCAGGGTATAACATCGTTTACCGAATTGCTGTAATTGCAATAATTATCTTATAGATGCGTCAACGAAAGCATATTTTACTGGATCGGTCGATTATTCCGATGGCCTCTTCAGTCTTTTTAACACCTACTCATATTACTTTTCCATCATAATAAAATGCTTTAAAAAAAAATACTATGTATTTTTCCACAAGATCCATCTAATTCCATCACAATTTCCGATTTCCAATTCCATCAAATCATTTCATATCCCATCCTATATTATATATATAATTCCCATAGGCTCCGATATAATTCTCTTATTATTTTCGAATCGCAGTTGCATACAATTTTCACTTGTAGCTCATTGTATCCATACTTGACGTACACATGCAGTGTCATACATTTTTTCTCTCTTTACAAAAATACCTTTCCTTTAGAGCAATAATTTTTTGTGCCCTTACGATAGTTTACAATTATTACAGTTTATAATTGTAAATTGCCAGCGTATTCAGAAAAACCTCCAATTTTCGGCATAGATATCATTCTTTTTATGGCGTGGGAGTCAAAATAGCGAATTGCCACAAGAGCGAATTACAAAATAATGAACGTATGTATCTAAAAAAAAGCGAATATGAAATTCGCTATCTCGATTCCCACCCTTTTTATACCATTTTAACTAATTGCAATATTTCAAACCGAAAGAAAATTTTCATTCTCTTCTGAGGTCCTTCGTCATAAAAATACGTTCGCATTTGTCGGTCGATGATGGCAAACGAGCAGAGAAGAAAATTATGAAAAAAAAAGAGTATGTGCGTGGAAAAAGAAGCGTGAAAGTAGATCGATCGGTGCGAGTGTCCGGGGGACCCACGCATAGCGAGACACTTGGACGCGTCGAGTGAAAAGCAGCCCTTGCCGTCGCTGGCACTCGCGGCCAGGAGGGGTCAGGCTCGATGGATTGCCGGGGGTTGCCTCGGCGCTCCCCGTCTCGCTCGCCACCCAGGAGGCAATCTCCCTGACTCGAGGGAGCCAGTGCTTTCGATACTGATGTCATCGTACTGCCGTTTCCAATGCTACGATAATATTTAAAAGAAAAAATAAAATAAAAAGCATAAGAGTTCGAAGCTATCAGCGCAGGAGGTTCACGGAGGGAACGGCAAATCCACGAAGGCGAACGACAACGCTATAACGCTTGTTATCAGGCTTCCAGCGCACATTTAAAGAAAATCGATTACTGACGAAATTTGTATTTGCAGAGAAACCAGATATAAAACAATTTCTTTTTTTTGAGAACGTATTTGACATATTATTTTTTTACTTTGGCTGAGTATTTATTAAATCTCTAGTAGTAATCGTTATTTATTGACAATACATTTACATGGTAATAATAATAATAATCATTTCCTGTACGTTATAAATTATTCGCTATTGACAGTTGGTGATCGACCGAAGTCCTTTAGCCACTGTTTATCTTATTTATTTAAACTTTTTTTTCCGGTTTTGGATATATTAGTGTTTATTGATTGTTGATTCGGTTTAGTTGCTGGAAGGTTGTATGCGTGGGGTGTTTGAATTTATGGTATGTTTGGGGTGGGTTGAATACAAAGAGGCTATTAAATCTCTATTAATTTATAAATTAAATTTAAAAAATCAAAAATAAAATTCATTTAAATTTATATATATATAAAAAAAAACTAAAAAGCATAAGAGTTCGAAGCTATCAGCGCAGGAGGTTCAGGGAGGGAACGGCAAATCCTCGAAGGCGAACGACAACGCTATAACGCCTGTTATCAGCGCACATTTGAAGAAAATCGATTACTGACGAAATTTGTATTTGTAGAGAAACCATAAAACAATTTTTTTGACAACGTATTTAACATATTATTCTTTTGACTTTGGCTGAGTATTTATTAAATCTCTATAAATTTATAAATTAAATTTGAAAAATCAGAAATTAAATTCATTTAAATTCATATGCATATAAAAAAACTAAAAAGCATAAGAGTTTGAAGCTGTCAGCGCAGGAGGTTCGCGGAGGGAACGGCAAATCCTCGAAGGCGAACGACAACGCTATAACGCTTGTTATCAGACTTCCAGCGCACATTTGCAGAAAATCGATTACTGACGAAATTTGTATTTGTAGAGAAACCATAAAACAATTTTTTTGACAACGTATTCAACATAATATTCTTTTGACTTTGGCTGAGTATTTATTAAATCAATAAATTTATAAATTGAATTTAAAAAATAAAAAATTAAATTTATTTAATCAAAGTATTCAACAATTCAAAAGCAACTGATTATCTGAAAATAATGTTTTTTTTTAAATTGTCCTAATCTGCATATCGAGAACAAAATTGTGAAAAAAAATCTACAGACTTCCTGCCACTACTGCCTAAAAAAAATTGATAATCACTGTTCAGAAATGGATTAAAGTCGCATCAGAAAACAACAAGCCGGAAAATTTAAGGCAGTTAGATATATGTTTCCCTGATATAAAGAAGTTTGGTATTCTATAATTTGAAGGTCGATGCGGCAGTACTAAATATCATTGTACAAATCCCCAATGTCACTCAACTTCATGATATATCGAGGATAACATGATATTGAATGAGGTACTTTGATATCCCTGAATAAAAATGGTCAAGAATCGAAATTTTTTAACAAATTTGACATTGTTGCGGCAGTATTGAATATTTTCCCACAGGGCCTAGCCTTCGCGAAAACAATTTTCTTGTGACAACGTATCCGACATTCCAAGAGCAACTGATTATCTAGAAATAATGTTTTTTTAACCACCCTAATCTGCATATCTACAAGAAATATTGCAAAAAATCCTGTGTTCAGAGAACTGCGATATATACTTTTACAAAGTTCATGTTGAGTTTCCAAAAATTCTTCCCCAGGTCTTCAATAGGGAAAAATTAATCCTCAGATTATAATATTATCTCAGTGTTAAAAGTCGGAAAATTGTACGCAGTATTGGCCAGTGGCCATTGCGATCTACAACACTGTAAGAAAAATCTACTTGAAATTTAACGTACTTTTACTGGAAGTTTTTATTGATAAACTAGTATATGAAAATTAGTATACAAGTGTAATGTAAAATTAATGTATGGTACAGAATATTCAATAATTTACTTAAATTTTACAGTAAAAAGACTTGAATTTCAATAATTTGCTTTAATTTTACTGAAAAAGTACATGAATTCTATTCCCTAATTGTTCATTCAATTTCGATGACGAACTTATGAATAAAAACTTCTAATCTTTTCTAGCAGTGAATAACATCGCCATACATACAAACGAGCGGGAAAAAAACACCCTGATAAAACTACACACTCTTGGCATTCTCAGCGCATATTTAAAGAAATATGTATCTATAGAGAAAAAATATACAACAGTGAGAATTCACAAGAGAAAATTGAACGCTATATCTCAAATAAGCGAAACTCCGCCTGCTGACAATATAATTTTTAAAAACTTCCTCGCAAAAATCGGATAAGGCAATCTTCATATCCGTAACAAAAATTGCGAGTAAGTCGTGCGTTCAGAGAATTGCGATAAGGTTACCACCGGTAATTGAACAGTCACCAGTGAATGAACAACAGCTTTTTGCGAGTTATTGAGAAGCTTTGACAACTCAATTAAACATTGGATTTTTTTATTTCACCATCTTTTAGTTATCTACTCGATTACTTTATAGTACAATCACTTTTTCGACTAAAAGTCTAGGTGAGATTGGCCTGTTCATTTACTGGTAATTTTAGATTTTTGGTATGCAATATTTATTGATACATACTTTGGAATGAAAATACGTTTTTTTTAGTCGCATGAAATTATTCAACATCCTGATCCCTCTTTAAAATTTTCAACGCTAGCCTGGATATATTACATTTTATTGAAATCCATGATAAATAAATTGTTCTGCTAAACTGTTCATTCACTGGTCACCGGAGATGTTGATCCTTCGTTACTTTTAAAACGTGTATCTTATTTATTTTTCGTGTAAATTTATTATTATTAAACGTTTAGTAAACGTGGCCTACATTTTAGATAACTCAATGTCATATTTGTCATATGAAATTCTCCAAATCCCGTTTTTGGCAATAAATTTCATAAAAATATTATATAAAAGTGAATGTACCGAACCCAAGTAACGAACGCTAATTTCATCGTTACACGTTACATTTTCTTTTTGCAATTTAAAAAAAATGAAATTCACTCCCAAGAATGTGTTGTGAGAGTATTATATAAACTTAAAACATTAATATATAACGTATAGGCCACGTTTACTAAACGTTTAATAATAAACTATTTATGGGATTAATTTGAAAAACGTGTTTTTAAAACGTAGGTAATGAACGATGGACATCTCTGCTGGTGACTTTACTCTATTTACTTGGAAAAAAATCCATATTAAGTTTCCAAAAATGTTTCCTCCACGTCTTCAATACGGGTACCATCCAAAAACTCTAAACCTTCTTGAAAAAAATTATTCCACAGATTATAATATGCTGAGCGTTGAAAGTCGAAAAATGTGCGCAGTACTGGAGAAGGGGCCAATAGCCCTCGCAATCAACAATAAAGTCGCTATACATACATAAAAACGAATGAAAAAAAAACACTCCGATAAAGCTACACGCTCTTGGCATTCCCGTAATACGCTTTCATCGGACATCTAAAGAAAATCGATTACCGATGAAACTTGTATCTGTAGAAAAAACCGATACAAAAATGTCGCAATCCCGAAATAAAATTACACCCGATAGATTTCATGATGGCGATTTTCATATACTATTTACAGAGGAAGATTGTATCTTTTATAAGCATCCGTCGCTACAAAATAGAAACAATCGCCTTCTCGCCACTACTTTAAAAAAACAGTAATAATCGCTATCCAGATAAGTATCAAATACGCATTTGAAAAAAACCAGCCGTCAAATTTAATGATATATTTCACAAAAGCAAAATTCCGCCTTCTAACAATGTGATTTGAATACCTTCCTCGCAAAAATAGGATGAGACAATTTTCGTATGCATAACAAAAATTGCGAAAGAAATCCTGTATTTGGAGAACTGCGATATGTACTTGAAAAAAAAACAACCCATATTGAGTCTCCAAAAATTCTTCCTCTATGTCTTCAATAGGATTACTATCCAAAGAACGTAATGAGCTTCTTGGAAAAACTAATCCTCGGATTATAATTATATCTAAAAAAAAACGACACTCAATTATTTATTCTCACTACTGCAGCAGAATTTATTTTAATTCGATAACCCTGGCGGAAAAAAATCTATAACTTTTTACGCTATTCCAAAGACAATTTAGTAAGCTTCTCGTAGAAGATACAATTTTTTACAACTAATTAGAACTCAGTACAACAAAAAAGTAGGTTGTTGTAGTCTGAAATAGAAATGAAAAAGTGACATATGAAAAAGAAAAAAAAACTACAATAATTTCGATGAGAAAGCTATTACTTGCCACATCAGCATCATACTTGAAAAAAAATTGAACAGGGAAGGAATAGTTTCTCTTTTACAAAAATAAACGACCCTTTCAACCCCTAATGGTTCAAAATTTTCGTAATAAATTGTAGTTAGTTGTAAAAGGTTTTAGTAACCACAACTTATTACCTATGGGGTGTACATTTCCACCATTAATTGTAGTAACTTCGAAAAGTTTACAAATTTTCATAGAAAGTAGTTTTCTTATTACTGTATAACCCCGGATTCAGCCCAAAATGTTAAAGAAACTACAACAATCTTTAACCACGTTCCGAATCTCGTATTTTTTTATGGAAAGTTGTGGAAGTGTCGTAATTCGGTATAAAAAGTTGTAGTTTCAAGATGTTTTCGCATTCTGATTTGTAGTTTCCGCGTGATTATTAGGAGTAGAAATTTAAAAAAAAAGAGGTCTTTCAGCGTAGAAAGTTGTAGAAATTTTCTCGTGTAAATATCAATTTTTCACGATAGCCCCTGCTAACATATCTATCAAACATAAGTCCAGTAATCACAAGCCCATAACATAAATATAAAGATGAACCCACTAATATTGCCTGGATGTTACATATCAGTAGCAATTTCCGCCTCAGTAATATAACATTCTTATACAACCATACATTCAAATAATATTACAGCCAAAATTTTAACATCACAATAACATTACCCATATATAACAACAGCTAAACTTACATATTACAACAATGCTATATGATCGCAAAATATAATCCGTTTAACATTATAACATGACATGTAACTTAAAAAACCATATTGAGTTTCCAAAAAAATTTCCTCCATGTCTTAAACATGGTTACTTCCCAGAAACTGTAAAGCCTCTTGAAAAAAAAAAAGTATCCTCATATTACAATAATATCCAAGGCGTAAAAAGTCGGAAAATGTGGGCAGTACTGGAGAAGGGGGCCAGTGGCCCTCGCAATCTCCAATAAAGTCGCCATACATACAGACAAACGAGGGAAAAAAAAACACCCTGATAAAGCTGCACGCTCTTGGCGTTCCCGTAATACGCCTGATGGAATATAGCGAGTATAGTAATATCGAAGTGCGGGGTTCGAAAAGACGAGTCGTGGCCGACAACGGGAGCGACAAACAGCCAGCGAGAGCGAGGCAGAACATCAGCAGCAGTAGCAGCAGCAGTTTGAGGCTGCTACGAGACAGCCAGGCCAGGCAGGCAAGCAAGCAAGCAAGCAGGCGAGGGAGCCGAGGAGGTATGGGGGGGTGCCGCCCCCCCGTGGGGCTCGGCTCGTTGGCTGTGCCTCTCCCTCGGCCCCCGACAGTCCCTAGTCGTCCCCCTGCACTGATATCAGTCGCGGCTCGGCGAGGGAGCCACAACGAGTGTGTGCCCCTTGCTCTCTTCAATTTTACTCCACAACACACGGGGAACTGAAAGAAACTCGCGAATTCATCGATAAAAATTTCTACCCCGCGCTTAAAAATACCGAAACAACACTGAGTGCATCGCTATCGCGTCAACGAGAACGCCGGGTGCCCTCGTTGTTATTATTGCCTTGACTTTATTCATCGCATAGCGTCAACACTTCCGCTTCCGCGTTAATTCTTCGTTGTTCATACGCTAATTCTGCGATTCTACAATTCGAACGTTTGGAAGACACGAAAACTGCGAAGAAGAAGCAGAAGAAGAAGAAGAAGAACTCGTCGCAATAGGACAATTCTGCTACGACCTTGGAATAATCGAAAATTTGTTGTCCCAACATTACCGGAATTAACTTATTAACCGAGGGGTCCACGTTCTAATTGCGAGACTTCCACGCTTCGTGTGTCGAAATAAAGAGCCGGAAAAATTGTCTAAACGAGAGACAACACGTCTGCCGGTGGATATCGTTCCTTCGGCGACGTCCGGGCTTGCAGAGGTCGTCAGGTGGTTTTGGACAACACTTTGTTTTTCTTCACGTTTGTTGAGGTGAGTTGTAGATAGAATAATTAATATTTCAATTCGTTATTATCCGAGAATCGTATACATATGTATTTCGGTGGGTGTGAAAGAAGTCGCACGGTGTATCTCGCGAGAAGAGAGTCCGTGCCAAGCGCTCGCGTATTAATAGACAGTTGTGCGCGCTGTCTCTAGTCTCTCTCTACTCTGGACTCTTTGGTAACGCGGGCTCGCAATACTTGCCAGCCCAGCAAAGGGGCACCGGCGACTTCGCTATAAAAGTTACAAATGCGCCACTACTAAACGCTACAAATATCTACGAGAATTTTGTTTTACTTTACGCTGAAGTGCCTTCGAGAAATGAAACATTGTCAATGAGCGCAACACCAGGGTTCGAGAGCTATGCTATTATTATTATTTTTACAGACTAATTTCTTCACATATTTTATTATTTTCTATGCATAAAATTCAACTAAAATCATGAGCCATTAAATTTATTTTTCTTCGAGTTGTTTTGCGCTTGTTGATGTTATTTGTCATTTAATCTATTATTAAATCGTCTCATTTGGCTCTGTTGTCTCACGTGTTGAGTCGACTAGATTAAATAGAAAAAGACGTGATTAGTGATGCCAGGGGGTTTGGTTATTAGTTTGTTTTGGCGAAGACTACGGAGATGCGCGTAATAGAGGATGCATTACGAAAATGAACAAGATGAAGGCGCTGCGTAGCTTTGCTGAGGGAATGTAACAAGGAAATTATGGATCGCGCGGGGAAAGGTCCGTTTGCGCATGAGCACGTGGTCCTCTTGGCTCCCGGAGCGGTCCGGGGAGACAACCCACGAAACTCCCCCCTCCCCCCGACGCCCCCACCGCCCAACCTACCATCGCTTCATCCCTTTCGGGCTTTCATTCCTCACCCACGCACTAGCCGCCCAACCTACCACCCACCTACGCACCAGCCACGTACGGTTTACTAACAACGGTCTGGTAGAGAGGCTTCCTCCCTTGGTGCCTTCGAAAGCCCCTGCTAATGAATCCATAGACATAAGGCAACCTAAATAAACGCTTGTTTTTTTTCCCACCCTTTAATATATTTTAACAAAAAAAAATAACGAAATGCTAATAATTTAGCTTTCTTAGTGCAGTACAATTTTTTCAATTCGAAAAAAAAAAGGGTTATCCAAGATAAATTTTTGATTCATGCTAATGTACCTAGGAAACATAAGGCGGATTGAACAAATGATTTATTTTTTTAAAGAATATTCAGGGCAATATGTTTTTGCAGAAATGAAAACTCGAATAATTTATGCTTCTCGTGGCGCAATTTTTTTTCAATTCGAATAAAAGTGTTCATAAAGATACATTTTGTATGATAGCTTCTGCTCATTTACTAGTGAGACATAAGGCGACTTGGACAAGCAAATCATTTTTTAATTTTGTACCCCGCGATATATTTTGACGAAACTAAAACGAAACCCAAATTATTTGTTATTTCTACTGCAGCAAAATTTTGTTGAATTCGGAAAAAAGTGTTAATCAGGATTGGTTTTTTTTATTGTGGCCAGTGTCATTATATATCTATGAGACATAAGATGGCTTAAGCAAACGGTTGTTTTTATAATATTCCACCCGGCAATGTATTTTAACGAAAAACAATACTCAAATAATTGATTTTCCCTGCAGCATGATGTAAAAGGAATAAAAATGACAATTATTTTTTTTTATTTTAAAAAAATGTTAATCAAAATCAATTTTCAATTATTGTACAGTGAAAAATATTCGACATGTTGCTTATGATGAAATTAATGGTTATGTGAAACTTGGCGTTGTTTTTATCAACGTTAAAGAAGGAATTTTCATATTTACTACATTACATTTTGTCGAAGCCATAAACGTTTATACCAACATTTGCTCAGATGCAATTTGCACGATTGTTCTTTGCTCGCGCAAGAACAATCGTGCTTTTTGAAATTTCAAGGTGTTAAGTACTATTTGAAGTTCAAAATCTACGGTAGAATTCAACATTCATTACGAAATGCAAAATGCAAATAAAGTAAGTAAGTTGTAAGAATAAACATTCATTATCTTGTATATCTCTTGTTATATTTTTCTCTTCCCAGGTATAAATAGTGTTTCAAAAAAATTCTGAATGGTGAATGAATTCATATATTTCGGCGAAAATTATGATTATTATTTTTTCATTTTAAAATATCGTTTCGAAGAATTTTGAAAAAATTATCGAAGAACGAAAGTATTTTTTATATCGGGTATTCCTCAAGTACACCTATTGTTTTACTATCCCTTTCTCTTTATTTCTCATTCCATCCCTCGAGATCCCTGAGAGACTTGTCCGCAACCACTCTTCCTAATGCATTACTGTATCGCATTTGCATGAGGATACTAAAAAACTGTGGAAAACTTGGCCGATAAACGCAGTTATATTTGTACTGAGTTCCTACTTTATGCGGATACAGAACGTATTAATTAGAAACTCAGAAAAAGTGACTTTCGTTTAGCAGCTGGCGCGGCTATGCGGCCATCCATCCAAGTTATGGCCGCAACAAATGCTGCTTAACTCTAGGGACAAAAAAAGCAATACAGCGAACGCACAACCGCGACTACCGCATCTCAAAATAGCGAATGGCCAAAATAACAAATTTCAAAATAACGAACGTTTTAATCTAGAATAGCCATCGTTATAAAAAATGCTATTTCAGTCATTCGCTATTTTTACTCTCATCTCATTAACATTAAATCAGAATACCAAATGATCAAAACAGGAAATGATCAACCGAGTGAATGACTCAAATAGCGAATGATCCGAATAGTGAATGATCAAAATAGCGGAATTTAAAATGATGGCCATTCCAGATCCAGACGTTGATTATTTTGCAATCCGCTGTTTGAGCCATTCGTTATTTTGGTCATTCGCTAATTTGCCCTTCGATGAAACAATTATGAGAAAACGAAAGTATCTTCATTCTCAAAATAGACACGGGATCTTACGTAGCAGTAAAATCTAGCTGATTATAAGGAACTGTAGTTTCTAAATCGTAATAAAAATTCAGAGTTTTGTCCTAATACGTGTTTTTGTTTTTTATTACAGTGGACCACAAAACTTTAGCGCAGAAGTACACGAAGATAATTCAAAATGGGAGACAAAACTTTCAATCTCACGTGGAACAATCACCTGGCAAATCTATCTGGCCTCTTTGAAGGTCTCTATAAGAGTGGATCTCTCACAGACACGACTTTGGCTTGCCAGGGTGGAATGCTCCGTGCTCACAAGCTTGTTCTCGCTGCTTGCAGTCCGTACTTTGAAAGAGTTTTCAAAGAACACCATGGAGAACAACCCATACTAATTTTGAAAGGCAAGTTTATAGAGAGACATTATCTAATAAGTAAAACGTATAATTGTCGAAAAGTAGAGAAAAAAATATAAAAAATGTACGCCATTGAAGATTAAGAATAATAATTTTGTACATTAAAAATTATGCCAACGAAATATTGAGAAAATCCTTTTTTTTTTAATAATCCACTAAAATCGATTCATGAATTTTATTCTTCTGATATGAAATAAGTTGTCTGTTTTATCAAAATGCATATGATATTCATTAAGAATTCTCTATTATTGAAAAAAGGTTGATACATCGTTAAAGTCGTTTTCGAGCAGCAGTCTAGAACTTTTTAAAGCAAAGATAGCCAGAACTTGCGGTTCTTTAACCATTTAACGGAGTTGAAAAATCATATTTTGCAATCATTAGGATTTTATATCCGAAGAATCTATCAAAATATGTTTGGAGTATCCGTACAAACTTAATCTCTAAAGTGGAACGAAAATCGAAATCAATTTATATTTCACCATTTTATTAATAATTATTATTCATATAATTTTAATCCAATTCCAGCTGTACTGCGAATTCAGCAGTCACACTTTAAATAACTTTCTAAATTATAAATTGTTTGTTTCTGCAGGAGTTCCGGTAGAGGAAATGGAGTGTCTACTCGACTTTATGTACCGCGGCTCGATAAACGTAGCGGAAGAGCATTTGCCTTCGCTTATAAAAACGGCAACGGATCTAGAAATTCGAGGTCTCTCGGGAGACGAAAGGAGCGAGAGCGACGTTTATTCGAGGGTGGAAGTGGAAGCGCGAGTCAGAGCATCGCAGATAGAATCCAGACTCGAAGACTATAGCAAAATGTGCGATAGCGCAATTGCCGCTGATTGCATAAAACTTGAGGAAATTGAAGTGGAAGACGACCCAATGGTTATGGAGAGTCACGAGGAGGATAGTTTCGAAGAAGCTTTGCAGACTTCGCCTTCAAATGCGAAGCAACTAATCGTAAGTTGCATAATGGTCTATTTTTCCTGCAACTGAAACTAAATCCTTTTCCTTTATAGAGACACGTACCAGCCCCGATGTTTAAAAGACAGATACGATACGACGGCCAGAAACGAGTGTCCCTCGGTCGTCCTACAACCGGAAGAGACAAAGACAACAATCCATCGAAAAATCTCCATCACGACATCAATTTTTCATCCAGAGACTCAAATCGGGAAGAGAATTGCGACAATCACCCAGGATCACCTTCAGGCATTGACATCAGTAGCATTAAATCTGAATATAACTCGAACAACGGCATTCTTGACCCTACAGTACCGGCTATTCAAATGAACGAGGACTCATTACCAGAACGAGACCATTTGGACCACATGGTTAGTACTTCTCTTAGAAGAGGTCGAAATTCGTTATAGACATTGATGTATCTATATCCCACTTGTTTAACGACTAGTGTGTAAAGAAATATGTGCTTTAATTTGCCCTTAAGGATGTACGGTACGTACTGTCCCGCTAAAAGTGAGTTTCGGAGACAATTTCGATCACTTCCCGATGGGATGAAAATCGGAAAAAAATAATGCATATAAGACGTGCTGATAAGATTGATTTCGCATAATAATAATCTCAAAATGTTATTAACAAATTGGTGAAAAAAAAACAATTGTTCAACAAACAATCAGTCAACCTAACTTTTTTTTCTAATGAATATGATATGTTAATTTATTTAAATGCATACGAATTTTAAACATGCCATTGTTTCTTGAAACAAAGGTGAGAGTATTTCATAAATTTTACGGAAGATTTGGATGAATTCTTGATCAAATGTTAAGTTTACTAATAATAAAAATATATATAGAAAATTATGCCAGAAGGATACATCTTGTATACAATCGAAGCTTATTCAGAGATTTTAGACCTACTGATTCTCTCACATAAATATGCAGAGCTCTAAAACAAAATGAAAGTATTGTAGATGACCTACAATAGCCAGATGCTTTTGTCACCTGAAAAAAAATCCCCAAACAAAACGCATATTTTTTCCATACATATAATTCCAGTAATCGATAGATAAAAAATCCATCAATGAATATCCTGATTTTCCCCAAACTTCGCTTATGTATACTTTACACCCTAAACCAAAAATTTAATTCGATCAGAATTTCATTAATTTTTATAAGAAAAAAAATCTAAACTATGTTAAAGAATTAAGAAATCCCATTTTTTGGCACGCGCTTGCCTCGCTGATGACACAAAATAGTACTTTTTATAACACATGAACAAAAAGTACTACTTCACGCGAGTAGCGCGTGGTAAAAATGTTTTTTTCTTCGTTAAGTATGATCAAAACACCACATAAACTTCACTAGAATCACAAAGTACTGATCCCGCATGATATTATTTGAACCCCAATGCTCATAGTATTTTCAATGGCAGCTATTTTTTAAATACTTGTCTCTGATCTCGTAAAACACTAATTATGAAGTATCCTTAAAGAACGAATGGCAAATTATAGTAAGAAACAATATAGATATTCACATTTATATATATTATATTATATTAACATTCCCAATCCAAAATAGAATTCACCGGACAGCGAGAGTCTAGACGAGCCAGAGTCGCACGCAGCTAGACTAAAGAAGCACGCGATGGAATCAGCAACCAAAGATTTTCTTTCCGGACAACCGCTGCTCGTTACCGACAGAAAAGAACGTCCGGCTCTGACGAAACGTGACAAATCTCAGTACAAACCGTTCCCCTGCGACCTTTGCACTCTGGCGTTCACCAGGGCCTCTCATTTGGCCCGACATCGTCGAGTCCACACCGGTGAGAGACCTTTCGGCTGCAGCCTCTGCCCGCGAATGTTCGCCCGACAGGATAAACTCAAACAGCATTTGGACTCGCACATGCAGTGGCCAAAGAGGAAGGCTCTCGCGAACTTAGCTAGCAGCGGCAGCGGCCACGCGATGCAACTAGGTGCGGGTCTCGTAGGAACCGCAGCTTCTGCTGCAGCTGCTGCGGTTGCCGTTGCCGCGGCAAAAGGAAAACGCGGCAGGCCGAGAAAGGTGAACACGAGAACGTCTATAATAAACGAACATTCGGCTGCTTCACGCGACGACTGAAGAAGATCCCCTGGGATTAACTCTGTCGGCATTATTAACGTGGCGAGCACGATAAATCCGAAAGAACATCTCAGCGATAACGAAAAAACTCCCAAATGCTTGCAGGTATCCTTGGAACAGTCGACTATGGAAGCTATACTGAAATTCGGCGAATTTAGTAGCTCGATGATGAATATTAAAGGGCAAATAACCAGCGGGAGAGAAGATAGGCGTTATTACGAAGACGGAAACAACCCGGAGACGAGAAACTACAATGAAGAGGACCAACAGGATGTAGCGGACGACAACTTGCCACATTGATACTCGTACGATATTTAGTATCGTATTAAATATTTTTCTACCCTCTGAAGGCTCGTCCTATGGAAGCGCGAGAACGAAAATATCGGGGAAAAATGATATAGTCAATTCTCGCGTTATTCTATCGAGACCAAAATAGATCATTTTAAAGACTTCTAGAACAGAATTCGTTTGTTTTTCTTCAACGAAATGAACCAAAGAATAGATTTCGGATATTTTGTCATACACTAAATAGTATACGCCGTGTACGTCGTACATAAACGCCATACATTTAATAATCATATACGTCGGAGTACAAATGTCCAAATAGTAGAAATTAACATGCCAAGATTTACGCGTGCCCTCCCCTCACGCGTGTCGATAATATATATAAAAAAAATATATATATATATATATATTAAGTATATTACAGGACTTACGTATTGTATGTATACACAAATAGATGTTATATAATACGATTGTACGGTAGAAAATTGTCAAACGGCGCGAGTGTTGTAATTATCAAGAGACGACGAATATTTGCGATCCTAAAAGGTAATGATACAAATGTTGATATCACAAGTAAAAAAAGGCAGTGACATTCGATGCAGAATTAAGAAATTAAGTGCATCATGTCTTATTCTTGCCCGTAATCTAATCAGTGTTTGGCAACATTAGAATAAAAATTCTTCCGAAATATTTGTCAGTTCGAGTAACTGAGTAATTACACGAGAGCGCGAAAATAATTCATCTTTAAAATTTGGATCATTGCTTTTCGTTGAGAATTATTGATGGTTATATACACTGATCAATATTTATATTATATTTTCATTCAAACGTTACTCATTTCTGATTCCGATTCGTTCAGGAAAAATATGAGTATAAACATTTTTCGACGAATATTTATATTATTTCGCCTCAATTTCTCTTCGAATTCCAGTAAATTGTGCTCTAGTCTATTGGCACGTATACCAAATACATCGTCGATGTTTGTATTATGCTATGTACATAAGCGTGACGAGTTACTGCGGAATTGAGAGCATCGAAAAAGGTTTTTTTCATCCGATCCCCATGACCACGAGATACAACGTACATATTCCTATGTATATTTTTTTGTTGTTGTTTTGACACGACCGCGTGAAAGGAAACAAATAACATTATTTGTTCATTTGTGGATCACAGAGTGTCGCATTATAGATATATTCGGAAAACTCGAACGAGCAGGACGACTAGTCATTGTTGACGCTCCTAGATAAATATGTTGGGTTTTATAAGTTACGTTGGCTGTTGAAACTCAATAGTCTTAGGCTATTGGGTGTCGATCGTATTATCGTCGATTCGTTAGTGTTTGGTTGTTTTTTTTCTTTTTTTTTTCTCTTGAACGACTAATTATTTGTTTAGTCCTAAGTGAACTTTGTGCAATTTAGTACATAGACATGTATTTGGCTCGAATTTTGAGTCGTGCCAGTTCGGAGTTTGATTACTCTTTGGTATACAGGTTTTTGTACCTCGTGATTGTAATGATTATTTGTGCAATTATACTATGCCTGTACTATAAACGCACTTTTTGGGTGTACGTTAGGCATTAAACACTGCCAACTTGTAAATTATTTCTCATTTACCTCATCGTTATGAATAAGGAAAAATCTGCGGCGTTCAAATAACGAAATTTGGTTTACATTAAAAGATGCTAAATCCATTATTATTTTATTACTTTGATAGCCACCCTCATGGGACCGATGCCATTACTGGTCATTTAGAAGACAAAGTTAATTGAAGACTAGAGTTAATTGAAGATCGAATGATAATGGTGCAACATTGAGACTGATAATAAACGGAAAAGCGATCGATCTCTTATTGCAATCTTTTGATATTCGGGAGACTCTCAATTGAGACCGACTAACGAACTTCAGGTAGGGGAGTAGAAAAAGACATTAAGCCCTTATACACACTTGCAGCGGGCGAAAAACGTGGTTTCCTTGATTTTTTTTCGACAAGAAAATAAATGTTTATTGAAAAACCGTGAACGATATTCATTAGTACACATGTTCATGTATTTGTACAATTTTTTTCATCAAAAAATTTTTCAAAATGGCGAAACTCCTGCTGTGTTCCAGTAGCACCTTTTTTTGAGCATCAGTTGCGGTGGGCATGATAACTTAAGAACGGTTCATCCGAAAATCAGAATTCAAAATGATTACATTAGTACATTGCATTGGCTTGGGCCTGGACGAAGTATTTGTAAAAATTTACAATTAAAAAAAAATAGCGATACTTTTAACATAAAATTCATTTTTTGAGGTGCTAAAGTTTCGGTTTTTTTTGTAACTTTTCTTTTTAACAAAATTCAAAATCTTTCGTCCAGGCTCTAGCTATTATTATAATAATTGAATGGTATAAATTTGGCTTGGATCGGATCAATAATTTTTCAGTAATCGTGCTCATCTGATGCTCCGATCTTCATTGAATTTGGTGAGAATATTCTTCAGACATTGTATTTGAAGAATATGTAATAAAAAAATTTCGATTTTTCCGCTCATCACAAGTGTATATAAGCCCTTAATAATCTAACGGATCGAGTTGAAGTCGCATTGAAGTCCAAATTTTTATTACGTATAACAGGAGTTACTTCTTTGTAACCATTACGCAACCGCTTCTCTAATTGCACGGAAGTGACTGTAAATGGCCTTCATTCGTAGAGTTGCGAACAAGTCTGAGTTAAGTTTAAAACTTGCAAAACGCGCATTAGTCCATATCTACTGAACGACATCTCAGTTCCCCGTGGAAAAACATTCTCTGTCACAACAGCCATTCGTTTCTCATCTCAGATCTGCTCCATAATTGGTCAGATCCGAGTACAACTATTATTCGTTTTTAAATTATTGATGATTAATTGTATACAGGTATAAACATTTTACAATGTTAACATTACTCTTACTTAAAAGTACGGATTCGTGATTTATTTCCGGGAAACGCTTTTCAAATCTTACGTGGATCTTTGGTCAATTCCCAGAGGTCTACCACTAAGTAAATCAAACGTATACTGAATTTCAAGATTATAAGATTTCAAGAAATTTCACTGGATATTCAGAATTCTCGAGGCTTGCAATCTCAAAATATCCCAGAGGACCAAAGATTTCATGAGATTTTACATAACTTTTGTATGATTACAAGGGGTTTCAATGGTTTTCATAAATTAGAAGCATTTATAGAGATTTGGACGATTTATTGAGTCTTAAGTTGTTCCATTTATTTATTTCAATTGATCCTGAGATTTCTTGCATTGCCTGAGGTTTTACACGAGATTTTTTATGATTTCTCGGAGTAGCATAAAATTTTAAAGTTTACTCAATATTTTTTGCAATTTTAATAATTTCAGAAATTTCAGGAGATGTCAAAAGATTTCTCAAAATATGCTTAAATTTCTCTGGATTTCATGGGAATTCTTTAGACTTTAAGGATTTCTAAAATTTGTCAGATTTCTTAAGACCATGTACACTAGATTTTAACAGTCGTTTACCTCTCGGTAAATTTTTTAATCTAGAATCAGAACCTATCTTTAATCATTAGTAAATCAATGTGCAACCAAAAGGCACTCTATATGTGATTTTTGTAAGATTTTCAAATTCCATATCACATATCGCTGGGCTGTGGTACCAGTTTGATATCCGGTAGATGCTAAACACACTGCATGATGTGTAAACAAACACAGAGCCAATTTATTTTTTTAGGGGATGGACAAACATCTGCACTAAGTACAGGTATATTTTTGCGATAAACTTGGAACTTAAAAATAAATTAGTAGTATTTTTTTTTATTGGCAATATACTCTCATTTACAATTCTCGTCTTCGTAGTATCTTACAATATGATATTCATTTCTTATTTTGGTACAGTGCCAACCAACCATCGACCTAAGTCCTTCAGCCGGGGAACAGAAAGTCTGGGTGATTTCATCGTGATTTAAAGAAGTTAAGAATCGGGTCATTTAATTAATGCACATGGGCGTCTTCTTGATTTAGTCCATGTAATAACATTTGGTGGATGGTTTGTTCTGGAAATTTTGGTTTATGTCTAGTTGGAAGAGGATTGTGGCAGAGAGAGAAAATAAATAATTATTCAAACTATATGAAATTGCGGTTTATTGAGAAATTTTTTTTTCAGATAGTTTTTAAATCGCGCTTGCACGTTTGCATCGCGTGTATGCCCATGCATTTACTATGTGCCCACGGTTATTGCAACTTTTACCGGCTCACCAGTGCGGACACGTTCATCCCATACGGGAACAAATCCAATTTACAATCGTAAGATACCCAAAAAGTAAAAATTGAAATTCATCCCATACGGGAACGAATCCAATTTACAATAGTAAGATCCCCAAAAAGTAAAAATTGAAATTCATCCCATACGGGAACAAATCCAATTTACAATCGTAAGATACCCAAAAAGTAAAAATTGAAATTCATCCCATACGGGAACAAATCCAATTTACAATCGTAAGATACCCAAAAAGTAAAAATTGAAATTCATCCCATACGGGAACAAATCCAATTTACAATCGCAAGATACCCAAAAAGTAAAAATTGAAATTCATCCCATACGGGAACAAATCCAATTTACAATCGTAAGATTCCCAAAAAGTATAAATTGAAATGCATCCCATACGGGAACAAATCCAATTTACAATCGTAAGATACCCAAAAAGTAAAAATTGAAACTCGAAGAAGTTTCCAAAAAATCTTCTTCCTCATCCTCGTTCCTTCTTTCCGGTTGTTTTGTACCACAAATTAACCGGTCGCACGACCGCATAGCCACTACGTATCCTGACGGTGTGGTTGTTTTAAATAGCAACCGCAAGATAACAGTACAAATCGCCCGTACAGAAGATTTCGACCTCGTGTTATTGCGACATTCGCTTTTGACTTGTGCTGCAAGCTCACACACCTCAGTCAAAGACGATGCACTTCAAATACTACCCGTTTAAATTTTTTATAGAATGTTTAATAATGTCCAGAATTTTCTCCCTAATATAAATCTGATCGTCTACCGTAATTCGGAAATTTCCAATGTCAAAGTTGTTTATGCAATATACGCCATAAGTTTCGATTTCTTAAAAATTGTCGACAAGAGAATTTTCGTCCTAATAAACTGCTGTTCAAATCTCAAATCGATTGAATTGTATTATCGCGCTCTGTTGCACCAATGCGTCACATTACCATTGTTTCAGCGCGACTGATAAGCCGCGCCAAATACAAGACTCATTTTGAAAATTAATATAACTATTAGGATGTATCGGTTGAATTAAATAGAATAATTATATGATGAGAGACTCGTAATTAATAAATGGTGACTTATAATAATAATTAGCAATAATATTAGATATTTCTTGAAGGCAATGAATGCATACAAAGGCATCATTGCCTTATCATATGTATATTGAGTTATATATCCTTGCTATTGAAAAGACGTCGTGCGCATGTATGTTTATTCTAGAGTTTTGAGTTCGTATAAATGTTTAGGTCTAAATCAAGCCTTCGATAAGTGGAGTGGCAGCGGCTGGCCCTTCCCTTATCAAGTGCGTGAGAGAATGCATATAAATTAAAAATACTCCCTTCTTTCTATTGAACTCATACGTGATTGGCTGCGCGAGCGTTGGGTTGAGCCGTTGTGGTTTCTTGTAGCCTAGACTTTAAAATCTTTGATAGAATAAAACACAATAATTCCGATACTTAAAGTAAAGAGATCTCTTTCATTTTCTATCAACTTCCTGAATCACAAGGTGTGTTTTTACCCTTAGTCAACAGGACCCAGAATAGCACATCGTTAGTATTCGTTCAAAGTTCCCGCTAATAAAAACGCTCGGGCGCTTTTCGAAGTTAGATGCAGCCGCGAGGAAAAGTTAAACTCTTAAAAGAAACGCCGTAGATGCGAAAAATACTGTGCAAACACCGGGTTAACGGCCAAAAAAAAATTAATTATTGACCTCAAATTGAAAGAATCTCAAGGAATGAGACTCACTAATATGGCGACATTATAGAATGATTGGCAACATTGTATGGCTTTCTCCTATGATAGAATGGTCCAAACACTGGCAGAGGTTGGACAGTCTAGCGGTTGAGCATCCACGGAAACGCTGGGTTGCCAACAGCAAATCATATGTTACAGAGTGCAAAGTCAAGTTAGCGACGAAAACGCGAAAGTATTCAGAAAAAAACCTTATTCACCTTATCATCTATTACTTAATAATTTGCTTAGTTTCTGATAAATTTACGTAGGTATAAGTATTGTCAGAACGTTGGTTAATTCATTTTTTAATGAGATAGTCTATTGACTAGCACACGGCGCTCGTACATCCTTAAATTGAAAATTGGGGAATTGTACTGTACGACATTAGAGCGGAAAAAGTTTTCTGACGAGTGCCCCTCGCGGACTTGACTAGGGATGTGCAGTGAGGGTCAGAACTGGTCAATTGACGGTCACAGCACAACTATATAGATGCACTATTGACCGTCATTTCACAGAATTGACGGTCAATCGATCGTCATTGCATATCTTCAGACTTGACCAACTCAACACCAACCTAATTCCAACTGGTTGGTTTGTGCAAATTAGCGCTGGCTTCGGTACTGCATAAGTGCCTTATCATGAAACTCATAGTCATATTGCAACCATTTCGGTTCTTATCGGTTTTTCTAAGGATTTTCTAAGCAGGATGGCGGACGCCGAAGTAAACTTCAGCAAGTTTTTATTGCTACCCCTGGATGAAAATGAACCGTGGTTCTCCCTAGGGAGTAATAAAATGAATAGCGCAGGCGTACAAGGGAGAGGTTAAAATTAGCTATTTTGTTTCCATCTAACATCGGGAAAAATTTTTTCGCAATGGTTAATAAAGTATTCCAGATGGGACCAAACATTCGTTGTACATAATATAACTGTACAAAAAAAATATAAAAAGTGTATCATCGGAATCTTTGTACAGAACATTAATTCATATAATTTTAATCAATATCAGGAACATTTCATAAAATATCAAACGTTGAACTTTAATATTGCAGACTATGTGGACAAAATCAAAAATAACACTAGTTCGCGCATCTGACTATATATGCACTGCGCACACGTGTCGCGTCACTATTTCATGGATTAAAGATTCCTATGACCGACCGATGGTAATGTTAGTTACTAGCCTCGTTCATCTCTCATATAGGTGGCTTTCAACGTAAATTCTCTTTACATAAATCATCATACATAGTAACAATCACCAAACTGACGTATTTTTCAAATTCCAAGATACGAACCCGCAAAATTTACCACTAGAAACTCAAAATCGCTGGTGCGAAAATTACCCAAAGTACGATGCTCTCTGATTGGCGCAGCGCATAGTGATAATTTAGAATCTTCGAAAAAAAGCGGCTGCTTGGCGCAGCAACAAAAGGCGATTATGTCACCAAGTTTCGCCTATTATATTCCCAAGTAAAATCCCCTGTCGCGATACACGAGGATCGGCTTTCGAATAATAGTAACGCGATTTAGAGATAATAGAATCCACTAAAGGTACACAGCGGAGGACAGAGGAAGTTAGCAGCGCTGCGTGCGCAGTTTCGTTCGCGCGTATCTAAAAGCTGATTGGCCTACGCCCGCGTCTCACAGAGACCTCACTACGTCCGAACCGTGTCGGCCTCCATTGTGGCATTGCCCATTGGGAACTTTCGAGAAACGGTGCCTCGCGCTGTTATATTCGTGCACCACAAGAATTCTACTCCCGCAACACGCGTTAGCAGACTCAGTTTCGCAGTTATCTAGTATTGCCAGTGTCGTAGACGCACGCTTTGACGTTACTCGAAACGCTCTTCGTCGATCGTCTCTTCCCAAACCAGGTGAGTAGCTTTATTCCTAACGGGAATTACATCGCTTTTTTCCTCCAACTCGCATCAATGTTTCATAGGGTTTAATCAATAAACTCGATATTCCGCGATCGTCTCTTTCGACTGTACATCATTTTTCCGATTCGCTTCTCGCAACGTCGGCCATGTCGGATCATCCTTTGCCTATAGTTCACATCTTTTTTTCGTACAATTTCTTTCTTTTTCGTATCTTTTTTTTTTTGTCGTTAACCGCAGACCCGTCGTCATAGTAGGACGCAACGTGCACCACTCGGTTTGAAGGCTATCAGCCAGACGTTCCTATAGTTATACATCATCTATCTACGCTCCTATGTAAGCGTAGAAATTATACCGATAGGCTATAATAACGAAGCCGCGCCAGCAACGAAATACGCACTTCGAACGCGTGCTTCTCGCCCAGTATCTAACGGAGACAACTGGCGTGTTTCGCTTCGGCCAGAGTAGAGCGACTCCATGCTACTTCGTTGATGGAACATTTTTGTTTCGCCCGGAAAATCGATGGACGGAAAATATTCGTAACGCTTCGGGCTACGAAATGACTTTATTACTTTTCATCAGTTTGGGGATCATAGTCGCGCGTCAATGTCGACGTCATTTGCTTCGTCGTTTTTTTTTTCCTCCCTCCATGCTACGATCGTTCTCGAACGTGCCTCGCGCTAGAGAAACATGCAAAACGGCTCTTGCTCGCTTTGTAAGCGTAACTTCTTCTTGTTTTCCAAGCAATTTTAGCACGAATTTGATTAAAAATCGTGTGCGTATTCTGTGTTTCGTCTTTCGATCTTGAAAATTTGTGGAAATTGAATCGCAGAGGAATTTAGCAAGCAATAGCAATACTTCCGCGATATGATTGTGCCCAGTCATGCGGATGTTTGATATTCTTGGGTTGGCACTGTGCCGTAGAAAGTAATATAATATATCCGGATCTTTCGCAGTCGTCGTTGTGTCTTACCACCTTTAATTGTACGCTATTTAGCGGACGTTATTCTCTGTCAACATCATGGATTTCAAGTTCGAACCCTCATCGGGTAGCCATTTTGAAACACTCGCCATAAACTCCCGTGCTCTGGTCCTCGGCAAATCGTTATATATTTTCATGAGACTCGCGATGTTCGCTGTTTTTCAGCGGCCTTGAAAGTTTACGGAATTATGACCACTCCCGCTTATCATTGTACTGATAATTCAATCAGAAAAAATGCAGGTGCTTCGGTCCGAAATGTCTGCGGGAACTCGGAAGTGTTTTACATTGCTTATTGACTTTCCTAGTACTTTTTTTTTTTTTTTTCAAGTTACATTCTTGACCCTGCATTATTCACTAGATTCAAGAAAATGGGCCCTGGTGAAAGCAGCTGCATCATTGAAACAATTACAATATCTTTCAGTGATCAAGAATATGAAAAACTGAAATCCCCATTTGAATATACATTACTCATACACTCTCAACAAAAATTATGCATAGATTGTAATTCAAGTATTTTGTAACAAAAAAATTTAATGGTTTTTCAGGTGCTACAACTTCCTTGACTTTGTCTTCCTCTCTTTTGACTTTATATGATAATCATGCCAAAAAAGTATAAATTATGAAAGTATTTAACAAAGTATAGAAAGATTAAAAGATATATTTACAATTATATCTAATTCATCCAGATACATAATATTTTTGTTATTGGATTTGAGCACAGAATTTTTATGACCATGAAGTAATGTAAACTTTTTGACGTTATTAATATTCATAACCAATGTCAATATTAATATGCGAAGCATTTTCAATAACATTGAATTTTTCAAGTTTATTTTTATAAACAAATAGTGAATTCTGTTTTAATCAACTTTTGGTTGACAATGTTGATATGAAACATTTGAAAATGACTTTTCCAACTTTCCAACTTCTTATTTCTCTCCTATCATTCGATTTGTATCCAAATAATAATAATAATGTTAGACATAAATATCAAACTCATCACTCATGAGTACAATAAACTAAATATTATGATCGTTTTTCTAATAAACTTCTTATCTTTCTTGATTGAAATAACAATCAAGAAAATACAGAAAAATTAGGCTTTAGCACCCAGAATAATGTAACTCAAATATTCATAAATCAAACAAGTTTTTCAAAATGTCTTACCTCAGCCAATGATAAGTCCAAAAGGGAGATAAAATATTGTAGAGACTTTTACGATTTTATTCTGCAATGATTTTTATCAGTGTTCACTTTTGAAGTTATAATTTTCCAGGAATAACAAAAACTTGAGATTTAAGAATGTAAATTGAGGATGGAAGAATTAAAATAATTTTTGCTAGTCAGAAATATACCTGAATTATATTACAATGTAAATGTTAATAATTGCAGGTAAACAAATTTGGACAGTGTTCAAAAGCCTGAATCTATTTTCCCTTGAGCTAACAAATCTATCAGAACGGCTACAATGGTGAAAGAAACAACATTTTATGACTTATTGGGGGTGAAGCCCGGATGTTCTGATGAGACTCTCAAAAAGGCTTACAGGAAGTTAGCACTTAAATACCATCCAGACAAGAATCCCAATGAAGGAGAAAGGGTCAGTATTCTAAATCTTACGAGTAAACATAGCAACAAAAAAATTTGATTGGTATCTAAAACCTGTTCAATTTACAGTTCAAACAAATATCACAAGCTTACGAGGTTCTGTCGAACCCAGACAAAAAGCGAATCTATGATCAGGGCGGAGAGCAGGCCCTTAAGGAGGGTGGAATGGGTGGAAGCGACTATTCATCTCCGATGGATATTTTCCAAATGTTCTTCGGCGGCCGAAGAAGGGAGCGCAAAGGACATGATGTAATGCATCACCTTTCAGTTTCTCTGGAGGAATTGTACAAGGGTACTGTTAGGAAGCTGGCTCTCCAGAAGAATGTCATCTGTGATAAATGCGAAGGTAAATTTAAAAAAAAATTACTATAGACAAAAATACATCGTTTTTGAAGCCACTGGATATTTAAATGGTATTTTGTAATGGACTGTATAAATCACTTCATCAAGGTACTTTAAGAACCACTTCTTTGAAGTGCTCCGAAATGTAAATTTCAATTGATTGGAAATCAATTTGCAAAGTCCTTAGAAAATCACTTTTTCAAACTACTTTAAAAATCATTTTCGAAGTTACTTTGAAAATCATTTTCGAAGTTGCTTTGAAAATCATCGTTGAAGTTGCTTTGGAAATTATGTTTTGCGAGGTTGCTTTGAAAATAACTTTTTCTAAGTTACTTTAAAAATAACCTTTTCGAAATCACTTAAAAAATAATATTTTCGAAGTTACTTTAAAAAATAATATTTTCGAAGTTAATTTTAAAAATAACTTTTTCGAAGTTACTTTAAAAAATAACTTTTTCGAAGTTACTTTAAAAAATAACTTTTTCGAAGTTACTTAAAAAAATAACTTTTTCGAAGTTACTTTAAAAAATAACTTTTTCGAAGTTACTTAAAAAAAATAACTTTTTCGAAGTTACTTTAAAAAATAACTTTTTCGAAGTTACTTAAAAAAATAACTTTTTCGAAGTTACTTTAAAAAATAACTTTTTCGAAGTTACTTTAAAAAATAACTTTTTCGAAGTTACTTTAAAACATAACTTTTTCGAAGTTACGTTTTCAAATGACTTTTTCGAAGTCACTTTTTCAAATTACTTTAAAAGTCACTTTTTCAAAGTACTTTAAAAATCACTTTTTCAAAGTACTTTAAAAATCACTTTTTCAAAGTACTTTAAAAATCACTTTTTCAAAGTACTTTAAAAATCACTTCTTGGAAGTACTTTCATAATCAATTCTTTGAAGTACTTGAAACATCAGTTTTTCGAAGTACTTTAGGAATCACTTCTTTAAAGTACTTTAGGAATCACTCCTTCAAAGTACTTTTAAAATTACTCCTTAAAACCACTTTTAAAAATACTCCTTCAAAGTACTTTAAAATTGTTTTTTTTTTTTTCAAAGCTCTTTGATAATTACTTTTCCAAGTATTTTGAAATTCACTTTTTCAAAGTACTTTGAAACTCACTATTTGAAAGTACATTGAAAATCCCTTCGTTAAAGTACTTTGTAACTCACTTTTCAAAACTGTATGAATTAACTTCAAATTGCAGTCTTGAACAGAAATTCAAAAACCCTTTAGGAAGTACTCAAAATTCAATATCTCATCTATTTTAATGTTACTTTTAGGCATCGGAGGCAAGAAGGGATCCGTGGAACGGTGTACCGTATGCCAAGGCACCGGAATGCATGTTGTCATTCAACAGTTGGGACCGTCCATGGTTCAACATTTGCAGCGTCCGTGCTCCGAATGCCGAGGACAGGGCGAGAGGTTTCATCAGCGCGATCGTTGCAAACATTGCGAAGGAAGGAAAACCGTCCGAGACAGAAAGATCCTGGAAGTTCACGTCGACAAGGGTATGCAGGACGGGCAAAAGATTCAATTCACTGGTGAAGGCGATCAGGAGCCGGACCTGGAGCCGGGCGATGTTGTCATCCGTCTCGAAGAGAAGGAACACGAAGTCTTTAAGTAAGTTTCACATCGTCAATTATCCATGTCTTTTATTATCACCTAAACTTTTAACACGAAGCGAAAGATGATCTCTTTCGCACCTACAAATGACTCAATCAGGTTTGGGATCCCGTTAATGATGCTCTACGTATACATTACGAATCAAAAGTTTGATTAGTTAAAAATTCCGAGGCCAGAATTTAACTTACAAAAAAACATATTTGAAGACACAAAAAAAATTGACTATATAGCCGAATTTCGTTTTTTTAATTCATTTTTTTTGTCTTTTTTTTTTAAAGCTATTTATCAATAGTTCTTCAGCATCTTTAGAATCCTCAACGATTTTTTTTTCATTTTTTTACTGCAGGAAGTACCCAAAGTTAAACTTTTGGTTGAGAATGTATATTTTAACGGATTGGAACCAAAAAAGCGGATTAATAACGCTTCAATTTTTACAGGCGCTCAGGCAACGATCTATTAATGACACTACATTTGGAACTGGTCGAGGCATTGTGCGGCTTTCAGAAAGTAATACGCACGTTGGATCAGCGAGATCTCGTGATAACGTCGCTCCCGGGAACGGTTATCAAGCACGGTGAGATAAAGTGCATAATGAACGAGGGTATGCCCGTGTACAGGGATCCTTTCACAAGAGGCAAATTGACGATCCGTTTCGCGGTAAACTTTCCCAAGGCTCTCGATCCCAGTATCATACCCACACTCGAGCAGTGTCTCCCGCCGCGAGAGGAAGTCATCATTCCCGACGGAGCCGAAGAGTGCGTTCTCACTGACTTCGATCCCGAATACGAGGCGAGACAGCAGGGAGATTCTCGACAGGCTTACGACGAGGACGAAGGTAGCGCATCTCGTCTTCAATGCGCCACACAATAATTTCTGCAATTTTACTAATTCATTAAGAGAAGCCGAGAGAACGAGATAATTATTCACCGCGAAAACAAGAAAAGAAAACGAAGAAAACCATCTGTTATCCCCGTCACAATCTATCCAATCTTTCACTGTCTCTCTTGATACTTTCGTCGACTCGGACTTACTTGGCAATCTCGGGATGCGCGCGATTCTCGCGAGTTTGGAGTTTGAATAAACTCTTTTTCTTCTTCTTTTTTTTTTTTCGATATAATTGACGGCAACGAAAACGAAGCTTGTACGAACAACAACAAAACCATCATTACGAGCATCGAAAAAAAAAGAAAATCGACACTTTTATGAAGTGATTAATATTATTATTACGATTATTATTAATGTGCAGCCGTAGAGAAAGAAAAAATTGACATTGTGTATTTCGCGCGTTCAGACAGCAAAGAGCGATCGTATCTTCGACAAGTTGCACTCAATCGTTTATCGGTACGATTATTGTTAAGGTGTAACACTAATGGCGCATTCCCGATCCCCTCATTATCATGTTTTTCTCCCTCCCCCCTCAATATATGTAACAAATATTTATTCGTGGGCGTGGAAACGAAGGCTAAAACTTTAGAAGGTGCGATTACGCCGCTCCCGCCGATAGTCTAATTTACGCTTCTCTATGCGTTTACTATTTTTTAAAGATAATGGTAATAGAACGTTAGATGTAACGCGACGGAATTTGTCGAAGAATCGGTTTACGCATCTTCGTCGAAAATAACTTTGTTCCTCTTCGAAACTGACTGGATCAATAAACGAACGATGATATCTCGATGAATCAACTTGTCGATGCCTTGTCTGTTCTCGTTATTTTTTTTTTTTATTCACTTTTTTTTCTGCATTATTTAGGTACACTGCGTATAAATTTGTTTAAATGGTCATGAATTTTCATGATTTTTTTTTTTACATTCTAAAAGCTATTCAATTTATTCACTGCGGCCTAAAGATCATATGTCCATAAATAGAAGACGCAACTTTCGTAATGATTGTGGTTATTATTTAAGACACAAAAAGTTCTTTAACGACTGAAACAAAGAATATTTCCTGGAGAGAACGACCAAGTCCGAGTCGACGTTTCATTCCAAAATGGTCGTTGTCCCCTGAACAAAAAAAAATTATCAAATTGCAACAAGTATTCTTAAAGCTAATAATTTATCTGCAAAAGAATTCACGATAAATTGGAAAAGCGATTAAGGCAAAATGTATAAGAAAAAATCTACATACTGAGTTGGATGTATATCGAAATCGGAAAATGTTTAATAAACTTTATAGAAAGTTTCGAATTTTTTTTTCGTTTTTTTTCTTTTTACATTGATAAAACGTGGAAAATCCACCGTGGACGGCATGAAAGATGGTCACACGAAGTGAAAAAAAGTCCTGTAGATTGTAATAATGTTAGTTTAATGACTACAAATTGTACGCGCAGCACCAACTATCCAATTTAATATCTTTGAAATATGATTTCGTACTTGATTGGATAATCGTCGTCCCATAATATCCACTTTATTGATGTTCGTTACGAGTTATTTGGTAGCCCATTTGACGCATAACGCGATTATATAAACAACAACAAAAGGCAAAACGCTTTGTTACTCGGTCCAGCAATCATAGAACTATCGAATCACGCAAGCAGCTAGAATCGTCGAATTGCTAATGTGAAAGTAAATCTTTCGTGGCAGATTATTCATCGTAACTCCGCGCATAACGAGATCCACTTAACGTTAGATCGACTGATGTACTACGAGGAGATACAAAAAAAAATCAGTGTGGTTAAAAGCTATAATAACGACATAACGCGGTAGTTAAAATACGGTAGTTAGATTTCATGAAATAGACGAAAAAGTAATAAATAAATAAAATCTTGTAAGATCTAATTTATTATAGAAGAATTCCTGATTACTGATAACTCATGTCTCATCTCTACGATACATTGAGTAAAGATATTCGATAAAATTATACCAGAGTGTTATTTATTCTTCGATATTCCTCCATTATTGATAAATCCTTTATGACTTAATGTGAATTAAACTGTCTATTATAGACACATCTCACAAAATAATAAATTCTTAAATGTGATGAATTCGGACGCGCGAAGAAAACATACAGAAATTCGCCTGGTGATCTTAAATTCGTTAATATACTTGAAGCTAAATTTTAGATCTATTGGCATATATGGTCTTCGTCAATCGAATCGGACATATAATGACAGTATCTTGAAGTACGATGATTTTCTGAAATCTGAAATTCGAGATATGAAATGCGCAATTATTCGACGTTTATCCCACAAGCAGTACATAAAGACATGTTTTTTTGTTAAACTGGAGCTCCCAATAATTGAGAACATTATTAACAATATTTCCAAATATTTACAGGCGATTAGATGTTGCTTAGAATTAGTAATATTTATACTCCGTCGTATGCACGGTTTTGGATACATTCTGTTGTGAAATTTGAAGAAATAATGATCTTTACTTTCTCTCTGAACCTTGCCGATATTTCTCATAATTAGCTGATACAACTAAGGTACTTTAAAGGCAGTCTTTGTGTGTGTATTTTCTGATACTTTTATGGAAATGAGCATTTAAAAAAAATGTCTATCTTGGTCGTTGAAATCGTACTTGTATGATACAATCAAAAGTTTATGATTCAAATCACTTTTGAATGTAGTATTAACTTCACATTTGAACTAACAAGAATGATATTTTTAAGAAAAATTATCATATGCATTTTTCGAACGTATGTGACCTGTTAAATTTGCTTTCATATTTTATACCACAGCGTGCGTGAAATGGCTACTTCACGCACACTTCGCTGCGCTCGCGTGCGTGGAATAGGCACTTCTCGCACTAGTGGCATAAAATTGTATACGATACTAGTGCGAGAAACTTTTTCTGATCTCGTGTGATTACAACACTCGCCTTCAGCTCGTGCTGCAAACTCACACTCGTCGCAAAAAAGTTTCATCGCACTAGTATCGTAATGTACTATTACAAACTTCACAGGAAAGTAGAAGCCCAAACAAAGTCGGCTATAACCCACCGAACACGGTTGATTAAGACAACATCCCTAGCAATCTTAACAACCACCGTTTTACCGTAAAAACGACCGCGTGGTTTTTTGCAAAAAAAAAAATTGAAAGTTGGTCGTAACGACCGTATAAAAACGACTGCCCTAAAAAATTTTATGCGGTCGTTTTGTTCGATTTTTTGTGGAAAACCGAATAACATTTTAGGGTGGTTGTATTCGCGGTCGTTACTACCGATTTCCGGTTTATTGTTTGCAAAAACCCGCGCGGTTGTTTGCAGGTGGTTTTAACGGTAAATCAGCTGAAAACGACGGTCGTCAAGATTGCTAGGGATAACATGTAAGTTACGTGTGATGTAATAATGTTATTCCTGCGATATGTTGCAATTATATAACATGTTAGTAACATGGAATTTCACAGTTGTTATATATGGGTAATATTACTCTTATGTTAATATGTTGGTTGTAATATTAATTAAATGTACCGGTTATATAACATTGTAATATAACAATCTTATATTGCTGAGTCATTAATTGCAACTTATATTTAACGTCCAGGCAATATTATCTGTTATATTGGTTATATTGACGTAATTCTGTTATTAAAAGCGTAAAAAATATCGTTATTTATTCATAGTCAGAGTATCGTCATATAATTTTATTGTTGAAAAACCTTCTCTTTCACCTAAAATTTACACAAAACCTTGCCGGAAAATGTATTAATTCATTTGATTCCTCTATCAATTTCTTTAAAATTTCAAAATTATTATTATGCATAATGATTCCTTTCGGTACATTTAATATGCATGAGTTAAACATAATGAATTTCCTATACCATCGAGAAGTATATTGTCTCTCATTTTTCTCGAACTTATGCAAAATGAACACCAAGCGACAGAACAACCTTAATAAGGTACAAGTGCAACATTTTATTTTCAAAACCCATCATTTAAAAAAAAAATCTTTTTTTACTTTTCTTCAGTGCGTTGGGCCTTTCCTCTGGGCCGAAAAATAGGCTTTTCGCGGATTTTTCCAGAAAAACTGCAAAATCAATGGACCGTTTTAAATAAAACTAAATTTTTCGAAAATTCTATAATAGCCTAACTCCTTAATGCTCATAGTTTTAGAGATAATAATTGTTATAAAAAATCTATCCGAATGCGTTACATATATCCGCGACAATGTGATCTGTTGGATATTCCATGTCCGAAAATTAATTTTAAGGCCTATGGATAACATTCTGGCGGACATATATAACAAATTTGGATAACTTTTTCGTAAAAACGCAAAAATTCTTGGGGTTTTTTCAAAAGATTGTCGCCACGCCTGCGATAGCGATGTCAAGTAGTGGTGGTAAAATTTTCCGTGTGTGCTGCTGCTGCTCCAACAGCGGCACAAATGTACGGTCGTCCGATAGTAGCACGTGAGACGCGAGTAACTGCGGTTGTGCGGTTGCGTATGACTGCAGTGCGGTTGCAGTTGCGTTCATATACGTCAAAATAAGCCGTCTCAATCGTTTTATATGCGACTTTGATTCGAGACTGTCAAACACTACACTATTTTTTTTTTAACGATCGTTGCGCAAAGACGCACAGCGTAACATTTAAACGTAATGAGTACATTTCTCTCTCATGAGTTAACGTTCTAGTCAGGTAAGCTCGTGAAAATGATAATTTTTTCCTTCAGCTCAGAATTTAAATGCGAAAATTGTTTACCACGATCCTCGTTATCTACGACACTTTGTCCTCACACGTGCTTTTTTTTTTTTTTTTTACTACACGTCGCTAAATGATCGCGTTTTGTACCGGGGTCAATGGTCCAAAGCCGTCTTTCGTTCTCTACTCAACGTCTATTGTCCTATCATTTCTATAGGCGCTCCAGAGTCCATGATGACCATTAATTCAAGGACAACCGATGAAACGTGAAAAAATTTAAAAAAACAACGGCGATAAGATGTTCACTACGACTGTGGAGTACCTGAAGGATCCTTGTCTTGTGGCAAGGATCCAGGAGTTCTTCGGTATAAGGATACATTACAAGAGTCAATCATCGAAGAATGGAAAGACTGAGAGCATCGAGAAATTAACAAAGAATGGCTTTGGGCCATGTACAGAATCCAATGGACACTCCACGAGAGATACGATGGTTCAGAGAAAAGAAATGCTTTGTTCGAGTGAAGATAAAGTTTCTGATTCAATGGAAACAGAATCTCCTGATTATACCATTAATAATCACTTTTGGTATTATCTCTTTCTTTTTGGTACTGAACTCGGCGATGAGACTTTTTACTCTATATTCATACCATTTTGGTTCTGGAATGTCGATGGCGCTGTTGGGAGAAGAGTTGTTCTCGTTTGGGCTATCATCATGACCATCGGTAATGCTGATATTTTTGTTTTAGATATTTGTAACTGTGTTTCATTAATTTCTAGTGAAACTGTATTTTGAAAGGGTAGTAAAATTGAGAAGTATACGGCAAAAAGTATGTTGAATTAGGAAGCAAACAGTGTATTTTCTTAGAGAAATTGAATATGAAATTTAAGCACAAATTAATAAATCTCTCAATAGACAAAATGAGCTTGCAAAAAAAATTGTATGAATGTGGACTATTAGTTGAAAAGTTGACCAAAAACCACTTTCTTTTAACAGCATTTTAATCATTCCATTATTGTCAATTAAAAACTACTTTTTGTCCTATTATCTTCATGAAAAAAATGTAGCTAATATTCAGTTGAGACAAAAAACTATGTATTTTCCTTTGTAAATTGGTTTCAAAATATTATAAGAAGTCAATTCATGGAACATGGGTCATTAGAAAAAAAAATAGCTTAATACTTCTTTGATAATTCTGATTTCTGTAGGTTTCGAAAATTAATATTTTCATTCTTTACCTTTAAATGAGATGATAAATTTTCTAAAGACGTAATGAATCTAATTATTTATTGAATTGAATGTACAACGAATAGAGTGAATTTGAAAGCAATGAAATAGCTAAATCTCGACTTCTTGAAGATGTTTTAAACATATATTCCTAATACAGTTGCATTATACAGGAATTCCAGTTATTTACGAGAATAGGAAAAAAAATTAATGTCTTTGCAGATTCTAAGGGATTGCCAATAATAGTAATGCAAAATATTCATGATAACAAAACGAAAAAAGTTTGACAAATTTAATGGAAAAACTTTCCTTCTTCATTTGCAATAAGTTATTCAAGTATATCTTATATGTTATTCAAGATTGCATGGTTGGAATGCAATGACATAAAAAATAAATCATAAAATTCAAGATTAGCGTTCTTTGAGGAGCGCTGTGATATAGTATAACCATTCTTTTTAATGCTATTAACCAGTCATTTTTATTTGTACCTTTTATGGTTATTAAGGATCGTCGAAATTTTTCAAAATTTATTTTGTCGCATCACAATGTAGCAAACTTCAGCATCATCAATGCATTGTCTTGTTTTTCCAAGTGCATGCGATTTTTCATAAGAATAAAAAAAAAGTTTAAACAGTTTTCACAAACTTTCTGAGACTATTTTCATAAAACTATGCATTCAAAGACCCTGAAACATTGTATATTTATTGAGGAACATAGTCTCTAGAATTATACTCAAAATTCACGACTATTAAACATTGCCTAATAAGGAAAGTAAGAATATTTCATAATTTACAGAAAATTCTTTCAAACAAAGTCTTTTAATCTCACGAAAATCAAACAATCAATGCATTAAGAAAAAACCGTTCTATTACATTTTTTCATTTTTTGTTTCTCTGTTTCATTAACAATCAAGATCAGAGTTCATTGAGTGCATATGTATAGTTGCAATAATTAACAAATTGGATTATGTATCAGACGTTAAATTTCTATTTTGTTCCTTTACTGGAAACAATAATGGTATATATAATCACATTGCAGTGAAAGAAACTAAAACAAAAATAGGTGTAAAAATTAACTGCCTAAAATTTAAAGACGACCGATACGTGCTTTATTAATATTTATATATTATAAATTACGTTGCCTAAGGTCAAGCACTCAAGGACATAATTCGGTGGCCTCGACCAGCTTGCCCACCGGCAGCTCGATTGCAGAGCAAATGGTCGCAGGAATACGGAATGCCATCAACTCATGCGATGATCGGTATCTCGATTCCCTTCAGCGTCGTACTATTCACAATGAATCGATATATTTATCCCTTACACCTAGGATTGACGATAGCAACGCTGTGGTGAGTAGGAACCACGAATTTCCCTTATCTCTTATCATGCGATTACTAACGATTGCTAATCAGCCTTGCCTAATAACTTTATCTTGAGCTCTTCAATCTACACGCACCTAAATCAGAGTTGTGAAATTTGTAATGTGAAAGTAATGCCTTATTTATTACCAAAAGAATGCATAGTTGAAAACTCGATCCATTATCCATTACGTTTCTAATAAGTGATGTAACTCGGATCCATTACTCATTACTTTTCTAATAAGTAATGTAACTCAGATCCATTACCCATTACTTTTCTAATAAGTAATGTAACTCAGATCCATTACCTAGCAATCACGATAACTTTCATTTTTTACAAAAACAATTGTCGAAATGATAAAAAAAACAACGCTGAATAGAAGTTGCTTTCTGCACTGAAAATACTTTCGGAAATGGTCAAAATGACTTTCCAAACAACCAAAAATAAAGAATCCGAAAGTTGATTTGTATGATGGTTGTTATGACGGTTACTTATTGATTTCAGCGACGGAAAAGCGACTATCAGGTTTTTGGTTTAGTTATTTCGAAGGTTATTTTCATCATTACCGAAAGTTGTTTTCGTGCAAAAAATAACTTTTGTGCAGCGTTATTTTTATAGTCTCTTTGGCGGTCGTCGTAATTGCTTCGGGTACCCATTACTTTTCGAATAAGTAATGTAAATCGGATTCGTTACTTATTTGAAAAGTAATGGGTAATTTCCAAGTTCTATTACTCGTTTCCAAAGTAATAGCCAATGAAAATGGTTATTTTGAAAAGTAATGCATTCTACGTAACTTTGACCTGAACAAATTCCTGCGAGAATTTCACATTTTTGAAATTACTTTCAGGTGCGTCCTCGTATTCACAAGCAGATTGTATCTTGGTATGCACACAGTGCTCGATGTTGTAGCTGGTCTCACTCTGGCTATTCTTCTAATGGTGCCATTAGTGCCATTGGTCGATTACACGGATCATTACCTTCTCACTGAGAGCTGGGCTCTCGCGTTGCTTATCGCTCTCAGCTTTGCAACAATAGTTTATTATCCTTGCAGCGACAGATGGACACCCACCAGGCAAGTATTCATCATAATAAATTAAACAAAAAGGATGCAGACAAGTGCTTTCTCTTTTTTTTTTCATTTATCACAGGGCCACACGTGCAAACGTGAGAATAAACGTTAAATGTGAGAACAAAATAGACGATAGATTTGATTGGTATCAGGAATTCCTCTTTACCGTTCAACAAATTCAGTGGCGCAACTAATGAACTAAATGCAAAGTTCTACTCCTCCTAGTTGAGGAAGTTTGTACAAATATTTCTGGAAATTTCAAAATGTCAAAGCGCAAGCAAATATTTTTTCTCGGAAATAAAGTTTACTTTGTGCGGAAGCAATACAGTAAAATGGCTTCACCTGTACAAGATACTTTTGTGTAAGACTCAAATACTTAAGTCGAGAGATAAACTTTAAACGCTAGTTGATGATAAAATCAATATTTCGAAACGCAAAGATAAAAATACCCGAGGAACTCGCAGAAAATAGGCCATTTACCGCGAAAATGATTATTCTTAATGATAAGATAATAAAAACCCAACAAATAAAGTAGCGCAACCAATTCAATGTAAAGTTAGACTTTGCATCCTAAATTGAAAATGTTGAAGCACAACAAAACATTATTTCTCGGAAATAAATACGGTAAAAAGGCTTTCCCTGAATAACATACTTTTGGTCAAGACACAAACATTTGTGTTATGTTGAGAGATGATCAACCTTGAACACGTAATTAATCGAAGTTTTCAAACGCAAAGATAAAAGTATAAGCGTAAGCCGCAGGAATTGGGAAATTCACCGCGAGAAAAATTATTCTTAATGAGAAAAAAATAAAGTGGCGCAACCAATTCAACGTACATTTTTACTTTTCCTCCTAGATAAAGAAAATTTGTACATATTTTTGGGAAATCAAAAACGCGAAACGCATAATAATAAATATTCACCCGAAAATAAAGCTTTCTTTGGTAGAGAGAAATCCAGTAAAAATAGCTTGCGTAAACAGAATATTTTTGGATAAGGCACAAAAACTTGTGTCGAGAGATCAACTGTAATACCAGTTGACGATGAAATCAAAGTTTCGAAACGCAAAGATAATAATATAAAAGGGAGTCGCAGAAAATTAGTAATTCACCGCGAAATAGATTATCCTCAATGATAAGATAACAAAAACGTGTGATTATTCGTTACAACAGAGGCGACACGGCAATGGTGGTTTCCGTGACGACTGGTGTTCACGTTGGAGCGTGGCTGAATTACAAGACTGGAGCACTATCAGCGCCCTTCCTTCCACCGCCATACAACATTATTTGGCTGTCTTATCCGATGCTAGGTCGTACGATTCTTCGGACAATTATTGGTTTTTCTTGCATACTTGGCACTAAAGCCCTTTGTAAGACGCTCAGTTACGCGACAATGTGTGCCATACTCCGAATTAACTCCAAAGAGCTCATGAAGAGTAAAAATTCGTTGGAAAATAAGAACAAAGTTCTCGTTGACTTAGTTTATAAATACATTAGTTGTTTCATGATTGGTTTCAACACCGTTTATCTACTGCCCAACGTATTTACGATACTTGGTATCGAGAGGCCGACTTTTTATACGGAAATATAAAGTGGAAACTAACAACTTTTTATAATTAAGTAATTTATGTATGAAGTATTCCTTATCGACTTGACTTTGTTTTGATTGATTTTAACGAGTTAGAAAATTTGCCAATTTGTAGTATTATTTAAGACGAGCTTTAGTGATTTTCTTAATTTTATTTATTTGGATTTGTATATGAGATATTTCAGGCCGTTTTTCTTTTACATCGCGTATCGTGGAAACTATCAGTCTCTCTGAAAACGTGGAGGTTTATTCACGATTTAGTTGTTAATCCTTTTTCCTGTTCAATCGGAGCTATCATTTTCAAGTTGCTCCGGGATTAATTGAAAAAAAAAAAAGAAAATGCCCAGAACGACGCGTAGAAGATTTTTGCAACTCGGAAGAAAAAGCTACGCGCAGAAATCTAAATTTTCAGAATTTTGCTTAACTTTCGTTTTTCAACAAATATTACTGGTCGTATTCTGAGTTTTTTTTTACGAATGCTGCATACAATGCAGTATGCTGCAAAATCGATATTGGAATACGAATTGTGTATATATATTGAAAAATGGCTTTGCTCCATTTTTTTAAAGGATGGTAGTGATCTACAATTCTGGTTACGAAACCCCAGTAACTTTTTCACTTACTGCCAATACACATTAAATATTTTCGGCATCGGAGTTGCCATTATCGAAAAAAAAAAAAAGTTTATTCACATTGTTGATAAAACGAGTTAAGTTACTTGAGATTTACATATGTGACGCAAAGCTTTTACATTTCAAAAGAAACAGTGTCGGTGGAATTCCGAATAAAAAAAATACTGAACTCGATAGCGCGCACTCTGAATACGCATGTGTCACTAACTATTCTTTGTATTTCGTTGCTTCTAGGACTAAAAGATAAAGAATTAACAAACTCGGAGGCATTCTATCTATTTCCTAAGGCAACTATTGCTTCAAAAAATGACCAATATGAAGAAAAGAATATGAGAAATTCTATTCCCAGAGATCCGGCTATGGTAAAAAATCACCCAAGCTTCTTTTAAGTAGTATTGTATATTGGTAGATTTTGAGAGAACCCAAGCGGTCGATTAAAGAAAGCAGCTCAGTTGATACAGAATGCCTCATATATACGTAAAGCGAACTTTAATATATAAAAGAACGAACAAAACGTAACGATTATTAGTCAAACGTTCCAAAACTAGAATTCTCCAGTACGTGCATCGCGTAGTAAACTTCGGAGTTTGCTGTAGATTGTATATATACGAGGTATATATAATAAAAAGATCTCGCTGCCGCCGTTTTCGTATCAAGAATTGAGCAGTTCGGAGTTAAATGGCACACGCAAACCGGAATTATTATAATTCTCTCGAGCCCTCATGGCTGGATTTTTCTAAGTCCTCCTGTGAGTATCTAATGTGAGTGCGGATCCAAGACGAGGCCCGAACGAAACCTGAAAAGGGCCTTTTTCTTTCAAAACATGAGTACGTTTGGCATCAAATGCGAGCGCGTGGAGCGCGCGAGCCACAGTGACCTCATAGTATATGTATAAACACACATATACATTGGTGATTCTACCAATTATCGACAAGAGTTTGTACATTCCCTCTCCGATTTAGCTGTAACTATTATAACTTTCAAGATACACTTAGTGGAGCTCGCTTGAATTATTTCAGATTTTTTTTCGGGTACCCTACACGTTTCCTGAAAGTGTCGAATAATTGCAAATTTAGGAGCATCATTTTAATACAGAATGAATGGTTTCCAAAAAATGTAAAATCACAGAGTCCTATGTATAAAAGTCTCATCTTTTCATCGCCTCATTAAACAAAAATGCGGTCGTTTGCTTCCGAAATTGTTGAGGCAGTAAAAATCAACACAATAGTAATAGAAAACCTTTTTTTTTTGAGGGCCACTTTTATTATAATTCTATATTTATTTTCCAAAAACTGAGAATGTCTTACTTAATATATGTAAATTCCAGAATTGGATCTTAGCAACTTTTTCTAAGCTCATAAAAAATTATATTTAACGAAAGGGTTTTATTTTGTACGGGTGAATACAGCTTCACGAGCGTAGACGAATAATTATACTGAACTATAAAAAAAAAACCAAAGATAAATATGTGTTTTTACACATCTAATTTGCACTGTTTTCACTCCCAGTCATGGAAATACTATATCCCATTCAGATCCCACTCTAAAATTTATATATGTTGTGTGAAAAGTTCTCAGTTTTTCAAAAATAAGAATAGAAAAAAAGAAATAGAATAGAACAAACGGCAATATTTTTTTTTTCGCAATAATTCGACACCTTGAAGAAACTTGTAGGGTACCCAAAAATAAAGTCTAAAGAAAATTCAAGCGACCTCCACTGAGGGATTACAAGAGTTACAGCTAAATCGGAAAGGGAAGGTACAAACTTTTGTCAATAATTTGTGAAATCACTCATATATGAGGCATTCCACGGTATTTCACACAGCGAAAAAACCCGAGAGCAACCTTCGCCAATCTTTGATGTGTCATTGATAACATCAAACGGAGCATTTTGGTTTTTCTAGAATTTCTTTGTAAAATGTATTTGACGTACAAATGCGAAATGTAAAAAATGAAACAAAATCTAACGTCGAGTGGAAAAATGATATTGACAAAAATTTGAACCAAATCACAAATTATGACAAAAATTTGTACCTAATATTGCTGAATACTATACAGATTTCATGTATAAAATTTGAATTCGCTATCTCATGTTTTGCTCAAATCAATGCAATAATATTATTGTTTCTAAAAGTTAAAATTCTTAGAAATTTGAACGACATTGCAAATGATGACAAATAATGTACTAATCGTCGCTAAATAGTACCGATTTCATATATGAAATGTGCGTTCGTTGTCTCAGGATTTGCTAAAGTTAGAGCGAAAACATGAATTTTTTCGAAAATTCCAAAACTCTATCAAATCCGAACCGCTTTTCCGATATCGATAAAGTTCAATACCAAATAACATCAACAGTACCTGAATGTATGAAGAATTATTTAGCCAAAAATCAAATTTTTTGCGAAAGCTAGAGCTCGTATTTTTTTAAAAAGCTATAAAATGTAAATTTCTGCATACATTTCTAAAAAAAATTGCAACAGCCAAAGATGGACTGCTGCTCCACGTGTGAACGAAATTTTAGCTCGATCGGACACACACACACACACACACACACACACACACACACACACACACACACGCATACACATCTAAACCACTTTTCTCGATGTTCTGAAGCACATTGCGTGACATGAAAATCTGGAATAAAAAGAATTTCATAAAACCAAAGCTTTGTCTATGAGAAAAAAAAAAAAATCGTAGATGCTCCGTTCGATGTCTTTAGTGACATAAAATAGTTAGGAAAAGAATGAAGTCGCTCGAGATTTTTGCTGTGTGAATTACCATGGAATGCCTCATATACAGATACGTTTACAAACGGTACTGCTACATCGTGAGACTAAAATTACATAGTCAATGTACATATCCTTTATTTGATACATGATTTTCAGTCGACGTCGACGCCGGGAAAGTTTGATGCGTACTAAACGCAAAAATTCCTGTATTTACCTATACAGGTTCATTATCACATGATATCTAAGTCATAACAGGTTGTACCGGTCGTGGATTGAATTCAATTCCAAGACTTAGGGCGTTAGGTCTTTGCTATGTTTAATTTATTATAGAATTGTATAATAAGAGGAAAAAGAACGCACAGAATAAAGTAACAAATTTTTTTTTGTACATGGCGCTTTGTTTTTTTAAACTACCAACCTTATCTTTATATTACCGGAATATTGAGGCGTAGCACCTGGAATTCATACATTTTTTAATGATCGCAAGAACTCAATTAAATCATGAAAGGACGAGTAAACTTACGTTAACGTTTTGATCCATCATTGCAGTTACATTTTCTTGATTCAAAGTATAGGGTACGAATACGTCAACAAGATAATCTGTCCTTGGAGCTTCGACAATTATGCGATCTTCGCAAACATCAACTCTGATGTCTTTAATGCGATGCTAGAAATTACCGAATTTTTTACTATGAAATACCGATTTCCTTATTAATATTTATCAGAGTGGACGCAGAGCGGTTCTTACCCCGCTTGGTACTTGGAAGTAACCAATCAGCTCTTTGGCTTGTCCCTCTTTTGGTTTACGTAAAATAATGTACTTCGGATCAGCGGCGGACTTGGATTTTGGTTCTATTTTTTCAATTGGCGCCTTCGAGGTTTTTCCAGAAGAAATGGGCAGTTCTTCTATTAAAGGTCTGGACGCAATAGGTGGTTTCTTTGGCTCGCGTTTCTGAGCTCTGTGATCATGTAACTTGCCCATCACCTATTTACAGTATATTAGTTTCGTTAATTAAGTGATTCAAAAATTAAAAAATTAAATGAAGTGGAAGTATGCACATTATTTTTTAATAATTTTCTATCTTTGACAAGGATTTTTGTATAAGGAATTGTATGTCGATCATTGCCCGCTTCTGCACAGAAAGTCGTACACCAAAATCATAAATAATAAGAAAACCGTGAGCAATGTTACAGTTTGTATTTTTATTAATTTAGAAATTGGAACTCAACATAATTCGATGCGTCAAGATCGTTGAAATATCTCAATCAATTCGTGACCATAAAGGAGAACATATTTCTTAGCTGTTGTGCCGAATTTAATTTTAGTTACCCGAAACATTATTAATTTTTCGACCGTACATGTTCAAGCGATAGCAAATTTGGGTTATCCATATTTTAATGTTACGATATGTATTCAAAGTTTCAGCTTCACATCTTAAATTTTTGAAGTGTTATTTCAATGACTATTTCGGAAACTCCTAATTTTACAAAATTCGCGTCAGTTTTGGACCCGCGCTGAAACACGCTTCTAAAATACGAAAATTTTCGAAATTGGACTTGTATTTCTAAAGATTCAAAGTTCCACATAATCGAAACCGGTCTTACGTTTGCGACGAAATTGAACACAAACTATCCTCCGAAACATCTGCCACTGTGAATAATCGATAGGTTTAATTGTCAAATTATTGCAAAATTTCGATCTATTACAGGTGCTTTCCAAAATCCACGTAAAAGATAATTATGTAATTCTATTATTATGTACGGAAATCAAATCAGCCACAAAGAAGTTGTGGCTATAGATGTGTGTTAATTTCCAGTCCGATTATCTTGTTAATTCCCAAAATATACTGCGATTCAGACAGTTTTAAGTATTCTGAAAATTCATTTATAGATTTTTCGTCATAATGGCAAACTTCTCTACGAGGGACGAAAATTCGAAAATAAAAAAACTTCGATGCAGAAACCAACAAAAATGAGTTTTAGCTTTGCCCGTATTTTTTTTATCACAAAGGTTGCCATGATTTTTTCCAACACGAGTTTCATTTTCAATCCAAAACAGCCGACGATTTGTGTATGGAAAATTACTCATCTAACAAATTTTTCTGAAACGTTACCTTTCGATTCTTTAGGATTACATATCCCTCGCTCTTTATAGGCCTCTCGTGTTTCTCGCCAACAGCGGTGATAATAGTAAGTATTGTGAATGTCCAGAAAGCTTTTTTATCTTGGCATTTTTCAAAGAACTTTGTGTTTAAGGCAATATCGTAAGTCAGACATTTTGCTCCGCCTGCAAAAATATATTTAGAAAGTGTATGTAAGTATCTTTGATTCGTTTTATTTCGTTCTACCTTTGTCACTCTCGAATCTTTCGTGTCCGATGCTCATGGGAATGCACCAAGTCGGCGCTTCTTCATTCAACTCTTCGTAAAACTTCTCCTCCGATAGATCTTCGGGAGGCGGTATTTCCGTCGTGTGGCATATATTGAGAAAAACTTTTTCGCCATTTTCGGTCTTGCATTTGATGCAAGCGCCTAAAAAAATTGTTTGATGTCCAAAATTGGCAACGCCAACGATAAAAAAAAATCATAAATCCACTTTTACGTTCGATAAAATTTACCTGGCAAAGGACGAAATATTACCGATGGTGGCTCAGGTTTATCCAAGCTTTGCAACAGACTATCAAACTCTTCATTCTCTTTTTTCTTCTCCTGTAATAATTCATCCATAAAAATTTGCCTTGCTGAACATCGCAAAGGCTTAAAATGTTGTGCTGTTTTAATTTTTTTTTCTGTATCATCAAGAACAGAGAAAACATTTTGCATTGATCAGGTAGATGTTTGTTTAATGTAAGGCTGTGTTTATGAGCAGCTGCAAAATAATTAGTCTAATTGATATTTAAATAGAATTGGTCTTTTGGAAACTTATTATTATTGCCCTTTTTGAAGGATGTTTTTAAAAACCATTCAAACCTTAGAGTATTTTACATACAGTTTCATTGGAATATTGTCAAATTCAATCAGTAACTGATAGTTTCCTGGATGCAGTTGTGAAAAGGAAGATTGTATTCTCTAAAAAGTTGGATTTAATCTGCTATGAACTGTTTGAATATAAAACTACTCAGAGGCTCTTCATATCAGCAAAGTGCCTAGGAAAGGATTGAGATGTAGTCTTCTAGACAGACATAATTTTTAATCTATGAACTGTTGCTTTTTGAGTGAGCTGCATAAGCTTAGGGCAGTTAAAAATCAAGACTTTTTTATTCTGAAAAGAGTATTGGAATTACGAGGTTGATTTATTACACACAATTAACACATAGTTTTGCCAAGTTGAAGTTTAATTTTTATGGAACAATATTGACAAATAATGAAGTTATTATTATTTAAACAAAGTACGGCAAAATGATCTACAATCCAAAAAATCTTCTAAAAATGACACAAACTTTTTTCAAGTTGTATTATTAAAAACTAAGTTTAAAAAAAATTGTTTCGAAGACCAAAGAAAATAAGCCTACTCAATAATGTATAGGTTTTTCCATTAGCGGATTAAACTGCTGTGATTATCAAATTTCTGACTCACTCATTCTGATACTTGTTTTACATCAAAGTGATTATATTTTGTATCTGAGGAAAAAAGCAAGTCATTTCACACCCGCTTAAAAGTATTCTAAAAATATTGGGATTGTTCAAAAATATTGAAAACTGAATGGTACTAAAATATCATACTTTTTTTACCTCATTGAACAAATATCACTGAGAAAGACTGATAAAGAATAAATAAGAATGAAACATCGTCATTGGTGTATATTTTTTTCATTCAGTTCAACTTCATTGGTGTAAAGTTTCCTTTTATTCTTCATTCATCATTGAATTCCGGTTACAATGCTGAACCAAATTTATCGTGCAATGTCTGATTTCTTTCATTGAGCATGGAATTTACTATTTGATGAAGGAATTTAGTAAAATAAATTGCAAAAAAACTAAACTTTGTCATAAAATTGAGTATTTTTTCTATGAAACATCTTGTATTAAAGATCCCTAGATTCAGAATGCTCAGTGTCTATGGACAAAGAGAATTGGATGTACAGCTGAGTAATCTGGATCTATGTCAAGGACCAGATAGAAAAAATGATAACGATGATAAATAAAAAAAAAGATTCTGCTTATATAGCACAAATATCTCACGATACAGTCAGACATCTTTAAGATATATTTTGATGACTCCAACATCTTTCAGATGTAATTATCATAATTTTAAGTGGTCCTTTTGAATTTCCTGTGATTTTAAGTTGTTCTTCATGATTTTCTTCAGTGTGTCAGAAAAAGAGCAAGTTATTTTGTCTTGTTTCCGTCCCACAACATGGAAGCATCTAACTAACCAAGTTTTCTTTGAAGAACAAATTGTATTTTTGCAAAAGCGAACATTCACGTTTTGGAATATTGTTATCGACGAATTAACGCAAAAATTTAACTGGGTCTTTGTCAGATGGGAGAATGCATTTCTGGGATTAACCTACAAAATGGAACAAAAAGCCGGTAGGCATCGGTAAATCTCACCGTAAGTAGCAAATTGTTTCTGATGATTGAGTCGTCAATTTCGAGGAGCGTTTTATTCGACATTGTCGTTCTTGAATGCCAACGGTCGCACTGTAGAATACGTGTGAGCGCTGTTTGTTCCGACGATTACACAAACAATGGTTGCGTTGGTCGAATTGATGCGTGTGAACACGAACGGGTGACAGTTGTCACGTGCTTTCTGTGCCGCCGGCCAGCGGATTTTAGAACCTGCCCTGATAAAAATAATTGATAGAAAACGATTATAAAAAATGCTATCTTCCGAATACGGACTTTGGTTCGTGAGTTTACGAAGTACTATCATAAATTTATGATCGAAATTCTACATGTTTCCTTCATATCCTATAATATGATCATAAATATTATAATTTTCGTATTAAATTCAATAGTAAAAGTATACGATACTGTGTATGCACCCATGAAGTAATATTCCAAGCGTAAAAAAAAGAAAAAGAAATCGACCGATAATCATGATTTTTCATCGGTTGTCCATCTTTGTAGTGACCGCGACCCAAACTGTTTAACTTTCATGTTCTTTGATGTCCTGCCCGACTGTTCCATCTAATTTAACTGATTTAACGAAAGTTTATTCTCGAAAGTGTGATACAGTAATTGAAACAGAAAGAGTGTATCCGAATACCTCGGGCTTTAAACCGCGTATAAAAAAGGAGTTGTTAAAAAGCGAAGGGTCAAAAAGGAACTTAGGATGGGACTGAGAAGTAAGCACTTCTCGCACGGAGTTTCATAATAGTACATTACGATACTAGTGCGATGAAACTTTTTCGCGACGAGTGTGAGCTTGCAGCACGAGCTGAAGGCGAGTGTTGTAATCACACGAGATCAGAAAAATTTTCTCGCACGAGTATCGTATACAATTTCATGCCACTACTGCGAGAAGTGCAACTTCACGCACACTGTGGTATAAACAATATTATAAATCCGTTGGTGAACCATTCTTATTGAGATCATATTGAGCCCATAGAAAAAAAACGAAAGGAAACTAATAACAACGGATTCGAATTCTTCATTATCTATTAGATATCTCATCTATTAGTGTATTCGAATAGATGAGAACCAATTATACTTTCGATTATTTAAATCTAAGGCATCAATCGCTATTAGTCGGGTTAGACAAAGTCGATGACATCTGGATGGGATCTATTTCTGAGCTTCTCTTCAACAAATTCAGGGCTCTTTTGAGTACTTACTGTTTTATGGTAAAGTTTAAACTTCCGGTTTCTGACTATCATGTAGCAGGGATGGGCAATATTCGAATAAAAATGTATTATATAATACTTATAAATAAATAAATAAATAAATAATTCGTAACTAGGATCACTAATACGATTTTTAATTATTAATTAATGCAATTTACTTTTCGTTATTTTAGAAAAACATATTAATCATGCAATGTTCTTACAATAACTCATATATAGTTATTCAGACCGAAATGTATTTCAAATACAATTTTATCCGAATATTGTCCATCCCTGTCATGTAGCCTGGAATACAAACGAGTGTAGAGTTAGTAGTGATTTGTAAAAATGCCTCTAGATCAAGTTCAATTCCTTTATAAGTCTTGACCCGCCACTTTTCAATCCGTTGGGTTATTAATCTCATTTTATAGTCAGCCGGAGATCGTTAGTCAGTGTCAGATGAAAGTCTCCCAAGAGACGAAACATTGGAAAAAGAGATCAATCGCCTTTTCGTTTACCCTCAATCTCAATGTAGTTGCGGAACTATCATTCGATCTTTAGGTAAGTCTGGTGTGACTTTGTCTTCTAAGGGACTAGTCGCATCGGTTCCACGAGAGTATTCGGCGGCAAAGGCTGCTGATGTGCCGTCTAATAGTGCTTTGTTCACTCATCTGTAAGTACAGATTGGAGTCGGATGAATCGTGATAACAGTTTTTCCGTGGTAGCTGAAACAAAAAAAAAGGCTCGTGAGTTGGGTCATTCTGAACCCTACGGTGACTAGTAAAGTTTTTGTTTTGTTTAGTTTGAGATGAATTCACGTAAAGCAAGTTTAACTATATGAAATCCGCAACATTTTTTTTCAACTTCGTACGTTTAATTACTCCAAAATTTATTTTTGTTCAACTGTTTGAAACTATTTGTTTCATAACAAATTGCAAATTCTTCATGATTATCGGTCTTCGTTTTACTACCGAATGGAAACTCTTCAGATGTCGCAATGATACCTTTTTTGAAACGCCCAGCACTATGGAGCTGCTTTTTTTCTTGAGGGGACAAAGTCAGTTAAAAATGTGAATATAAAACAGTAATTTAACAAAATCCATACTGTTCACAAACAAAATTAATTTCAACCACTTAAAATATACATCAAGCACTATAATTGCGCAATTTTGTGCAGTGATGTAGTGCACCAAAAGATTAGGGGAAAATGTGTAACTTTTTTCATTTATCGTAAACTTCAGATCAAACCGAATGGCAGAATATGGGTTTTGATAGATCATTTTGTTACTAAGAGAAGGTGTTCCGGATTGAGTAAAGGATTTTTTTTTGATGCTGTAAAATAAAGTTATCAATGATGATATGTGAGAACATTTCCATTTTTCAAAAACTTACCACATATTGGACTGTGATTAATTCGATTTTCACTGCAGCCCAGAATCCCATATTCAGTCCGGAATGCCTTCCTTTTGGTAATATGCTAAGCGTGAAAACAAGAAAAAAAAATCGATCGATAATCATATTTTTTTCCCGGTCATCCATCTTTGTAGTGATCGCGGCCCGAGCTGATTAACTATTCATGTTCTCATCAGCTGATTAACTATTCATATTTCATCTAAATTCGTTCTTATTAGATAATACCTATTAATAATACATAAGCCAATTCACGTACTTATGAGTAACAAAGCAAACTGCACAGTTTTTTCAGCATTTCTCTCACTAAATTATTCATGTTAACTCTCTAAAACTGCTTCACGTATACATTCCTTACCGAAAGTTTTATTTTATTCGAATTTGAATACTTTGCGATAAGGGAAAAATCTACTAAATAATTAACTATAGCGAGATGCTAATTAGGGCGTTTATTTCGGATAATAAGAGGTCGAAGAATTTTTTTTTAAATTGGTTTCAAAAAAAGTTTGTCAAGTTTTCGAAAAACTTAATTTTCCGTCCTATGAAAAGAATTCACTCGTGCTTCTGCATATAATTGTTCAATAATTTTCTTGCCTATATTTTCATTTTGAGAAATGGCTTGAACGTTCTGAATTATTAATATGTTCTTGTAAGAAAGTTTCACATTGAAAGAAAATGATAGAAAACTGTTTCATTCATATCAGGGTTGTACAACAGATTATGATAAACCTTCAGTCTGAACACATACGATTTATCCCGATATACTTTTTATAATTGTAAGGCGATAGAAAACTATAGGATCACTCCGTTAATGCCTGTTTGATTGCAAATGATTCATGTTAAATCATAGATTTATGATATAACACGATTCATCTCAAACGGATAAAAATTTATAAGTGACGAAACATAAATTCAATTTAAAATATTATAAATCCGTTGGTGAACTATTTTCTTACTGATAACGTATCTATCATATTGAAACCATACACTGAGAGAAAAATCTGGTAATTTTAAAAATAATATAGTTGGACTTACGATAATCTAACGATAAACTATAATTCCCGGGAGTAACGTCTATATTTTATGGTTATAGCAATTATTATTATAGTAGCAATTATCAAAATAGTAATAATTTCAAAAACTATTCTAATAGTTTCAAATATGCCGTTTTGTTGCATATACGATTTCAACGTTTGTTTTCAATAGCCTTGCAAGTATCGTTTATTGAATTATTATCGCTTCAACCATAAAACATTGCAAGTTTCCCTATATTCGTTTTACCATGTGAAATCGTTAAATTAACGATATGCTTTTTTCTCAGTGTACAAAACGAAAACAAAAGGAAACTAATAACAACAATTCAATTTCTATAAATTTATCGAAATCCGAATAGATAGAGATAACACACGATTAAATCCTATTCAAATTCTATCATTCTGTATCAGTCTATATATAATTTTTTTTTCCAGGGGTTGTTTTCGCAGTCGTTAAGACCAATTTGAAGGTTTACATTCGCAAAAAACTACCTCCCGGTTTGACGGTCCTTTTTACAGTAGATTAGCAAAAAATCACAGTTGTCAAGGATGCTAGGATATTACTCAATGATTTACGAGAATTTTCTTATCTTATTTATTTGCCACCGCTTATTCCCACGGGGAATGAAAATACAGAATATCAAAATAACACGGCATGCTCATATTACACCCCAGGTCAGTATTTGTTTCGATGGTTTTGTGAGCGTAAAAAGGTGCTGCCCGCGTACAATAATACAACGAACGTTTCTGAGCCTGCAAAGAATGGTAAGTTGGCAGCTGACGTCCATCCTCTTGATTAGAAGCGGTCAAAAATAAGTATTCACAATTCCAGCAAGTAATTAGTCATTCAACAATATATTCTTTCTGTCGTCGACATCGAAATTTTTCGCTGTGGAATATTTCCTTTTTTAACAATTCAATTTCCGCTTCTTTCCTATGGACCAAATCAGCGACGTGTCTGTGCTGCCGTTTTTCGCAATCGAGTAACCGCTGATACTCCGCCGTAGTTTTGCAGAGTTTATCAGCTGCAAACTTCGCAGCCGCTAGCGCTTTGTGCTTTTGTTCAGCGAGATTGTTGAGTTGATCCTCGAGCATGTGGCAGCGCTCGCAACAGTCCGTGTCCGATACATCGCTGAGCATCTGAGCCTCTGCGTCCTCCAACGCAACTCTCAGAGACTTGTTACTCTGTTTTAGGGAGTGCAATTCGTCTCTGAGTGATTCAAACTCTCGAGCCGCTTGGTTCGCCATTTTTTCACTATCCTGTAACAACTAAAGGATGATATTATTTTATATGATCCGACGTAAATTTGATTGTATTTGAATTAATTACGAGGCTAAACCAGTGCAAAGCTTCAAGAAATCAAAATATTTTTTTTTTTCATGTTTTGAAAGTTTTTATGAAGCATTCTCCACCAACGCGGCTACTTTTTTCTCAACCCTCTCGGTTCTGTTTAAAAATTGGTCAAATATTAGGGTCATTCTTCCGAAACTCGACATACTTATGGAACTCGTAGACTCTAATCGTCTTGTAACTGTGACGTTTGTTCAAATTTTTTTAAATTGACAACTGTGTCTCTGTTTCACTTATTGATTTTTGTGAATTTTTAAACGTTTGATTAAGCAATAATTTTTTTAAGCATGTAAACGTGATAAAAAATCCTGAACCAAAGACTTTTTGCTTGAAAAAATATCAGTTTTTCAATGAAAATATTGCCGATTTAATTCGTTTTTAGGACAGCACTGAACATCGCGAAAATGTATTGAAAACCGTTGTTCGAGGGAGTCCCTGAGTTGACATTCTTATAACGTTTTTTTCGGATTCCTTGCAGTTTATTATCTACTGTGTGAAGTTTTTAGAGTGGAGTGAGCAATTGGTTTCGTAAAAAAACATCATCACATCTTGTGAACTTTTTCTGTCTAATTCTTCACTTGTGATATTTATAAATTACGGTTTACGTAAGCTCGGTCCATTTTTTCTATCTTTTGATATGTATATTAAAGGCTCTATGAGCATGCACGATAAAAAAAAATACTGGACCTACGTAAAACGTAATTTCACAGATAACAGGCAAAGAGATGGGAAAAAATGCGTAAAATTTTATGATTTTGTTTTTTACGGAACCTATTGTCCAACTCAATCTTAAAAACTTGACCCAGTTGGTAAAAAACTGCAAGGAATCTAAAAAAAATATTTCAGGAATTTTCAAGTCAGCGACTTACCACGAAAAACGGCGTCTTAATATATTCTCGCATTTTTCAGTGCTTCCATAAAGACCAATTGAATCGGTAAGATTATCGTCGAAAACTAACATATTTGCACAAAAAAGTGTTCTTTCCAAAATTTTTTTCATCAACGTGTCACGTACGGATCGGTTACGCACGCAACAATATCAACCTCCTGCGTGAAGCGCAGGACTTTATATTTATTTTTACGTGGATACTTCTACGTCCTTTACAGGACGTTTCCAAGATTTAGGAATTTATGAGGGTATTAATTAATAAATTATCAGGCGGCGAATGGGAGTGAAATTTGAAATTGGGAAATTAAAAAAAAATGACACAATTGACAACATTTTTTATTAATTAAAAATTCACAAAAAATTGACGGCATGGCCGTCAATACCGTCAAATTTCGCTGAGCGAAAAGTTATTTTTATAAAGTAGCTTAAAAATCTTTTTAACAAACGGAAACAAGTCACAGATTGTTCCGAATACCCAATATTTAAAAAAAATTTAGGTGCTTCCGAAATTTGCTTTTTGAAATGGTCTATGGCTGTTCGAGGCAAAATCGACGTAAAAAATTCCAGAATTAAAAAAGAATTAAACCTATTCGAAAAAAACAGTTATTTCATCACACGCCGAATAAAATGTAAAGATCTATTGAAGTTGAAAAACAAAATGAATTGATTAACAATTTTGCAACATTATTATTATAAAAAATCAATATTCTTAATATTTTCAATGACATCGATTTTTTTTGTCGGAATCTTTTTTTTTTCTTGCTCAGCACTCGAATCTAATCTAGTAAAACTTTTGTATGTAATCCATCCTTAAGTTACCTTTTTCAATTTTTTAATAGTTTCAGCTTGATCCACGATTATTTTGTCTTTGATTTGCAGCTCGCAATTGCAATTATCGCAACGCTCGTCAAATTCCGTTTCTAATTTTTTACGCGCCTCCGTTTCTTTCTCTAAGCAACACTTCAAGCAATCTATCTCTTCTTGCAATTTTTTGCACTTGCAGGTCATCGATTGAACCTTATTCTCCGCCTCGGACAATTGCGCGATTTTCGACGACATGCAGTTCTCCTTGTTCTGGAGAGTACTTCGTTGCTTCGTGCATATCGACGTTAAATCGCATATTCTTTTCTTTTGGATTTTAACGAGATTTGACAATTCAGCCACGGTTTCTTCCAGTTCTGATTTTTCACAGGCTAAAGCCATTTCTTTCTGCTTCACAGCACATTTCATCCGATTTACTTTCTCGTCCACTTCTGCACACCTAGGAACAGTAATTGATAAATCATTCGCTTATCTGAGGCAATCACCATTTTTCTAAACGTCCTGAATATTTTCGATTGTCTTCCAACTTACTTGAAGTATTGTGAATTATTTTATCAGAGTATTTTCTTACAATTAAAGAAGTTCGCTTTTTTTGAATATTCATATTTTGGAATGGAAAATTTTCGAGAAAAATAGCAGACATAAATTGATGTTTTCAATAAACTGTGGAATAAATTGATAACGAAAAAACTGGATTTTTTTTCGCCAATGGTGCTATTTTTCTTCTGATTCCACAGAATGTGGCAACTACTGTTGAAACGAAGGTATAACAGTAAGATTAAACATTCATTTTTCGGCTTTGCGGTAAACCTGCTTTTACTCTATTTTTTGCCCATAATGGAAATTTGTCTTCATGAGACATTTTTTTTCGAGATTTTCATGTCTGGACATTCAGAATGGTCCATCGAGAAAAGTACTTTAGAAACCATGTCACACACGCATGTATGTGTGGCATAATATTTATGAAATAGATATACGGTATATGGATCCGAGCTTGATAACAGTTATATTAATTGTCGAAAAAAAATAATTTCCGTGTATGACAGTGTCATCAAACACTTGCAGATTGAAAAAAAAACTTTGTATATGCCTAAGATATGCATAGTTTGAAAAAATGGAATTTCAAACATTTGAGAATATTCACAGAAAGTAATCTAAGTTGAAGATAATTATGACAAATACTTAAAAGGTTCAGGACACCGGTCGCTGATGTAACAAATTACTTATATTGCACACTGTGAAAAAAATCTACTTAAAATTTAGTGTATTGATTAGGGTGATCGTTAATTTCGATGTTGAGCCATTTTGTCCGGGACGCCCCTTCATTTTGTTCGAAATAAATTTTAAAAAATCTGGTTAAATTTCGAGAGCTCTATCTCAACGGGAAAACGTGCACTGTAAGCACAAACATTTTCCCATTTAAATAATATGGGAGTTTTGGTACAATTGGTTCGAATTTTTTTTCCGAGCCTCACGAAAGCGGGAAAATCCAAATACTACACAAATTTTACGTCAAGTTGTTAGACTTTGTACATAAATTTTAATAACCATCTCATCATTATATTCACCAGACTTAAGTCACTAAGGTAATTAAAGCCCGCAAGAGCCTTTTTTTACAACTGACTTCGAGCTCTTTTCGTTCGGTTACTTAACGTGCAAAATGATTCAAAATAGCTTAACATTATGTCTTGAGGATTGCTCTTTTTAATAGTGCCAATAAAAAATTTCGAAATTTTTTTCTTGATCACAAAAACATCGTTTTTTTTAAATATGATTTTTTAAACATTCTTTTTTCACGCTAAGTGACTTTCCAGGACCTTTTAGCTATTCTATGGAGGTTAAAACCATTTAGATCGTGTTCTTAATGTCTGAACTTGAAAAATAGACTGAAGACATTTTTTTTCCCTTGCGTATAATTCAAGATGGCGCCCAGAGTTCAGTATTTCCTTTGTCAAAGTTTATGAATTTTTGACCCAAGCACCGTACAATTTTCAATATTTTCGAAGTTTTCAAGTTGGCCATGGAATTTTGAGCGAGTCGTTTCAAGTTGGCCATGGAATTTTGAGCGAGTCGTTCCAAGTTGGCCATAGGATTTTGAGTGAGTCGTATCGAGTTGGCCATGGAATTTTGATTGAGTCGTTCCAAGTTAGCCATGGAATTTTGAGCGAGTCGTTCCAAGTTGGCCATGGAATTTTGGGCGAGTCGTTTCAAGTTGGCCATGGAATTTTGAGCGAGTCGTTTCAAGTTCGCCATGGAATTTTGAGCGAGTCGTTTCAAGTAGGCTATGTAATTTTGAGCGCGTCGTTCCAAGTTGGCCATGCAATTTTGAGCGAGCCGTTTCAAATTGGCCATGGAATTTCGAGCGAGCCGTTTCAAGTTGGCCATGGAATTTCGAGCGACTCGTTCCAAGTTGGCCATGGAATTTTACGGGGTTCGTTTCAAGTTTGCTATGTAGTATATACTAGGATGTTATTGTGGCTCGCGCGCTGCGCGCGCTCGCATTGAGGGATTTGGAATAATTCGGGCTCGGCGTCTAGGGGTTTGTGAGACCTCAAGGGGTACGTGGGATCTCACACACCCCTAGACCCCGAGTCCGGATTATTCCCTCAATGCGAGCGCGCGCAGCGCGCGAGCCACGATAACATCCTAGTATATTTATATACGTATGGGGGATTAAAAGGCCGTTACTTCGTTGTTTCAGGATTGATGTAATGATATATATGACATAAATGATTTTTGAATTTTTGAATTGTCGCATACGATATTTTAATATCAATAGACTCATAATCATGTAGTTTTTTCATGAATTGTAAGTCGTGGTTTGGAGCTTGAGAGGCATACAGAGTGGTAAACCAGGCCCTGACATAAATTATAACAATAAAAGTGCATATCTCAGAAAGTGATTTCTCTTCTTGTGCCGTCAATTTGAATTCTGTGCGAAATAAATAAATTTTCAAAGAATATATGGCCTTTGCTATCCACCGCGCGTGATGAAATGCTCCTGGGAATCGAAATCTCACTTTATCTGTTGGTACTGAACCGATGAATATTTTCGTGCAGCAGTATTTTCGAGTTCCAGCAGTTCATTATAATCATCTCTGGGCTGTTTGGTTTTTCAATGTTTTTTCGACAAAACGATCAACACTGTCAGCATGACTAGATATGATGTTCTTCAACTTTTCATTGTCGATTCCAGTTTGATATTTCGTCTTGTCTCATTCATTCCAGGCAATTTGAAATCTCTTGAAGAGAAGGCCCCGAAGTAGCCGGAATTTTCGCTTCAAATCCACTCCTCAAAATCAATTCGAATATGTTATGTCGACACGGAAAATACAGAAGATCTCTTTCAAGCATTCGCTCTAACTGCGCCATTTGCGCGTCCCAGATTGCAGACCGTTGTGTCACAGCAAACTGCCTTAACTTTGTTAAGTGAGACCCCAATTATTCAGTGCATCGTAAATAGCTTGCGCTCGAGAAATCCCTGTCCTATTCTTCAGTTCTGGTATTCCTAAGAATTGCCCAATATCGCCATTTGTTATAATGATTGGTAATCTATCAAGTACTTCACGTTTTAATAGATTTTGTAGCAGTTTGCCTTCCCAATGCAAAACGAGTGTCTCGAGTTCATTATTCTTGAATATTTCTTTAATGTTCTTGGCTCTTAATTCACATAGTGCTTCTCGACAGCAGCTAATGGATGTCTTGTTCACGACCAAAGAGTCAACATCGAAATTCAAGGCTTGCGATATGGCAACGACCAAATGTACAGCCTTCGTGTCATTTATCATGCATGTGTCTAAAACTGCTCCTAATTTTTCATTAATTACATGTATGGTTCCTTGTGATCTTTTTGGCTCAGATGGTCCAGCAGATTCAATTTCTCATCAGTAGCAATATTGGGATAGGTACCAATACTATTTTGTGATGGCTCAGAAGCTTTACCGCTTGACGCTAACTCGGCAACTTTATCTAAAATAAATTAATTCTATCAATTTTCAATAAATTTGATAATGGAACTTTGATGGACCATTGGTAACGGTACAACCAAACAACTCCAAGAATTATGTGTTCATTGTTTTAAAAACAGCTCAGAAACCATTAGATTTATCAAGAATTGGTAACAGATAAGTTTTGAAGAAATTTGAATTCCAGAAAAATAGTATCTCTTGACAATTGTATTTATATCTACTAGTTGACAAGATAATTGCAATAAATATACATGGATCTTTTGGAGTTATCTCGTTTCATCATTTGCTTACTGAATAAATTTTAAGTATGAACCGACCAAAAAAAAAACTTACCTAGATTGTCTTTTTTTTTTTTATGGTTTTGAAATCACCAATATGTCCGATTCGTCCATCTTTCCGTTGTTCCGTCAAAAAAGCTAGCGTCAACTCATCAACCATTTGATCAATTTGTCCGTGAGCAATATCGAACAGATTTTGTAAATTTGATTTGAATTTTTGTTCTTTTTCTAGGTTATGTTGTTTTCCTGCGTTTTTTTGTAAATTACGCCACTCATTATACAAGTTTTCCAACTTCATTACACATCGAGATTGTTGTTGTGTTGGTAAACGGGCTTTATCCCAGAAAACTGATACCTCTTTTATCACCAATGTTGAACTGTCACGCAGGGATAAATTAAGGTGGCGAATGTTGAAAAATAACACTTTCAAAACTTGCGCCTTTGAGGGTAACTTGTTTCCAGAAATTTGGCTGTCAATATCACCAATTAAAAAAATGTTTTCACGCAATTTTTGTTCAAAATTCATGTTGGATCTGACAGAAACTTATACAAATGAGAGGAGAAAAATATCACTGGAGTCACGTGAAAAATCCGGGTCTCTACTGCACAACGCACATGGAATGGACTGCCGACAACAATAAACAATGCCTTTCGCGGAGAAAAATATCGCTTCCTCTGTTTTGACCGCGAAATTTGAAAAATCAGGCGTTGGAAATTACGGTTTTTCAGAATATGACATATAATTAAATTTATTTCTAAACGCATATAATTATTCATTGGTGGAAATAAAAAAATATCAAGGAAATAATTATTGTTGTCCGTATAGGAAATATGAAGAATTCTAGAAAAATAGCTTGTTATTATAATTAGTGTACAAAGTTTCGCTCATTGACATGCAATTCGCACCGCATTTAGATTTTTTTCACTTATGTGAGGCTTGGAAAAAAAATTGTGCAATAACCCTATGTTATTCAAATGGAAAACATGTGCTTTACTAACAATTACGTTTAGGAATGTGTAACTCAAATTCATTGAACTTCAAATCAAATGTGCAGGGAATAAAAAGTATTGAAAATTATTTAAGGAATGATCCGGGATTTTGTCCGAATTTTTCGAGAAATTACAAAATTTTCCAAAAATCGGCCGAATAAAAGAAATTCAAAAATGCTTTAAAGAATTCTGAAAAAAATAGTAATATTAAGTGGCTAATTTTAAGCACTTTTTGTTTATAGAGATTTTTTCTAAAATTCTACGGTGCTCGAGTAAAACATTCATAAACTTTGACAAGGAAAATACTAAACTCTGGGCGTCATCTTGAATTATACGAAAGGAAAAAAATAAAAATTTTACTCTATTTTTCAAGTTCAGACATTAAGAACACGATCCAAATGGTTTAAACCTCTATAGCAAAGCTAAAAAGTCCTGAAAAGTCACTTAGCGTGAAAAAAGAATGTTCCAATCATTTTTTTTCTTAAAAAAAAAAACAATTTTTTTGTGATCGAACATTTTTTTTCGGAATTTCTTATTGGCACTGTTCCGAATCTGTTCCGAATCATTCTGCACGGTAAGTAACCGAACGAAAAGAGCTCGAAGTCAGTTGTAAAAAAAAAGGCTCTTGTCGGCTTTAATTACCTTAGAGGCTTAAGTGTGGTGAATATAATGATGAGATGGTTATTAAAATTTATGTACAAAGTATAACTACTTGACGTACAATTTGTGTAGTATTTGGATTTTTCCCGCTTTCGTGAGCCTCGGAAAAAAAATTCAAACCAATTGTGCCAAAACTCGGATGTTATTTAAATGAGAAAATGTTTGTGCTTACAGCCACGTTTTCCCGTTGAGCTTTCAAAATTTAACCAGATTTAAAAAAAATTTATTTCAAACAAAATGAAGGGGCGTCCCTGACAAAATCACTCAACACCGAAATTAACGATCACCCTAATATTGATACTAGAAATTTTCATGCATACACGGAAAAAAATCATTGATTCAATAAGACCACGGTTTGTGGGTTGCCAAAAACAATGTTTTTTAATTAACTCCAGTTGTGGTTCTTACAATCCGATTTAACATTGAAACAATAAAATATTTTTTGCCTGTATTGAAGTTATCGTTTCAATATCATATGAAATTGTAAGAATTGGAAGTGAAATTGAATTGAAAACGCTTGTTTTTGGCAGCCGCAAACCAAGGTTTTATCGAATCAATTATTTATTTTTTTCAGTGTAAACTGTTATTATAAATTTTATATACAAGTGCAGTGTAAAATAAAAGTATGGTATAGTCGTTTTTCTAAATTACTCCAATTCCACATTAAAATTAGTATAAATTTCATGATTATAAATGTGAATCAATTTTCTATCATAATTATATTCGCTAGTTTCTGCATAAAACCATCCAGTCTTTTCTATAACTGTGCAAAGATGAATAGAAATAATGAAACATTACTTTTTGGCTTCGTTCTGGGACATAGTTATTAATTTGGACCGTAGTTCTTCGCATTCGCAATGGAGCTTGCTATTGTCGTCCTTAACAGCATTTATCTGCTTTATGACTTCATCTCTGCTGGCTTTTACCAAGTCAGTCTGATCTCTCGACTGTTTCGCCAGATCCATCGCGAGATTTCTCGAACGAGCAGCCAATTTTGCCTGATTTTTAGCCTTTTCCACACAATCCCTCAAACAATTTGCCTGCTGTTCACCTTCGTCCTTTATGCACTTAATGCTGCATGTAATGGTTTCCAATTTTTCCTCCAACTCTCGATTACGTTTTCGCTCGTTTTCCAGATCCTGAAAATCACTAAGTCTTGAAAAAGAAAAATTAATGTTACTTTTCATAGCACGCTCAGAAACCTTGTACATTTGCTCGATATCCACCGTATTTTCCTTAAGATTATCAGAATCGCTAGCTTCAATACATTTATTAGCCGTTGTTTTTGTCTGTATTCCTACTGCCATTTTTTTCACTTCCTCCACTTTGCCCGACTTCTAATTTCCTGTTCGAAATGTACTGAATTTCTTGTTATGCTACAATTTTATATAACTAAATTTTTTTCTTGATGTCCTACCGGATGATCAGCCCTGTTCGCAGATTGCAATTTGAGATCCTCATCCACGCCTAAATTCTTGATAATATCTGCAAATAAAAATTAAATGCCATCTAAAGTATAAGAGTTATCGGCAAATGATAATAACAATAAAAGCAATAAAATATTTTATCACACCTCACACTTGTTATCGGCGATATTTCGTTATGCAGATTTCAACACGAAAATAAAAAATATTCGAAATAAAATTTTCGTAACCTTTATAAGTGAACCTTTCATTTAGCGTAATTTTTTAAACATATGTTATTTGTATTAAAATTTGCAAGAATTATTGCTGAAAAAAAATTGAGTTGTAATGAAACACTTTATTGCTTTTATTGTTAAAATTATTTACCGATAACGAACTTACAGTCGATTGTATTTTCACTGGGTAATGTAGTGATATGGTCTTTGGAATAGTTCTAAATTTATTCTAGGTATAACTTAATATTAATTATTTAATGGGATCGATTTAAGGGTTTTGTAATTTCAATGAGTTCAACTTTCCCTCCAGCATAATCAATCAATCGGATTAAAATAATTTTAAATGATACCTAGAACAAAATTAAAATTATTCACAAGACCATATTTCTACTTCACTAAATAAAAATTGATGGAATACTTTTATATCTTATAGGTAACGAACCGTCAGACTGAACACACAAACAGCGCTTCGGACGTGGTCGACATAAGCATAGTAAATTTTCATCTTTATCGTGAGAAATGCCTTTATTGAGAGAACGAGATTTGGACCCAGATCTATGATGAGAGCAGGTGCAGGGTTTTGCGCCTTTTGCAGCCATATCTTTGTATCTTTTCAGCCTGTTAATAGTCATCAGCTCTTCATTGACCTTTTGAATTCTCGAGACAATCGAAGCAATGATCATCCCCACAATCCTTTGAAATATCTTCCTATCATCATTTCCCGTCGATTTATGGCGAAGACGATCAGCTTACAACTCCAAAGGCCATTAAACTTGAAGAAACTTGACGACCAAAACTCCTACTGCTTCTGTCAAATTACATGACGTTTCGATTCAATGCAGATGACTGAATTCAGTAGCAATGGAGACATTTCTTCATATCGGTAATAACAAAGGAACGACTGGTGATCCCGAGGTATGGAGAATGGGGAAGCCAAGTTTTATGGAATGTCATCTTTGAGCGAATATTGGAAAAGAGCTAGCGAAACCGATCGTTCGGAAATAAAGACATCATCTTCGGATGATACTACGGATGAGTCTAAATCTAGTATCAAGGAGTATCGAGACGCCAGTTGCTATGTAGATTTTGACGAAGAATTTAACGATATAGTCGATGAAGATGAGTCAAATATTGTGAAAAATTTGAAAGATAATATAAAATTATCAAAATCGAAGATAAAAAAAAATTTCAAGCTCCAATCATCGAGATACGTTCGTTGGGACGTGCTTATGAGTCTAGGATTAGGACTTTGGGCTGTTCTGTGCATCGTCGACGTCTTGCACACTCAAGAAAATGTGACTGAAGGTAAGACTCAAATAATGTGATTTAACGTCTTCTGACTATATTGGGTTACGCCACTAAATATTGGGCGAAAATTGGGCCCTCAAATTTTTGGTGCTCTTCTTTTCATCATTCGATTTACTGTAGTGAAATAAAGAGAACGCCCGAATTTGTGATTATTGATCATCATTCCCAAAGGAATGTCCGGTTTTCAATTGGTATTTTAAACTTTAAATTTCAACGTTTTATTGAATTCGATGGGAAAAATTGGAAGTACTAGTCTTCGTTGGAAATTTTCAAAAAAAAAAAATTATGCTCACACTCGACGACATTTTCAACATCACAGCGTTGAAAAAAAGATTTGAAAAAGCCTATTTCAGTGCTTACTCCACGTTTTTTTTCGAAATTTTTTTTTCCGATAAGTTCGCAAAATTTGCTTAAGAATACCTCATTTTTTACTTATGCTCTCCAGAACTCAATCGCTAGCAATATAAAAAAATCAAACAATTCATAGTAAAATAAATAAAGTATAAGTGTTAACTACGATGGTAAATATAGTTGATTTTTTGAAAGTGGTTTCGAGTTATTTGATCGTGAATAAAATTCTCTGAGTATTTTAATCATTTTAAGTTCGAAAAATGACGAACTGTACGTTTTTAATTTGATGGTTCTGGACTGTCAGAAAATGATTTTTAGATTAGTACAAATTAAGTATTAATGGCGAATTTTCTGAACATAAAAACAAAACAAAATTTTTTTAAAAAGGTTGGGCAAGCATCGAAAAGGATTTTTCAAATTCTTTGCTTCCTATGCTTATAGCTTTGTAAAAAGTAACATATAATGAGGGAGCAATGTGCAAGGTTCTACTTTTGTATTTATTTTTTGAGCTTGAAAATGTCATCGAATGTGAGTATACATTGTTCTTTAAAAAAATGTTAGACAAAAAATAGTACTTTCAATTTTTCTAATCAGGTTCGGTAAGACGTTAGAATTTAAAATTAAAATCTTCCAGTCGAAAACTAAAATAGGCTATTCCCTTTGAAAATGATGAGCAAAAAATTTTTTATTTCGGCATTTTCCTTATTTCAGAATAGTGAAACGAATCATGAAAAAAGAGCACCAGAAACTTGAAGGCCAGATTTTCGTCCGATATTTGGTGGAATAACCCATATGAATTTCTCACAGGTTGGTTCGCCGAAATTATTATCCGAGACAAGAAAAATATATCGAAATCGGTGATTGAGAGGCCGGCGTTGCGAAAGGAGTTGCTTTCTGATTTCTGGCCTTATCTCTGGAGAATTATTTCGATCTCTGGATCAGGAGCAGTTTATATTTTGATAATATTTCTTTTGATTGTATTTTGCGGTGATCTGAGGCTCAGACAAACTGCCAGGCCATTGGCGGATGAGAAAAAATTGAATACGGAAATTTCAGCAGAAAATTATGTTGAGACATTAAGGGTGGAGGATAAAAAAACGCCCAGCATCAGCAAAAATACCCCAAGCATCAGCAAAAAATCGCCCAGCGTTAGCAAAAAATTGGCGGATCCGCGAATTGTTCGTACAGTTATTCAGAAACGGATTCCGGTGAAATTGGCGCCAAGTACAGCGATACATTTGCATGCCAGAATTCTATCGTGCATTGAGCAACGTCTTCCAGATTTAAAAACTCTGCAGACACGAAATATCGTTGTCGAAAGAAAAATGGAGATAATTCCGACAACACTGCAACCAGGAATTGGTCATTTAAATGAATACAAGGAATCTTTCTCTGATAATCGAGGTCTTCTTGGTCATCTTCATATGACGAATTGCAGAGCCTTTAAGCTCGTGAATACCAATAGAAAAGACGCCCATTACGTTGCCAAAGCTTCAGCCTCTGTTTATCGGATGGATGCGAGTACTTCGACTTATAGCGTCCAAAAAATTCATTTCGAAGTGGAGGAATATCTGAGAAAGACGAGAAAATCTTCCAAGTCATTGAACTTGTTAAGAACACGAATTATCGAGGCTAGACGAAATTCTACTGAGCTATCGACAAACGGGGAAGCGAAAACACGAATTATTACATCCTCGCCTGCATTTAAGAATTTTTTATTACGTTTAAAGCACAACAGCTGCATCTCCTGAGATTGCAAGTTTCTATGCGAATATTTGGAAATAATTTTACAACGACATTCGTTTGTGAGATTTTGTTTTATTGAGCACAAGTACAACTGGTTTCTCGACTGATATACAAGATAGAATATAAGATATACGTTTTTTTATACAATTTATACTTGCATTCTGTGTCAATCAGTAAGAAAAAGAAATAAGCTCGGACAGAGCGTCATATTGAATGTATAAATCCTTATACTGCTATTCGCGCGTTGAGTTTTTATACGTTACACGCTAATAAGGCATCTCCGGTTCAGGAACTCAATCGTACACTTTTGTATATCGAACTAAACGGCAACAGCATTAATCTAAAGAAAAATATTTGAAAACGCGTGACGATTTCAACGGGTTTTCCTGGACCGTTGATATCGTTTTATGTCCGCGTGTAACGAAATATTCTAACATTGTAGCAATATTTGAGGACGATTGAGCGTCGTAACGACTAAAATTCAATGTTATACAAATTGTAAGATTAAGAGATAAACAACAGGTAATTATAGAACATACTGCAATGACAAGCTGGCTATAAATTTATTGATCTCGACCATCGCTGTTAGAAAAAACTACTGGAAGCTCTTTGTATGCACGAAAGTTCGAAAATTTTCATTAAAATATCGTTCCTCTTACTTCCGTCGTAGTGTTTTCACAGTCAAGACATTCTAAAACGAACATTAGAGCTTTGTACTATTTTGTCTCATTATTGGCCAATTTCTAAAAAAATTTCTTCATCGAGATCCTCAAGACCTGCTCCAATTTAATTATCAAAAAGGGCCAAGTGTTCACATGCTGTTATGTAATAATTGTCGGGATCGTTTGACGTTACCAGTTTTGCAGCTATTAACGTTACTCGCGAATCGCAAAGAGTTTAGCGTCTCGTTGTAGCATTCGTCCAATGGCGAAACATTGAGCAACATGAGAGTTTTCGAGTTTCCTCCCAACGAAGGCATCAACAGATGAGTTAGCTTAGAATTTCTGTAAGGAATGTGATCCTGTTTCTTTAAAAGCGCTAAAATAACGTTTCCGAGATTAGCCAGTGATTTATTGATATTTTTCGTTTCCGTAGTTCTCGCTGCTTCCTCGCCTTTGAGTCTCTCCGAACCAGCGAGATCAACGAGATTCAAATTTCCTATGGAAACTTCGTCCTTTCCCTCGTGAGTACCGATCAGTCTGATTCTCGCAACGGAGTGCGATCTGGATGATCGTTCGTTTGCGTAAGTCGCGGCGACCGCGCGATTTTGTTGCGCCGTTTGCAGACAGAGATGCAACTCTTCCGGGCTATGGATTTCTTCGACCTGGAGATTCGATACGTAAAGATCGTTGCCCTTGCTGTCGGCCATTCGAATCTCGTGAGTTTTCTGCTGGGAATCCAACAAATCGACGATGTGCTCGTTGTAGATTTCGAGAAAACTCGCCTCGATTCTGTACTGCCATCCGAGAAGTTCGAATTGCTTCATCTCTTGGAATATATGACGAACTGTGCGTGGAATCATGCCCTCGCCTTCGGTACTACGACTGCCTTCCATTGTGTACGTTTTACCGGAGCCCGTTTGTCCGTAAGCGAAAACACAGACGTTGTAACCTTCGAGAGCCGATTGTACGAGCAACGACAATTCCTCGAAGACTTCAGCCTGCGAGGCCGTAGGAGGGAAGACTTTGTCGAAGGAAAACTCCTGTTTAACGCCCCGAGACTTGCTGGTACAACTGACGGAGTCAGCGGCATCGGAACGTCCAACTTCGATCGTACTTTCGTCAATGAAATTAATGGTGCAAAGTGTTTTCGATGATTCTTTGGGAATCCTCGGTCGTACTCGACAGAAGACACGGATGTTACCCTTGAGTTCCTGAATCGCGTTGTGAAGCAATCGACGATCTTTGTCCATCTGATGAACCAACGACTGTAGATCCTTAACTTTTTCCGTCAGTTCCTCGTTTGTTTGTTTCTGCTCGTCCAAATTTCTCTCCAAATTTTGTACTTTAACCGCATGTTCCGAAAGGGTTTTTTTCTGAGATTCGCACGTCTCTTCGCATTTTTTTAATGCCTTCGTTACGTCTTTGTACGAATCCTGGGATTCCTTAAGTTCGCTTTTCAGAATCTCGTGTTTTCCGAGAATATCTGTGAAATCTTTTTTCGCGGTTTGCAATTCTTCGGACAATGTGGCGTTCGCTGTTTCCAACTCTTCGACTTTTATCGTCGTTGCTGTTTCCTTCTCTCGAAGCTCGTTCACGATGCTCTCTAGTTGTGAACACTTTTTGTGTTTTTCTTTTAAACTCGATAATTCGCTGGATGCGAGTTCCAGCCGACCTTTCAAATCCCATTTGCTTGGCTTTGGCACTATTTTCGCAGCTCCGGATGCAACTGCTCCGACGGCTTTTCCCGTTGTCGTATTATTCGTTATACCGACTCTTCCAACCCGTTGAGTCGCTACGGGCTTTACGACCGGACGTACGTTCGCTCTTTTCGTTTCTATTGCGCTGCCAGTTGTTCCTAGTCGTTTGACTGCAACCTTCGACCCAACGTTTCTCGCTATTGCGACGCTCGTGTGAGATCGCGTCAATAACGGCTTCGCCGGTGGTTTATTCTCGTTCGAGGTTTTTGCGTTTATGTTGAGAGTACTTTTGGATTTCCCTATGACCTTCATACTACTGGCTGCAGTCAAACTCGGCTGCGAAAGAATATTCGATGTATCCGGTGCCTTAATCGATGCCGTACTCACTTCCGTTGCGCTTATTGCTTTGTTCAAAGTCAGTGCTTTTGGCTTTGGTAACCGAGATTCCATCTGTGGATAAAAGTTGATGAATTAACATGCGGAAACATGGACAGGCCCTATTTAAATAAATAAGAGTACTTAACATACGCAATGATAAAGAATTGTAGGTTATTACTACAAAGTAGTTAAATGGAAAAAGATGCTTATTCCATAAGGAATTTCAACTCTGAGTGTTACCCAAAAAAAAAACTGGGAAAGAATGACCAATTTTGCTACAGACTCAATATTGAGATTTTTCCAAGGGGACATTTTTTGGATTTGAAAATACAATGTGAATAAATCAACTGGATATTTAATTTTTGGTATTGGAAGTTTTTATGCATTGACTGGTATACTCAAATTTAAATAGGTAATAAAATAAGCTCAATGTATGTTTCATTTACTTTATTTTTACTGTAAAAGTACTTTTTTTTTGTATCCCAATTGTATAGTAAATGCAATTAACGAGTTTATGCATAAAACTTGCAGTTTTTGTTTTAACAGTGGAGAAATATTCTTTTGTCCTTCAATGTATACACTCAGCGAGACAAAATATTAATTTTTCTAAAACTGATAATTAATTTTGTGCTAATGGAAAATTTATATTAACATTCTGCATGTGGTTTTTATTGATTGTAAAATGATAAATATTGAATAATAGATTTACAATCTACTTAATAATCAGAGTTGTAAGTCCCCATTAATTCATGAGATATATTTTATAGTATAATTTGTTTTGTAATTATGATTCCATAATAATAATAATATGTAGTGATTATAAAATAGGTTGTAAATATTTTAGTAGCAAAAAAAAAGAGTAATTCTGCTTTAACATTGGGAGAAATAGTGGAAATAATAGAAGAAATAATTAATGCATTAATTATGTTCTAACATTTTTTAAAAGGATTACCGTAAAGTTTTATTGAAAAATAATAATTGTTGCAGCCATTCGAAAGTTTAGTAATCATATTATGATCGCTACATATTATTATTATAAGGTCATAATTATAGAGCAGATCGTATAATAATAATTATTGCTGTGAGTATTAAGCATTTACAACACTGTTATTATATTAATAAATTACTATTAATTATTAAATATTAATTTTTTTGCAAATTTCTAAAAAGTCAAACTGGAATCTTTACGAAAATTATAATCTTAGAATTCAGATCTATTTCATAACAAATGGCGTTGAAAATATTAATGGGTGTTAACAGTTTTGAGTATAGGAAGATAAAGTAGTCAAGATAATATAAAAGATTACATTATAATAACTAAAGTTGTAACTGCAATGTCAAAAAGAAATTTTATTCAGAAAACCCAAACAATTATGGTAATCCTATTGATATTTCTCTAAGGAAAAATAAAAGATTACTAATTATTTATTCAATGCTTATGAAAGATACACTATATAACATAGTTATAGCTATAAAACTTCTCACATATATTTTACTATTTCTATTTGTCTGCGAATATTCAAATATATTTTCTTCTTGACTGTTGGGCTATACATTGTTTTCTTTTTCGTGCAAAATTTGTATCATTACTTCACATTTCCGTCTCGGATATCAATTAAAATGAACATTGAGCATCCAAATGAATAAATAATTCTTCACACATTATTTTCATTTCTGCAAATACTGTAAAAGTATAGAATGCTGACAACAATATTCTCTCAGCGATACTTCAGCTTTTTTATGCTTCTAAATTATAAAAGAATTCACAATTTTTAAAGCATGATTGACAAAGCGATGACAGCAATTTGGAAAACTTTAAAATGAGGTCAGAATTTGTTCAAATAATAATATTCAAAGCTGCTTTTCTATTGAAAAATCTGTCAATATGAGTTAGTGAACAGAAAATGAGGTGTTATTTATTGGTTAAGTCTGTTATTAAGACATAAATCTTACACGTTACGTAGCTTCCCGTGCATATCTTGTAAAATACGAAACATTCAACATCCAGAAATCCGTAAACAACGAATTAGCATGCAAAGAAACAAACTTTCGGAGCAACGATAACCAACCTTATTTCTGGCAACTTTATTCGTGCTATGACACGTTATCAACTGTCTGCAGGATTCACAGCAGGGCTTGTTAACAAAACACTATTTTTGGCGGTAATACATTTTTGTTATATTTTGTAGAGGAAGACTAGTGAATTAATAAATAACATATACGACAGGAGACCGAGTCTGACTCGCGCGGCGTTCCTCGGCGGAGAATGGGCGGCAGTTGGTGGCGGTTGACCACGCAAACCTCGAATTCATTCAAACTTGAATGCAGTTTCGGCGAGCCAATCAGAGACGACGTTGTCCCGACGCTTCCTCGGCGATACCAACCGTCTAAAAATTCTTTTTTCGCCTCCCGCCAACACGTGCTTTATCACGTGATGTCGGCAACATTCATCGCGGGTAATTCGAATGAGCATTGCTATGTTGCGGGGTGTTTCCAGTGTGTTAAAGATGTATGATACGTTCAGTCCCGCCAAAAGTGCGTTTCAGAGACAATTTCGATCACTTCCCGATGGGATAAAAATCGGAAAGAAATAATGCATATAAAACGTGCTGAAAAGATTGATTTCGCATAATAATAATCCTGAAATGTTATTCACAAATTGGTGAAAGAAACAATTGTTCAACAAACAATCAGTCAACCTAACTTTGTTCCTAATGAAAATGATATGTTAATTTATTTGAATGCATACGAATTTTTTCAGATTTTTTTCTTTATTTTGATTTTTATTTTTTTATTTTTAAAGATGTGGGGAATTCATAAAAAGTGCAGAAAATGAAATGTTTGCATGAATGGAGCTTCTCGATTAGTCAACAGTGATTTTACAATAACGAGCATAATGGAATAGTGATAATAATGATAAAGTATGTAATTATTAGATTAAAACGATATAACTCACGTCTGTCTGACAACTTCAATCCATATCTGTTTTCATTCAATTCCATAGCTCTGGCTGGCAAATGAGTAAAAATTTAGACGAGGGTTTCTATATTCGCTATTTGAACATCCGTTAATGCAGCACGTCCTCCTCGAACGATACACCCGCTTCTTTTTCGGGTACATGACAAAATGTTTTCAAACCTGAAGTGCTAAGTTGTATTATTCTGGCGTTGCAATGTTTACATCGGCGAACAGCGGGAACAGACAATGCATTACCAAGTAGCTGGGCAATCTGCCGCAAGGGCGGCGCCACCGAATGCCGGGAGTTGGAGGATTGCTTGAAAGACGAAAATCTAGGCTGATGCCGAGGTGAAATATACTCAATCGGTAACAAAAACTGTGAATAATTACTTTTACGGGTGCCGAATGTTTCTGGATTTAAAAAAAGTTAGCCGACATTCCTATACCAATCTTGCATGTTGTAAGACTTTTCTTTTATTCAGAAACCTTCGGCACCCATGAAAACAATTGTTTGTAGTGTTTGTTACCGACTGGGCACGGAACGCCGCGCGGAGGAGTGTTTCACCGCGCCTTAAACGGAAAAAAACACTTGCGCTCTTTTTTACTGACTTTAATCTCTCCTAATAAGCGAACGGTCTGCGTAAAAGTAATTGACATTATACGTGTGTTTGTTTTGTATTACAGCTAGTCTAATTAACTGAGTCGCCGCAAGACCATATTCTTTGCCGTGAGTGTGAGGGAGATAACACCATCGGCAATGGCGGTGGCGCGAGAGAGAGAGAGTGAAAAAAAAGTGTCGGACATCACGTTGAGGTGATGTGTTTACGACAACAGTGACAATAACCGAGGATAACTGCAGAAAATCTAGTCTGGTATTCGTTCACCTAATCGAAAGTTAGAATTTAACAAGGATAGAACGTTGCAGGACACAAGCGTTTCTTAGCAAAAATTCTCGGTTCAAAGAATTCGACTTCTTTTTCAGTTTAGCAGAAGGTCGCGACATTGTCTTCACATTGTTCACATCGCCCAACAGCTGCAGAAAGTATTGGATTCCGAGATAGCTAGAAATTTCGCTGCATGAGGTGAGTTAAAAGTTGCAAAAACAAATACATTGAGTATAACTTATGTATAATGTCAGTATAATTCGAGTATGATTTAGTTCGACATAATGTGAATGAGCCAATGGGTGACCTTCTAAGCTCAGCATACGGTGTTGTTGAAGCAAGAAGATGGATAGTCATAGCAAATTGATTGAATTTATTAGTATTACGGTGAAGCTTAGAGTTTTTATCAAATTTACCGAATGTTACTTTTCTACTTTTTCATCGTTTTGAGGTAATGTTATTTAAATATCATACGGCTTATTTCATGTCCTATCGAAGACCTAAACACTGACCCATGCCATCTTTCATGGATACCCAATTAGTAATTAAATAACAAGATCTTGTCATATATATTATAGGTTACGGATAATCCTAGCAGGCCGAACAGGTGTTTTACAGCAATCATGTATTTTTATAATTTTTCAATGTAATTCAAGAATAACACAACAAGGTTATCTATGTATCAGTCTGATCAGGTTTCCAGTCCGGTCGAGTTTCGGCCACTGATCGCGACGATTCAGCGTTTCGGTGAATTTTTTCTGATCTATATATTTTCTGTCCTTCAAGTAATCATTTGTTTTTTTCGTACATACTAATATTTTCTTTGGTTCTCAATAATACTTAATACTCCATGAATTGACATTGTCTCTCGAATACATTTAAAAACATAAAGCAACTATATCCTTCACATGGTAAGTTCTCATTGACAGTGATAAGAAAAAAGGCTGACGACGGCTCACTTTTATGTCGAGTCGGCAGATAACTGTATGAAAATCGGCGACTTTTATAAATTAATTCTCGGTGCTTTTCATATCGTTAAGTACAAAGTATTGAGGAATATAATCAAAAAGATTCATGTGTATTGGATATAAGAGAATTTTATATCATGAATAATATACCAATTGCGTCCCGGTCAGTAATTGGGTCGCCTTACTCTTACTTTGACTGTTAAAAAAGCAAGTGAATTCGATTTACGGAGCGATATGAGATTTACGAACTGAGTATATGAATTCGATATTAATGTACTTTAATGCAATTCCGTGCGATAAGCGCCCACTTCTCACACGCTTCGCTTCGCTTGGGAGAAATCGCACTTCTCGCACTTGTGAAATAAAATTGTATACGAAACTCGTGCGAGAAACTTTTTCTCAACTCGTGTGATTGCAACAGTCGCTTTTGGCTCGTGCTGCAAACTCACCGTCGTCAGAAAAAGTTTTATCGCACTCGTATCGTAATGTCACGTTTCGCGTTGTGGAATAGCGAGCTCGGTCTTTCATCTCCAGTCTCGGACTTGTCTACTTTAAGCATCATAAATCGGGAAAAGGGGCTCCGCTTTCAGCACCCGCATAGCGGCATTAAAATCTGTTCCAGAATTCCGCAGTTGGTAAGGTACCAAAAGTGCTGCCATAGAAACGGTCCGTATCGAACCGAGAAAGTTGCTTGCGTCGCGGTGTGTCAGTCTGTTTGCGTTAATTTAAGGTTCTAAGTTTCCGCGACGAACACTCTGTCGTGTAGTTAGTAATTGATTGGGGGTATGCTGTTCGAGAAGAGTGATTTGAATGGTAATAGTGTGTCATAAGGAGCTTAAACTCCAGTTGTAAGAGCGTAAAATGTTCGAAATTTCGTAAGAGGGTTAAAAGGTTTCAACAGATGAATGATGGAGTTATGAATGTTAAACAATAGATAAACTTTGAATGAAAGCAATTTATGTGAAAGGCGTGCTTCCCGTTGAAATCAATTAAAGAGGTTGAAAATTCAACCTTGTTTCAAAATATAATTTCATGTCGTAAAACTAAATATTCTTATGTTAATTTATTAAATAACCCTTAACCAGCATCCAAAAACTGGAACGCTTGTCGAAAAATCTACATTTAAACAAATATAAACTGCAGGAGATTGATATTGTTGCGTGCGAGATCGCTCCGCACATGACAGTGATATACTATTATTGTAAATTTAAGAATAGCATACCTCACTTTTCACGGTTCGTCCCGAAAAACTATCATTTAAAGCACCATTATTCTTGCACTCGTTTGCAAAAAATATAGTGTGCAACACGGGCCAAAATTGGCGTTTGCGCGTCATGTGATTGCAGGCCTCAATTCGCTGGGATGGCAAAGCTCACGCGCATCGCAATCGCCAACCTTCAGCCCTTAATGTATAATTCCGACGAGTGTGACGAAAGTGAGCGCTGCAATCATACGTGTTGAAAAAATGTTTATCGCACAAGTAACGCACGAAACTTTATTTCACAAGGTGTGATAATGGAGATTTCAGCAAAAACCGCGTTTTTCGTATCGAGTAAAGTAAATAGTCACCTTAAGTGCATATTGCTAAAACATAAGTCTTGTGATAATGCTATTTAAAAATTAAATTCATTTTTTAGCGTAGGTACTCTTCTTCCAAATTAGCAGAATCGAATCCTCATCGAAAAGAAAAGCATTATAATCTAGATATACCCTCTATATCGACTTTTCCTATACTGCTCCAACGGTGCTGGCACAGTGCCCGATTTAGCACGTTGCCGTCACAGTGTCACTACAATCGGTGGCACATAACTCATTTCTTAAAACCTGCAGTCCCGGCCGGCAATGCGCGTTTTTCTTCCTAGGGATAAAAGTTTCGAACCGCTTAATGTGCTGCAAAAACGAATCCCGAGCATTTATCTATAGGCATATTTTTTTTCACGAACGAGCGGAGTTCAAACGAAAACAAAGAAATTTTTGTACACCCCTTCATCGAAGGAATAGAAAAACGAACACCAAGAAGCATTACCTTCAGACGAAAGCTCCCTCAAGTGCAGTTGAATCCTAAATATATTTGCAATTTTATGAACACTTTGGCTTCAAATCACTTGCGATAAACGCTTAAACCACTGGTCATCAAGCCAACCCTGTAAAATAAAGTACCGCGGACTGCCAGTCGGAACTGCTTGCTGTCAAAAATAAGTTATGTGTGACCGAATGTAGCGACAGCACAACGTGCTGATCCGCCACTGTGATAGCCCGTCCCGCAGCTTAGAGCGACAGCACGATGTGTCGGAACGGTGCAGACATAGTGTCGGTTTTAGTACGTTGCACGGTCACTGTGTCGTTACATTTGGTCGCACATAACTGCACGGTGCAGACGAGCGGTGACACAACGGCAACTTGCCGTCTTCGTGCTGCCATGTTTCTATCTGGAGACGCACGATGTAAGTGACGGCGCATCAGTGGTTTGCATAACGCCGCTATATGGAAAATAACTAGAGCGTTTCTCTTAAGCGATTTACAGCCAACGTGCTTAGAAAACTGCGAAGATGTTTCAGGATTCGACTGCATTTTACGGGAGCTATTGTCTGAAGGTGATGCTTTTGGGTGTTGATTTTTGTATTTCTTTGATAAAAAAAGAGGCGCCAGCCGGATGTTTTTGTTCCTCGACGTGGAATCTTCGCTTTCACATAATTAATAAAACTAGAACATGTTTTTTTTTGGCAGACTTTGCCGACACACCAAAGCACAAACAATTTTTAATTTTCGCTGTGGCACGCCACGGCGTCCGCGCATGCGGTGACGGCACGGTGCCATACGCCAGGTGACGTGTGTGCCTTCACTGTGCCGTATTCAAGCGGTGACGTGTAGTATTCAGACTACGCAGTGAGTCCATTACGGGATCAGCATTCTGTGCCGGCACGAAGTTGCTTAATGACTTTGCACATGACCACGATCTACCGCCACGCCGTGCAGGTGCAAACTGACATGGTTCTTGTATTGTACTGACATTTTTCTATCTGGGCTCATTTTTAAAATGCATATCATTTACCGAAGGTCCAATTAATACACTTAAATCTTTTAAGTCGTCGGTCGGAAATTGAATGCACCAAAAAACTTGTTTGTCCTCATCACCGATCACGTAAAATTCAGCTCACTGCCCACGATTAAGGTATTTCTCTTATTATTGTAACTAATGTAACTTAAATTTGTGATTCCATTCTTGAAATACTGGATGGTTTCTCAATTATTCGGTTAGATAAACATAATGAACTATAGATGCACGGGACGTGCAAAGGCTTCGTTTCACGAGTTTATATTATTCCAAAATCATTCTTCAAAAAACTCACTTCCTTTATGTATATTTATGCTAAATGGAAATTGGATTTGTTCTATAACGGTTAATGGTTTCTGTTTATATTACCGATTAGTTCCAACCTACAAATATGCAATTTAAGAGTTGGTCAGTAATAAGGTCATGCCTTACCAGAATTGGGTACAGCTAAACGATAAAAGGGATACTGACAAGAATGTCTTTATTTTCATTTATCTGCGGAAATATTTCAATGAACGGATGGGATTGAAAAAATCTTTAATGAGAATTCAATTCAGGATAATAAACCGGTCAATACTATTGCTTGAATAACGTTTATTATGTCACAAATGTCATATCCCGGTCGGACATTATCGTCTTTGAGAATAAGGACATTTATCTTATGTAGTCACCCATCACATCATGAGAAAAAGAGTGATCAAAATCAAACTGAAAATACGATTTGGCAATACGTATGTTTGAGCCGTCAAGTTGTTAGACCAAACAGATTAATTCCGATTAAAGTTTCGAACAAACTGATACGCTGCATATCCTATCGCGAGCTTTGCCTCAAAGCCGCCCTTCTTCCTCGCAACGTAGGACATGCGCGCTGATACAATTTGTGTGTTGCTCGTACCGCGGGATGCACGGTGTTCCTTCAGTCACGTGGAGGCTTCATCCGCGTACGGAGCTCGCCGCGTATTCCTTATTGTCAAAATCGTGCCGATAAGTGACAAGTGAGAAAGTTTATTCCCGCATTACTATTCATCGTTCAGCTACCCAGTTATTAGTCTGCAGCACAATAAGTGTCGTTCCTTCGGTAAGTAAAGCGCAACTTTACATCCACACAATGAAAATGGACATTTTGACATTCTTTCCATGTTTATTTTGATAACTTTGACATTCTAGTAAATAAGAAGAGTTATCAGAAACGTTCGACAATAGTCACTTTTTGTAACCCGTTATTTCAAATTCATTATAGTATTGATAACTTTAGAAAATTACTTACCATGTCGTTCCTTCGGTAAGTAAAGCGAACCTTTACATCCTGACAATAGAGATAAACTATATCGGATAAATATCAACACTAGCTTTTTTCTCAAGTCTTGAAATTTTTATTCAAAATACTTCAGGATTCGAGTAAAAAGAAAAGTTACCCAAAACATTCGACACTAATAACTTTTTTTGAACTTGTTATTCCAGATTCATTTAAAAATTGATAAGTTTCGAAAATTCCTCACCGTTATTAGAAACATCTTTTGAGTAGATTAATATTTGAAGGTAATCGTTCTGATTATTTTCCCCATTTATCTTGACAATGTTCGGTGTGTTACGAACTATTTTTCGCTCGACATTTACTTGTGTACTACATAGTATGCTTCGATTGAAGCGGTGTTGTTGAAGGACTCGTGCATAAAAAATGAAGATTTAGCTCTTATCATTATTTGTATTTTTATTGCGTTGCTTGCCTCCGCGTGATGTAAATAATCAACGAAGAGAAAAGGTGAAAGATAATATCGAGTCTCACGGTATTCAACTAGAGCGAAGCCAATTCGCTTTGCCTATCGGACTGCAAGTAGCTGCATGCTTGCGCAGCCGACATTAAGAATAATGAGATTAACTGTACGCGTCGAGGATGCACGGAACTACCCTACTTAGCCCAAATTAGCAAACGTTCGGTGAGCTTTTGCACGTGGACCAGATGCGCGTTCGCAGTGCAATTATAGAGTACACAAGCTTTCGGTATCTGTGCTGCTGCTACGGCTACTGCTCTGCTACCGACGCTGCGGAGTCGGACTCGCTAAAGGTACTTCTGGTGCATCGTGGCCCAGTATTTCTTCCTTGGCAATACCATAATTCAACAGAACTCATTTCTACACAGACCCATCTGAACACGAGCATGTGTACACCATTTTTTTTACACGACGAATTTGTACATAGAACGAACTCGACGAAACAAAATAGAACACGGATAAAATTTAATTCAACACAGAATAATTAATAGCGACAGTAATCGTGGTGACAAAAGTTTGCACAGCATAACTTGGACACTTCAAATCTGTTCACGGCGCTAGTTCGACACAGAAAATTTTACACAACACTAGTATGACGCTGTAAAGTTCAACACGACATGAGTTCTACACGAAAAAGTTTACACCGCCCGAGTTCGACACAGACCTATCTATACACAGACCCATATCGACACAGATGATATTCGTGCTATGATAAATCGGGGAATAAATATACCGACTTACCATGTTGCATTGAGACGGCATCAAAGTAAATATGCGACACAGTTTATGTTAATGGCATTTAGATATCCTGGCAAAAGAATTCCAATTCATTTGTTACGAATTAAAATTACTATACATGTATTACAGTTTTTTTCGCACAATTGTTAGTCGGTAAATATCCACTGTGATTTATTATCGCACGAATATCGTTCGTGTCGAACTGGGGCGGTATAGAACTTTGTCGTGTAGAACATACGTCATGTTGAATTTCACCGTATTGTACACGAAAAAAAAGGCTTGGTTGCAACAACTAACTGCTTGGTTAAATACGCGCCAGCCGATTTATTGGTTAGACCAATCAAAGTGTTGGTTATGCCAACCAAGTTATTGGTTATGTTACAATGAGCTTGGTGGCGCTGAACAATAACTTGGTTGTCCTAACCAATTAATCGGCTGGCGTATATATAATCAATCGCTTGGTTGTCCTAACCAAGCTTTTTTTTCGTGTACTACTGCTGTGCAGAGATTTCTCGTTCACCGATAAAAAGGGTTGGTAATACCAACCGAATCTGCGGTTACGGGTGACAAAACAAATATTTGGTTGATTGAAAGAAATATTCGTTTTAATCAACCAAATATTGCGTTTGAAAGCGTATTGAAAGAAATCTTGGTTGATTGGAACTAATATTTTTTTCAATCAACCAAATGTTTGTTCCGCCACCCGTAACCGCAGATTCGGTTGGTATTACCAATTCTTTTTATCGGTGTTGTTGTGAACTGGTGCTGCATCGGTATTGACCCTTTCGATCTAGTGCCGTGAAATACTGTATTATGTCGAAATAGTGGTGTGAAGGATTTGTAGTGTTCAGGTCATGCTGTGCAAAGTTTCGACGCGACGATTACTGCCGTGATACATTTTTCTTTGATGAATTGAATTCCCGCAAACGTTCGTCGTGTAGAAGGTAATTTGTTTTGACATTTGCTTTGCTGAGTTTGTGTTGCATACAACTTCATCGAGCTCAATTAATGCGTTAAAAAAAAGTGTGTACACATGCTCGTGTACAGATGGGTTCTATAGAACTAGGGTATTCCCCCTTCCTTCTACAAACCGCAAGAACTATACTCGACACCCGTCAACTACGTTCCGAAATAAATGTCGTCGAATCGTCGAACTAAGTGAAACGCTCAAGTAACTTGACTGTACTTTATTTTATTGGTTATGTCTTATTTTTTTTCAAATCGACTGCGAGACTCGATCGTATCGTTTAAGGAGTAAACCTGACGTCACTATCAAACGATAAGAAGCGGTATTTGACAATTTGACAATTGGACAATGATATTTTTTATTTTTCATATGTTTTCAAATCAACTGCGAGACTCGATCATATCATTTAAGGCGTGGGGGTGAAAATGATCGAATGATCGAAATAGTGAATGGTTACAATAGCGAATTTCGAAATTAGGACCGTCTGAATCCAGAATGGTCATCATTACCGAATTCGCTATTATGACAATTCGCTATTTTGACCTCTATCTTATTAAGATGCAACAAAAATAGCGAATAATACATATGACGAATGGCTGAAAAAGCGAATTTCATAATTGTGGCCTTCCTGCTTTTAGACGTTCCTAATTTTCAAATTCGCTATATCAGCCATTTGCTATTTCGGTCATTCGCTATTTTGACTTCCACCCTGTTTAAGGGGTAAACACTACTGTAACAAACGATAAGAAGTAGTACTTGACATTTTTTTTTGTTTGGAAGACAAAGTAAGAGAAGCATAACATTCGACGAAGTTATTTAGCATACATTGATGACGTATTTCTTAAAAAAATCGAGTAAAAACAATGAATATTGGTGCAGTTATGCTGCGTACTGTTTTAAAAAGTCGTGTTTCGAGAAAAACACATTTGAAGTTTTAAAACGTCTTATAGATATAAAGAAATGAAAAATTTGACTGTTCAAATTTTTTAAATATTAATACGTTATCCCATTACCATAAAGCTGCTCTTACATCTTAAAATATTCTTTCTCATTCTCTTTCTTCAATGATTTTAAGCCAGAGCGTGTTTCTTTTGCCGCATCTGTCAAAGCCAGCCCGCGTGTTTGATAGACTTAGCATCGGCTTCAAGACAAAAATTGCACGATTGCGAGCCAATGTCAATCTCCAAAACTTTAATCATTCATCAAATATTATTCGGACCATCATTAGAATTGCACTCAGTGTATTAGGGAAGTTATCAATCAAAAAGTAGGACGTTAGGCAGTGTATTTTCAGCAGGGTTTTATTTGACGCCGGTATTGATATCGACGCAGTTCGACGCGCGTGGCGAAGAGCTCGAAATTTTAGGGACACATTTTCTTTAACGTAATAAAGTTTTCGCTACGTATTCTAGAAGGCTTGGAGCATTTTTTTAACCAATAAAAAAAAGGATTTTTGGAAATATTTCAGTGGTGGAACCTTAACACGATGTAACTTAACGATAATTGGAGTAAAAATTAGTGACGTTAACATCGACCTTAAAAGCGAAAGAAGTGACAGGTGCCATCACCACACGGTTTTCACAGTGCATAAACACAATAATGGTTATTTTGTGGAATTTTAAACACCGAAGTCGTATGTGAAAAAAAAGTTATTCGTTCGAAAGTAATTCCGAAGAATTATTTTATGTAATTTTTGCCCTGTACAACACAGAGAGCTATTATTTTATTAATTAGGAGTAGAATTATTAATCATTTCGGCGAATAACCTGGCTATACGTTGCGAAGATTTCAATTTGCTACTATGTAAATTTTTTTCCCAGTTTGAAAACATAGTAGTGAAACTTCTGTGAAATTTTTAGCGAAATCGAAATAGCCGATCGCAACATAAAGAATGTTCCTAACTTTGTTTCGTCCGGAAATAAATGAAAAATTATTTCACAAAGCTACGAAAAAAATTTATGCTGGAATGTACATTTGAGGGTTAACATTTTTTGTCCGGACAACTTTTTTGTGAAATGCAAAGAAATTTAGAAATAAAGGAAATTATATGTTTCAAAAAATCTGACAATATTTCTCGGAACTTGGACACTTAGAACTATATTTCTCAATAAGTTTTAGTGATTTGTTAGCAATTGAAAAATTGGGGTGCCCCGTTGGTGTGGAATGTCATTATTATGAATTATGCTTGAAAAATACTTGAAAAAATGACACCAATCCTTATTGTCTAAGGAAAACATTGCCGCCTATTTCAAGCTACTTCTACAATTAGGTAAAAAACGAGCAAGCGGAAATCAAATTGTAAGTTTATTCAGCTTCAAAGTTTCGTAGTTGGGTTGTACACTGAAAAAAAAAGTAGTTAACGAAACCAATAAATGGGTTCCGACAACCACTCGAAAGAGTTCATATAGCGTTAACTACTCGGTGGGTTATGGCAACTACTCGTTGGTTATAGGAACTAATATCATTGGTTGTACGAACTACTCAGTTGGTTGTACGAACTAATCAGTTGGACGACGGAACTGCAATGCGTTTGCGTCACATACGAGCTGTTAGTAAACACAGCACATCGATTGGTTACCGGAACTAACTCGTTGGTTTCACAGACTATTTTTCCATAACCAATTGCGAATATATCGGTTTACGGCGACTAATTCGTGGTACAGCATATGCTGGAGATGGTTCTCGCAACTACTTATTTTTTTCAGAGTAGTGTTGATCAGTTCGATAGCTCCGTTGCTTTCGTTAACAGAGATTTCTCCATACAAACGTTTTTTTCCATTTCTTTTCAAATTACAACTTAAGTTAGAATTTTGAGTGTTGACTCTTCGTTGTATTATAGTTGAATATTTTATTGTTGCGATTACGAAGTTTGAAGATTGGTTAACGGGCTAACTAGCCGAAAAAATAACCATAAATACTGCAAAAAAGTAGGGTTATACATCAGCGCTTATAGAAAAATAACTAATCTCGAACGTTGGAACAAAAATTAACCCTCATAATCTGATCTTATGTGCTATAATAAATGTGGAAGAGATTCCTTAGATATTTGCGATCAGATATAATGTGAAAAAAATGGGGATCATTGAAATTCGAGAGTAATTGTCCTTGAAGCGAAGTTATCGCCATCAAACGGCCAAGATATTCGAATTTAGCAGACAGTATTGAGTCAAATTCGTAATTGTGAGTAACTATTGCTGAAACAGTTGATTTCCTGCAGTAATGCAACATATTCAGAAATACGTATTTATTCTCACAGTGATTAATTGAATGCAGTTTGTTGTTCTGGGTTCACGATTTACAAATATTTTTAACCAGTTTGTCATTTGATTAGTATGAGTCGCAAGGAATACCTTAAGGATGTATGATACGTACAGTTCCGCCAAAAGTGAGTTTCACAGACAATTTCGATCACTTCCCGATGGGATAAAAATCGGAAAAAAATGATGCATATAAAACATGCTGAAAAGATTCATTTCATGACAATAATCCCCAAATATCATTAACAAATTGGTGAAAAAAACAATTTTGCAACAAACAATCAGTCGACCTAACTTTTTTTCTAATTGAAATGGTGTGTATATTTATTTAAATGCATACGAATTTTTTCATTTTTCGATTTTTTTCTTTCTTTTGATTTTGTTTTTTATTATTTTTGAAAATGTGCGCGAAATTACGAATTTTGGATATGTGTTCGGCATAAAACCATCTATTACACTTCAGATTTTTTTGCAAAACGCATATCCAAAATTTGTTATATTCTGTGCATTTTTCAAAAATAAAAAAAATCAAAGTCAAAATAAAGAAAAAAATCTGAAAAAATTCGAATGCATTCCAATAAATTAACATAATATTTTCATTAGAAAAAAAGTTACGTTGACTGATTGTTTGTGGAACAATTATCTTTTTTACCAATTTGTTAGTAACATTTTGGGATTATTATTATGAGAAATCAATCTTTTAAGGACGTTTGATATGCATTATTTTTTCCCGATTTTCAGCCCATCAGGAAGTGATCGAAATCGTCTCTAAAACTCACTTTTGGTGGGACTGTACGTATCATACATCCTTAAGGATTTTCGGTGACGACTAATCGAAGTCAAATCAGTTCTTAATTTTCGTAATTGATTCTTTAAAGTTTAATGCATTATAAAACAATAGTAAACGGTGATTTGTATTGAAGCATGTATACTTAATCCAGTGAAAGATCAATAGTGACGAATTTGAATTAAGATTAACCAATTAACTTTTCTTTTCAATGAGACACATTTTTTGTTCGATTTTTTCCAAATATCATTTGTAATTCTTCACCGATTACACTGAGTGATCGCTCATTTTGTTTCTCAGAATATACTTCACGAATTAATCGCCAAGATATTTCGTAATATTGATCGTTCAATAATTATAGCCTGTTGATTAACAAAAGCAAAAATCCTTTCATAAACAACAGGCTATAATTATTAAACGATCAACACTATGAAATATCGTGGCGGTCAATTGATAGAGTATCTTTTGAGAAAGGGAATAAGCCATCACTTACTTAAATCGATAAAGAATTACTGATTATACTTGGAAAAAACGGAACGAAAATGTATCACATTACAAATTAATATTAATCGGTTAATCTTAATGCAAATTTTTCACTATCGATCTTTCACTGGATGAAGTATACATGTTTCAATACAAATCACCCTTCACTATTGTTTTTTATTGCATGAAACTTTAAAGAATCAATTATGAAAATTTAGCACTGATTGGTCTTCATAGTCGTCACCGAACCTCTTTAAGGTCGCATCAACAACGTTCTTTATTAGCGACCGTTTTCATGCACTCGTAATCATGCAAAATTAATAATTTTTCTTCAAACCCGCAAAATGCATCTTTTTAATTGTGTTTACCAACGACATAAAAATGCATCTTCTATTCTAGCGGGAAACAATAACACTAATAACAATAATGCTCCGGGGTTTGAAAGTACAAAGCCTTTGCACATTATGTCTCATGTGGTTACTCTTTGTATTTTCCGTAATAATTTTCTATTTTATCTCGTTCGTTCATGCATCGTTGGTGCAGTTTTCCCTTCACTGCACCAAAATGGTCGTAATCTCGAGCTATCAGCGGTGGTTTTTCTTGCTATTTCGTACACGATCTTGCACTGCATCTGCTGCTGTTTTTACAGATAGGTAATAAAAGGCAGAGCATCGAAAACGTCTGGTCCTATTCCGTGGGATATAAAGTCATACGAGCGAAAATAGGTGATAAAAATTCCTGCTAAAACGGTTCGGGAATTTTTGCTGCATTTTCTACGTCGAAACTCTTTTTTTTTCCTGTCGAACGACACGTTCCTGTGCTAGGAAAACGTGACCTCAGGAGCACGCCGTGCGTTTGTTCCCTCTGTGGACATTTCGCGATGCAGTAGAAGGAAAGGATAAATCCACGAATAGAAATAACGACGAAAAAATAGGCTAACATATAGATCTGTCACTCGAGCTCCTAATTGCATTCTTGCTGGCATGCGACGGGCTGTCAGAGTGTTTGCTAAATTGGACTCATGCAATTACAGTCATTTATTCAGCCTGTAATTTTATTCAACAGAATAAATTGTATGAGTTAAACAAAATTGATGATATGTTATACAAGTTTTCCTAAATCGTTGATGTATTTGTTATAAAATGTATAATTAATATGGTAGGAACAAAGCATATTATTACCTTATTATCGATCATACACGGAAGATGAAATAATCAAGATTTCATAAACCGAAGCTTAGCGAGCCTTTTTTTCTTTCGGTTTCTCCATTTTTTATTTCAACACTCAAATTTATGGAATACGTCATATTTACAATATTTTATATTTGTTAGGCTTTGTTGAATTTGAGAAATATCACGTCTTTTATTTTGAAAAAAAAAAAAACTAAATTCATCGATATTATTAATGAGTAATAAACATATGATTCTGATAAACGGTCACGGTCCTTAACTTTGAAACCAAGCGTGCTGATAAATGAGATGGAAACAGATTTGACCCAATACTGTGATTGCGTTGCTTAGAGTTTTGAAACCGGTACATTTCCTTTTTTTTTTGTTTGATTGATACACAGCTGACCCTCCAAAAGTTCTCATGCACGAATACTTATGTTTACCAATTTTTATGGCGGTTCGTAGAACGGTATAGAATTTAGATGTGCTTCAGCGCCATCTAAATGGTGCGTTAGATCGAAATGGGTAGCATAAAAAAGTTTTCCATGAAAAAATACATATGTGTGCTAACTTTCATGGTGATCGGTCAAATGGTTCGCATGAATTCGAGAGCAATGAGAGAGAATTGCAAACACTTCTTGATGGTATACAAATCTGAAATAGTATATTACGCCACAAGGGCGGGAAAATTATCTTTCATGAGCTTGCAGCACGAGCTTAAGGCGAGTGCTACAATCACACAAGCTGAGGAAACGTTTTTAAGCCGAGTAGCGTATACGATTTTATTCAAAAAAAATTCATGGAAATTAAAGGTCCTAAAAAAATTAATAAATAATAATTTTTTTAAAAAATAATATTTACAAATTGATGAAAAAAATCGTCAGCAAGTTCTCCGAAAATCCAATCTAAAAAAAAAGAAAAATTTGTGAATCTTTCTGAACACAATCACATTTTTCGAGATTCGATTCACTAAAATGAAAAAATAGCGCACAAATTTGAATTTTTTCGCTCACTATTCCCAAGGGGAATCGCCTACTTTAGTTTTCAACTTGAAATTTCAACTTCAAATTTTAGTGTTTTACCGAATCTGATCAGAAAAATCCATTTTCCGAATGTCAAATGATTAAAATACTCAGAGAATGTTAGTTTCAAGTTAAAATTTAGGTATTCTTAGGCAAATTTTTTGACCTTATCGAAAAAAAATTCTGAAAAGAAAAGCTAGGGTGAGTATCGAAGAGTTTGAAAAAAAAAAATTTCCAACTTTCGATCGAATATGTCGTCGAGTGTAAATATAATTATTTTTTTTTGGAAAATTCGGGAAATTTCCAACGAAAAAAGTACTTTGGATTTTCCCAATCGAATTTGGTAAAACGTTGAAATTTAAAGTAAAATTTTTTTGTTGAAAATTAAAATCGAAGATTCCCTTTAGGATTAATGAGCACAAAATCTCAAAGTCGGGTTTTCTCTTTATTTAATTATAGTGAATCAAATGAAAAAAAGGAACCACAAATTTCGAGGCAAGATTTTCGTTCGATATTGACTGGAATATCCCATATATAGATACTACGAAAGTTTTGAATCAGACTAGAATCACACAAGTGAGGAATGCTGGGGCCGCAATTAATAATTTTGAGAGAAAGGTAATGGCTATTGGCGACCAAATTAATTACGAAGAATGTGTTCTACTTTTTTTTATAAGTTTTGGCCCATGTGCGGGTCCTCTTCAGTATTCTTTATTATATTGATTTGATCTATAAATAATGACAGTTTTGTTAACAATCGATGTGTTTATAATACAGTTATTGAAAAATATTTCTTGCGCTAATGGATAAAAAATAAGCGCTGATTTTGGAGCGGAAAGTTCTCTTAAAACATATACCATGAACTAAAACTTATTTTGAAAAATCAAGATTTAGACATTGGTTATAAAAAATTTCTAAAAAATCGCGGCTTTACCCGCCCATTTTTATTCTTGATGAACCATATTCAGTTTCAACCACAGCATGTATCAAAATTTTTTCAGAATTTTAAAAAGTGTCGAAAGTTTTGTTTTGAAAGATTTAAGAAATAAAAAAATATGGAAATATGGAAAAATTCTGAAAAAAATTAAGTGACATTTTTTCGGCATCCCAGATAAGCCGGTAAAAATCGAATCCAATAGGGCGAGGTTCAGACCCTGGTCGAATTCATCTGGAATGCCTCATCTACACCTTCACAAATGCACTCCATCATTTGTCTCAGCTACTCATGGGTTGAAGGACTTCGGTCGATGGCCTGCTGTCAGTACGTGGATAAAATTAATAAGTGTATACTTGTCTGTAACTCGTGAAATGCAATCTAAACATACTATGTAATGCCAATAAATTCGTACTACTACTACTACTAAAATAAAATAAAATAAAATAAAATCACATAATTTATATTCGATGTTTCATTAATGGCGGGTGGTCAATTACTGGGACACCAGTCACTTGCAACAACAGCAGACAAGCTGTGCACTTCGCCTAGCTGTCTGAAACTTCTATCTTCGGCTCTCTTTGCCGCGGCCTCGATATCGGACTTTTTGCCGCAGCGAAAAGCTTGCGCGCGTTACTTATTTGCCCCGGGTGAGGCGCTCACGGTCGCGTCAGATTACCGACGAGTCGTTAAGGCCTTTTTTCCCCTATTTAATGGAGCTTTTCGCAGCGTCGTTCATCCGACCGCAAGATGATGTATCCCGGCGGCAGAATGTAAAAAACAGCATTCTGCCGCCCGAAGGGGAATAGACGTTTTTAATATGATGTCACTGTGACGGAGCGCATTGGAAAGAAGGATCTAGTAAAAACGACCATATATTCACGTAAAACTGCTATAGCTATCTGGTGGTATTTGTAACAAACTCGATGACCGGCGCAATGTCTGAAAAATTGACTAGTTTTAACGCGACAAAAATCTTTGTCCACAAACGAATGAACATTTTATGCCAAAAGTATAAACTTTTTGAAATTGTTGTTACTGACTGACTCCTAAATAATGGACGTAAATTCATAAAAAGCACACAGTGTTAATTCAATTACAAAAATAGTACCATATAGTTAGCAGGGCGATAATATTTTTTATTGTAAATATAGCAAAAATTATGAAAAACCTCACACGCGTTACAAGAACGACCAATTCTCCATCTTTTTATACCACAGTGCTATATAGATATCAATCTTTAAAAATTGCTGTTTATATTTTATTAGGATGTGTGGCAGTATTAACTAGGTCCATTCAAAATTTTATAAAAGGCGTGACCCGCGTGTGTATGTCAAATAAAAAAACTAGATAGAATTTGGATAGCTGTGCAATCTCTAAACCTATTCTAGCTAGATTATATCTAGTCCCTCTACAGAAAACCTTCATAAAAAAAACTGGCTAGACGCTCGATCTAAACCATTTTATCCCAAACAGATTTCCACACGGGTCGTTACTTTATTCTCTTTGATATGTTAATGGCGGATATGGAAGTGGAAAAATTATTCTGTATTACCCGCTGTATTTACGGGTTCACGAGCGCAATACAAAATCGTGTACTATATTTCATACGTGACATAAACGTAACTGCCCATCTTGCGTGAAGCCAAAAATCGGTTCAGCACGAAGTAATAGAGAGTTCTGTGGTTTTTGCTACAGTGAGAGATAGGCAGGCCGGAAATACACGAAACACGCTCTCGTAATTCATGGATTCGAACCCCTACCGCAGTTAACCACCACCTGGTGAATTTATACGATGCGAGGTGAAGTTGGAAATTGTCGGTTTGGCTGAAGGGAAGGTCGAAGTACGCCCCGGCCGGGATTGATAGGAAAAGTTTTGAAACTGATGAGTCGCACAGCGAGTGCAGCTTTGAATAAAGGACTTTCGCAGTCTGCGAGTGCTTAGACTCTGCCTGGCTGACCTTTGGGACAAATTATTAAGAGCAACTTTGCGATGTTACGCGAACGTTACGGACAATTTTTTCTTTGATATTATAGCTTCAAGCTCACTTTAAACTCATTCTATCGATTTTGTCTTATGGGAGACCTGAAAAAAGTCATAGAACTTCTTGCTGATAAAATATTAGCATGAAAAAACATCATGTTTGCGACTTTATAAAATGGACATAAAGGACCGCAAGAGCAATTATTTTCAACAGATGAACAATTCAAAAAAGGGCAAGTCGTTCAACTTGTAGATCTAAATAATAAGCGGATTTTAAATAAAAATTAGACACAATCTAACTTTTACTTCATACTGAATTCTCGTACACAGACTAAGCAGAGGTATTTCATCATGGCAAGAATAAAACTTCCGAAGCTACAATTCTTTTATAGGTTTGATCCGAAAGTTGTGACAAATGATAATTCTATATTTCCTATAATAATGTTCCATGATATTATTATATAGCTGTATTTTTTTTTTCATTCGCATTTTCCCCCGTCTGCAGGCTTTACGTCTGTAACAGGGTCGGCCCGGGACCGTAACCAGTTTCCCCTGAGAACCTGGTGCGGATTAGAAACCAGGCCGCCATGCGGCCACATCCGACTTCCCCTCTATATAGCATTTGTCATGGCATTTCTGTTAAGGATGTATGATACGTACAGTCCCACCAAAAGTGAGTTTCAGAGACAATTACGATCACTTCCCGATGGGATAAAAATCGGAAAAAAATAATGCATATAAAACGTACTGAAAAGATTGATTTCGCATAATAATAATTACAAAATGTTAATAACAAATTGGTGAAATAAACAATTGTTCAACAAACACCTAGCCAACCTAACTTTTTTAAAAATGAAAATGATATGTTAGTTTATTTAAATGCGTACGAATTTTGTTAGATTTTTTTCTTTATTTTGATTTTGATTTTTCTTATATTCAAAAATGTGCGCGAAATAACGAATTTTGGATATGTGTTCGGCATAAAACCATTTACTGCGCTCAAGATTTTTTTGCAAAACGCATATCCAAAATTTGTTTTATTCTGCGCATTTGTCAAAATAAAAAAAATAAAAATCAAAATAAAGAAAACAATCTGAAGAAATTCGTACGCATCCAAATAAATTGACATATCATTTTCATTAGAAAAAAAGTTAGGTTAACTGATTGTTTGTTGCACAATTGTTTATTTCATCAATTTGTTAATAACGTTATGGGATTATTATTATGCGAAATCAATCTTTTCAGCACGTTATATGTGCATTATTTTTTTTCCGATTTTTATCCCATCGGGAAGTGATCAAAATTGTTCCTGAAACTCACTTTTGGCGGGACTGTACGTATCATACATTCTTGAGGGCGTAGGGAAACTGCGGAAAACCTATGCCGATACAGCCGGTCTCGAGTTCGCTTCACGGGACCGAGCGGGGCCGGGTCAAAGTCCCTGATGATACGCGGACAAACGCTTGCGTAGCCGGCGTGGCGATTCAAGACGATGTTTCTCTCATTTGTTTATTTTTTTTTACGCGAGCTAATTCAGTTCGCTCGTGACTGCGCTTATGGCCGGATGTGCACAACGAGTGCTTCGTGCATTCCTTATTATATTCCTTTTTGAACTATACGCTTTTAAACCTACTCGGCCTAAGTGTCTTTTCATCCACGTACCGCCTTAATAATCCTGAATGGTAAATACACGAAGGTCTAAAATTCCAAAACTTAATATCTTATCTACATACTTTACGAAATTCATTAGAAAACATTTTGTCAAAGAATTACATATATTTTTGGCAAAATTCGCTAGAAAACATTTCGTCAAAAAATTACCTACAATTTTGGCGAAATTCGCTAGAAACATTCCGTCAAAAAATTACCTACATTTTTGGCGAAATTCGCTAGAAAACATTTCGTCAAAGAATTACCAACATTTTTGAGGAAATTCGCTAGAAAACTTTTTGTCAAAAACGTAGGTGAGATATGAAATGTCGAAATTTCAGACCTTCGTGTATTTACCATTCGAAACTTTAGCTCGGCCCCGGGAATGTAAGCTGCCCGAGTAGGAATTCTATCAAGGGTGCCTCATGACTAGTCAGGCCCGGATCGGAAAATATTGAGGCCCGATCTTGGCCTGACTAGCCGTCAAGAGCCCGTGATAGGAGCGAGGTTGAAATTCCAAATGTTAAATACACGAAGATCTAAAATTCCGAAATTTAATATCTCACCTGAATTTTTGACGAAATGTTTTCTAGCGAATTTGGTCAAAAATGTAGGTGATATTTCAAGTTTCGGAATTTTAGACATTCGTTCATATACTATTCGAAACTTTAACCCCGATTCCCTTGCTTCTCGGAGACAAAGTTTCGAATGGTAAATATCCTCAAAGGTCTAAAATTTCGAAATTTAATATCTAACCTACATTTTTGATGAAATTCGCTAGAAAAATGTTCGTCAAAAATGAAGGTGAGATATTTATTTTCGGAATTTTAGACCTTCGTGTATTTACCATTCGGAACTTTAACCACGCCCCTCCGCTAGAGGCCAGTACACTAACCACTAGACCACCGCACCAGTTTTATATAGCTGTATAACTTTTTTTTATTTGCGGTGCTTCATATGCGAACGGGTCGCAAAATCCTGTTTCACAGCTCTGGACGTAAAAGTAAGAACGTACTTTAATGTCCTAAGACGTTAAGGTATGACGTATTGTACGCTCATTCGTTAGCGCAAAGCTGAAGGTCAAAGTGGAACATTTTCGATCCGGCTGACTAGTCATTCGCAGCTCCATCAAGAAATAGTGCCAGTCGTTGGAACTGCAATCACCTGGATGTATTACACCAAAGATGAGAAATAATTTTCGTAACGTACTTTTGTTTAAAAAAATTCAGTTACGTGCTTTTAAATGCTGCTATAACATTGTTCATGAGCTAAAATGATTAATATAACTTTATGTATGCTATTTTATTTTTTAATTATGTTATGGAGTGTCAAAGTTCGATGTAATATGCACTGATCAAATAAACAACATTGATCGAAATATTATTAGAAATGTTCCTGTGTTAAGATTTATGTTCCGAAATAAACATTTGAATATTTAAAGAATTGCCGAACGTATGAGCTCTTTTATGAACTGTCGAATATCTTTTTCCATGATAAATTCATATGTTCTTCCGGACGGGGCTACACTCCCTTTCCGACGACCCAAGGGGTTCCACCTGCTGGACCCCGCTCGCCTTCTATCACTGTCCCCCTTCCCTCCGGCCGCAGTTTTGCTCCTGTCTGAAAATCGCACGTATTACCACTTGATTGCGTCGCTTACCCATATGAATTCCGAGAGGGATATAGCTGGATTCTATCTGGTATTCCTATCTTACGGTCGGATTTTAGTCGGTCACCGGATCGGATTCCAGACATGGGGTGTATTGAGCGGAAACTGGGTTCTGATCAAGATATTGTAGAAGAAATAAGATAATCTTCGAGGATATTAAAACGAACGATATTTTAGTTGAATGAATACGTTTATTTGTTCTTGAGAGTACGTCCGTACGTATGCACAGATCTCTTCTATTCTTTATGCTTATTTTATCATAACAGAAATACATAGTAACGTAGCAACGCGCTTTTCTTTTTTCTTAAGACCTAATCGAGTTCTCAATGTAAATGCCAACATATAGGAAAGCCGAACACAACAGTACATACAACACACAATTAGGCAAATACGAAGGATTGAATACAATAATACACCTACAATATTGATATATTGAAGTTGGATCCAGTTCGATGCACGACTAGATACCTGTCAACAGATGGGAATACCAGGCTAAACCCAGCTGAAGGTCTGTCTAAATTTCTCCATGGGACTGTTTAAAATTATTAAAAATTAATAGATACCCAAATTACTTACGAATCTGCATCTCTACTCTAGATTCTAATGATCTGCAAAACAAGAGCTTTAAATATTATAAGTTGCTTCAGCCGTTTATCAATAGGATTAATAGAAGGTGTTTCGGCGAATGACGGTTCATTAAGCAGAGATGAGTAGGGAGATTGCCAATGGAGCGATATTCTTGAGGCAAATTTTTTTCCGTGTTTGCAGTGCCGCCAACGGGAGAGTTGCCGAACTAGACCCATCTTTTTGATTGGCCGAATATATATAGATATACTCGACGTGGAAAAAATTGTGCGCTTCCGACCGATCTTTTTGATTGGTCGAGTATATATAGATATACTATCCATGTGAGAGATTCGTGCATTTCCGTAGCTTACGACCGCGCTTGATCCGTTGCGCCCGCCGCAATGTTGCTGGGACCATGCATTTGAATTTCGGCTTATCGCACGGACTTCGGTGTACAGTCTTCGAGCATTGCTTCACCATATCTTAACCGTATCAATTAATAATTTTAAATATTCAAGCAGCCCGACGGACGTACGCCAGTTCACTTCCGCACCGAACGAATTTCTCCCCGCTAATTTTCTATTTCTTCAGCATTTACTGATTCTTCTGATACATATGGGATGCATATATATTTCTAGATGGATATATATGGGATGATAAAAAAATAACGCTTATCACACGGTCTTGATACGCCGCTTTCTGTCCCGTGTTGAGTCTTTAGCGGGTCATAAAAGTGACGCATTGCTTTTTTGTAACGAAAAGTACTAATTATTCTTTTAACCTAGACTAAGTATATTCCCATACGAATTGCTATAAATCGATGTGGAAAAATCAAAGAAGAAAAAAATTATAGTTAAAGTAGTCTTAACTCGGGCCGTCACACGGGGTCAGAATGACCCCACGTGGACATGTTAGAGTCAGAACGTGTGACCGTGGAGGGTTTGTTGACTCCTATACATATATCTTACTATTGAATGATATATTTTTAACAACTGCTGCAGCTTTGTAAAAAATATTAATCGTTTTTCACCTATTACAATTAAGACAACTGCAACATTTACATTGTATCATAAGATGCACACTCGAGTTAAAATTTAGGTCCTTGTCAAAACCTAAGTGTAGTGTACACGCAGGGTACACGAAGGTTCCTTCCATTACTTTGACACTGCCCAAAACCTCCGAAAATGGCAGATATTACCCGATTGGAGTAAACCAAGGCTCCAATTAAGTTGTACAAAGTGAGATGAGGTTCTTAGACCCTTGCATAGACCTCCAAAAGTGGCATATTTTACCCATTTTCATTTAACGAAGGGTGTTCGAAGGGCTTCAATTTCAATTCGGGCAGACTTTGAATGTACTCCGGAATTTTATATGGAATCTGATCAGATAGCATTGGAAAACAAAAATGCCTGTAGCTTAGATTATAAGAGTTCCGATAAAACTGTAAAAAATATGGAAATATCAAGATACGACCCCAGAGAAATATCGAGATACGACCAATAGCACGTCCTTACAGAAATCGTTAGATCAACCACATCAGTATGATTGTGCTATCGAGGCTGGTGGACAGTCAGCAGAACCTCATGTCGATATCATGTTTCTTCTGCTGATTCATCTTCTGCTGTTAGAGCATTTATGGAATGTCAAAAAATTCTCTAGCTTGCGGTTTTTTTTTGTGCATAACCCATCACGTGGCAAAAACGAAATGAACACTCGTACTTTCGGGGTAAGAAAATGATTGCCCACACACGTGCACAGAAACATTTTGATTTATTTCACAGGGGAGTTTGGTCAAAACTTTCTTGTGAGGTATTCCACCTGAAATGAACACACTTTCTGGCTGATGTTATTTGATTTTCTTGATATTCGACTACCTTTGAGCATTACCTCGCAAGACGTTATACACAAATTTTCAGATTTTTAACATTTTTTACTTTTGACGTCTCTAATACTTTAGAACTGTGGGAAGGTGGGAAAATTTCCATAAAAAGCTTTCTTCTTACAGTATTCCCATAGAAAACTTTTTTGGCTTTCAGAAAAAAATATAGCCGTACTTTTAAAAATTTACACTCAATAAGATTTTTGCCAAAAACCTTTAAAATGACTTTTCTCAAGAAGATAGTAATTTGTTTTATCAGAAGGTACTATTCGAATTTCAAGTTGGACCCGTTATTCCTCTGATATGACACTATTTTTCGCACGGATAGAAATTTGCAAGTGCTCCAAATATCGGCTTCTTTCAGTATTTTATAGTTTTTTAGTTCAACGTACGTCTCATTGATAATGTGGGTCATCGTATTTTTATATAATATATGCAGTGGAAGTAATTCCAAAAGTAATGTATACAAAATATCGAATTTCCGTTGTGTCTTGGAACATATTAAACCAAGACTAAGATCATACTAAACTTTAGTTTAAAAATTAGGTTATCTGCCAGTATCATTACGCTTCATCTCAATTAACTTCCGAAGACAATTGATTGTCGTACAATATAACCTAATCTATAAATCTAACCTAACCAAAATCTATAAATCTAATTTAACCTAAGCGTTGTCGAATTCCAGTCTCGATTAATACTAGCACAAATCTCTATTAACGGACAGTGGAAATATGAGAACAATAAATTTAATGTGAACCCATAGAGAAGTGCAATACAATCTTCTTTTTTTTTAACAGCGGACATAATTTTCGTAAAATTTTGTTAATGAGCTTTTATTGAAAATAAAACCAATTCATACGACTTGAAATCTGATGTATTTGTTTACTGTCATTATTCAATAGGTTAGAAATATTTTGGAAAACGATTAAATATGAAAGGAAACCAATATTTAATTTTAATGTGACAAGCTAATCATTCATTTAAATTTCTCCACTTTCCCATGGCCTTGAAGTATTGGAGACGTCAAGGTTGGAAAAAATTTATTTCCGTGTAGTTTAGTGGAAAAAAAAGTTAAAAATCTGAAAATTAATGTATAGCATCATGTATAGATAGTCGAGTTTCAAGAAAATCAGAGAATATCGGCCCGAAAGTGGGGTCGGTTTAAATTGAATATTTCTCGTATAAAAATAAGGTACAAAATTAATTTATTAAACTACAAATGTGAATGTGAAAAATAAACTCTGTTTTGTCTGTAAAATTAACAATGGACGGTAGACGTACCATTTGTGGTCACTGTACCATTAGCGGCCACACAGAAAATGTATAGATTAATTCATCATCATTTCAACACATTCAAATTACCGAAAAAAAAAGTTTTCACAAGAATCAAAATAAACTTTATATTGAATATGTAATGCTTCATATTCAACATGTAATACCTCATTGTTCAATAAGTTATGTTTACAACTCTCAGCAACATTTCTGGCCATTAGTCACTTACAAGCAATAGGTATGGCCACAGATGGATCAAGATGGGGCGGGGTTAAAGTTCCGAATAGTAAATGAACGAAAGTCCAAAATTCCGAAACTTGAAATCTCACCTACATTTTTGACGAAATTCGCTAGAAAATATTTCGTCAAAAATTCAGGTGAGATATTAACTTTCGGAATTTTAGACCTTCGTGTATTTGACATTCTGAATTTTAACCTCGCTCCATTCTTAGAACATTGCCGAAAATTACGGATAAATTATTTTAATATTTGTCGTAATCCACTGATAGTGATGCCGCGAAATGAGACGAAACGAGAATTGGTTTTTCTTTCGTCTTGTCTCGACAAATATGAACCAAATATTTGTATCGTCTCGTCTTCAAAGTCGAGAGAGAATTTTTCTCTCGTCTCGAAATATTCTCGAATCTCAAGAAAGGTTTTTTCTCTCGTCATGAAATATTCTCGAATCTCGAGAAAAGTTTTTTTCTCGCGTCATGAAATATTCTCGAATCTCGAGGAAGGATTTTTCTCTCATCTCGAAAGTCAAATTTAGTAGATATTACTCGGCTGGTCGAACCACCGTGTCCCCTTGCGGCTTCCGGAACTCCGCGGCACAGCTTCATTTTCCACGAAACGATTGTGCACCGCTATTCTCTGTAACACGACCATTTTATCATTCTTCCAAATTGGAGATTTCAATAACAATAACCTTCATTGCGTTTACTGCGCAGCTTCATGTACAATCAAACTGCACCTGCGATGGACGCGCTCGTTTTGAATCTATCGAGATTTATTTTTGTCAACCGCACTCGTTTTATCGATCGTTTATTCGTTTGTTACTCTGCGAACTGTTATGAACGGAGAAAAGTACATTTTTTTCCCCAATTTTTTCTCGGCTATCGGTAGTTTGTACTCAGACTGCATCGCATTTATTAATTGCGCCTAAGCCTAGTCGTTGCTAGTCGAAGAAACAGTGTGATGTTTATATTGCGTGATAATATTTAGCGCAATACGCGACGTACAATCAATTGCTCGCAATTGTTAGTATATGTGTACGGAAGGCTGAAATAAGTGCTAAGAGGCTGTAAGAAATGAATGTTTTTCAAAAAAAAAAGTTTATTACGCGCACCCCTATTTGTCTCTATTTATTCAGCGAACTATAATAATTGATAAAATTTTTCGATTTGCAAAAAAATTTTGTGGTTTATTCTGTCGTCAAATCGGGATTCTCGATATTCTTGCTTCTCTCGTCTTGTCTCGAGTCGAACGATGAGACAAATATCGTTCTCTCGTCTCGTCTCGTTCTCGTCTCTCGCGGCATCACTAAATCCACAGCAAATCCGGAGCAAATACTCGAAGCCGTTTTTTTTTTTTTAGAAAAGGAAATATAAGGTAGTAAGCACGTTTTTTGCTTCACATGTCTGGTGCATGCGAGCACTCGTCATATCCGCTTCACTCTCACTAAACTGCTGTCACGCGAAGATCCCCGGAGTAGTCGGAGTCTCGAGCGAAGGGAGCGGGAAGGTAGGGCTCGGTAGCTCTCAGGGCGCCTGGAAGCACTTGGGCAGATGATGGACGGCCACTAGGAACGCACTGCCGACGACCACACCGCGATACTTACCGGAACTACGCTAAAGTGCAACTGGGCTGGTATGAAGCTCGAAGCTTGTCAGAGGAAAGCGCGGCGCGTGTATTTGCGGTGTACACTTTACATCACACAGCACCTGATTGCTTTCCAGGGGAGAGAAAAGTAAGGGTGAAATGAGCCATAAAGCACTGCAATTTATAGGTTTTCTTTCGTATAAAACCGACTTTACGACGCTTCGATTTTTCATTTTTACATAAAAATGTTTGGACAATCAGATTTTTTATCTTGGACACTCTCATTTTACGTTTTCGGATCCAATCGACGGATACTCTAACGTAATATGAAGTTGTGAGCATCATTGCATAAAAGTCCACATAAAACAAGATTTATTTATGTTACGAATCTTGATTCTGTATTTTTTTACGCAAACGGATCGTCACTTTCTGATAAAATTGAGATGTAGACAATTTTATTTTGGCACTATCTCGGCACTTATGAAATTGAGAGAGATACTCAGGGCGGCAACATTTCGGTTTTATATTCGCAAGAAAAATTAGAGAAATAATCGTATGTATAAATAAATGTGATCGATGCTGATCTAAGCATTCAAGGATTTAACATTTTTGTTGTTACCTGACCATTAAAATTTGACATAAATTAAACGCTTTTTTGTCGATGGGTTTCGTAGGAAATATTCGATTTTTGGAAACTTTATACAATGCAGTATTGTTCAATCATAAAAAAATGTGATAATATTAGCTCATAGTTTCAAAAACAATATTCCGATACAATATAATTTTACATTTGTGAGACTTTTCTTTTCATTTCTTAGCATTCGTAAAAGTCAAGAAAAGTTCTATATAAAACTTTTAATTTGAATATGGGTTGGTATATATTAGCATGAGGAAATGGAACACGCCAACAGCGCTCGCATAAAGTTCTGTGTACTTCTTAAAACCCGAAATAAAAACAAACAAAAATACAGCTCGGTACTTACAACTTCTGTTTTTTCTTAGCGAATGCCTTGGAAACATAAAAAGTATGAGTAGTGAATGTACCTAGTTAGAGTGGGACACACAGCGATAGAGCTGTGTGTCCCTGTAGTAGTCAACTATAATTCAATAATATCAATTTTATGACCCTGAGTAAATCAATAATCGTACTCTTCGCAGTTCTGTTATTTCATTCTGATTCAATTTGTTGCTTGGATGCTCATTTCTTTTTGTACAGAGCCCTTTTATCATTTTCAGATCTCATGAGACAAAAAATAGACTGCCTATACATTTTTTCAATACAATATAAAATATCGAAAAATAGTTCTAAAATAGTTTTGTCGAAAAACTGATGTTATAGAAGTAACTTGATAAATATTAGCTAGTAAGCTAAAAATTTTTATATGGACGAGATAATATTTAAAGATGTTTAGTACAATGCGTCACAAACCGTCGAGTAGCTCGAAAACATTTATTTCTTTTGTGGTTTTGTGAGGCGACATTCATTATACATATAACTAACCACAACGCACAAAGGACATTTTTAACAAATTTATATTTCATAACCCAGGATAGGCTACATCATCGATATCATTTTTGAAAAAAAAAAAAAAAAATGCCCGTTAAATTCACGCACTGCATGGCACTCTATGGCCATAATGGTCCTGAGTAAATGAATACAATATAATTAATCCAAGAAAAAAATCTCTCATTCCCGTTCAGATTTTACAACATTAGAATATTTTTCTATGCTTTTACTATTCCAGCAATGGGTATTTATTAAATGAAAGTATATTTCAAATACTTTTTGAACGAATAATTGTAATTTTTTTTTAACTTCATATTTCTGCAATGATTATAATAATTTATAAACACAGAAAAGGTATTTAAAAGTTCTTTCATATCGAAATTTTTTAGTATTTAATGAATACACGTCGATTTTCTTTTTAAGGCCTTAGCGTCGGGATGCTACGACGTCTCTTGATATATTTTGAGTGCATGAGTGCCTGACATTACATCGCTCCAACTTCTAATTATAAAGAGAGCAAAAGCTAATCGCTCTGTAAATACCTGTAATAGCGTTGATTAGTGTTGTGAGGTCCGTATAAATCCTCTGTTAACAATGGAATGGCATATTGAAAATCGAAATATCAATAACTGAAGCCAGTTTTCCAACATTCTGATTGGTAGTTGAAGTCTTTGACGTACAGCTAACTTCAGACTATTGTCGTATCGCGCGTTTTGAATGGCTCTATTTTTCGCATAGAATAGACTAAATTTTTCTTCCCATAAAACAAGACATGATACATCGAAAGTCGATTATATCGAAACACTAAAGCGCAAACAGAGCAACTGTTTCATACAAATTGTATGTTTATACAATTACGAATAGTATAAACATACAAATATCGTGTTTAGCTATATGAAAAGACAAATAAAATGCAAGCAAAGCAAGCGAAGCGAGCACGTTATTGCTATTTTAGGAAAAAGCCAATACATAGATGCTTCTTCTTTGAATTCCGTAGGCGCAAAGAATTTGGTTTATCCTAAAACATGTGTAGAAGTGAGTGGGGTATAAATTTTTTACTCTCGCCCGATTAGTATGACAAATACGTAGCATTTATAACTGATTTCACTCGATTTTCTCTAGTTAAAAAAGTTCTGCAATATTTATTGCTAAAGTTTTCAAGATATCAAAATAATTCGATAAAAAATATGTCGTGAAATGACAAATTGCATCGGCAAGGTGATAAAGTGTGACAGGTTGATGGGATAACTGATGGGCAACAAGTGTTGGGCACATTGCCATATGTGTTATGTGCTAACGACGGTCTACGTTTTATTTGCATGACAGGCTATATTCGATCGAAGCTCATCATTTCAGCAAATATTTTAGGACTGTAGTCCTCATTGATCACCCGTTGTACTGTTTCTTTCATTCTGCTTTCCTGTATTGTTTCTTTCTATTATTACTAGATTTTCGTCGTTGTGAAGTTGGCTATGTGAAGTTTTTCCGTGATCAGTTGCTTTAGTCTACAATTTCTTCAGGTTTACGTAAGATTTTTGTCATAAGTAAGCATTAAGCACATTTGGGTCTATGTGATTGAAAATGTTTTGTGAAAATTTTTCCATTTGAATAGCTGTTAACTACAACCGATAATACGATTTTTTGTAACGGATGCATGTAATGTGCCGTTTTACGTGCCTCGAAAATGTTGCAGAAAGTGCAAATTATAGGAGGACATGATGTATGGATGCCAATCGCACTTCACGCACGCAAATTTACTTTACGCACACTTTTCCTTGTCAATTATTCACTTCACGTACACTCCGACGCGCCACCTAGTCGGACAAAATATGAATCAGTGTTGCCAACGCCCGAGTCATGTTGACACCGTAACAGAAGCGCGCAGAATATAACAAATTTTGTATATGCGTTTTGCAAAAACAATCTTGCGTGTAGTAGATGGTTTTATGCCGAACACATATCCAAAATTCGTTATTTCGCGCACATTTTTGGAAATTAAAAGAATCAAAATCAAAATTACGAAAAAATTGTGAAAAAATTCGTATGCATTCAAATAAATTAACATTTTCATTTAAAAAAAAGTTAGGTTGACTGATTGTTTCTTAAACAACTGTTTTTTTTCACCAATTTGTCAATAACATTTTGGGATTACTATTATGCGAAATCAATATTTTCAGCACGTTTTATATGCATTATTTTTTTCCGATTTTTATTCCATCCGGAAGTGATTGAAATTGTCTCTGAAACTCACTTTTGGCGGGACTATACGTATCATACATCCTTAATGATAATCGACAAAATCGGAATATATCATTATGTCAAACGGAGACTCTGCAGTTAATGAGAAAATGAAACATCGATATAAACGTGCCGAAATTCTACACATCAGTGTACAGTGTATAATTTTGAAAATATATAATAGAAATACATAGACATCACTTATCGTCGCTAGAATTATAAATAGATCTCCTTATTTAACTCATTCGCAATATGTAATGTCACTTTTTGTAACCAGACGTTTTTCTTCTCTCTATCTTTCTCTCGACGGATTTGAATAATTGAGACCACTGTAGCTATTTTTGTCGCGTCAGTAGAAATTAAATTTTTACCAAACCACACTCTGTGCATCACGTCGTCGTTTCCTTCCGCCTCCACACGATCTTTCGGGGGATATGTCTAATAATATAAAAAATGTATTTTATTTATTTACTTATCAATGACCTTTGATAGAAATAACATGGAGGACCGACTGGTTATAAATCAAGTTGAATATTAACCAAACGATTTTGACATAAGGACTGTATATATTACACAAAATAAACAGGAAAATTATTTAAACTACAAGTGAATAAATTATGCAAATTACAAATTGTTTCGAAGCTTATCAGTTTGTACTAGTTAAAAAATATTTTCCATCATTTTGGTGGTACATTCAATTATGTCCTTTTTTTTTAATTTCCCAGATACTTACCAGATACCGAATAGCCTGTTCATCAACATTAATTAATTTCTTAACTCGACGTTTTAGTGGAAGATATCTTACCACAATAACAAATTTTGCACAGCGTTTCTCATGCATTCAAAAATAAATAATTGTTTGAATAGGCTCCAGTAGCTAAAATGCGTTTCAGAGCTGTTTTGGTTAACAAATCAATTGGTTGGCCATCAACTTATTGAGCCTCAAATCCAACTAGGCGCAAAAAAGACTCGTCTGAAACAACCAAGTTGATTTAGTTGGCTTAACCAATAAAATGGTGCGTCAAACAATAAGTTGGTTGGTGTCACCAATAACTGAGTTGGCGTATATATAACCAACCTTAATTGGATCAAACGGCTTGTTTGATCCAACTAAGTCGTTTCCTCCGTGCAGCTTGTCGACCCATCACAAAAATTGGTCAATCTAATCAACTTAGTCGCTTGGAGCGTATTTGATCATGCGCGAATTGGTATTCCATTATTCCAGTCCGTGTACATCAGTCAATTACTCAGACTGAATAGATAGTGGGTGAAAGTGAAGGGTGTACATGTTCTGCGTAGAGGAATGAAGTCATTGTGGAGTCGTGGCAGTTTCACGCGTTCTCGTACTTTTGACATGAACGATCATCCCGTCGCTTGAGGGGTCAACTGTCGCATTTCATGTAAAGGAGACCGACCGCGATTGGACACGTGCCGAGTACTGCAAAGGCATTCGAGTACATAACCCGCCGCGTTCTGTCCCTCAGTCTCCGCTAGTATGACGTTCAGTCGTGCAGCTCGATCGATCGAGCATTGATTGGTCTGAAATAATAAATGCCTATTTCCAGGGTCGACCTGTAATCATTTCAAAGTTGCATTCGTGTGCTCGAGATAGATTCAGAGACAGAGAAAGTGAAGGAGATTCTATCGAGACTTTGAGCTTCCATTTGCCGTCCCAAGCATCAAAAGTCTATTCTCTTTCAGACAGCGAAAGAAAAAAGTTTCGAAAGTTAACCGAGTCAAAAAACTTATTTTCTTGGGCCCTCAGAACTTCGGAAGTCCGTAAAAGCGATAACGAGGAGCTATTATTTCATTTTGTCCTGTAAATTCGCGAAGCCATAAATTCTAGGACTTTTTTTTATTCAATCTATCCACTTTTATCTTTTACTTTAAATCCTTTTATTCTGCTGTTGCCCTCAACAAAAGATTGCCTTAAGCGATTTCATCATCTTCAGCCTTGTACGACGAACTACTGAATGAAGTATAATTACATTGGTATAACGAAAAGCTTTCTTAGAATCTCGAGAAAGATCGAGAGTGTATTGGGCATTCTCTGTCATTTTAGCCACTTTTTTTCAGTGTCTCTTGGGTAATTATCATAATTATCCGAATTCTCTTACCAGTTGAAAGCACTTCTTGCGAAGTCTTTTGAAATTTTCTTTAAACTGATTGAGAAGTCACGTTTTTAAAGCGAGTCTATTGAAATGTTTATCAGTTGTACCCGAAATAGCTTTCGATAGTCTATATAAATAGTTCTGATAAATAAAATCCGAAAATAATGAATAAGAAGCCGATGTCATCGACCGAAAATTGACACTCCAATATAAGATTGTATTCGAACAAGAATAAATTAATAGCCTGCAAGTAGTTCTATATTTTTATTGTAACGAACGTTGAAAAAATTTGAATTTCATATACTAGAAAGTAGAATAGAAGAGCAAAACGAGTTGACAGATGAAATGCTATATTCGCAGAAGCGTCGAATTTCAACTTCTTCTGAAACTAAAAAATTATACTAAGCAGAATTGATTTTATGAACAATATATCGAAATGCCCTTACTTTTTGTACGATGGAACATCTTCAGTTTAATACAAAATTTACATAATTTACAGGGCTGCGTTCAGAATTCACAGGAAAATGAACAGTGTTGACGTCTAATTTTTCGCAGCTAAAAACATGTACTCGAAGTAAACGTCCAATCACTGATCACTTCCGTTTTTTTTTGCATAGTACGTCCAACTACTTAAACATGTCCAGTCATTGAGATGTCCACCTCGATGACAATATCGTCACCTGATTGACAATTTTCCGCCGGTTATATACACATCTTTGCAACTTCTGTAAAATTGAAAGTACACTAGAAAATTTCAGAAATACTCCCCCAGAAAATGAATTTGTCGTCGATAAAAAAGAACAAAAACCGACTGTTATTCAATTTGAAACTTTATAAAAGATGTACATACTTCACATTTTATTTTCCTTCCCATTTTTGCTCTACTATAATATAAATAGGTAAATAACATTAACTCTTTTTGAATCCATAATAAAAAAATCTTAAACAATGCACATCAAGTATTTCTCGAGGAGTAGTATAACTGTATGATTGTAAAGCAATTCTGAAGGGCGTCAAAAATGAATGTGGCTGAATTGACATAAAATGCCACATATATCGGGTCCGCGTAGCTCTTATCCAACACCTAGACATTGACAGAAGCGTCTGGAGCACCTGGCACAAAACTTCTGGCTACATAGCAAGACTTACTTCGAGAGCTTTGGAGGAAGTTACCGTTGCAATTGAATTATCTGCATGCTGTAGTTGAGCTCCTCTCTGTCGTGCTTTCATTCCCTCGTGTAACATCGCTTTAAGCTCATTCTCGTATTAGACTGAAACTCAGTTTCCACCTCGTTTTCATCGGGGTGCACAAAACTTCCCACTCAGTTCTGCTTTCTGTGTGTTGAAGAAGAGCAACGCTGTTGTTCACGTCCGGTACACCCGTTAATCCACTGGAAATAATGCTGTTGGAGGAAGAACATTTTTTATCATAACTGGAGCATCATGAGATGGTAAAACAATGGGAAACTTGCAACTCCGTATAGCAGAAGACGATGTGGGCAATAAGTTCTACTGAGATCATCTCTACGTCGACCCATTTTGACAGGAGTTATATTCGGGTGTTGGAAAGTCAAAGAACATTTATTTCGACCACTAGCTTTTGCTAAATTGACATTTTATAGACATGCTTGTTTTTGGCATTTTCTTTGACTTTTGAGCACTCGAATACGGCTCGTGTCAAAAATCAGTCAGTTTATGAAGAAAGAATTGATTGGTTATTACAAATCTGTTTGCAATCTTCAATACGAAAGATCTTGAAAATTAGTTAACCCAACCGTATCGAATAATCATCGCAAATATTCATGATTAGTTTTCGCAAGATTAGTCAGTCCGACCAATCGAATGGTTTGACCTTCTATATTTGAATCGTTGGAATTAACTTCTGATTCGTTGGAATTAACGATCGAATCGTTGGCACTACTATTTCAGTTGTAAGGAGAGTTTTAAGAATGATCGATTGGTTGGGTCAATTCATTTTTTGGTTTTGGCAGCTGATCTCTTCTTTCTGTGTAGAAATAGAAGTTGTTAAACTCAGATGGTGTACAAATAAGTTGTGTAGAAGTTCAACGCGGCAAACACATGTTGTGTCAAACTCTGCGATGTCAAACTATGCTGAGTACGAATTTTTCGTGCAATCTAGTGCTCCGAAAAGTTTTGTTAAAGTTTTGTGTTAAGAGTATTGGTACTGCGAAATATTAATGTTTACCAAATTCATTGATGGTTGAATTTCGTCATAACTACGTTACTTCAGTACGATTTCTCCGTGTGTTATTCTTGTCGTGTACCATTCCATCTTGCGGATTAAGGGTGTATGATACGTACAGTCCCGCCAAAAGTGAGTTTCAGAGACAATTTCGATCACTTTCCGATGCGATAAAATCGAAAAAAAATAGAGCATATAAAACGTGCTGAGAAGATTGATTTCGCATAATAATAATCCCAAAATGTTATAAACAAATTGGTAAAAAAACAATCGTTCAACAAACAATCAGTCAACCTAACTTTTTTCTAATGAAAATAATATGTTAATTTATTTGGATGCATACGAATTTTTACAGATTTTTTCTTTATTTTGACTTTGATTTTTTTTTCGAAAAATGCGCAGAATATAACAAATTTTGGACATGCGTTTTGCAAAAAAAAGTTGCGTGTAGTAGATGCTTTTATGCCGAACACATATCCAAAATCGTTATTTCGCGCGCGGTCCGTTTAATAATCTTGATACCGCTATGGAGAACTTGATAAGCAAATTTACTTACTATTTTATTTATTACTATTTTATTTACTAAAAAAATTTATTTACTAAATAAATTTATTTACTAAAGTAAATCTGTCGAAATGGTTAAACTATGTTTTACAAATCTAATTTATTGATAATTCTGTTAGTTTAATTACACGCAGAGTCACGGGTTTTTGTAATATTTATGCGTGATTATTATTTTATTGGATTTGAAAAAATTGCCGAAGCACTCGAATCTATACGATTAGTTTCTTCTCGTCGAGTGGTGATAGAGACTGAGAGTACACACTAACTGTAATTCAAGATAAAGCTTTACCTTTCGAAGTGCATGTAACAAACGGTCGTTTCCTTAAGGGTCTCTTCAGCAGAAACACGGGAGTGGATCGAGAAAAAGCCAGCTGTTGAAACCCAAATTCACGGTGTAAGAAAAATGATCGCGCCGTTTGTGTGATAGCAAATAGAGATAGACGCCGAAGATATCGTTTTCATTCGTTTATTCTTATTGGAAACTGGGCCATTAATCATCATGAAATTTAAACTCGATCTGTCTCACAGTGATTATTATCGTCTTGTTAATTTATAAATTCTAAGTCAAACATAAATGAGCAGAGAGAAAAGTGCAACATTTTATTACAGCCGACGGCTTTCCGCTATTAGATTTGAAAATACCCAACTGTTGTTCCTGTAACTAATGATAGTGGCTGTCACAACTATTTTTTTCTTGACATAATTAAAATGAAAGGATCGTCGATTAGAGAAAGTGAACATGATTGATAAAAATAATAATTTTTATGTTTAAAAAATGAATCGTTGCTACTTATAGTTGGTACAATCATCACGATATTCGTGTGAACATTTTTCTTTTTAAAATTATGAAATGTAAAGCATAAATTGCTGAAAAAAATTATCATGTAGATGTAAGAGAAGCGAAACATTCATTTCCGGTAGCGATCATCTAACGCAAGCAAACATAAATTCCTTTTGGCAACGATGTTCTTGATTTTTGAAACCCCAAGTAAGAAAATCATAAACAGTTAAAGGTTTTTGGAGGCTTGAAAATTATGAAATGGAAACCGGATACTTTTTTCAGAAATTCTTGGAAAAACTAGAGGTCGTTGGTCTAATTATACTTCTAGAGCTTTCAAATCTCTGAATTTTATACAAGAGGCCAAAATTTCATTACTTTCTTCTTTCATTTCGTTCCAGTCTTCTTCTCAGTCCAATCTCTATTCTAAGTGTCACGGGGCTTCAGGAATTTTCTCAGAAATCCTTGTAACCATTTTCCTTAATGACACAAGTAAAAACTACTTTACGTAATTCAGGGGACGTTTACTTGTTCGCTTAGATTGGACCCAGCGGATGTGAATCTCTGAAGACCGTCCTAATCCCTAGCAGAAATGGAATTGCTCGGGTACCTTGAATGAAAAAGATCCGAAGGAACGTTTCGTCATGGATGAAGCCGTCAGATACAAAGCTTCTGGCTTCTGGCAGAACCATTACTCCGACTTTCCCTTTATCATTGTCTTCGATGTTTTACTTTGCTCCGGTAGCTCAACCCCCATAACCAGCCGCGAAACCATTAAGCGTTTCAATCCTATTTAAGGTCATATATTATCGCGCTTCATATTTACAAAAAGGCGTTTCATCAGGAGGTAGTAATTTCTGTAGGGGTTTTTGAGGAGGAAGTAATTTCTGTAGGGTTAACATAGTTCTTAATTCAAAATTTAATAATCCGGATATAAAACTGAAAAAATTACAACATTAAAGCTCAAGAGTGCATGTGTTGTTGATTAACCATATGATAGTACTGATCTGTATTCCGAAATATGTTACATTTTGAATGAAAAAGACTTCTCAATTGAAATAGATTTAACTACACTGAATTTGAGGGCTTTATCGTTTTTAGTTTCTGGAAAATCTTGGGATAATAAGACGTCAGCTGTTTGAAAAAAAAAATTCCCGAATAACTTTCTAAAAGTCCTTTAATTCATTACCTGTAGTATTTAATTTAATTTTATTTAGTTTAATTTAGGAAGTTCTTTGTACATTTCATGTATAAAGAACTTTAATTTCTTCAAGAACTTAATTTTTTGGCTTTATTCTTGACTTAAAGTAATAAAATTCACATCAAAATGTCCCTTTGGTTGGAAATATATGGGGCATTCCACGTCAAATCAGCAGGCCCTGACCCTCACCCTTATCGATTTTGTTCATTTTTGAATATGATTCTATTACTGACCCATAAAGGCCTCGGAATTTTTTTCAGATTTTTTTACCACCAGTAAAATTCTTAAATCCTCGAAAAAAACCAATCCAATAACGCCGTTTTTTAAAATCTGAAAAAATTCACACTGATTCTCTGATTTAAAATATGATTTTTGAGCGCTATGCAATAATGCGATCTCAATATTTACTATTTTTTCCACATTTTATCTTTTATTTTTCAATTCGCAATTTGATTTTTAATTCTTTAAATCAGGATAACTTTCTTAAATATCAATGGATCTTTATTTCTCTGAATATGGTAGAATTACCAGAATGCCCGGAAAAAATTGATGTCGTTAAAAAAAATATCGCAAATGCATTTCGCAATTCAATACCGCTTGCATTGCGAAATACATTTGCGAAATTTTTTTCAACGATATCAATTGTTTTCAGGGATCCGGGTAATTCTACAATCTTAGATTTAGATTTAGATTTATTTATTTAAAGACCCTGGGATATTGAATCCCCTAAGGACCTGAGCAATACAGAAAAAACTTAGCAATACATAACAATAAGGCGACAGTTCAGACAGAGAAAACGAGTTGTACAAAAAACAGTCTTAAGCTAAATGGGGCGATACAGACAAGAAGAAAAGATGAGAGGTGACCAATATATACACTAGGCAGGCTCGACAACATCTTCAGAGAAATTGAGATCCATTGATATTTAAGAAAGTCTTCCTGGTCTAAAAAATTAAAAATCAAATTGCGACATGAAAAAAAAAAACAATATAAAATAGTAAATATTGGGATTACATTATCGCATGGCGTTCAAAAATCATATTTCGAATCATAGAATCAGTGTGAATTTATTCAGATTTTTAAAAACGGCGTTTTTGAAATAGGTTTTATGGAGGATTTAAAAATGTTGCTGGCGGTAAAAAAATCTGAAAAAAATGTCGAGGCCTTTCTGGGTCGGTAATAACATCATATTTAAAAAATGAACCAAATCGATGAGGGTGAGAGTCATGGCTTGCTAATTTGACGTGGGATGCCCCATATATATAAATCATCCTCATATTAGCTGTTTTATTATTGGTCTGAATAACTTCACTGCAATAAAAATCTACTTGCATTTTTGTGTACAAACACTGAATGTTTTTATAGATAAACTGATATACTGAAGTGGAATGTGAAATTGATTTATGATACAATCATCTCAGTAATTTACTTTGGGAGTTCTTCAATTTCGATAATTAGCGTTGATTTTATTTGCTATAAAAGTGTATTGATTTCATATCACATCTACACTGATTTCAATTGACAAGTTCTTGCATAAAATCTTCTGGTCTATTTTATATTAGTCACGAATTTGCACCAATATAAAATTCGTCGATCATACTATTTTTCTTCAACGTAATTTTCGTCACTTCAGAACATGTTTCTTCCGCGTAGAAAGGAATCCAAAGCGGCAGTACAAATAGGTGTCTGACACTGGTATCCAAATCACCACGAAAACAATCGAGTACAGATCCTCTTCTGTGTCCTAGCTGTGGAGAGGACAACTAACCCTCGCTGCATGTGCTGTACCATTGTCCCACCTACAGTAGAATTACGTATTCTACATCGCTCTGAGCTTTCCTGAAGCCCGATGGTATAAATTTGTCCGTTACTCTAGTGTTGGACTTCTGACATAAAGCATTGAATTTAAGAAAAAAAAACTGTTTCTCCTGATACATTAATTAAATTATTTAATTGGAGTGTTGGACTTCTGACATAAAGCATTGGATTTGAAAAAAAAACTGTTTCTCCTGATACATTAATTTAATTATTAAATTAAGCAATTCAATTAAGAGTCATTGGCGTGATGCGTTCTGAAAAACAATACTGATTATTATGGACCTTTCTCAGCAAGTTATGGGCGAAAATATATAAATTTATCGTGATCGTTAAAATATATTAATTTATCGTTCTCAATTGTGACAAATTTGGGACTTTATAAAGTCGTGAAACTCACAAAATTATTCTACTGAGCCTACACTTGGTTTTCCTAAGTTAGCACCGTTATACATTTGCCTACAAACTTGCAGCAGTGCAGAAATTTTTTTTTTTTGTTTTATCGCGATGAGAAAATAAATTTTGATTTTTAGAATGAAGGTATGACTTGTAATATTACAGAAAAAACCAAATGTTTTGTATAAAAAGTGTTCTAAAAAAGAAAATCTTATGTCCCAAGCAGGCATCATTGTAATATAAAAACATTTCAAATATCTTTAGGTGATAAATAATTATGGTAAATTTTTGCGAAGGAATAAAATATTCACATTCTTGCAGTAATTACGAATCATTCGAAATGGTCATTGTTTTATGGTAGGTAATAATATTCGGAAGAATGATTAATATATAATATTGAGGTCTAAAAAGTTTTTGTCTGGTTTATCCAGTTCCGGTGCATAGCAGCGATTTTCCGGTCCTTTTCATCCTTCCTTTTATCACTTCCTACCCGTACTTGGTTGAACTAACCGAACTTCCGGTGCATCCGCAGTCGGCTTATGAACACTGTACCGCATTCGCCGTGAGGAAAACTGCGGAAACCTTGTACCGATACAAGCAGTCGTACATTCTTCCGATTTTTCGGAGTTTACACGAATATAACTTAAGGATGTTTGATACGTACAGTCCCGTCAAAAGTGAGTTTCAGAGACAATTTCGATCAATTCCCGATGGGATAAAAAACGGAAAAAAATAATGCATATAAAACGTGTTGAAAAGATTGATTCCGCATAATAATTATCCCAAAATGTTATTAACGAATTGGTGAAAAAAACAATTGTTCAACAAACAATCAGGCAACCTAACTTTCTTTCTAATGGAAATGATATGTTAATTTATATGAATGCATACGAATTTTTTTAGATTGTCTTTATTTTGATTTTGATTTTTTTTATTTCAAAAAATGTGCGCGAAATAACGAATTTTGGATATGCGTTCGGCATAAAACCATCTACTACACTCAAGATGTTTTTGCAAAACGCATATCCAAAATTTGTTATATTCCGCGCATTTTTCAAAATAAAAAAAATCGAAATCAAAATCAAAATAAATAAATCTGAAATAATTCGTATGCATTCAAATAAATTAAAATATCATTTTCATTAGAAAAGAAAGTCGTCTTGAGGAAGTCTTACGACGCTCATGAGAGAAGTTCGTTGGCGCTCTATTAGTAGAAGTAATTCGAATTTTTTATGGAACTTCAGTCAAGCGAAAAGCATTGAGCAAAAAGAATTTTTTGAAAAAGAAAAGATGAACGTTGTTGGTGCTGTAGCCGAATTATGATAATGAGTTGATCGGTTGTCGGTGAGGTTAAAGGATTCATAATTCTTCTGTTTAAACGTGTCGACTCTGCTTAGTTCAGTAAAAAACACTATACAGTAAAAAAAAAAAATGTTTAATAAATTCCTAAAGGGTGATTCACTATAAAAAATTGTACGATAAATTCCTTAATTGGTAACTGTTATTTCGGCTATGGTAGTTGTGTATGATTTTATAACTCGATGCGATGAGTTTTATCAATAGAAACTACAAAAACCGTCAACGGTATCAGGATATTAGTTGATAACAAGAAGATTGATCTTTGACAGCAAAAAAACGATTTAATTAACATACATAAAGCGTATGTATAATATGAGGAGAATAGTTTCTATAAAATTCGATTTTAGTAGTACATTGTGAATTTATTGACATTACATACATTTATCGTTGTAACATTTGTATTTACATTAGTTTTGATTCGTTGCCATGTATTGCCAATTGGCCATCGACCGCGGTCCTTCAGCCTGAATTTTCTGTATTATTTTGCTGTCTTATATTATGTTACGTTAAAACATGGGTCTCTCCCTTTTTTATTATAAACTTTTTATTCGTTTGCCATTGTTTCAAGGTGTTGATATGTTGTGTGTGTGGGGTCGATTTTAAATTACATTAAGAAAGATATTTGATAAAGCCCATTGCATCGAGGTAAAAAAAACATACACAACTACCATAGCCGAAACAACAGTCACCAATTCATGAATTTATTTCATTATTCTTTATAGTGAGTAATAAAAATACTTGAGAGAACCCAGACCAGATTCAAAACCTTTAAATAAAACATTATTAATTCTCTAACCTGGCCGTCATTAGCCGACAACTCATTAACTCAGAAAATAAGGATGTCGCTAATAATCAAATGATAATAGGTAAAACTTTCTATACATAAAAAATGTTCTATCTCTGACACATTGAAAATGAGGATCTTCGAGAAATCGTATGTAGGTTTCTTTTTTAAATCCCGACTGTCCCTCTGGGATAAAAAAGACGGCAGTTATGCGTTTCACGGCGATCAGCTGATTTTAGCGATTTTTTTGTAGCCAATGTTCTCGAAAACGGTAAATAATTACTTAACCAAGTTTTGTACGTCGCTTATATCACTAGCGCCCAACGTCTTTTTCCATAAATTGAAGTAATAAGTTGTTGATTCACTTAGATAATTATGTTGTGTAAATAGTGCAAAAAGCCTATTTGAATAAATCGAAATGTCACAAGATGGCCGCCATTATCGTGCTGTAGTATAACTCACTCCACAGCGCATATCGCAAAGTTTTTACTTTAAAAAGGATGAAATAAAAATAATTTTACAAATATTAAAACACTTCCGATTAAAAAATAAGCTTAATTAACAAATAGACGCGGTAAATGAAAAATGGTGGAATAATTAAATAACATATCTTATTATAGCCGGAAGATTCTTTCGTCATCATTATATAATAATATGATATTTTATTTAATTATTTCACCATTTTTTATTTACCGCGTTTGTTTATTAATTAAGCTTATTTTTTCATGCAAAGGCGAGTGGGCTACTAATAGTAAGCTACTTTTTACTTAGATTCGTCTGTACTTTTATTGAGAGCTCAACATCACAGAAAAGACGTTCCATTGATTCTTTTCAATCTTTGGTCACACACCGAATTTGCAATACTAACTTTTAAACTATGAAGAATGCATGAAAACGAATGCAGATATATTTTAAAACTTTTAAAATATATCTGAAAATAGCTCATTGTGTCTCATAAATGGACCGTGTAAGAGAGACCAATGAGTCAATACCCGAAAAAGATGGGGAAGATGGAGCGAACGCGAAACATTCTCCACTTTTATTTTGTTTTTCTATTATTCCATTATTATTTGATACGCCACTTAAACTATATATATATTTCAGGCTGTCAACAGTACATTCTACTCGAACTGTCCACTACTTGCAATATACCCTTCCTTTCATCACCATTAAATAAATAATTCATTTAATGGCCGGCCTAATAGTATTTTCTTTAAGCGAAACAGACTCTATTTGATTGAAATAAAATTTCATATTATGGAAATAGACTCTATTTGATTGAAATGAGATTCCATTCATTCCAAATACACCCCATAATTGATTCAAATAAATTCATCAGACCCATTTCTCTGGATGTGGTTATGACCTCAAAATTCATTTTTTATTTAATTACAATTTTGTTATTAAGACCCGGAAACCTGGCCAATTGAATCGGACAAGAGCTATTTGTCTTCGTTGCAATTTGTACTATTACGATTTCTCTCAATATTGTAGCCCATTCTCCCTGATATTTTTTAAATAAGTGCAGGCTCATCGCTGCGAGTGCAATTCGAATCGTAGAGTGCACGTTGCAGTTTCTAATGAAATAACGAATGTCCATTAATGGAAAATAATTTTCCATCAGAATAATGTACATTAACGAATCAAACTTTCGAAATCATAGCAACTTTTTCGGTTGCGAAATCTCCCAGCTCATCATGAGGGCTCCGAACGTGAGGGTGCATTCTAAAGAGTCCATTTCGTCCTTCTCACATTATTACAGGGACATCAATTTCACAATTCCGGATCCCATTATTGGATTCCATGACCGATAATTCTCGCCCCATGAGTTCGTGTTCTCTTCTCTGAATATATGTATATAAATTAGTTTGTAATTCGTCCAGGAAAATTAAATAGAAAATTCATTCATAGAGATTGGATATCGTTTCGGGATCGTAACGTTAATGAGATATTGGATATTGGTGGTTGGTCGGAGTTAATTAGGAAATTCGAGATCCTCCTTGTGCCAATTATCGAACGACTACTTTCGCTAGATTAGACAACAAGCTTGAACCATATTTACATGAAATATAGCAAGAATTATATCAAATCTTTTTTTCCCGATTGTACAAAATGTTCACTATTCGAATTCAGGGAAGATTTCAGATGTTTACAACCGTAAGGAGGTAATTGAATTATTATCTTTAATAGGCTACGTTTGAATCCCGTTTGTACCTCATTAAACAATAAGTTTGTACCGAATTTATCTGAGGTAAAAAAAAATACCTTGCACATTGTTTCCTCATTATATATTGCTTTTTACAAAGCTACCTTTATGGAGAAGTATGGTTATCGATGTTGGCTTCCTCACAGAGAAAGAGTTCAAAAAAGCAACAACCTTAGCAGATGAACCAACCACGAAACCAACCGAAATCCAACCCAAGTCGGCTTCAAATATGAAAACAACCATTATTTTGGCGAAACCAACCATCCACCAACTTTGCTGTCGGTTGGTCGATGGTTGGTTTCTCCAAAATGCTGGTTGTTTCCATGTTCGAAACAGACTGAGTTCGTCTTGGGTTGAATTTCGGTTGAACCGAACTGTTAGGGAAATAATGAGCGAGCAATATGTAACGTTCTAGTTTGCATTCTTTGTTTTTAATCCATAGATGAACTGGGCTGAGTTTTATTTAGTTTCCATACTAAATTTGGGCTCCATATGATATGAAGTGAATTTTTTTCATAATTTGAAATTCCATAAAATCAAAGATCTTTACGTTTTGTCACTGAATTATATGTCTATAATGATTGAATACTCTTTACATACTAAATTTGGGTTTGATATGTCAAGTTTTGCAAAAGCTAATGCGATTAAGTTACTTTTTTGAAAATCCAAAATTTCATAAAATCGAAATTGTTGACTGTTCGTCACTTACTGATAACTATCATTACTGCGTATTATATTGTCCATATCTCAAATGTCCGATTCATATCTGACGGTTAGCCGCAGTTAATGTAACACCGTTATTTTTTTGAATTATTAAAAAATTTGTAAAACGAATCATTTTATATTGTTTGCAACTCAATTTTATATTCATTATGGCTGACAATTAATTGACTTACATACTAAATTTGTGCTCGATAACTCACATAAGATTTTTGTGTCAAACCTAATGTCATAACGTTATTTTTTTGAAAAATTCAACATTCCATAGAATCTGAAACATCTGACCGGTTCGAGCCAAATCAAATACCAAGCAACATAAGTGCACATAATCTTATGAAGAACTATTTAGGATAATAGACGAATGTTTACGGAAGTTAGAGGGACCACGCCCTTTTTTCAAAAAGGTCATAAAGTTAGGAAATTAAAATTTTTGCATACATTCAGTCAATAATTTAAAAAATCAAAGAGGGCCTGCTACTCTAGTTGTGTGTCATATTTGAACGCGATAGCTGAAGAGGTTCTTGAGTTATCAGTGTTTGAGTTTTCGAAGTTGTGTGTAAAAATGTCCAAAAATTGGTGACTAAAATGTCCTTTTTTGGAAATTTTTGACCATTTTGTGAGATTCGACATTGGCTTGTATTTTGCTTCCTCTATAAGGAATCGAAATGAAACTTTCTAGTGCAATCAAGTATTTACATATAAAAATAAATTAGCTTTTAGAAAAAACTGAACATTTCTTGGTGTGTCTGCTATGGCTGCTTTGAAGCCAAGGAAGATTTCAGATGTTCACGTCGGTGACACAAAGATTGAGATATACTGTTTGACGTGGCAACCTTTGCTTTGCCTCTGTGTACCGAGATTTACGCTCGGCGTAAGATTGAAAGTCATTCGGGAAGAATAAAGGAGAATGCTAAATTTTGTAGCTGAAAGATACAGGAGACAACGGTGGCAAGGCTTTAAGACGATATGCTACAGTGATTCAGCCGCTATGAGTGCGAGTAAGACAGCGCTGCAAATCAAGAGAAAAACGTGTAGCAGCTTCTCTAAAGCTTGGAATATTCGAGAAAACCGTTTTGTACGTAGTCCAATTTGAGACGGCAATACGAATGTTATTCAACCGAAGAAACAACCATTGTGAGAAATGCAATATTCTCGCAAGCAGCAGACGAATTGTGTTCTGGAATTATTCATTGTAGATAAAGAAAATTATTTTTTCTTTGTCAAATTTTCTTTTTGCCAACTTTGACGATACTCTGCAAACATTTTCCTAAGTATGTATTATAAAGTTTTGTCCAAATTTGTCAATAGATTAATATAATTTAATTACGTTCCAGTTGCTTTACTCAGCCAAATCGATTTACGGTGATCATTTTTTTTTATGGAACAGATACAACATTAAATAAAAATGTATGAGTCTTATATTGCGTTTTATTTTAAGTGCAGAAATCCCATGTACTTCAGACCGTATAAAAGGGTATACGGATACAATTTATAGAGTTATGGGAGATGCGTCGTCAGTGGATCGTTTAATGAAAAACTGTTTGAAATGTTTTGAAACGAGTTTCTAAATTAATTGCAAGAAACGTCCATCCGTGTAATTTATTGGAGTCGTTAAAGCAGTAGTCTCGTAATTTGCACGATTTTCACGTCCTGATCGAGATATTTTGTTTATAGTAAAACAAAATTAAACTCATGTAATTGCAAAATTCGTCAAAAAATTATTTCATCGCACTAGTATGGTAAAGTCCTATTATTTGAATGTAAACCTCTTTTCATCATTATAATGTGCATATGAGATTTCCACGGTAGGAATTATTTATGAATGTCAGAAAATATATAAAGAGGGATTCACCCCTTGCTTTATTGATAAAACGAACGTAACCAAATGAATTCTTTTATCTAAATCAATTTATCCATTTCGAACAATTGTCCTTTACACGAATTCTATGAATCATTTTTATTTATTGTAAAGTTTATCTTTCGGGATATAGTATGTATATTAAATCTGATTCCGACTGCAGTAAAGATCCGTTTAGAAAAAGGTATAATCAGCTTTATTCGTATATGTATTGATCAAATTAATTCGCTCAGATAAATTCATTCATTTGTCAATTGAAATCAATTTATTCAGATCAAATAATCTTTCTCTCGTAGGAATTAAACATTTATTTTCATCAGTTGTGAAGCTTTTAATCCGGGATATGGGGTGCATATTGAGTTTCATTCTGACAGTAGAAATACCCTATATGTGCAGACCATATATAGAGAGGAGAGTAAGCATATATATAGGTATAGGTTTTATGCGCGACGATACGAGGTTATCGTACGTAGTACCTGGAGTAAAGAGATGACAGAGGGCCGGGTCAAGGGGTGTTTGTGAGCTAGGCTTTGTATACATAATACCACTCTCGCTGAGGGATGGAAATCATCGTTGCAGGCCATGGCCCCGACAGCGGGAGCAAAGCTTCTACATCCATCCACTAGGCTACGAGCACGTACATACGTAGTTACGTGTAATGCCTAGAACACTTGAAACTTACTGCTACGTAACCGGTCCATCCTGGCTCACCTGTCCACTTACGTTATATATGTACATTTGCAAGTACTTATGTTTCTGTCGACGTTACGCAACTGTATATACAGTTCTTAATAATCGAATCTGTTCCAGGATTGTGTGTCTACCATTCGCAATGATCAATCGTACAAATAACGTATATTCACACTTTGCCTTCACTCATAGAAGTACATCATGCTATAAGAGAGGAGGCAGCTTTTTTATCCTGCACATTTCTTGTCACCACAGCGCAGATCCACCACATGCGTTTCTCCAAAGTGCCGATAGTACACGCCAGTTTGCCCTCACATTTCTAATCTTCACGCGATTCTTCCTACACATGTCGTTCCTACATATTTTAATCCAACACATTCTTTACTACTCAATGCGATACCCCACAGGAGCAATACAAGATGTTTCAGTCCCACACAGCCGATCCAACAAAACCTTATGACTTTAGTACCACGACTAAAATCATAAAATTTCATACGAGCAACTCTATATTTAAAGATTTATATTGCATTATTTAGTGGAACGCTTTTCATATTGAATTTGGTATTTATTATATGTCAAAATTTTGTAATTACTTTCAAATGTTAATAATAAATATTCCCGTATCAATTTGTAGCATTTTCGTGTTAGTTTTTATAATTTATATCCGGGAATATTTAACACTAGAAGCTAATATTCATTTACACCTACGTACACCTAAAATAAAATAATATAAATAAGCGAAAAAAGAATTAAACAACAGAGAACATTTTATTACACAAATACTTGTTATAACTACCAAATAATTACCATAATTATTTTTATTGTTACCGTTATTATGATTATGATTATGATATTATGATGAAAATAGTTGCATGGATTAAAAATGAATAGTTGTCACTTTATAGTTCACAGTACGATTTATCTAAATCATGGCCGTAGCGACTGAATAAGACTTTTAAAACAATATTTACATAAAACAATTTATCATTTTTATTTTATTCCCTGGTCACTATTTCTTTTACTTCTATTTTATTCGATGGGCCAATAAAATTGAGTTATGTTCGAATAGACTTTTGTAATATCCGGAGATATTTGGCCGTCTATTTGGTATTTTTATTGGCTCGCTATTGTGTTTTCAAATTTATTAATATTGTAAGACGCACCATGAAATACCTGTATTTGCATGTCGGTGTCGTATTAGATGGGAAAGATCCAACTTTAACTTGAAAAGAAAAAAGTCTCCGGGACTTTCGCTTGGTTGGACATCAGGCTCGCTGGTTGCTGCATTTCCGCTACTGCAGCATCCGCACCGAGGAAGGGTCACGATGGCGCTACATGCAGATGAGCCTGACGATCTCCTTCTCTCTTTCTCCATCTTCAATATATCCCACCGTGTGCACTGGATAGCCGTGCAGCTTTGCCTTTTCTCCTCACTCACTCTCTCTTTCTCTCCCTCTCTCTATCTCTCTATTCCCTTGTGTAATTATAAATACCGCCTGAAAGTTTATAAAACTTTTCATTTTTTTTGCATACTGTGCTAGTTGTCGGGAGTGTAAAAGTCTAATGAATTATTCATCGTCACGAAAGGCCAGCGAAGAGCCACGAAAAGGTCTGGAGACCCTCTCAGTATTAACGCATTCTAGGAATTGTGGTAGCTTAAAAGAGATCATTTTTCTTCACCGTTTCACGCGCTTATGTAAATGTAGGTTTCCAGACCTTCCTTTTTTCAAACTCTTTTTAATGCTTAACGCCGATTTCATAGATTTTCTTTTCCTCAATTTGTCTTGTTACCGGCATTAGCAATACAGGGTTTCATCATTCATGTTTTTTGTCTTATCATTCAGAATATTTGGATCAACAATTTCTGATAATCCATTTTTATGAATTATGAAGATGTATATTTAATAAGTAAATGTCGAGAATCATTATTTATACCAATATCCGCTATGTTATTAACTTTGCTTCTCAAAATAAACAACTTTCACTAATTATTGTTCAGAGATGAATATTTGTATGCCTCTTTCATTATTATAAATGACTCGAAGTAATTATTCTTTTATGATAAATGTTAATGTATTGTAGGAGGAACATTGTATAAAAATTCGAGCAAGAAAATATTTTTCATAATTTTTCGTCATATGAGTTAACTACTTTAGTTATACTTGATATCTATATTTACAAATATACGCTCAATTAATATTTTTTATAAACGAGATCTTTTTTATCATTTTTCTAATTATCAGTTCCTTCTGAATGAAGATACTTTTTGGATTTTGGTCCATCATATTGGATCTTCTATTTTGACAAAGTTTTATACCAATTCATTTGATATTTTGCTATTGTTATCCTTGGTTTCGTTTTCATGTATGCAGTAGTTTTCAATCACAGCCTAGATTAGGCAGAATATTTGCATTGTCGTATACCATCCGACGAAACTGACATCTATTGGTTCGGAAAATGAATGCATGAATTGATGAAATATCGACTGCTACATAGCAATACCGCTTACACTTCGTTCGTCCCAGCAGGCATGTTTTTCTGTTTGTTCATGTTAGGTAAGGGTCAAAATAGTGAATGACCAAAATAGTAAATGATTAAAATAGCGAATTTCAAAATAAGGAACGTCTAAATAAAAAATGTCCATCATTACGAAATTCGCGATTTTAGCTATTTGCTATTTTTACCAATCGCTATTTTAATTGAATGTTAATAAGATGGAGGTAAAAATAGCGAATTTTTAAAATAGCGAATGGCTAGAATAGCGAATTTCATGAGGATGGCTCTTCTAGATTCAGACGTTCCTTATTTTGAAATTCACTATTTCAACCATTCACCATTTCGGTCATTCGCTTTTTTTACCCCTACCCGTCCATGTTGAATTCCACCAATGTTTAAGACTTTTTTCCCATTTGCCCCTTACATATCTCTGTTAATTTTCTAGTGAAGCAAATGACGAATGTAGGCTATGGTCGATATCATATCTCTTCATGTACTAATTAATCGATCACTGCGACACCAAGCATTTCAGCTGCTAGAGCAAATTATTACCAGCGACAACAAAAAATATGCTGTGACCCCAGATTATTGAAATTTCACGTTGCTTCTCCGTTAATTTTTAGCTTACCTGAAAATTTTGTTATTTTTTCTTTCATTATTATGTTTAGCTCACCATAAAGAAAACATTGTTGTGTGATTAATTGCGCTATCACTAATTTCTAACCAACTTGGGCAATATTTGATACCTAAACTCGTACTAGAACGGGAATACTAATTAAAAAAATAAAAATCTAAAAGATTCAAAATCCTATAACCTTAAAATGGTTGAATCGATTTCCACAAAACTTTGTACCAATTATCCGTCTGCAATAGTACATTCGTGGATTAAATTTGAGCTCAATGTTTGGAAAAATATTGTTTTCCAAACAATATTTTGGTTACAGCGTGATATGTGATTTTATAAAATATACAAAATATCTTAATTTTTTACCCTCTCGACGGATTTGCGTCAAATTTGAACTTGGCTGTTTTAACTGACACTTTACTTGTGTACGAAATTTTAGGCATATATCTTGAAAACTGTGGATGCTATCGTGCTAACAAGAATCCGAACACACAGAGAAAATTTTTTTTCCGAAATTTTTTATTGGCACTATCATGAAGAGCAACCCTTAAGACACAATGTTAAGCTGTTTCGAATTATTTTGCACATTGTGTAACCGAATGAAAAGAGCTCGAAGTCAGTTGTAAAAAGAGGCTCTTGCCGGCTCTAATGACTTTAGTGGCTCAAGTGTGTTGAATATAATGATGAGATGGTCGTTAAAATTTGTGTACAAAGTACAACTACTTGACGTACAACTCGTACATTATTTGGATTTTTCCCGCTTTTGTGAGGCTTGGAAAAAAAATCAAAGTAATTGTGCCAAAACTCCCATGTTATTCAAATGGGAGAATGTTTGTGTTTACATGCACGTTTTCCTGTTAAGATAGAGCTCTCAAATTTTAACCAGATTTCTTAAAATTTATTTTAACAAAATGAAGGGGCGTCTCGGACAAAATCGCTCAATATCGAAATTAACAACCACCCTAATACACATACACATACATTTGGCACAAATCACTTTTCTCAGCGTTTTAGAGCATTTGTATACTAGTCCATTGCGGAAATTAGTGTGAATGAAACAAAACATTTTGAGATGAATGAAATAAAAAAATTGAGATGAACAATAAAAAAAAATCACTTTGAGATAAGCAAAATATAAATATTTACGCTCTTATGTAAATTTTATTATGCGAGCTTTCGGTCATGAGCCAAACTTGTCTGAATGTGGGCTATGTTACTTAGGGAGTTCATCGAATATCTTGATCTACTTGCTGCCGCGATCCCTCGCTCAGTAACTCGACCCTTTTTCCATCTTTTTCCCTCGACTTTCTTTCCTCCATCCATCCTCTTCTCTCCCTGGGTGCAGCATAACCGGAGATTAAGCTCGACAATGTGTATTCTGAACTCGGCTGTTCTGTTGCTCCAATCGAGATGCTGAGCTCGGCCCGATGCGAGATGTCCTGATAGAGCAGAACCTCATTCACGTTTTGAATTTTTTTTCCGAGGGCTTTTTTTAGCACCTATTAGGTGGGACCGGGGCGTAATATTATGACTTCCTGGTAGTTTGTTATCAAATAAATTTTACGTGAATATCCTGTAAGTGACGCTGCATTTCAAATTATTCACATTTTTCCTACATTCTTAGATGTTTATACGGCAAGCAAACCAAAGATGAAGAGTTGTGGTTTGAAACTCTACAAGATTTTCCCAGTTATCTACAAGTCACCACATGTATAAACGCTGGAAGAATATCAGTGGTCATATAATATTCTCATAAATTCCTAAAAATTAGTGTGATCCTCAAGAATTTTTATATTTCAGATTTATGTCGCTTGGAAATCTTTTTATTACTGGGTTATAGAGCTCTTTTCCACCTATGGGCCAGTCGGAAACTCTGGAATAATGAAGAGACATTATGACACGTGTCTGGGAAAGGTTTTAAATTATAATACAAATTAGTTACAGCAAATTAAATAGCAGACATTAAAATGTATTATTATTTTTTATTATTGTTTCATTTCGCTCCATTCTACATATGGACCAGCAGGAAACTCGTGGATGATGGAGAAACATTATGAAACCCGTCTAGGAAAATGCAACATTTTAAATTAAGATACAAATTAGTTACAACAAATTACACAGCAGAAAAGAACATTTATTACATCAGCCTCTGTAATATAACATTTTTGAAGCGTGTAAGGGGGATGTTTTTACATCATTGGCGGATCAATGTTTACTGTTACAGCCCCCTCGTATTGGCTGAGAGACAAAGGATATATATTTACTTGTAAAATTTTGGGAAAAGGATGAGAACCGAATTACTTACCATAGTAAAAATGCCGTTGATATATATTCGAGCCCTTCGGAAACTTCTGCAGCAGTACTACATAAATAAATAAATCCAAACTCAAAAACTTCGTTCCGTTGAAAAATGAGGTTTATATCCGTTGACCCACCCAGTGCATAAACATTCATGCACTGGGCGGGTCAACGGATATTTGACATGTAACAACGGTAACATTACCATGTGTGGAATTCTTCGATAATTCAGCAAAATTAGCTCGGAGAATCACTTGATAATAGGCGCCCAGCGACTGCTTATTACAAAATAGGGCGCCAGGTCCTGTCAATTTGCTGTTCCTCTCGCCGTATCCCTCACCCCAAAAATAGGTAACCCTCCAAGCACCACTGTAGGCCTCGAAAAAGCGCCTTGCAGTCGGTGGTCGATAAGTAGAGACATTTGAGAAAACCGTAGCATAGAAAGGCCTTCCGCTAATTCGCAGACGAGGGAAAGCTCCACGCAAACTCAAGAACGCACACGGAAAAAACGACTTAGTTACACGAACAAAAAAAAAAATTATTGACCCAACCAACTATCTTAGTGCTCTCGGCGAAAGATAAAAAAATTGTTGGGTCAACTACTTTTAGTTGGTTAGCTCGGTAATCGTCGGGGCAACTAACTTCTTAGTTGGGGCAGCAATGTTGATCCAACAATTTTTCAACAGCTGGCTCAACTAAGTAGTTAGTTGCCCCGACGATTGCCGGGCTAACCTACTAAAAGTAGTAGACCCAACTAATTTTTCATCTGTCGCAGAGCACTAAGATGGTTTGGTCAACTATTCTTTCTTACTGCAACTAAGTCTCTTTTTCCAAGCATAATCCATATACAAGTTTCACACAACATGAGGGAGCTCTCTTGCGGAGATATTACATCGAGAAAACAGATTTCTATGCTGTATGCGAAATTGTCACTTATAGATATTAAGAAATATAGAACAATACTGCAATCAAGCAAGCGTCCAACAAGTTACATGACAATAAAATCGCTGGAATTAGTTCTAGTTAATAATTAATAGGTTGGAAAAATTTGAATGATTAATTGCGAAAGGTCCAGCTTCTAGGCATCTGCAACAATTTACTTGTCGATGAACTGATCCCAATTATTTGATTATTTCACAGTCTTTCGACAAGCTACAGAACAATACATAGATGGAAGTTAATCAAACAGCTCAAGTGAGTGTTGCAATAAGTAACTTGTTACAAAGACTTGAAATATGGACTTTGCGTATTGAATTATTCGAATTTTCGCAACTTGTTATCATCAACATATTGTTGGTTAAGCTTACCAACAATATGTTGATAATAAATTGCTGGTAAAGTTTACCGACAATATGTGATAATATTACGTGTACGGCATACAGGCTAGAGCGCGTATTTACACGTTGAAACCTGTTATACCGTGCACGTGTTCGTATGCTGACCGGAAGCAGAAATATTTTCATCGGCATGCAATGTCGGCGGCATCGACATGGTGGTCTTTTGTCTACTTTGCACGGAATACACTTTTAACTTTACGGAAATCACAGTTAATCAATAACCGGAGACTGATAAACGCCGCGCACTGCGATACACTTCTGATAGCACATGTCTACGCGATTTCTGAAAAAAACAAATAGCGGCTGACAGGATATAAGATCGCCAGGATTGGGTTCTCAGCAACAATAATTGGTGCGGCAACGATTTTAGTTGGCTGTGTGACATCGCGCCAACGTTCGTTACACTGACAAACTATAGTTGGTTACGGTACCAATAACATTGGTTGCCAAACACTGTACCATCCTGAATACGATTTTGATAGTTGGGCCAAGCAATCAGGTTTGTTATATTTGCTATTCAAGTCAACTAACTTTTCATAGTGGACGGAAGTGATGCAAGGTTGCCGTATTGACGAAGCCGATAGTTATGGTAACTAACTTATGACCAAGTAACAAACTATTAGTTGCCTCAACTAAGTATTTTTTTCCGTGTGGCAATAATCACTGAAAATGAGGGCAGTAAAATTTAGAAGATGCATGTAGCACAAAGAGCGATAACAGCACGAAAAAACTTGTGGTTGGATCAACCAATAACTTGGTTGGATCAACGAATGACTTGGTTCGTCTAACCAATATTTCGTTGGTCTGATCAAAACTTGGTTGGCCAACGAGAACTTGATTAGCCGAATCAATACTTTGGTTGGTGCATACATAACCTGGGTTGGCGCATATTTAACTTTGGTTAGCGCATATATAACCATAGCTGATACAACCAAGCCTTTTTTCCGTGTGCCAAAAACATTTTTCTGCAAATGTCCTGGAGGATTTGCTGCGTCAGAACCTCTGCCCAGCCTGAGCGTTAGTTTGTTTGCAAACTTCTGGAGAATTTCTCTCGTCTGAAACTTCGCCTGGCCCGAACATTCATTTTTCTAAATGTAAAATCAACAAATTGCTACGGCCACCAGAATGTACCTCAAACATTGGTGACATGTACGAATTCTGTTGTTGACTGAGTGAAAATGAATTTAACTACATTTAAGAATAATTAAATTTTCGTCCATTGAATCATCTTTAGTTTGCAGTTTTATTAAAAAAATGATATTACTTAGGTCCTGCGTATCTATTGCATAGTTGTGTCTTTAAATCTCAGAAAACGAAAAACAAAACTCTTGAGAATTAATCACAATATTAAGTAAGCCGTGACAAGGCCTTTGAATGTGCTAGTTTCTTTTATAATGGATTTTCTTAATTGAACCACTCCGTCTAAAGAAAAATAAAATAAAATATGAAGTTAAATTGTTGGAACAACAATATGAAGGATCACCGACCACATCCGAGAGTTCGAAGGTCAGACCCAGGTCGAATCAATATGTATTGCCCCATGTTAAAGATACGGGCTCATAAATCACATCTTGGTAGCTTTTTCATAGAAAAACGTATTTACATGTATTATTTCTTATATTTTGCATCTAATCTATTCCAAATTATGATTTACAGTATTGATCGTAGTGTCTTTTTTCGTTATTAATATTTTATTTCATGTATTAGTTCTCATAATTACCATTATAACACTATTTGTTCATATTCGACATTGCGTTAGTATAGTAAAGCTACAATCCCCATAAACACAAAATCAACGTCAAAATATCGCTTATATTTTGTGTTTCCTTGAGGAGCGTGTTCGTTGAAGAGGATAGACTCGGCAGGGGACGCGGTGCGATCGCACGAAAATGTGCCATAGAAACGCAACACAAGCTTAGGAAATCTGGATGGCGAACTGTTCAATGGATTATTGTTAATTAACGGTGAAGAACAAGTACCTTAATTTTGTCACAGATCATCCTGAATATATTCTTCATAGTTTGCATTGATTTGGCCTCCGTATTACTTATCCTTAGAAATATAAAAATTCATCGTTCATTTTCAATCTGCTATGATAAGCAATCTAAAATAGTATAAATTGAACAATTTTATTTCTCCACAACCATAAAGATAAACTTATTCAAACTTTGCAGTTCAACTTAGGTCCTCCACATCAAAGTGAATCTAAAAAAATCGGCATCTTTCTCTTATTACTGTTCTTACGCTTGATTACGCTTCAAAAGTGAGTTTCAGAGACAATTTCGATCACTTCCCGATGGGATAAAAATCGGAAAAAAATAATGCGTATAAAACGTGCTGAAAAGATTGATTTCGCATAATAATAGTCCCAAAATGTTATTAACATTTGCAAAAAAATCTTGAGTTTAGTAGATGGTTTTATGCCGAACACATATTCAAAATTCGTTATTCCGCGCACATTTTTGATAATTAAAAAAATAAAAATCAGAATAAAGAAAAAAATCTGAAAAAATTCGTATGCATTCAAATAAATTAACAGATCATTTTCATTAGAAAAAAAGTTAGGTTAACTGATAGTTTGTTAAACAATTGTTTTTTTTACTAATTTGTTAATAACATTTTCGGATTGTTATTATGTAAAATCAATCTTTTCAGCACCTTTTATATGCATTATTTTTTTCCGATTTTATTCCCATCGGAAAATGATCGAAATTGTCTCTGAAACTCACTTTTGGCGGGACTGTACGTATATTTTACATCCTTAATATTTTTGATTGATCGTTAATTCTTCTGAAATAATATCTGAATTTAATACCTGAAAATGAATTGATTATGAAGTTTATTACATAGGGTGCGATCGCCGCTTCCAAAAGCTTTATTAAAACTCTGATTACACAATCGACACATTGCCACATAATTCCCGCTTTTAAAAATCCCTCAGAAAATGAAATAAACTCTCACCTTATCATCCCTCCTCGAAAACTTAGTTACCCCCCGGCAATAAAATTAATCTTCAGCAGATCATCATCATATCATATCCATTATCATTGTACGCTCCCATTTATAACGAGCAATTGTCGGAAAGTACAGCCAGTAACTCGGAAACTACGTGAAACACAGTTTCAAGGAATTGTCACCGTCTTAGGACAAACTGTGCAGCGATAAAGGTAAGAGAAGGCAGGCGGGCGAAAAGTACTCGATCTAGCTCGTGCATTTTCTCCCTCTAGTTGCTACACCTCACGAACTCCGTTTCAATCTGTCGCGGGGAGGAGAAAGGGGCGAGATAGACGGAGGGCGATAAATGACGAGACCATTTTCACAAACGTTTGAGAAGCAGAGAAGTGGAACATTTTTTTCCGAGGACTTCACGATTCTAAAAACGTTCTGGCTTACAAACGAGATTTGTTTTGAAAACCCTATCTCTCATTTCTTTATTTCTACCCTGTCTTGAGCTCCCTTATCTTTGGACTCCAATAGTCTTCGTTGCTTGAGAGATTTCCGACGAGCCTTTGTGTTACAAATCGTTCAGGTTGTCACGTCCTATTTGATAATGTGAAACCCAAATCTCCTGACTGTGTCAAGCCTCCTCTTTCGTTCTCCGGTTCGTCTCTGAGCATCTCCTTCGAACATCCACCGATTTCTTCGACAGGATCACATTAAAATTCTACTCAGACCTTCATCCGATGCTTTCTCCTCCTATCTACCTGCTTGAAGTAATGTCACCATCAATTCCAGACTGCATAAACTGTACAGGGGAAAATCTTTGATAAGGATTTTTGCCGCTGCGGTGAATAACTAAGTTAGAGTTCAAACAAACTCGGGACATTGCTCATGCAAAGGCAATGGTGATGGAGTTTCGTTTTGTCGAAATTTGACTGTATACTGAGGCTTAAAACGAGGATGCAAAGTACAACCTTGCACATTGCTTTCTCATTATTTGTCGCTAGTTCTACTTTGCATCATTATTCAAAATGAATAGATAAACATGGTCAAGTATTATCTTATTCGCAAACTAAATTTGGGCTTAGTAGCTCAAGTTTTTCAAAAGTTAATGCATAACGATCTGATAATCCAAAATGTCATATGATAAAAAAATGTTGTATCGTTCGTCACTAAATGATATATATATCATGACTGCATATTATTTTGTTCACACATTGAGTTTCGGATTGATATCTGAAACTTTCCCGCAGTTAATCTGATACCGACAATTTTTTCAATTATTCAAAATTCTATAGAATAAAAAATTTTATATCACTTGCCACTAAATTATACATATTTTTTTATGGCCGGATATTGTTCTGCTCATATACTAAATTCGAGCTTGATATCTTAGATAAGATTCTGGTAGAGTTAATGCCATACCTTTACTTTTTTCAAGAATTCAATATTTCATAACATTTGAACCAATTCGCCTATTCGAGCCCAATTCAATACCAACAAACATCAAGTGCCTATGACCTTATAAAAAAACTGTTTAGCACAATAGACTAATTTGTACGGAAGCTTAAACATCTACGTACTTTGAAAAAAAAAAAAAAAAAATTAAAACGCTACGCAATCTGAATTTGTGCAAACAATTAGTCGACAATTGCAAAAATTGAACAGAGCTTACTGCTCCAGTTGTATGCCAAATTTGAGCTCGATAGCTTAAATCGTTTTCGACTTATCGGTGCTTGAATTTTTAAAGTTGTATAAGGTGCAATCCACCCTGTTTTGATCAGGTTTTGACCTCGACCCCTCCGATTTAGCTCATAATTTTATCTAGGCTTAGTTAAACCCTCAACTACGCGAAAAAAATTTTTATTGCAATTTTTTTCAAATATATTTTAAAAGTGACATATCGAATGCCATAATTCATTTCAGAATTTTTTCAGATTTTCAAATTATGGCATTCGATATGTCGCTTTAAAAATATATAATAAAAAAATGCATAGAAATTTTTTTTTTTTGTAGTTAAGTGTCCAACTAAGCCTAAGAAAAATTATGAGCTGAGTCGGACGGGTTGAGGTCAAAACCTGGTCAAAACGGGGTGGATTGCCCCATACATACACACATATACACATACACAAACACACACAAATACACACACATTGGGAATTTTTTTTTTTTTCTATGAAAACATAGCTTTCTCTATGAGAAAGGAAAATTTTTCAAAAAATGAAAATGAGATTTTTTTTTGTTGGTTTTTCCTCAAGTACGCAAATTGGCTTTTACTATCCCCTCCCCGTTATTGCGTATTTCATTCCTCATGACCCCTCTAGAGTGTTGATCCAACACTCTTAAGTTAGTCCAACTAAACCTAAAAAAATTATGAGCTGAGTCGGAGGGGTTGAGGTCAAAACCTGGTCAAAACGGGGTGGATTGCCCCATACATACACACATATACACATACACAAACACACACAAAAACACACACATCCCGAATTTTTTTTTCCATGAAAACAAAGCTTTCTCTATGAGAAAGGAACATTTTTTTAAAAATGAAAATGAGATTTTTTTTGATGGTTTTTCCTCAAGTACGCCAATTGGCTTTTACTATCCCCTCCCCGTTATTGCGCATTTCATTCCTCATGACCCCTCTAGAGTGTTGACCGCAGTCACTCTTTCTAATGCACTACTGTATCGCATTTGCATAAGGGCTTAGGGAAACTGCGGAAAGCCCGGCAGATGCGGCGGTTTTATCTTTACTGAGTTTCTACTGTATTAGAATACGTTAGAAACTCAGAAAAACTGCCTCCCGCTCAACAATTTACGCGCAAACGAGTACGCGGCTAAGCGGTCATCCATCCAAGTTATGGCCGCAAACAATGCTGCTTAACTCTGGGGGCCGCCGAAGGCGGACAACGACTGCGCTATCCACTGTTGTCGGTATGAAAATGGGATGTTTTTTACCCGGCACAGAAAAAATAAGTTCCCACAAAAGCAGAAATAAATGTCCCAATGTAAAAAAAAGTAAAAATCTAACCTTCATTGTACTTAGAACTTCACAGACATAAAAAGACTTTTTACTCCGTATTTGTTCTTATTTTATAATATTAATCTTAAGGTACATTGTGAAATTTGCTTTTTTTAATGTCGATTAATGAATCGAAGTTGAAAAACTGTAAAATTCCTCTCGCTTTTACTTTGACGTTATTTTTCACATACACAATATGCAGAAGGCATTAGTTATGCTATAATTCCATAATAAATTTGAATTAAAGAGTACTTTTGTGCACTATTAAAATTGGCGTGGTTCAAGTTTAAAAAATGTATTCTTGTTACAGGTGCATCGAAAGTGGTTGGTAGTTGTTTTGCGGGGCGAAAGCAGCGCATACTGTAGCGACATCGGGAAGATAGATTTGCGCATGGGTCGTTATTTTACTCACTTTCGTCCCTTTCTGTCGGGTCGAAAGCGATCATATCGACGTGGTTAACAGTTCTCGTAGTGAACCTATGATCAGCGTAGTTCTGATCGTGCGCCAATTGTTTTTAATATTTTCTAATCAGATTTTTGTCTCCAACGTTAACGTTCTTAACCATTTTTTTTCAACATGGTACAGCCCACGCGAGTTTCGTTCTGCGGCCCTCCAAAAAAATTTTCGTATCGCCGCCACTCTTTTGTTTATCCTAATTTTTTTTTACTTGTCCACTGGACCGTTTTACAGTATGTGACAAATATTCAAAATATTTTGTGCCGTACTTTCGCGTTTATGAATTTTTTAAGAATATTACCCTTCTGGCGGCGCTCAGGGTCACCAGACGTCTTAAGTTGATATCGAAAGGCATATGCGAATCAGACGACAACAAAAAATCCTCTTATCGAGTGCCACCAATATAGTTTGCTGGTCGTTTTTATATGCAATACAATTTCAATGATATTGAATTTTCGAATCCAATTTTTTTTTATATCTTTCTCCCTCCTCTCAAACGTCACTGAATTTCACAGAATTTGAAATCAATAAAAAGAGATCACACAAAGATGACATTCGTTATCCGCAAAAAATCTTTGAGGCTAAAATTGAAAATTAATATATCTGGTGCAATTCAATTTGAACTCTCAATACATAGTATAGTTCAGCAGCGATGAGACAGGAAATGCGACACGGAGAGTGACGAGCCTGCGGTTCAGTGAGCATTCAATGCCACACTTGTCGAACGTGTTTAATATACCTCGCAATATCGGTGCATCCTACGTTGCGCAACGAAAAATCGCATGGCTCAGCGGACGAAGTGTCACTGCTATACGCTGCACATCAATTTTGCTAGAGCTGAATGATAGACACGTTAAGTTGTCTCGCCAAGCTGTGAAACACAATAGTTATATACGTATTGTCGCGAGGCTTTAAAGAGTGGCAATAAAATGTAGACACTCTTCTTTACTCAGTTATTGCGCGATAAAACGTATTTCGATGGGAAAGTAGGTTCACGCGGAAATAAAGGTATGATATTGTCGGTTCAAGAATAACAAGAATGGAAAAACAGTGCTCGAACGTTTAGTAGAATGAACACCTCTACATGAGCCCGAGAAACATCTTTAAAATATGAACGTCTTTCAAGCTATTAAGAATATTGTAGTTAAACAATCTTATTTCACAGTCTTTTCAAGAACGCACATTTATTCTTATGGATTTGAATCGTTTTTTTGTTGTTGCAAAAAACGATTTTGCTTTTCACTCATTTTTACCGTTTTCAATTCTTTTCCCCCTGCTCAGAAATGCTTGGAACATCAAATATTTTGGTTTCGTTTTTGTAGATATGTTTCATAATACGCAGTTTCAGGATAACCAGAAAAGAATTTTTGGTAATAATTTTAATTTTTTTGTGAAAATATAAATTTTAACCGAATCCACGAAAGTCACAACTACTAATCTTCAATCACAAAATCACTCCAGATTCACCCAAAATTCGACTGTTTAATGTCGAAATACCAGCCGTACAATATGCAAAATACCTAGGAATTTATATTGATCAAAAACTGAATTTTAACTTCCACCTGCAACAATGCAAAAATAAAGTCACACAAAGAGCTTCCCACTTCCGGAAAATTACATTTGCAAACCGCACAATCCACATAAAACACTTGACCAAAATGTATAAATCTATATGCCGACCCATACTAAAATACGGACATCCAATTTTTCTAAACTGTAAAGAAGCAGCTATCAAAAAAGTGAAAACCGCGGAAACCAGCTCAATCCGACGCCTAACACGCATCCGACATCCGCATAACCCTCTGTATAACCCCCGAAACACTTTTCTTTACGAAGCCACAGGAATTACTCCGATTAGACTAAGAACCCGAGAACTATCCAGGCGATTCGCTATAAGCCAAACAAACAACATCGAACTACTATGTAGTCACCCTGCGCTCAATATCACACGTAAAGCTAAACACCCGATTCACTCCACATACCAACAGCTCATAAGCCTAGCAAACGAAATTGACTAGTGCATTGTATGATTTTATTTATTAAGTCAACGTTTCCTCGTGTAACATTATCGAATATAGTATAGTAGGAAAGCAAGGCTGAAGGACTCCGGTCGATGGCCAATTGGCATCACCATTCCCATGATATTCTTATTGTCCATGTAAATATTGTACCTCACTTGACAGTATGCCAATAAATACATTTTACTACTACTATAAATTTTAAGACCGTGATGAAGCTTTAATTTGTATTAAACGGGTTTATTATTGGATTAACCTTTGGAACTAAATTTTGCTCGTACATGGTGCTCGAATATCGTGTCCGACAATGATCAAGTAAGGACTGCAATATTGAATATGTATTTTTGTAGAGGTAATTTAATCTATAACTGAATGAATTTATAATCAAAGGAGTTTTTCCAATGAAAGTTTGTTTCTATGCTTACTAACTTTACTACTTATAAGCCATGTTGTGATATTCATTTTCTGGTATTCAATTTCGGTCTCGAAAGTATGGCTAGGACTATTTGCGGTAATGATGCACTTTACTTTTTACTATACAAAGTAAATGGTATTTTTTTCGTTACTTCTAGCACATGTTGGTGTAGTATATCGGTTTATATTATGTTATCAGATGGAAAAACTCCAAGTGCTGCTTGACGTAGCATAAACCTCTTTTTTACTGTAAAAAAAATGATGACCTATTTTTTACTGCAGATGTCACCGGACTATTTTTTTTCCTACTATATACATATATACTATTTCCTACTTTATAGGCCATTGAAGTATAGCTAAACTCGTCACGTCGTGGCCGTTACCCACATGTAAATTCTGACATGAGGAAGGGACGGGTACAGTGTGACACGTTTTTTTCTTTGAATTAAAACTTTTTTTTAGCATAATGTTATGAAAAAATCTTGGAGAACCCCTCGATGGGTGGGTCATTTGCCGCTTCGGAACAAGCTTTTGTTTGTTTGTCTTGCATGTAGTTCAAAAAACACATATTTCTCGCTTACGTTTTGGCCTCCATCGAGGTCCTGTTCAGATTTATCTTTTCCTTATTTTTCTTTTCGCAATTTCTTGGAGATATTTGTTTCTTAACACTTTAAGTCTTTCTATTTTTTTAAGTCTTTCACATCACAGAATTTGCAATGGCAAGATTGACGGTCATTTTGTTGTCAATTGACTACCACAAAAAATGACCATTGCGTCACATTCTAACGAGGGTGCACCAAACATAGTCGGGTTCCACCACAATTCGTTAAGGGGTTACTTTTTTGTGGCCACTCTAGAGGGCCACAAAAAAGGCTTTTCTTTGGGAATCTTATCTAGAAAAACTATTAGGGACATCGATTTTCTGAGAAAGGGTATTTATTGTACATATCATTAACTGTATACAGTAATTTTTTCATAGTAATTAATTGAAAAATGGCAGCTGTACAGCGTTGTTGCGACGACATCTCTTTTTTTTGAATCCACGGCCGGACACACAGCTTCTGTAATTTTTGAATTATGATGAGTTTTTTTTAACGGTTTTCACTTATACATGTATTTTTGACAAAATGGCGAGCATCTAAAAAAGAAAAAAAACTATGCAACTTAAACAAAAATCCTACGTACTTCTGTAGATAATGTATTTTTGAAGATATATCCAAAATTTAAATAAACTAGGGTTAGCCGACACGGGCGCTTAAGCGCCCGAGTCTCTTTATGTCAGTTTTGACATCTGACATAAAAAAATTCAATGCATGAACTTGGTCCTGATTTCTGTGTGTCTGACGACACAACCGACGAATCAGAGTATGTTTTAACCGCTAACAATGAATTTCGCATCTATCATCCATGCTTTTCGATCATCCAACTTTTTAATATAGGGTCGGTGGTAAACTTTTTGAGTTATGTTTTCGGCCGACTTGAACATGACTTGAGCCGTTGGAAGTAACAAAATAGTACAAAAAATAAATGTCACAATTATAGAATCTGTTATACTTTCTTCACGGTCTTTATTTCCTAAAATGCGCAGTGTAACAGGCACTCAGTTCATGTACAAAAAATTACAGAAAAGTCGAGAGACTACAATATTTACCTCATTGCTATTTTTAGGAAATCCCATACATGTATACATAATGACGCAGATGCGTATGGGCTAGAATGCAAAAATGCCGGAATATGTATATATATATATTTTTTTTTTCAGTTTAAAAATATCTTTATTCCTCAGTGACAATTATTCATACAGTTCCTCTCACGCGTACAAAATTATTTTTATGTTTCATCGTCGTCCCCGTTCAGTGTGAACTTTACCAGCATGTGTTATTTTAAATTTTATTTTAGTCATGTTTATATCTTTTGTTTTCGCTAGTTGTCATTTGAATTTCCATTAAAAAATTGAAAAAATACTCTTCAAACTCATGCCGGAATATTTCTCTATTGCCACACTAAATATAGGGAGAATTCTCATATTATTCTCTCCGTATACTGTGGATTAAAATTCTTATGTTCGTACCTCCATTTCGATTGTCGACGGTGAGACGAGGTTCTAAGGCCGTCGCATAAACCTTCAAAAGTGGTATATTGTATGCATTCCGATTCAACGAAGAGTGTTTGAAGGGTTTCAATTTTAACTCGGGCGCTGTCAGGACAAGCTTCGTGTATGATTTAATGCTACAAATGTTAACTCAGGAACGGATCTATTGCGCCAATATTCGTATAAACTAAGTCATCGTCCGGATGATCGAGGGTTCTGGTGAACGAGGTTCAGACAATCGAGGTTCTACTGTATATCTATATTCTCATTGTTGTCAGTGATATAGCTTGCTGCAGCAAAACGGTTCGAGTCTGACAAATCTAGAAAATACGTTGGCAAGGGTCTAACTGTTCGACCGCCTCGGACAGGACATAAATCTCGAGTGGGCCCCGGCGAATTGGAGAGTAAAATTCTCGCTCACAAACCAGTCTCGCATGGCTGTAGCGGCAGCAGACGTTGCTCAGGATCCCTTATCGCTGCGGACGAGCGAAAGTCAGGGTACGGATAGCATTTTATTGCACCCTTAATCCCGAGAGTCCTGGTTTTCCGAAAAGTTCGAACACCCTTTCGTCTGACGCAGACAACGTAGTAAACCTTTCCCCAACCATAAAACCGGTGGTTCACGCTCGACGTGGTGCTATTGGTTCGTGTACAGCTCGTTCGATAATCGCAATCATTTTTTTCACTCGATTCTCAGCATCTTTCGTCGTATTTTTTATTATCTCCGAATCGGTTTTAGCCCTACACCTCATGAATCATTTTTTTCTACCTTCTGACGCGTAACTGGGATAGATATCGAACCCATGCGTTTTTACTGCGCACTAGGATCCTATAAGCAGTAAACGGAGTTTTTCGCTCATGAATCTTTTTTCTTAAGATGGAAGAGGATGGGATGCAGCAAATTTGATTCTATTGAAGTTCAAGGGGTGGAAATTACGCTCCAAGTGAAAATCGTAATGAAAATTGTCAAGGATCGCAATTATTACCAAAAAAAATTGTAATTTTTTTTTTTAATGGCTCAATATTTAAATCTTAAACGTGATGTTACAGCAGTCTCGGCAGGCTGTTAGGAAAAAGGGAGTCCCACTATATATTTCGATCATAAAATCTATTTCTTTGGACATAAAAAATAGAAAGAAACCAAAACGTAAACCGAAAGTAAGAGATTCCTTGACTTTCAGGAATCTTCGCCTATCAAATGATATACATGAGCTTCAATACTATCGTTTCTTTGAATGCCCTTAAGCTCGATGAGAAGTAGTGACATTGAATAAAGGAAACATTTTCTCAAACCCAATGGTTTTTTATTGATTTAAAATATAATCATCCCCCACGCAAATAAAGTATACTTGAAATATATTCGAAAATATATTTTTTATATAATAGATATATTTTCTATGAAAAATTAGATATGTTAAATATATTTTTGTATGTAAGTAAAATATATTTTTCAACACATACAAAAATATATGTTGAGGTATATTAAAAAATAGAATCAAATTATATTGAAATTGCATACCGCGTATGCTTCTATATATACTTTTCCATCTACGACAAATATATGTTGAGGTATATTCAAATGTACATTCAAATTACGTTGAAATTACATTCCTCGTATATATGTGTATATATTTTTCAATATACCAAAAATGTATGTCAAAGTATATTCCAATATACATTTAAATTACATTCTAATTGCATTTGACATATATTTGTAGATGTATCTTTTCGTATATTTTCTATCGCGTGTCATGCGAGACACTGATACACAATGCTCCGCTAGATGGCGAGCGGTCGAAGCGTTTCTCGCAAGTGACTTGAAGCCTGAGCATATATAAGACTGGAAAGCTGTTTTGAGTTGGACTGCAAGTATCTAGTAGGATTTTTTCAAATTTTTATTCCCGATAACAAAATGCAAATGAAAAATGTGATAATTTTCAAGTTCCAAACACAAGAGTATTATAAGTAAAAAAACACTATCTAGCTTAGTTAAGCCCAGAATAAGGTAGGGATAAGAAGTATATGTATCTAATGTACACCAAATATGTGCAAAATGTTTAAAAAAAAATGGATAAAGAGTATTTTCAAAGAAAGAGTTGGACTGCACACGAGAAGTCTACGCTTTGTTGACGTAGTAAGAGTTGACTTTGTTAACGATCCTACATGGATCGTCTGGACACCAAAGTGCCTAAGGTGGACACGGTCTGATCCTGGTGTCAACCAGGTATATTGAAAATATATTCAATGTATAGTTTACGTATATTTCATATGCATATGCAATATACTTCAGATGTATCTTGGTTGTATACATGAAGATCATACGAATTACATACTGTTCGAGTATATATAGTAGTAATAGTCGATCAGTCAAGTATATCATAAGTCAAGTATATATACAATATATAATTCGGATATACACCTCTTAAATTCAAGAATTATATTTTTTCACAAAAAATTAAATATTTCATATATATTCGAAATCAATATCACGTTTATTTTTTATATATTTCACATATATGATAAATATAAACAATATATCTCAAGTACATTTTAAATGTATTTTTTAATACATCGAAAAATATAATTTCCATTGTACATTATTTCCGTAAGGGAAATTCGAGACACTAAAGTCATAGCGTAACGTTTTTCATATCCTTTAAAGTCATAGCACTCCAGTTTTTTATATCCTTTTTATGTCCAGTCTCCAAAATGTTTCTCCGTAACGAATTACATGAAGGAATGATATAGAAATATTTTAATATCGGCTATTTTGTCAGTATTTGACTTTTAATGAATTAACGCAACTGAGGCGATCTTCATAATCATCGCAGACAGGGTGATACCAGATATATAATTTCCTTTAATTAAGCAAACTGTATTTCGATTATACTAGGCTAATCACATGCGCTGGCGCGCGGGCCTAAAGTTTATCTTGCGCTGCTGCGCTTTTATAACCCTTTAAAAAGTCAGGGACGTTGCAGCGCACCTCCTATTCTTATGTCAAATTTGACACCATACTGAACTTGTTTCTCGCGGACTTTCCCAGCAACCAATCACAATTCGAATGAGCTTTAGAAGAGAGGAAGCTCTTTACGTACATATTTATTTACCTGTGATGAAATGTTTCTTTTAAAATTCAAGTACAACATTTCATTGATCAGAGAAATATTTCGACGGAATTAACGAAAAAAAATTAATCCACTAATTAGTTTTGAATCAATGAAATCTTTGCACTCGGTGTACATTTTTAGAAAAACAAAAAAGTAATGAGAAAGCAGTATATAAGGTTCTAGTTTACATACTTTTTCTATATAAAGATTGCTTATTTCGTTCTTCTGGTTTCCCTCGTAACATGACTACCGTAATTCCTCATTTGAACGAAAGCCCTTCATACTTGTGAAGATTACGCATATAAGTGGTTAGCCTTAAGGACCTGAGCTGCTGCACCGAGTCAATTGCGTTTTATCTACTTGAGACCCTCGCGGTAAGTGCACGTTCCGTGCACGTGGGCTCTCCTTCTGCAAAACAACATTCGCATGTGCATCACTAAATTATGCAAATTCTTAGAGAGCCGTGAGCACCGCTTTCACAAGAACGAGGATTTCTAGGGTTGTAATGCTACACCTTTTATACGAAGAGTCTAATGACTCTTTATGTCAAGGGCACAAATGTGGACGATGTCGAATGTACTTTGAACCGAACACGGCGTTAATCTAAACTTTGTTTTTGTTTCTTTTCCGTCAGAAACAGTAAAGATCAGTTTTTGTTGTTGTTCGTTTTCCAAAATTCTGATTCGCCATTCAACATCCTCGTGGATAATTCAAAAATTTGTAAAGAGAAGATATGGTTCATCTTATTCATGATGTGTAAAAAATCCACTTCGAGAAATTATGATATTTGGAACTATAAAATGAAAAATGTTAATTTTCAGTTCATATAACCATTTTTTTTATAGTTGTCACAACTATCAAATAGTTACTCTAACTATTTTCATAGTTACCGTACATTGTCAGAAAACATTGGAATTTTGAATGGATAAACTCATTCATTAAATTTAATGTGCAATTGTAACATAAAAATATACTTTTGCAATAGACGTAACGTAAATTATTAAAGTTACTATACGGAAAATAAAATTGATTTAGTTTATGCACGAAAACTTACAGCACAGGTACATTAAATTTTAAATAGATTTTTTTTCACAGTGTAACAAAGAGTATACTTGCATAAACTAATAATTAAAACTTGTCACTTTATAGTTGACTGTACTACTACCATTTCTATAAGTGTAAGAAAGCAACCTGCAAGGTTCGGAATAGCGCCATTTAAAAAGATAAAATATCCATTTGTTTAACAGTAAATTGATAGAATCGAAGTATTGAGAACGCATTATTCTGCCTATAAGATGTCATGAAAATGATGAGATTTACGGACTCTCTGGGGTATCATTGAAGACAGAAATATCGTTGGTTAAATCAGGGAAGGAGGTTTTCCTCTGTTTCTGCTGCGTCGGTTTCCACACCTTTTTATTTATCGCGACCGTGCCACCCTTTATTCCAAGTCGTCTCACTCCATATCTTTAGGCTCTCCACCACAACTTTCCTTTTAGAGGGAGCCTGAGAAGCCTCCGTCGATGAAATATGACCCTTGAGGTTTGCCGGATTATTTTTTGTTGCTCTTCTCCTCGCGGGTCTAGCAGACGCAGTCGCATTTGTCGAGGATGCTGTCGTAGACGACGACGACGACGACGAACCAAGAGTAAACCTTGCTAATGGAGACGAGAAAGCGTCGTCGAGGGTGCGATGCTCTCGTGACTCCGAGTGATTGTACCCACATAGCACATAATATTATCTCAATATTGCAAAAATATTTCGAAAAGCTCATTGCTCAGAAATATGTAAGCTTTCAATCGAATATTCACAAATATTTACTTGTAATATTGTCAATTCACGGTTCAGAAATATTGTTAAAGGTAACAATATTGCCTATATTTAAAAAAAATATTTCCATACATTACCTATCATACAATCCATCCCATTTCTTTAACAATATTTCACGATGTTTTAAATTAAAAATTCCAGATTAGATTAGGTCACTTTTACAATAGTATTTTTTCGTGCAACATCCCAATATATTTAAAATGGGGATTTCTAAACGAGGTCAAAAAATTCAACTTGAAATTATATGTATTTAAAATGTCATCGGCAAGTCGTCCTGGAAGTCGTATATGATGCGATGTTTGTATCCAAAGATACCTACGATTGTAGTGAATATTATGTATGAAGTAAGCATTGGAAATTCGCCTCTACGATAACTTAGCACTGGTGAGAACGATATCATCGTGCACATATGCGGTTGTTCGTAATAGATAATAGTACTCATATAGCACCGATTGAAATTGATATTTGAATTACGTTAGATACTAAAAATCGTACAACCTATCTTTCCCATGTGTTGCATTCTCATATCGTCGTATATTTTTGGAGCAGGACCACTCTTTAAGATAATTCATCAATAATTTAACGTGAAAACGCTACGTAGGTAAGGTTATGCGTTTGAATCCTAGATGGGATATTTTTGCTTTTTCATGAAATATTTTTCAAAAATACTTTCATATCGGTATAGCCAAGGTGGTTCATCCGCGTGCGTGTGCGTGTACGTGTGCGCGTGTGTGTGTGCGTGCGTGTGTGTGATTGGGCTCAAAATTGGCAGGCGAGTGAAGCAGTTGTGCTTCTTTTAATGTTGCGATTTTTGATCCAATATATTAATTTTTCAAAAAAAGGGGTGCTCGCTCTAACTTTCGTAGAAGTTCAACTATTTAGCTAAATAGTTCTTTATAACTGAAGACACTTCAATGTTGTTTGGTGTATTGAATTGCGACGAAATCGATAAAGCGGTTCGAATTTTATAGAATTTTGAATTTTTCATAAACTGACATTATCGCTCTCTTGCAGCGTCGACAAAACTTGAGAGAGTGAGCTTAAATTTTGTATGTAAATAAAACAATATTCAGCCATGTATACTTTAGTGACGAACGGTATGAAATGTCTGATTTTATGGAATGTTGAATTATTTTGAGAAATATACGTTATTACATTTACTTTCGGTAACACTCCAATAATAACGAAATAAGGGAGCAACGAAATAGATAAAGCAAATTTACAATATGTTTGCTTATCTAATTAAAACCAGGATGCAAAGTAGAACCTTGCACATTGCTTCCTTATTATTTGTCGCTTTCTACAAAGCTTTCTCTACGAGAAAGCCAAAATCGATCACATACTTCCTCATAAAAGTATTTTGACCTATGGTGACGTACATTAAGGTAAATTATTGACCATGGTAATGTTAAACCAGATTTTATCGAAAAAAGAGCTTTGAACCCTCATAATCATATATACCTACATGCAGATGACGTTCCTAAGCATGATTTTCAGGTGTTTTTACAACATTCTGAACATATTGACGTGAAATTTAAAGTATAAAGATGATCTCACAAGAGTAAAGTTCCTTTCGTGCAGGCGCAAAAAAATGTACATAAAAGCGTATGCGAAATGCAATTTGAAATATGCAGAGAGTATTGTTCGCATTAGTAGACGTACATAATTAAATATACATTAAGAAAATGCAATAAAAGAAATTTGTGCTCTATGAAAATAAGCTGAATATAATTAGTACTCCCTTTTAGTGGAGAATTTTATCCACGCACTAGCCCCGAGCAATGAATTATTTAATATCTGTTGCGACGCGGAACAATGGCCGGAGAGTTCTAACAATTTCAATTTCAAACTTTTAGAATTACGGAGAATGGTAAATTGCACGCGAGCAACGAAACATGTTCATCTATACAGAGGAATTCATCAAAATATCCTGTATAACGTGATTTCAATGTACAGAAAGTCATTATGCGATAATGAAGTCGAAAATAAAATGGAAACAAAAGGGTGTCATTCATTTTTTAATTTTCACAATTTCATTAAACGGTTATTCATTGAACGGGGTAGTTTAATAGCCTATATAATTATCGGGCCAGCTATCGGAAATATGACTGAATTCATAAATGCCCAATTTGATTTGCTTGCGCCCTCTTTCTGTATAAGGAGGCGTTTCGAATGAGAGGTGATACTTTGTTTTTTAAATTAGTAATCTCTCTTCGAAATCGAGAAAATTAGAAAAAAAACCGCTCCCACCCATTATCAACACTCTGGACGGTAGCAAATAAATGTATCCACAGCAACACATATTAAAATCTTTTTTTTTTTGTATCGATTAGAAGAGACTTTATCTCAATCGGTTTCATATGCGCTTTGCGTGCAGAAATCCCCATTTCCACACCTTGTGAAATAAAATTTCATACGATACTCGTGAGACAAACGTTCTCTTAACTCGCGTGATTGCAATACTCACCTTCCGTTCGTGCTGCAAACACGCATTCGTTAGGAAAATTTACGTATATTTCTCGTATCGAGAAAAGGCACAGAGTTGCATAATAGTCTATTACGATACGAGTGCAATGAAATTTTCTCTGACGAGGATGAGTTTGCAGCACGAGCCGATAGCCAGTGTTGCAATCAAACGAGTTGAGAAAAAGTTTTTCGCACGAGTTTCGTATACAACTTTATTTCACTAGTTCGAGAAGTGCGATTTTTCGCACGCTAACCGAACCTGAGCGTGTGAAAAGCAAGCACTTCTCGCACGGCGTTGCATAAAAGTACTTTACAATACTAGTACGATGAAATTTTTTTCTGACGTGCGTTGTAATTCACAGGGGTTAAAGAAAAAGTTTCTCACACGGTTTTCGTATGCCACTAGTGCGAGGAGTGCGACTTCTCGCACGTAAAGTGAAGCGTGCGCAAAGTAGGCACCTCACACACTAGTGGCATAAGGTACTGTTATCGCACTAGTATCATAAAGAAGTATCACTGCAAGAGTATCGTTAAATACTATTGCGTCAGTGGACTGACACACTCATGCCTCCTTAACCTACCTCAAAAGTTTTCAAACAAGCGTACAAGTAGAAAATAAATAGACTATGTTGCCAAAGTATTAATACGGACTATCGCTCCCATAGATGTTTTTTGTGCGTAGAAAAATGTGTCCCTCTCAACATTCTCTTGTATCTTGCATTGTAAAAATTCATCCATGTGTAGTGGAGTTCCATGATACATAGAATGCACCGGCGCGTCTAGATAGCGTTGTCGACGACGTGGCTCACATAATGGTCTATAAAAAAAAACTATTGATCCATTACGCGAGTAGCTCAAACAAGCCGTTATTCCACCCTCGCGTTGTACCAGACAATGGTCTTCTAGATGTAGTGGCTTTACACATTCCCAGTGTTATAGCAAAATGCCTCGATTCTTCTCCACTTCCGAAGCCAACAAAGTAATTTGCCAATAATCGCATGATGTTAGTCTTCAATCAATATCGACTATACCACCCATTCAATTGTTGCAACTCAATATTTTATAATTTAATTTACCACCTCATCTCGCTTTTATACCGCACTAATTCAAGCAATTTTTATCGATTTGCAGGGTAAGAGCTATTAGAAATCACTCACTGTGGAGGGGGCGGAACGTCATAAAAGACATCGGCATGTCACGCCTCTGCCAATCAAGCGACAGGTGACTGATGGAGATGGTGAGTGACAAGGATGAGTGACATTAAAATAAAAGAATTACGTGCATATTTTATTGGGTGAAATGGAAAAAAAATTAAGGTGGCTGTAAGAATCGCTTTCGGTATTACGATATTTTTTTTCGCACCTTTTCAGACCTTGTACTTCCGTATTATAATATCACGAAATTAAACTTCGTTTTTTAACCATCTAAGTCTAGAATTATTAAGTTTAATTATTATTTCAAGTTTACCGTCAATTATTTGAGAAGTTGAAATATCTTTTGTAACTTGTCGCCTCGCTCTTCAGCCCCAATTCTGCTTTTCTTCTTTTCTTGTTTTCCTTTTACAGGAGCCGAGCTGACGAAGATCGAACTGGAGCTGGAAGAGGCTCCAGAGAACAAGGAACAGCAGGACAGCAGGCTGACTCCCATTCTCGTCGGTCCGATGCCGACGGAATTGGATTCCACAGCCGAAGTAAATTCCACTTATCCACATGGTAGGTGTGAATCTTTTTGCGGCTCTTCAGCGCAGACCTGAATAAATCGTGAAGATATTTCTTCATTTTCACGAGCCACCGCCGCTGATTAGAAGTGTAGTAAGATGTTCAGCGAACGAACGAATCAATTTCCTAATTTTCAGAGCCACAAAATAGCTGTTTAGCTATGAAAATTAGAATATTGTATGCAGTACATTTTCTCTTTTTTCCCAAGTGTTTATTTAGCTATTTTATGGTTCTGAAATAGATAGAAGGAATTGCAGACCAGAGTTCTAAATTTGCATTAATTCAATAAATATAGCTTGCAGTGCAGTTTGCTTCGTAATATATTATAACTCCGTAATGGTTACCTGTTGTATGTACAAAATTACGTGTAACTATTAGAATAGCTGCAAAAGTACTCATTTCCGTTTAAATATTGGATGGAATAGTAAAAAAAAAAATGGAAGACCACCGTCATCCATTACTTTCTTAATGTAATATCTATATTTAAAATTTTTTTTTTCAACAAGATTACCGTAAAGTTTCATAAGCGAATAGTAGTTTTTGCAGTTTATTAGAAGCTTACACATTGTATCAGAATTGATACGTGTTATTATTAAATCATGATTAGAGAGCGAGTTGTATAATGATCGTTATTTTTATAATATTTAGGCAAGTACAAGTCTCTTGCAGACGATTGAGATACTTAAGCGGTTTGCCTAAGTTTAGGGCCCGAAAAATATGTCGTTTAAAAAAAAATTCAATTTGAGTATTGAAATGAAGAAGTTGGTATTTTTCGGTCGATCAGCATCAAATTCGGACGAAAAATAGCTTATAACATTTTTCATCGTATGAGAAGATGATGTTTTCATATGCTTATCCATTTGTTAATAGAAAATAATTAAAGTTTGTGTGCCGAAAATATTTCTTTTTCTACACCTTTCCATTGTACGTAATTTTTGGAATTTCAAAAAAAGTCTAAGTGACACGTTCCGATATATTATCATTAGAGTCATTTAAATGATAATAACTTGATTGACTATTAACTTATGTATGTAAAATTCCGACCTCTTCATTTTAGTAGTCTCATCTGCTTGATATAAAAAAGGATTTTCGCAATGTCACATAAAATGATATAATATCATTCAGACTTTTCCAATATTCTTAGTGTTTATTACTACGTAGATGCCTTATTAACGGGGTCGACGGAGCGAAAACCCATATATTTTCACGGCGCAGATTAAGTGCTGCCGTGGCCTTTGTTCGGTGCCTACACTTGCTTTAAAGCGCTTCTCTTCATCACTTTTACAACAAGCATCAACTCCTTCCATATTACGGTATATCAGGGATTACGCGAGTTTAATTATCCATGAACCACATCCGCGGTCCTCGTTGCATGTCCTGAGTTATAGGGCAGATTAATCACTCGCTATTTGGGGACGAAGATAACGCTTATTGAAGCGATTTTACCTTGAACCCAATGAAATGACAATGTGACATCTTCTTGTTTGATACTTCGTCGTATGGGTAGCTTTAGCGATGCTCATCTCGATGGTTAACAGAAAATCAATAAATAATTCTATGTAAATAAAATATTGTATCAACCCTAACTATGATACTACATTAGTGGAGGCAACTCATAATGAAAGAAAAGAAAGCGCTTTTGATCCGAAATGGATAATTACTAAATATTATAAATTCGTGACATTCCTTGATGACGGTTGCAAAAGTTCTTACGACTATAAATATTTTTTTTAGTAGTACTTTTTATTCATTTTGTTTACTGATAAAAGCCATAGATCAATATCCAGTATTTATTTGCATTATCATGGATAACATTTTTTGGCGTGAAATATATTTTTTCTATGATAAAAAATCAGTGGGTTCAGAACGTTAATGTTAACCGCCACAACTTGAGGAGGCCTTGCAAATCCAGGCTGAACTTCATGCAGGATGCAGGAAGAGGAACTAATTCTCATTAGCTGATCCAATTTTCACTGACATAAATGGAGTCGTTGAGATTTACTACGTTTTCGAACTTTGCTAGCAATTTCCGTTTGCACGGAAGTCTTTACTAGATTTTAGATATTAGGTTTAATGGTTCTTCACAAAGAGATGATTATGGACATATGAGTATGAAATCGAGGGGATATTACCAAAACTGTTTGAAAATTACAAAATCCAAATTCTGGAATACCACAAAAAATTTCTAAAAATTTTTTAGGTGAATTGAATTTGATTTATCAAGTTGAAAACTTGGATTAGTCTTTAGGACAGTTGAAGAAATACTCAGGGCAAGTATAGTTAATTTGAATCAAATATAGAATCTACTCGAAAAGAAATTGAATTTCATTGAAGTCCAATAACTTTTATTTAGAATTAGTAGAATTCGTTTGTATGCAATGAAACTGCATTTGATTTGAATAAAATACTAGTCAGTCGGCTGTTAAATAAATTTCTTCTTCAAAATGCTGACAAAATGAGATTTTAGTTCCATCCAACAAAACTAATATCATTCAAATAAATCGTATTAATTTTAAAGAAAAGCTTCATTGAATCGGAATAAAATTTCATTAATTTCAAATAGATCCCGTATTCGTTTCAAATAAAGGCATGGAACTGATTTCACTGGGTGTAGGGTAGGCGTATTAGAACTAGTTTGATCAGATTGCGTATTTTATAACATATTGTTCTAACGAATAAATAAAAATGAACAAAAGTATGCGAACTAGCAGCTTATTTATTTTTACTTTTTTCTAACTTTCACACTGCAAAAAGTTACAGTTAATCAAAATAATCTACCTCAATGTTGTCTTTGCGAAAAGTAGAAAGCCAGCTTCTAGTTTTTTTTTTCTCGATAACATAATATCAAGGTTGTCAATATTTGGTAGTTTGATTTTAGAATCGGTTTTTGTTTGTCCACAGGCTTCCCAAGTTCGCCTGGGGTCGTTGTGGTCAGAGCCGAGGAGGCTCTCATCGTGGTCTTTGTGTTGGTGCTGTGGGTAGCAGCGATTGCTCTCTTCTTCAACCGTTGGGGCAAAATTAGGATGTTGGAGCCTTACCAACCAAAGTTTCAGCAGCAGCATAGGTCAAGTTGTGCCATTGCAGATCCTGCTCCGCTGTCTGTGAGTCCTGCTACAACTGCTCATGTAATTATTACATTCTCAAACCCTTAATACACACAGTCCGTGTATTAAACTTGTTCCAATTCAGTCAGTTTTGGTGAATATCCTCAAAAATAACATTTTGATTGTTCATGATTGCCCTTGCCATTTTAAAAACCAACAGCTTGCTTCAAAACGCTTGTGTTCAGCGTGTAATCGTGTATCTTAGGGTGGTACTTAAATGTAAAATTTTCGAATTTTTTGAAAATGAACTCGGATAAAAAACACGACAAGCTTCGGGTTTTATTTTGTAAAAGTTACGAAATAAAATTTACAATCTACAACTGAATTGATTCAAAAACGTTTTTCTTCGATTTAATCGTATGTGCTGTAAGCGTTGAGTAAACAACAAGGTTGATTTAGCCGCACATTTGGTTTCGTTTAAAAACAATCTCTGAAAACCAATTGATAGATCCAAGCAGATTAGCGAATGGATTCAAAATGATCCTATTACAGAATGTGTGTGACTGAATACTTTTATTCCATAACTATAAAAAGTTGCTGAAGGCGTTAATACGATGCGATTTTTCCATCACATTTGTTACTGGTGTGGAGTTTTTATCGTAAATTCAACACTGTAAACAATTTTTGGAACACCCTTTGTAGTCAAAGGCAGGACAAGTCAGCAGTCTTATATACGCTGAAGCATCCAACACGTGCGAGAAACGCGCCGTTCATTCGCCATCTAGTGGCATTATACCCAACATAGATGCACAATACTCCGTTAGATGGCGAGCAGCCGAAGCGTTTCTGGAAAGTGACGTCAACCCTTAGCGTATACAAGACTGCACAGCTGACCTGAGTTCGACTACAGCCGAGGGGTCTACTCCTTCTTATTTTTTTCCTATAGTCCTATTTATTTTGTTTAAATTGAAAGGAAATTGATACTAGTTATATTTTTGTTAATTAAATGCACCCTTTATTGTTATATATTAAATTTTTAGTCAACTCAACCAAATATTGTTTCCGCTACCCGCACCGGTACGGATTCGTTTAACTCAAACCTAATTTGTTAAATGTTACCAAATCTGCTTCTCAGTGTAGTTATCTGTATTCACTCATGAATTATTTTCCTGCTGTGCTCTTCCATTTTTGTCTCTGTTTATATATCTAATAGCTAAAAATATTGAAAATCTCATTTCTTTGTCATTCGGTAGCGACCTCTGAAATTGCTCAAATTTTGTAGTTGTCACGTTATAAGATATTCTCCTAATGTGCGTGGTGCCTCCGAAAAAAATTCTCAATTTTTCATTTCCATTTTGAACTTATAAACCTTGAATCTTATAATTTTGCTTTTTCATAGAGGAAGCTTTGTTTTCATGGAGAATATTTTTTTTGCGATCTTAATATTAGTACATTTGGAATGCTGCAAAAATTCGAAAAAAGTGATTTAGAAAAAGGTTTTAGAAATTTTGAATTTAAGGATGTATGGATACGTACAGCCACGCCAAAAGTGAATTTCAGAGACAATTTCGATCACTTCCCGATGGGATAGAAAATCGGTAAAAAATAATGCATATAAAACATGCTGAAAAGATTCATTTAGCATAATAATAATCCCAAAATGTTATTAACAAATCGGTGAAAAAAACAATTGCTCAACAAACAATCAGTCAACCTAACTTTTTTTCTAATGAAAATGATATGTTAATTCATTTGAATGCATACGAATTTTTTCAGATTTTTCCTTCATTTTGACTTTTATTTTTATTATTTTGAAAAATGCGCAGAATATAACAAATTTTAGATATGCGTTTTGGAAAAAAATCTTGAGTGTAGTAGATGGTTTTTCCGATTTTTATTCCATAGGCAAGTGATCGAAATTGTCTCTGAAACTCACTTTTGGCGGGGCTGTACGTATCATACAACCTTAAGGACGACCTTAGTGTAGTTGCTCTTTATACGTTTTGTCGTGGGGTAATTTTCAACGAAAAGTTTTGTAAATTGGTTTGTTTTACATTCTTCTCGAGTCAAGGCAGCTGAAAAACTACACTAGGCCGGCCATAGCCGGAATGCATTGCAGTGCGGTTGAGCTTGCATAGGAGTAGTGAGAGTTATAAGTCAATTAAAATGTGCTGCTGTGTCTAGCTGAGTCTGTGTTGGGAGATCGTTTCTGCGTGATACACTTGTATAGTTTTATTATGTAGAAATGGGTCCTGGCCACAAAACCGTCTACACTGCGAGACATTTCTCCAATGGGATTCATTAAACTTCCAAAAAAGCCCTTTATTTGAACCAATTATATATTCAGTTAATTTTATTTCCGAGCAAAATACATTTTGTTACTCAACAAAATATTGAATCTTCTTGACTGTATATTTTGTCGATTGAAGTAAACTAACTTATGAAACCGTTAAACAACATACGTATTCATATTATATCATTAATACCAATTAAAGCAATATTTGTTCTAATGTCGATGATATTTTTTTGAATCTGGGTAAATTGTCTTAATCAAACAAATTCCAGGATGAAACCCGCGTATCATTTTTCAAGGAAATAGTTATTCGAACAACATGATATCCATTTCTCTGAAAAACAAGGCAATTAAAAGATGAAAACGTTTCTATATTCAAATAAATATATTTTGCGAATTGACAAAATATTTGATTATTATAATCCGAATTTGATTTAAGTAACTCAATATCATATTGTAAGTACTATATTCCATTTTGCACGAACAGCAAAATATCTTGTTCGTAGTACATAATATTCATTTAGACGTATGCTTGCAATGTTGTTGAAGCAAACAAAGTTTTGTTGAATTTCAACTGAATTTTCGTTCAGTATATGTATATAAATTGACCATAGATTGTTTATGCAATGTATGCAGACTATGGATGCCTAATTCCACATCAGACTAGATTGAATTTTTTTACTTGGGTTTAGTACAAGCTTATTTATTCAACATTTGTGGTTAGTGCAATATACTTACACATCTATGACGGTCGTTGTTTCAATATTTAAAAAAAAATGCTTCTTCTGATTAATAGCGTGCCGAAGACTTTGTCGAGAACAATGGACTTAACGCTACTGTGTTTCAGCAAGAGTAATGCGTAATTCAGTCGTTCGCCACGCCAAATATCCCAATTGATTTGTATTTGTAGTTCCATGAACCGCGGCAATCGGCCCGCATTATTCGAGATTTGCGCGCGATATCGCGGTTCTATCGGATTCGCCCGTTAAATGTCCATAAAACTCGCCCCTCGACCCCTATTCTCGTATCCGTACGCTGAGATACTGCGCAGGATAAATGCATTCTACAATCCTGTTGAGGCTTTGTGAACAAGCCGCAATAATAGGTTTGCAATATGCGTGTACAGTTCGCCACGCGCAATCCTGGCAAATTGTATCGCTGCGATCGATAAGCATACATCAAAGTACATGAACGCAGAACAGGGTTCAAAAGCTTCGCTCGAATTCATTTGGAAAACGATCGTCTGAACATACAAATCTTTCATGAATTTCAGTTCGACGTCGTTTGGTTAGGATCCAACTCACATAGAAAAAATGTAAACGTAACATATGAGGCATACTATATATCAGTTCAGCTAATAAAAAAATAAAAAAATCGGACAATCTTTCTAAGAATCAGGTTTTATAATTTTTACAGATTCACCAGAGTTAAATCTTATTGAAGATGTTGATTGTACCGTTCAATAATTTATTATTTTAAGGAAAATATTAATATCTCGAAAGTGGTTTACTTAATCTACAATTTGAAAAAATGCGGCTTTTGATGACCTATAAAATAAACATTTGGTCGAATCTAATTAAGTAATTTTAAACGTTATTAATGGTAAAAAAATAATAATAAAAATCGTTTCTCATGGTAAACGACATATTTTATTTGACCGAAAATCTTTATTTATATTGTTAGGCAGAACACAATATCCTGTCGAAATCATTTTACGAGCCAGGATTTTGTGCAGGAGTGACAGCCATTTTATTTCTTATTAATAATAAAAATCGTTATCTCCTTTGATCAAATTTGGCTTTTATGTGGCTTTATGTCGCCATTGTTAATTTTTGCATTTTAAGTGCAGATTTGTAATCAACAACCTCAAAAATCCTCGTGTGCAAAATTTCATTCGATTCAAATCAATTTCTGCATTTAATCAGCGACTCGCAAAAACCTCGGGGTACCAATTTTTGTTAAAATCGATTAAGTCAATCTCGAAATGATCGATGACGTCATTTATGGTGTCATTGGCGCTTAAGGCCCTGAAAAAATCTGACGCCAAATGGCGTCAATGTCGCCGAAAGGGTTAATGTGTATATCGGTACACATTAACCCTTCCGAAGTGACGCTAAAATCCTAGTTACTGCAACGTCAATAATTTCAGCATTTGAACCAGGCTAAACCAGTTTGTTGGTGTATTATAAAAATTAATTCTTTTTTATCAAATCGATTATGTATATTTGAAACAAAGTTTGATACTTGCGTAATTCATTTTGCGTAAACACCCAAAGAAATGGATCTGAAGGGTTTATTTGAATCGTTTATAGGGTATATTTGAAATAAATAAAATTTTATTCAGATCAGATAGAATTCATTTCAATCAGATGAAATTTTATTTAGATAAAATAAAGTCTATTTTGATTAAATAAAATCCTAGTAGGCTGGTCATTAAATAAATAATTTATTTAATGGCCGGCCTAATAGTATTTTATTCAACCGAAACAGACTCTATTTGATTGAAATAAAATTTCATTCAATCGAAATAGACTTCATTTGATTGAAATAAGATATCATTCATTCCAAATACACCACATAATTGATTCAAATAAACCCATCAGACCCATTTCTCTGGGTGAATTACTATGGCATTCTGCCCACATATTTGTTTAATATGTCGCCAAAAAGTTCCACATTTTGAACGTATCCGTATAAATAAATATGTGAGATAGATTCCATGTACGATTAGCGAAAATATTGTGCACATATTTCGATTAGTACGAAAGAGGCGAACATATAGTGCATATATTTATATTTTCGTGTAGAAAAACCAATTTGCTAAACTGAGAGAAAAAGTTCTTGGCTAGCTTTTCTGGCTCGGCAAATTGCTCACGTATAGCTCACTTATCGGACTTCCATGGAAATGGACCGTCCGATTTCATATCCCTACTATAGAAACCAGGCAATTGACCAGCGGTGAAGGCGAGTGACGAATCAAAAAGCGAAGCCCCCGTAAAGCCCAGAATTTCCTTCTCAAAATACCCAGCCACATATAACCAGACGGAGGCTCTAGAGCGTTGAGTGCTCTTACTATAGCTCTGTTCGATACAAGGAGAATACGTTATTCGATTACTGATTAGCTTCGCGTAAATCCTAGCCTGTCAGCTAGGATATACGCGAAGCTAACGTTCAGCAGCTCTTGAACCTTCCGAAAGAAAATTTGATAAGCTCAACCATGAATTTGACAGAGGTTTTCGAGTGCTTTTTTTAAGAGTTCAATTAATTATTTATTTCGTACATATTATATTTTGGAATAGTAATAAAGGTATCAAATAAAATTGCCATTTTTTGTCTCGTTGCTGCAATTAAATTCAATATGCTAATTGGAATGTTGTAAAACAGAATGCTCGCTAGTCAACGGCTTTGGAAATGTCTTGTATAATTTTCATAACACATCACACCGAATTTTAGAGTATCTAGCTAGTGCATTTTGAATGACTAGCTTCCAAGTTGATATAGGAATATATAGTACTGAATAACTGAATATGTTGGAAGTTCCAACATATTCAATTCTATATATTCCTCTCTCGGTGTAGAATTCCAAATTAAAACGTCGAATGCATCGGTTATTTATTAACTGATTGAAACTAATGGCAAAAAGAAAATTTATAATCACTGTTTTTTTACTCCCCGGTTTTGATGAAATTTCACGAGATAAATGTTATAACTAAATTTTTTCATTTAATTTGGTCTTTAAAAACTACCTGAGATCTTCAGGTCGTCATTAACAAAAATATAAATTATATATTAAATGATTTGAGAAAATAACGGAGGAACGTCCTCTTTTATTTTTTACACAACTCTTATGAATATTCAATCGAATTTTTTGTTGAGCAGCTATTTTAAAGTGTAGACATAGATTTTTCAACTCTACAGATAATTATCATTTCAAATCAATTATTAAATCGATTTATTTCATATGTAATTAGTGATGCGGATATGCGATACGAGACGATACGAGAGAGATTTCGAAACTCACTTCACGAATTCGATCGTCAACTCAACGAGAAAAGGTTGATATCGAAAAAATAGCGACATTCATTCTCGTTCTTGAATTTGATAACGAGATTAAGTCTTGTATCGATCTTGTTGCATGGAAATGACGGGACACATGATTCTCGTTCGTTTACCGTACTATTTATATTTGACGAATGCAACATGAACGATACCACCCTGTGCACTATGTGGCGATTTAACAGAAATTTTTAAGTTCAGGTCAATCATCCCCTGTTATCCTACATTAACGAGATTTTGATCAATTTTAGAAGGCAACGATATTAACTTTGTGCAGAGCTTTGTGAATAAAATAGTCTACTCAATAATGGATCGAAGTGTATTTTTCTTATAGCAGAAATAAAATTACAGCAGAAAATAATTAATCTTCAGCGATTCTCAATCGCCATGACCGTATTTTATTTGACATAAAATATAGTCGCCCCGTTTGGTCTGTAGCCACTTTTTGTGGTACAGATTAACCACTAAGTTTCGAGATTCTCGCTCGTTCTTATCGGTTCAAGACTATGTCACTCAAGACAACGAATTGACTTTACATAAAACGATCGAGATCAGATGTAAAAAAAAGACATGCGCAAGCGAAAACGAGCGAGACCGTCAGAATTCTCGTCTCAAATCGAAAGACTATGTGTAATCTTGGCTTCAAGATTTCTCTAAAATACAATTTACACTGAGAGAAAAGCATATCGTTTATTTAACGATTTCACATGGTAAAACGAATATAGGAAGGCTTGCAATATTTTATGGTTGAAGCGATGATAATATGGTTCGATAAACGATACTTGCAAGGTTATTGGAAACAAACGTTGAAATCGTATATGCAACAAAACGGCATATTTAAAACTATTAGAATAATTTTTGAAACTATTATCATTTTGATGATTGCTACTATAATTATATTTGCTATAACCATAAAATATCGACGGCTTTCCTGGGAATCATATTAATGGTTCATCCAACTATTTACTTATATTTGGTATAACCATAAAACATAGTCGAGTCTCCTGGGAACTATAGTGTATAGTTGGATTATCGTCAGTCCAACTATATTATTTTCAGAATTACCAGATTTTACTCTCAGTGCATGGTTATGCGTAGCTCTATTCGCTAAACAAAAAAAAAATGCATTTCTGAATGGTTCGTATATTCGATCGAATTCAGCAATGAATTCGGAAAAGCTCATTCCGCTATTCTTCTGATTCGATATGTACTAGTACACTTTTATTTTCCCGCCACCATTAGAATGGACAGAGAGAGAGAGAGACGAAAATTGTAGAATTGAAACCAATTCCCATTGAATCCATGAAATAGTATGATAAACCTTTCCTTTCCTCTATCTCTCTTCTTCGCATTGTTAAAAATAATTCACCTGTCGGAATTTATAGCTTCCTATCCTCCACATCTATTTTACGAGTCACCTATTTCCCCCGTCCATATTTCGCGATACCGAAAGCCATTTATTCGCATGGTAGGCAAGAAGGGTCTTCTGCAAGGTGATTTGCAGTCTATATGTATGCGAACACATACATTATTGTCGCACAGTCGTTGAAAGTCTGAAGTAAAAAACAGAATAGAAAATGCCTCCAAAAAAGCTCTTCCATTTATCTGATTCGAAATGTATCTTTACTTTACACTTCTGCTTCATTGGGGCCGTTAGAGTGATGACACAAAAACTTTATAAAGATAGAACCTATCTACATCGATTCCACGAAATAGTCTGCAAAACCCGTTCCTTCCCTCTTTTTCTCTCCTTCGCATTGTTTAAAATAATCCGTCTGTTGGAATTTATAGCTTTCTATTCTCCACGTCTGTTTCACGAATTACTTTGTTTCCATCCATATATTGGGATAGCGATAGCCGTTTATCAGCATGGTAGACAAGAAGGATGCAAGGCAATTTACAGTTGATATGTATTCATACATTGGTGGAAATTTGTGTATGAAAATAAGTAATATGAAGTATTGAAAGTTGTTTTTTTGCGGGTACGCGTATGTTAAAGTTAATTAAAGTTGTGTTTATAATATGATTATTGCAATTCCACAACATATCTCTGTGTTACATGAAACTTAATACGCATATATTGAGAAAAATTAATATATAATTAATAATTAATATAATGATATGCACAACAATTTTCAATACGTAAATGAATTGTTTAAATATTTTTAATAGTGTGTATTTAATAGTGTAGAGTCGTTGAAAGCCAGAATACAAAGTAGAATCAGAATATGCATTCAAAAAGCTTCTCCATCCCTCTGATTTGATATGTACCGTCATACTTCGATTTTATTGGCGCCATTCGACATATTATAGAAAAAATTTATAAAGAAAGAAACCATTTCCAATGAGTTCACGAAATAAACTGCAAAACCTTTACCGTCCCTCTTTGACTCGCCTTCGCTTTGTTGGAAATAATCCATCTGTCGGAATTTATAGCTTCTTATTCGCTAGTTCTATTTCACGATCTACTTCTTTCCCAATCATATTTCGCGCGAGCTAAAGTTATTTATTCGCATGGTAAGCGAGAATCATCTACTGCAAGGTGAATTGTAGACTATATGTGTACACACATTTACATTAATGTTGTTACCGTACAAACACAGTTGTTAGAATCTAAAAAAAATACAGAAAATATGCATCCAAAAAAGTTTTCGCATCCCTCTAATTAAATTCGTAGCTTTACACTTTTATTTGATTGGCGCCATTAGAATGGAAATAGAGAAAATTTATGAAGACCAAACGAATTCCCATAGAAACCACGAAATAGTCTAGAAGACTCTTTTCAACCCTCTTTGTCTCTTTTTCGAATTGTTCTAAATTTTCACGAGTTACTTATGAGTTCTCCCATCAATATGTCGGGATAACGAAAGCAATCCATTCAGATGGTAATCAAATCACCTCTGCAATGTGATTTGCAGTCTATATATAAGTCTGAAAAATGAAACAGAATAAAAATATGCATTTAAAAAAACGTTTCCATTCCTTTGATTTTATATCTCTATACTTATATTTCCATTGGCGCCATTAGAATGGAAACAGAGCCAATTTACAGAGATAGAACCAATTCCGATAAAATCCACAAAGTAGTCTACAAAACACTTTTCTATCCTCTTTTTTTCTCTTTCGTATTGTTAAAAATAATCCGCTTGTCGGAATTTATAGCTTCCTATTCTCCAAGTCTATTTCACGAGTTCCTTATTTGTCCCATTTATATTTCGCGATAGCGAAAGCCATTCATTCGCATGGTAGGCAAATAACTTCTGCAAGGTAATTTGCAGTCTATTTATAAGTCTGAAATAAAACCAGAAGGAGAATATTCATTCGAAAACGCTTCTCCATGCATCTGATTCGATATGTACCTTCACAATTCCGTTTGATTGGCGCCATACGACAGATGGCAGATGAAATTTAGCGTTAGAGTGATGAAAGAGTATAGTTAAAGAGTTAGAACTCAGCGAACCAACGGAATAGTCTACAAAACACTTTCCTACCCTCTTCGACGCTCCTTCGCGTTGGAAGAATCCTTCTGCCGAAATTTATCGCTTCCTATTCTCCAGGTCTATTTCACGAGTTACTTATCCCTCCCATTATCCTGTTTCGCGATAGCAAACGCTATCCATTCGTATGATAATTAAATCACTTCTACGAGGTGATTAGTGTTACGTCCGTGTAACAAAAATGTTTGCCCTATTTTATCTCAGCTAACGCTAATTAATCCGGGATTCGGGCTGAACGATTTGATTGTTGGAAGAATTTTCTTCATTAGAATAAAACACTTGTATTGGATCAGATACTGGAATATATTTTGATTTTAAGAATTTAATTGAGAAGTCGATTTTGATAAATGTATAGGTTTCCGTGCAGAAAATTAGTTGGAGCTCCAGCTTGACTCTTGTTAATTTGTCTCTATTCTGTTAGGGGCCCAAAATTGAAATTTAATCACAGCCACACTAAACTGACCACGTTTCGAAGATCTGAATCTTTATAGGTTTCCTAGTTAGGGCCTATTGAGACTGCCCTCTTTAGCCCCTACGAAAATAATTTAAAAGATGAATTAAAAAATATTAATTTGTTCATGTTCAATCGATCAATTTTATACTTTCAATCAAAGGTTTCCTTTCTCTACATGATAGTACATATTAATCGCTGAAAAAACATGTTTATGAAACCCAATTTACAAACATTTCAATACGTTAAATAAAGAACTCATTGTTTCATAACCTGAAAACCACAACAGTAACACAGTGGCCAGGAAGCCGAACGACAGTCACTTAATAAAAACATGAAACCAATTTTATCGATCTGACCTACACTGATCAGTGTTATATATTTTATATCACCAACCACGTCTCATTATATATATTTAAAAATAATGATTTATAAAAATGTATGACTATTGTAAGTAATACGCTCAATTTACATACACATTTGTTCTCAAAATAATGAAAATTGTGCTAGATTAAGATCCTATTTCAGTTTATGTTTTGGTTTTTTTATACAGTAAAGATTAATAAATCTGAAGAGGACCCAGATCAGGGTCGAAACGTTAAGGAAAAATTAACTCCTTTATCTGACCGCCAATACCCGACTATCCTTTTATCCAGTTCATGTATGGCCAATCATGTAAGGCTAACGTTATCAGTACTTGGTTGGATAACCGCGTAGTTTATCATGGCGGTCAATATTAAGATGGTTGACCGTCTGGCTGACTTTATTCGTCGATACTTAGATGGGTGGCCGCCTGGCTGACTTTATTCGTCGATACTTAGATGGGTGGCCGCCTGGTTGACTTTATTCGTCGATACTTAGATGGGTGGCCGCCTGGTTGACTTTATTCGTCGATACTGAGATGGGTGACTAATTTACAGGGAATTTTTTTCGGATTCTAGTAAGGCCCTTGTTTGGCATCGCTATTGTGGCATTCCAAAGAAGATATTAACGGGGCCCACAGAGGCTGTCTTCCTAGGGCCCTGTCTGGATGGCCAGATTTCAGCCCGGAATGATATTGCGAAAACCTTTATCGGGTGTAACGTGGCGCTAGTATGATCCCTATTGTAGGAGCCCTGACAAAACCTAACAAGGCCCCATATTCTTTCACGGTCGCCCGGTTAACTTTTTGCACGGGTTGTGAGAATTGATATGTAGTTAGTTAACAAACCTTTGAGCGAAGGAAAATTTCGGCGGCCCGCGCAGAACTGCAAGTGTTTTGCTGGTGTGTTGGACTTAGAGAGATCGCGGTGGTCCACGCAAAACTCTAAGTTGTACGATAATGAAAAAGCTTACAGGAATCCCGGCGGTTCCCGCAAAACTTTAGTCAATTTAGAACATTTTTTCTAAAGTCCAAGACCTGACTTACCACACTATTTATTCTCTTATCACTTTTTGAAGACGTTGATCGTTAATGGTAGAAAATGAGACTGAGGACTACATTTTTACTGACCAACGGAAATACAAAAATCGTGTCCTTCTATACTAATGCTTTTTAGCTTCTAGTGTTGCGTGAGATTAGAAGAGGGTAGTTTTTTTGGCTCTGATTGGCCGGAAAACCAATCGTCTCCCACAATTTAAAACAGTTATCTTCGTCTTAAATCTACCGAGTATTTTTTTTTTTTGAGTTTTGAAGAGGGAAAATCTCACGTCTCATTGGCGGTGGCCAATGAGGCGTGGATTGGTAATCTGCCGACTTCCACTCCCTTGCTATAATTGTGGGGTGTCGTTTTGACTGCGAGTTAGTGGATTGCCTGAGACCTCTCTTTCACAAGTAACCTCGTCTACCTCTTCTACGATACCAGACCGATTGACCCTTTCACCGTCCGCCGACTGCAGGGCCCGTTTTTGGATCATACAGCGGTGTTCGCAGGGTTGCCTCTTTTTGGGATGAGGTTACGTCGGGACGTAACATTGGCAGGTTATATGTAAGTCTGAAAAAACCCAGAATAAAAATATGCATTCAAAAACGCTTGTTTATCCCTCTGATTCGATATGTACTTTTACACTTCTATTTGATTGGTGCCGTTAGAGTGATGACAGAGAAAAGTTATAAATGTAGATCGCAACGAACCCACGGAATAGTCTGCAAAACCCTTTCCTACCCTCTTCGACTCTCCTCCACGTTAAAATAATCTGCCTGTCGAAATTTATAGCTCCCTATTCTCCAGGTCTATTTTACGAGTTACTTATTTCTCCCAACCATATTTCGCGATAGCAGAAGTAATTTATTCGCATGGCAAGAAGGGTTCTCTGCAAGATGATTTGCAGTCTATATGTATCCATACACATACATTATCGTCAGCCCGCAGGTCAAAGAGCGTTACGGTATGAATTTCAATGCATTTTTCCTTTATGCATAGTGGAAAAGCGGGTTCGGCTTTCGTCGAGGATGGCAAGTGAGTTAGGGCGGATGGTGGGCGGAATTGCACAGTATGCAAGCTTCGAGCGTGCCTCTGGCGTTGTGTTCGGACTCTTGGTATAAAGTCCGGAAGAAGGACATAATTTTAGACCGCACAGGGAAGCCACTCGTGGCAAAACCAACGAGGCAGCGCTTTCCACGTGTACCTGTCCTCCTCCAAGGCTCAGCGAGTACAAAGCCCTGCTGTCTACAGAGTGGCACCAAGCACAGCAGTGTGACAAGTTTAATATTGTGGTTGTTCGTATCCAGTGTGCTTTCACGTCCGGTGGTTTAACTCTGCACGTAAGATATAGACTAGCGTGGATGGCGATGCTGAAGAGCCTTATCGCTGTTGCAATTACACCTCACTGATCTCCTTTTCCACTTTCTTTCCCGTCAACGATGCTTTATACCTACATTCCTAACCTAAGTTCAATTTGATTAGAATTTTAGTACTTTTCGACGAAAAGAAATTCAGGAAAAAGACCAGCGTTGAATGTCCTACGCTCAGGGAAATCGTAACATAGTATAGTTAACTGTAAAGGGACAACTATTCATTTTTAGTCCATGCAACTATTTTGATTATTACAGTAACTGTGAACATAGTTAGTATTTATTGGGATATTTCTTCGGTAGGCTTTATTCAGGCTTTTACGTAACCCGTCTCCCCTTTCCCCGTTTATACAGAGTCTCCCCCTAGAGTGTTTGTCCGCAGTCACTCATTCTAATGTATTACTGTATCGCATTTGCACGAGGGCTCACGGAAACTGCGGAGAACCTGGCCGATACAGGCGGCTTCATTTTTACTGAGTTTTTACCGTATTAGAATACATTAGGAACTCAGAAAAACTGCCTCTCGCTCAACAATTTATGCGCAAACCAGTGCGCGGCTAAGCGGTCACCCATCCAAGTTATGGCCGCAAACAATGCTGCTTAACTCTGGGAACCGCCGATGCCACACACTTTTAAAAAAAATTTATTGAATTGCAGAGTACATTCTTAAACCTGTTGGTTTACAATAAACACATAAGAATAACCATTAAATCTAATTAAATACCAAATCGTCCGCTCGCATACGGATCTTAGTGGGAATTTATATGCTTTGCTATAAAAAAAATTAACGTTTAACGAATAAGTCTATAAAACTGGATTTGTTGAGCTACAAGTTGCTTAGCACAGATTTCGGCACTTGACAATCGCCATTTCGAGGTGGGAAAAATTTGATGTCATGAAAGACCCTTCGTGATAATCTCCTTAGTCGAGACCACTGTAACTAGCCTAAACTTGAACTAACAGTAAATAAAAATATGTACAGAAATAAGGTAGCTAATAAACCTGACGTTTGCAATAAGTATAGATACTTATGTTTAGTGACGGTTTCCGTTGTTTCTTATTCTATTTCTGTTAAATATATGACGTAATTTACGAACTCTAAGCTCTTGCATATGGTTGCTGTTTGCGGTAAGCTACCAATATTTGTCAAAGTTCAACCTATAAAAGTTAAGGGAGTCTCTTTCAAGTATTACAGTGGAAAATCTAAATTTAGCTCTGTTATTGACATAGTCAAGGTGATTTAATACTATTTGTTTATTAGCTTTGTTCAGCTTCCAATGGTGGATGATTGGTATATTATCGGCGTTTTAAATCATACCTTTATGATCGCAATATGTAAAAGCTTGAGGGGTAACGTAGCCTGTTTTTAATTGTCCGATCGAACTCACGTCAAAATGATCTCTGAAGATCAATTTGAATGAATGAATGAAATTAATTTCGCGAATAGTTTGGTTATTAATTTATGGTAATTTTTTGAAATAGTCTCTGGTTAGCTTTAAGATGAAATTGTCAATTCTTGTTATATCTGCTTTATTATATATTACTTTATTCTTGATGTAATACTGAAACTCAGAGTGTTCTGATCTATATAATTTAAGGAACTTTCTGAGACACTTTCTTTCAAACACTCTGAGTTTTTCCATAGTAGTGTGATTGCAGTTCCCGAAGCCACACACTGTCGGTTATATAGTTACTATAACTATTTGGTAGTTATAATAACTATTTCATAGTTGTGGTAACTAAAACGAAAATTGATCGTACGAATTAATATAGTTACCAATCCCATGATTTATCCTTAATATAAGAGTATATATTAATACTCACCAATTATTAGTAAATTAGTTTGTCCGGACGGAAGATAGAGATCAGCGTGGATGGGGTTGTTTAAGGGCCTCATCGCTGTTGCACTGTCACCTCACTGATCTCCTCCCCTTTTTACCTCGTTAATGATGCTGCATACATACAGACATTCTCAACCAAAAGTTCAATTTGACCAGAATTTCAGTACTTTTTAATGATAAAAAAATCAGGAAATAAAACCGACGTTCTTGAATATACTAAGAGTATTGATTTTGTGTATTAATATCGCGGAATTATTAATAAATTTATTTGAAAAAATGTTCATTATAAATTCGTTAGGTGACTACAGTTTAGTTGATATAAAATTTCGGCGTTTTTTTACTTACACATAATTCTTCCAAAAATTTCGTTAATAAATTTGTCCGCAACCATTTTACATGTAACATAGAACTGTTTTACAAAAATATATATACCAAAATTGAGAGCTTGAAACTTTTTCTAAGAAAACAAAATGTAAGCCATTGGAACATTCGTAAAATGAAATCAATCTGTGTTTCAGAAAATTGAAGATCTGATTTGATAAGACATTGTTTCACAAACAAGATTAGTGAATAAGCTTATGCCCCCTTTACAAATAACATCTTGGCTTTATTATTTTTCAAAAGAATTATTTGTAAAATCTGAATTGTAAATTTTTCCGTTTTTATTCTTGCATAAAAATTTAAATTTAATTACACTTTTGGCTCGTAATGTATGTGCAATATATTCTTTACTACCCGCAGTACTTCGTTACACGCGGAGAATTTTATCTACGCGAAGCTGCAGTGCGATAGACATTTTGAGGAGAAATAGAGGGGAAGAGGAATTCTTTCTCAGGTTGCTATGCATCGGATTGAAGAGGACTAGAGAACTATTAAAGGAGAACATGTATTCTACGGAGGTACTGCTAACTTAAACTCCCATAACCGTTCTAATTTATGGTACGGACTTTGTAAAACTCCTACTTTTCTTCTGCGTCTTAGAAGAACTCAACGCCATTGTTGAACTACGTATAATCTTCATCTCGCTAACTATCTTGCAGAGAAGATTCACATATTTATCGTAGGTATAATCCGAATAATAACTTTACCTGAAAATAAGCCTGTACCGAAGCGCTACCTTAAGAGAAGGTAAAATATGCACTTGCACGTTTGGGTTCCGAAAACAGCATTTGTCTCCCCTTAACACAACTGTTTTTAAGACAAATGACTTTCCATCACTGACACGACTTACAGCGATTAATTACACTGTTATAAAACACTGAAATTTGTTATGCATGAACTGACGAATTAAATGTAGAGTGCAATTTTGATATAAAATGAATGCACTTTAAAAGTAAAATTGAAGCCAAAAATTTGATTAAGACTATTTTTACAGTGAAATTGGAATAAATTATTGAAATTACTATACCGTACATAAATTTTACATTGCACTTGTATATACAATTTCGAATAACGGTTCATGCATACTAATTTTGAGTACTAGTACATTCAATTTTAAGTAGATTCTTTTCACAGTGTCGAAAGTTGTAGGCAATGGACAACTTACACTAAAAATAGAGTCGACCGAGTGAATATACAAATCTTTCTAATCCAAATTGATTGTTAAAGAAAATTTATTAAAATTTGTTGATTTGATTCAGGATTGATCAGCTATCGGTATGATAGCGTCGCTGATAGCGAAGGAAATGTACGATTGTACTTTTGATTAACTTACAGAGGTATACAAAGTTCATGATTTTAATAATTACGTTTAGAACTGTCTGTTCTTTGAAGATTTAGGAAGCTGCAATGCCACTCAGCTGAATAAACTCAGCCGTTGGTCGCATTTATATCACAAAACGCTGGATATTGAAATAAATGTTTCGTATCCAGAAATGTACGTGTAACATGTTATATTTTCACCAAACTTTATGCCTTTCCTTTGGCTGTATATATTTATATATAGGTGAATCCGAATAATACAGAGGTTTAGTACTAACTGTAAAAAAAAATTGTTTAATTGTCTAACAATTTTCTGTATAAAAAGGTATAACGTTTTACATTTTTACACAGACGTTAAAAAAAAGAAATACTGTTAAAAAACGCGTTTTTGGTTTTCTTACCGTTCGATTCCAATTGTACAACAGTCCTTGTACAATTGGATGTGTACTTGTAAATCCTTGATGTGTTGTTAACGAGGTTTTAATGTATGATTTTTCAAAAGAAGGGTATCGTCTATAGAATCATTTTCTTATAAAATTTTTTCAGATGTCTCGGGTCCTTTAATAGCAGATTACGTTTTTACTTAGACATATCTCGACCAGATAAAACTGGAATTCATAACGTTATCCAGATGCAAGTCATTTACCAAATTTAATCTTACCAAAATAATCATAAAAATAATCACAACTATCAAGTTGTATAACGTGGTGGAAATATTTATTTATGTGCGGAAACATAAGTTTATTTAAGAGAACCTAATCATTAGTTCGATGTACGCCAAATATTCAATTGGTGAACCCAATCAAATTGGGGATCAGACCAACCGAATTATTGGTTACGACACTAAGTTCTTGCACAGCCTAATCAACTAAGTATCTGCCCTATGTCGAACCAATATGTTGATTGGCCCATGTGGTCTCTTTGATGCGTTTGGTAGAGTTGCAGCGGGAGTTGCACTCAGAGTAATCGCAGTAGTACAGTCAGCTATAAAGTATCAACTATTAATTTAATACTCCATGCAACTATTTCCATAGTTACTATTTGGTAATTATAATGAATACGAAAACAGTTATTTTTACTATTTTTTAGCATTTGTATAGTACTTATTGTAAAAATTCAGTCGCTGTAGCAACTACGAAAAATGTCTTACGAATTAAAAATGAATTGTTTTCACTCTATAGTTACTGATGTATAATTTTTTTCTTAGTGCAGTTGCTTGTTAGCTGTAGTACCGTTAGGTAGATGCGTAACCTGCTCTTTACTATTTTCATTTATCCTTGTTGTAAATGAATCATTTCTTCTTTTAGAAACGGGCAATAAACTACTGTACATTTTCGGAAAATGCCACATCATAAAACAACCTAAGATTTTCTAAATATCATTCGAAAAATTATCGCTCTTCGAATGATATTCTCCGATATTGATATTGTCCTGAAGTCACGTTTCAGGACGGCTAAACTCTCAAAATGTGTAGAAACGCGATTCAAAATTTGGCACTGATTTGACTAGCTAATGCGAAAGGACTATACCGTAATTTGACTTATTTAACGCTTTATGTATACCGCGTAACTTCAATCAGTTCGATCGCTTAGAGTTGTATTTTGATGTAGTTTGAGCAGAGGGTTGTTTTTTTTTGTAGCATTGTATTTCTTATTTGATTCGATATTGATACGACTGAATATATAATTTAGTGACACGTTATTTCCATTTAATATTATTTATAATTCGAGGAAAGAGGCTGATAAAAAAGTATGATTAATGTAAACGAGTTAATGGCACTACGAGATTGAAAAAAAAAATCATCTAAACGTATATAACAAGATACTTCTATTTTTCCAATAATTAATCGCGCAAGCTCTTCCAATTTGTAACGAATTTGAAACTGTCGACATCAATTCGGTACGAAATCATTCCATACTTGATATGTATATAGATGTATATTTCATGTTCAAACACAACAGTTTCAAATTCGCGCTTTAACGGTATATAGCGAATAGCGTAGTAAAGTTAGAAATGAAGGTAAGAAACGGTCGCGTTCCCCGAGCTCATAAATTATACGAGGTTCAATTCCTCCGACAAATTAAGTTTCGAAAGATAGAATAAATTTCTGAAGGTACATTTGGTTAGTCTAGAAAATACTTAGTGTTACAATTTAAATATGCTATATATTAACTATTTTCTGAAATTCTTCATCTCAATTATCATTTTTATTTGATGATGGTAAGAAAGTTGGAATGCTGAAGCATGTTGAATATTCCAGTGCGAATTAAAAATATCAAGTTGAACAACACTAATGTTCGGCTTATGCAAACTAAAAAAATTTATTTGACGGCCAAAAATATTTATTAAGATCAAAGATAACATTAGTGTATGGGCCATTCCATCCCGACTCGACCAGCGTTTTGCCCTCAACCTCCCCAATTTGGTTCGTAATTTATTGTAGAATTGTTTACTCCCTCCCTCCTTTCCTCAAACGAACCCGATTTTATTCCTCCAGGCAGATTTCTTCTGTTTTATTTTTATTTTCTTAACGTGACATCTCGAAAGCCATAATTTAAGAATCTCAAGAAAACCGCAAAAAAGTTTGTCAGTTATCAATATTTTCTAGCTCACTGTCAAACCGGGCAAGATTTTTCTTCTTGAATCATTTAAAAATTGGAAAAATATTGAACTCACTGCTGATTAAACTAGTGACTAGTCAAACGTTTAATTACGTAGAGAAGGATTTAAGAGAAAAAAATTCAGATTTTAAGGGTTTTTCAGTTTTTTCCGGACTGAGAGTCTTCCAGCACCATACAAGCCATATTATTGTACCAAATGTTTGACAACTTGTCCACGGTAGATTGATTTTTGTTTATTCTTCAATATTTATCTGAATCAAAAAAGCTTAAAAACTATATAATGAAAATTTTTCAACACTTTGGCACTAACATAGAAGATTTTGATATTCGACAGAGTATGTTTCAGAACTTTTTAATATTTTCAAATTATGGCATGCTGGTGTTGGAATAGACTCTGAGTTCGGAGAAATCCAAAAAATTTCTGAAAATCTGATAGGATTCTAAAATAATCCGGACTTTCATAAATAGATGCTTGACCCGTCGCCCGTAGTAGATTTGTCTTTCATTAAAAAAGCTGAAAAACTATAATAGAAAAATCTTGCCTACTTTGGCTACAAGCTAGAACATTTCGATAATCAACAAAATGTTTTTCAGAATTTTCCCATATTTTCAAATTATAGCATTCGGTATATCACTTAAAAATAGATGGATCAAAGACTGGATGGAGAGAAAAAATGTAATAAAGGAAAATAAAGGAAAGTAGGATAGAGCGAAACGGAGAATAGGGTAGAATAGGTTACATTAGGAATAGAGATAGAGTAAGAAGTCATGTCGATTGATTGTAACGGAAGTCATGCAATGCCTAAGGGCGAGCATTAATAAATACATACATATATACGGGGCAATCCGACCCGTTTTGACCAGGTTTTGACCTCGACCTCTCCGATTTAGCTCATAATGTTCTCTAGGCTTAGTTAGACCCTTAACTACGCAAAATTTTTTTTTTCGCAATTTTTTTTAAATATATTTTTAAAGTGACATATCGAATGCCACAATTTAAAAATCTGAAAAAATTCTGAAAAATACTTTGTTTAATTACAAAATTATCTAGCTTATAGCCAAAGTGGGGAAGATTTTTCTTCTAACAGTTTTTAAGCTTTTTTGATTTAAAAAATTATTGAAAAATATAAAAAGCAATGAATCTGCTACAGGTGATTGTTCAAATGTTTATTTATATAAAACCGCATTTGTTCAGATTTTTTTCAGATTTTTTGAATTTTTTTCAGATTTATCCGAATTATGCAAATTTTTTAAAATATTTTTTTAAAGTGGAATATCGAATGCCATAATATGAAAATCGCATTCTGTGGATTTCACTAAGAATTATGTATTCTCACAGATCAGAGTTTGTTTCATTACGCAAATATTTTATTTGTTTACAATGGTTTGCCTTTTGATAAGATTGTGCGCCTTCAATTCAGATGATAAAGAAAACAACTCTGTTTTTATATCTTCCGGCTCGGGTATAAAACAATCTTGCTTCAGAGTATCGGGAATTCTTTTTGCCGTTGCAAACCTCTCAAACTAAACCTAGATAAAATTATGAGCTAAATCGGAGGGGTCGAGGTCGAAACCTGGTCGAAACTGGGTGGATTGCCCCATACATACATGTCACTTCAAAATAAATACAAAAATGTCCGTACAAATTATTAAATAAAAAAATCTAGTGCATGGCTCTAAAAAATCTTACGAATAAAACGCGCTGAATCGTGGGAGTCGAGGATCAGCCCCAGGTGGAATTAGGATGGAATGCTCCATATAAAGATCAGCCAGTAGATTCGCTACGCACAAAATAAATTCGCACTCAAATAAAAGAATAAAAAAAACATCACAAATGAAATACCAATAGGCTCCTGGAAAAATAAAAAAAATTTACTTTTTTCAACCAAATTTCATTGAAATCTAATATACCTTTTTCGTGGGTGTGTCACAAGGTTGCCGAAGCTTTCCAACTCGTCGTATTTCTGGAACGACATTAAAGTTTCATAGGACTCAAAATAGCACTTCTGCCGTCGATGAGATCCATGATTGGGGTGACGACATTCCGTTTCTGTCTCCCGATCTTTGCGCATCTAACATTCTGGAAGATTGAATGCTAGCGTGATAACATCAATGAGAGAGTGTTCAAAGAGTGACGATAAAAGATCTATGACTTCACCTCTCAATTGAACCATCCGCTGAGCTTAGTTCCCGAAAGTTTTTCAGCCAATCACGAAAACAACGTGTCGACTTTGACAGGAAATGCCGAATAAAGGAAAGAAAGAATGATCATCCGTGGCCTTCCTCCAGCTTTACCACTTCCCTGTCGCATTCTGAGCTACGAACCAATTTGAGAAAAAGCTCGTTACGAGCCGAGGACGGAAGAAACCACCGATCGACGCTGCAGAAGCTATATACCTGCACATAAAGCCCACGACCCCATCCATCTTCCTCCCCATCGAGTCTTCCAACTTTTCTCTGCGCTTTTCTTTCTGATTGCCAGGATCTCTGGAGGATCTATTCACAGATCAAAGGTTTCTTCTTCCCCTAATGCCTAGGAAGAGGTTGCGAGAATCAGGCACACTCAATGGAGTAACCATCACCATACACTATCGTCTTGCACTTCTTTCTTCAGACTACTCTGTAATCTTATGGCCTCCAAGTGTGTCACGATAATTTATCAAGCTTCCTTCCGATATTTCACAAACTTTATTTTCTTACAGGTGCAGAGCAGTTTCAATGAACAAAAAACGTTTTTATTGAAGATTATGTCATATCGAGTTTCATTGAGGCGTCGAGGAAAATCTTGGCAAGACGATTTATCAAATTCCACTTAAGTTTTACGATCGGTTGGAATGACGGATATATTATAAGCAGACGTTCGGCTGATTTATCGGAGGGTGAACGACACATTGACTGAATCCAATGAATTATCTAAATTCCTATCTTATGCAAATGTTTTGCGTATAAATGAAGTTTTATGCATAAACGAAGTAGGAAAGAAGATTCTGAACTACAGCCATAGTCGTTTCCGAGGAGACATGTAACTAGACGCTGGAGGTAAATATTATGTAAGTAGAAGGATTTTATGCGTGATGTAATTATCAAAAGGAAATGCATCTTAAAGGGGCCCAGTCCCCTAAACAAGTCATAAGGAGAAAAATTCTGATAATGACACCCTCCTTTTGAGAAATCTTACATTTGAACCTTATCCAGTGCGCATCCAACTAAAATTAATGAAATCGTATCCCTAACCAGTTAATCGTAGCTAAGGTCAAAAACAGGGCAATCAAAAGTTATGTCGGACCAACCACAGTTGTCGTGTACATCACAATTGTCGAATTCACAACTCTCAATACACAGGTATTGATATACCTCCCATGGAAAAAAAGTATACTCGAAAAAATATCGAAAAGTATATACTTTATATACCAACCATACTTTGGACGAAAAATTTGATATATCGGATATAACTTTTAGTATACTTACAAAGTATATACGATTGTATACTAGTTCATACATATGTTTGGTAAATAAAATATATCGTTTTTATATTCTTCATATAATTCTCAATCCATATTTTATGTATTCGTAAATATATGTGGATGTATATTTTTTCTATAGAAATTATATATATATATATTTATGTAAGAAGGTGTTTAACACTTGAATCAGCTAGAAGAACATTTGCCGAAATTGTTTAGATTCTTTGTCGATATAAGAAATCTAAGTGGTCGAGATTTCGTGTTTTTATATTTTATGAGTTGATGCATTTTTTATATACTAGTAATATACAAAAAAATATACTTTACGTATATTAGCCAGATACATGTATGGATATCCAAATAAATATATTTTTCGTATATTTGCCAGATGTACTAACGATTGTATAAAAAATGTACTTTACGTATATTCGCCAAATGTACGCTTGGACGAAATATTGGATATTGCCAAGTATATAAATAGTTTATAAGAAAAATACCACGTACATTATTTATATATTTTTCGATATGTCAAAAAATATACTTTGTTAGCATACTTTTTTCCATGGGAGACACTTTCACTGCATTCCCAGTATCTGCATTCTCCAGGTACGCTTTTTCTCTACATCCAGTCTAATGCGCACCTTGATACAGAACTGGAGTTCGGTGTTAAATGTATAGCACGTACTACATTGGACTGTCTGACGTATTGCGTTATATGAATACCGTGATGATAGAGGTGTGACTGTATCGGGGAGAATATCTGTGATGCATAAATATGTATATAAGTGCGAAGAGCTTTGGCAATTCCCTATTCGACACACCGTGAAAGTGGGAACGATACTACTGCATTGAAATACGTAATCCAATGCTCTAGAGATATAAGGGCGAATGGAGCACATTTGTCACTGTTTTTTCAGTGGATTTATGCTCTTAGTGTCGTAGTGGGATGAAAAAAGTACCATTTGTAATCGATTATTACGGAACTTTTGATATACAACATAGCTGAAAACAGTACTGTGAGAAATCGTTTATATTTTAATAAGTAGATTCCTCTTAAATCGCCAAATGATAGACTGTACCCCACTACCCATGTAGGGCTTGCCGATAAAGCTCAAACGGCCAATAGACAATTGTGACAATTACCACTTTGCAACATTAGGCCAATGCCCGGCCAAGTATTGACCCGCCAATTATCGACTTCACAGTATTAAGCCAATGCTCGGCCAAGTATTGACCCGCCAATTATCGACTTCACAGTATTAAGCCAATGCTCGGCCAAGTATTGACCCGCCAATATTTGGCTTGTCGATATTAGGCCAATTATCGGCTTTGCAACATTAGGCCAATGCTCGCCCAAGTATTATTCGCCAATATCGAGCCGGCCTTATTATCATACAAGTCACCCTTCATGGGTAGTAAGATATAATGGGGTACAGTGTGGTAAGTAATGCAAGACATAGGTCAAGGTGAGATCATAATGCTTTCACTGAACCAATTATTCATCAAGTGAGTAAAAAGAAAACATGCGCACAGAGCGTCGAGCGAGCTATCTATTATCGCCGAATATCTAGGCTATTCAGAGAAGAGAGTTTTTTCTGACAGCAAAAACGTTCTGTTTCCGGACTATGAATCAATAAGTATTCTCCATTTTCTTTTATGGAACATCGTCAAAATTCGTGGCCCAGTCTTGTCATTGTACCCTAAGACTCGTCAAAGTTTTTAACGGAAACTAATTGATTATTGAACTAAATTTGACAAAACATGATCACCAAGTTACGGAGTGATAATCGGACTACTAGTTACGGTAAAAAACCAGAAGAGGCCGCCACAGGTGTAACAATATACACTTGTTGTTGTAGTGCTGCGGCCGAATCATAACAAAGTAGTAGAGTTATCAGCTATTGGCGGCAATATCCGATAACTCCAATACTTTGTAATAATATACAGTGAAATCACGGTTAAAAGTTGTTTTGGTGAATTCATTTGAGTATAAAATTTTCAATTCAGCAAGGGCTGGCGGTCAGTCCAGATTCTCTCTGACTTTCCAGCGCCTGAATATCGCCCGTGTTGAAATAGGTCCGTGTCGAGTTGGGAGGTGTCGAAATCGGGCGGTGCATAGATGAATCGTGTAGAAGTTTGGCAAATTCATGTTGTGACGAACTTTGCAGTGTCGTACTACGCATACGACTTTTTTAGGACAAGCTAGTTCTGTGCGAAGTTTTGTAATGCACAAGTGTCACCGTGTCATGTTTCGACCGGAGTATTGCCAGTTACTTGTGTACAATTTCTTCTTGTGCTGTTCTTGACATTTACAATTATATCGTGCGGATGAAGCGCGTGGAGTAAAAATATGTGTTGAACTGGGCGTGACGAATAAATGTGTGTAGAGATAATTTCTGTAGGACAAGCGCATTGCCCAAATCCTTTGCTGTTGTTGCTTTGTACGACTCAATAGAATATTTTTTAACCTCATATTGTTTAATTTCTTCATCGAACTGAAGCTGTTAATCATTATTAACTTGAATTTATAAAAATGTGAAACGAATTAATAAAAACTCGTTTTTCTCTTCTTTGCTTAAGATTTTCTTTTCAGTATCTTTAATTTGTTTTAATTTGACGAGATAATACTTGCTATAGTATTCGATATCTCGTCCTATCCATTCATTTGATGCACGAATAAAATATTTTAATGCTGAAAAGTGAAGAGAGATCATTTTTCTTTAAAAGTTGACACGATTTTTCGATGCTTCGGTTTAACCACACGACACAATATACCAATAGATTCAGCGATATTCCAATTGATTAATATCTCTCAATTGAAGTGTATCTTCTACTTTGATATCAAACGGTATTCAAATTTCAATGAAGGGCGATTTTATCTCAAAAATATCGTTATCGATCTCAAAAAGTCTGAGAATTGACTGAAACTTCAGTTCAGCCACACGACACATACACACAGAAAGATTTCGAGATATTTCAATTATTAAATATCTCCCAATTCAATTTCTTCTTCTCCTTTGATGCGAAAGACGGCTCAAATCTCGATGAACGGCGAATTCATCTCAAGAATATCGTCCATGCCCATAAATATAGAAAAATCTCGAAACAAAACAAAATAGGTTGAAGAAATGTACTTTTACCAGATAACCTCAAAATTGTCAATTTTTGTACTGTTTGCGAATATTGTCCATCTGGCGTCACTATTTTTATTACGTTGGTTGAAGACAAGTGGATAAGTAGATATCGGAATTTCTCATCCGGTGTGAGTAGTCATAAATCCGCAAAAATAAAAACGTATAGTTATAGTCATATAGGTTTCTATCTAGATGCATATATCCTTTATCATGAACATTTAGTTGATAGTACAGAGGCAATCTGTTTCAGAGGTACGTCGCCTGCAGCGATAAACTGCAGGTAGCGAAACTGTAATACTACAACGTACATCTACCTAGAGAATATGCAGGAATGACCTAATGCATTGCCCGCCAAGCTGATGTATACCGACCTAGCTTGTACGAATTCTCAAGTAATTCATTGCCTCATGTTGTCCTATACATATTCTGTTTTGCTAGTTATCTACTTGCAAAATCAACGAAAATAAAAAAAACCTAATAGAGCAAAATTATAATCTTACGATCGATTAGCCATTCAGAGTGCAAGATTACCAACCCTAACGAGATATATTGGAAAGTCATTTAAGGGGATGCTGGAGTAGATTTTTTTACCGACTTTGGTCGGTAAAAACAGGCGATTCCGTAGTTTTCACCATTCAGCGAAAATATGCTACAAATATACGTAAAATTTTCAAGGGATGTAATAAAAACATCCATTCTTGGGTGTCCGGTCGAATTACTGTTCAAAACACACAGGAAATGTAAAAAATGGGATATTACTGAACCACTCAAAAACCAATATGGCCGCTCGAAATATCAACAGGTCCTTTGAGGTAAGATATAAACGTTTCTGGAACTCAGATGTGTTAAATCAGATCGGACACCCATTCTTTGATTATTCCTGAACCTTTCAAAACCGTCGGAATGTTGATTACACAAACCAAACTCACGAATAGTACGTGAACCGAAAGCGTACCGAAAGCACACAAAACTACGTTCGCGTAGTTTTGTGTGCTTTCGGCCAAGGTTCAGAGCTTTTTCTACAGTGTACTAAACACTACATAAAAGTTGTGTTTATAATGTAATTATTGGGATTTTACAACATATGTGTATATTAAATTAAATTTAATAGACCGTAACTGCAAAGAAACTTCCAATACATATATTAATTTTCAAAATACTTTTAACGTTATAACGTTAAAATCGCCAACTTTGACTCTAATCATCTTTTGAGTGGTACGATAAAATCCCATCTTATTTTATATCTACAAACGTGAATAAATTAACGAACATTATATAAATATGACACGGTATCAGCATATATTTACCTCCGAATTACCTTGATAAACTTTTTTTTAATTTTCAACTATTCCGCTCTCCAATTAATTGTCTTTCAATAGAGCTTGAATTTACAATTTTCCAATCGATTGATCTGGAAGAGCATCCACGCATATTATTTACAGAGGCGTAGAGTATTGCGTACTGCAAGCGCAGTTGCAGGAACATGTCCGGTACCTGTGATTTAGCTTGATTCAACGCAGTCAACCATAAATTCACCGTGCCCGGCATTAAACTCGACTACGGGCCGCCAACCCTTATGGCAATTTACCCTTGGGAAGTGTTCGATCCAGACGGAGGTAGATGCTGAAATTGAGGCATGAGCGACGGAGACAGAAAACGCGTTACTCCCTCGCTACGATGAGCCCCCGGCGACTAAGGGACCACCCATTCCGATGATAACGAATGAGGGTATCACATAATCCCGGCAGGACTCCATCGGATCCCAGTGTGGTTATGCAAGCCATGTATACCCTGCCACAAATACACAGTTTCTATCCCTAGGGCTTCATACTTTTAAAAAAGGAGATGAACAAGTGACTTGAAAAATATCAAACTTTCCTTCTACTTATAAAATTAGTTTATCATCTTAATATGTGAAATGTGTTGCCAAAGTTGTAAATCTTAAGACTAAGCGTGCTAAAAATTCTGTAGATGATATGGCCCTCTCTAAAAAAATCTTACACATAAATCTCATTATGTATACATAATGAGATTTATAGATGTGAGATAAATCTCATGTATATCTCATGAATGAGAGATAAATCTCATTATGTATACATTATGAGATTTAAGTACACTAAAAAATCTTACACTTAAATCTCATTATGTATACATAATGATATTTATGTGTAAGAGTTTTTAAGTGTAAGCATTGTGATTATGCAATTTTGTAAAGACATACAGTGCATAAAAACGTTGTGAGGTGGAAAGTATAATTTTCAACTTGTAGCTTTTAAAACAAACTGGTGAACAAATTTTAGTATTGGATGAACATAATAATTTTAGCAGTTTCTCATTGAGTGGCAGCTGCTCCGCCATTTATCTATATCTTTTGCGAAAAATTTATTTCACTTAGATTAAATACTAAATAATAATATTTTGTGGTTCTCTAAAAAAAAAAATCGGAACAAAGGGTCGGTCACTTGGACCTACTTTTTTAGAACTACGAACGCAAATAGGCTTATTAAAAATTCTATATCGACTAAAATATCTTCAACAACTTATGGTTAACACTTAATATGATTTTTCTATTTGCATAGAAATATATAATAAACTCAATATCGTCATTCGGTGCTCAAACTAGCGAGCGAAGTATCAACCTACATCAAGATCTTGTTCTGCGTAAATTATGAAGTAAAGTTATTGAGGTATCGGAATAGCCGTGTGTTTCTACAATTGACATTGTCAAATCAATTTAACCAAAATAATATCATCATTTTTTTGTGATATCTAGAGGGCAGTTCAGACTTTTCAGAATCTAAGAAATAATAAATATTCAGTTGAGAAATAATCAATATGTTTTCCGTAATACTATGAAGTGAGGGCATATAAAGTGATAATATATAAAGTCATCGAAATCATGGTATTTGGAAAAAAAAATACAAGAACGTAATATTGTTATTCCCGTCTAAACAGAGCTGCCTCGTTTATAAAACTTTATTAAAACTTATTTATATACAATTTAATCCAAAAAAGATTTTTGATTTGAACTTGAGAAAATCCTCAAGCACAACATTTTTTTTTTCGTTTGCTAAACCGAGTCTTGATATCATTTTTAAGATTATTGCATCGACAAACTGCTCTAAAAACTTTCCATCAACACGCAAACGAAAACCAATTAGCAACACGGAGGAAACGGTTTTGCAATGCCAGCAAATCTTTTGTTAAAATAGTGATGACATCGCGTTATCTGCTAGGTTAACCTTTTTTTTGCTCGATTAACATATTTTTTTGCTAGAATAACAAATTTTTTTGCTAGTACCACAAAATTGTTTGCTAGGTTAGCAGATAATGCAATGTCGTCACTATTTTAACAAACGATTTGCTGCCATAGCAAACCCGTTTTCTCCGTGAACTTTCAATATTGAGATTGTAAAAGTAGTCTTGCAAATATACAGGACGTAAAAGTCGTGGAACAAAGGTTGACGAAATATTCTCCAATAAAAAAAAAAAATTCCGGTGTTGAAAGTAGAAACGTTCGCATACAAAGAGTATACATACCCCGGAAAATACGTCACGTCGAGCCAATCGAACATCAAAGTGCCTCAGGCTATTACGTCCATCGTTGAAAAGCGTGCGAGTAGAAAAAACTATCGGAGCGAAGGATAAATGTGTAGCGGAGATCTACCGACGCTGAAACAAAAACTCTACATCGATAGATCGCTGGTATCTCATCCTTGCGTCATATTCGTGCCTTCGGGCATTGTAAAAATGTTATTCCCGCTCTGGCGGCTACCGATGTTGAATAAACTCGATCCACTCTATGTTACGTCCTCCCAACACGTATACGTAGTCACATAGATTGTAACAAGCAGCAGGAAGTAGGATATCCCCATGCGACCCGGATAGACGGAAGCCTCAGCAATGCTTTGAATTCATTCTGCTCCACACGCCGCATTACCTTTTTCAGATAATGATGAAACGATATAGTCTTTCCCCGTTCGTACCTTCGTCACTTTGGCCTTTCACCCTACTTTCGTGAGCCACACCTAATTGAAACATCACCCGATAATTACGTGTTTCGCGCACATTCTTCATTAAAAGGGTATTTTTATCAGGATCACAGTTTTTTTCTAAAGAGAATTCAATCTGAAAATAAAAGGTGTCATTAAAGACCGTAAAAACATTTCGGATAATAATAACACCGAGACTTTATTCGTAGAGAGCTTTTTTTCTTTCATATGAAGTTCATTTTGAAGGGAATGCTTTCTCTTTAGAATATTGTGTGAATAAAACAAATTTTAAAAAATCACATCATGAGGAAAAAAGGTCTTCATAGAATTTGTAAGACCATATTTTTAATGAATATCTTAGACAATTCTTTATTTTTGGTTCGTACAATTAATCTTTTTCCTACGCACTTCATAGTTGACTGTATTATTACGATTTCTCTGAGTGTATTCCCGCATGGAAAAAAGTATACTCGAAAAAATATCAAAAAGTATATATTTTATATAGCAAGTATACTTTGCACGAAAAATTTGGTATATCGGATATAAATTTTAGTATACTTACAGTATATACGATGGTATACTAGTTCATACATATTTTTGGGAAATAAAATATATCGTTTTTATATTCTTCATATAATTCTCAATCCATATTTTATGTAGTCGTAAATATATGGGAATGTATATTTTTTCTATAGAAATTATATATATATTTATGTAAGAAGATGTTTAACACTTGAATCAGCTAGAAGAACATATGACCAAATTGTTTAGATTCTTTGTCGGTATAAGAAATCTAGATGGTCGAGATTTCGTGTTTTTATATTTTATGAGTTGATGCATTTTTTATATACTAGTAATATACAAAAAAATATATACTTTACGTATATTAGCCAGATACATGTATGGATATCTAAATAAAAATAGTTTCGTATATTCGCCAAATGTACATTTGGACGAAATATTGGATATTGCCAAGTATATAAAAAGTATTTCGCTTCGCTTGCGTGCGTAAAATAGGCACTTCTCGCTCTAGTGGCATAAAATTGTATACGATACTCGTGCGAGAAACTTTCTCTGATCTCGAGTAATTACAACACCCGCCTTCGGCTCATGCTGCAAACTCACACTCGTCGCGAAAAAGTTTCATCGCACTAGTATCGTAATGTATTATTAACGGAGTTAAGTTTAAAAGATTACAATCTCTTTTTGCCGCTAAATATTCCTATTCCCATCGAAGAAATCTGCAAATTTGCATGTTGCTTCATCATAACTTTCGGTCTTTCACAAAATCCCGTTCATTACAACATATTCGTCGAGCTTTGCTTCCTGACAGAGTATATAATTTGTGAAACCCAGAAAATAAAGAGAAACTGATGTGTACGGATCTATTTCGCAAGTTTGTTCGTACTGTATGAAATTAAATTAAACTACATCGTGAAATCGTGTAGATCAAAAATTTTTTACAAAATGAATACATTCCACGATTGTTGATCCCATTTTCAAACTTCGACATATTTTATGCTAAGTAATCTTGATCTCCATTACACTTATCCAAAGCTACGATCCGATAGCGTGACATGTATGTACGATCTCATTTTGTACTGACCACCATTTTCGTATTGTTCCCCGTATTTTAAGTACTTCACGATTTCGATTTTTTAAAATACCTGTGTTTACAAAAATCTTTCTATATAAGGAAGAAAGAGGAAAGTTAGAGGTGCCATGATCACGAGAGACCCTCGATTATATTCTGTTGCAGTTGCGAGCCTGTTCGAAATTCAACATCCACTGTCTGGAGCATCCGTTGTATCCATCGGGTGAGAGTCAACGACCAAGACAAAACAGCGTATTCGTAGGTTCGAGCGTTTCACTTCTGCCGGACGATCAAAACACCCCACGCCGTGCAAAGAGCGCTTTCGACTTGCAGAGTCTCGTGCACGCTGAGTATACAGTCCAAAATTCAGTGGAGGAGCAGGAAGACACCGTGGACACGGAAACAGAATTTCTGCCTTGTCCAACTAACAGGAGACTGAAGCCCTTCAGCGAATACCCCAAGCTCTCGAGATCGTTTCAACGCGAACGTGGCGCCAGTATATGCCACTTCGATAGAACGGACGTGTTGGCGCGACCTTTGCAGCGAGAACGTGGAATGAGCATTTGCCACTTCGATAGAATGGACGTTCTCGCGCGGCCACTTCAACGAGACAGAGGAATGAGCATTTGTCACTTCGACAGAATGGACGTACTCGCTCATCCCAGTAGCTATAGAGGCAGTCGTGCGAGTATCATTAGCAACGCTGAAAAACTTGAGAATCTCGGACGAAGCCTACAACGCGAAAGCCGGGCTAGTATGTTCTTCAACAATTCCGTTGACAAACCTCAGACCGGATACATGGAGAACTTGCAGCGTCCAGGACATAGAGACTCGAGGCTCAACGTGGCGAACCTCGAGAGGGCGGAGAATATAACGAGGTTCTTGCAGAGGGACAGTCGGGCCAGTCTTGGTAATAACGAAAGAGGGATCACTGAGAATCTTGGGAGAAATCCTACTGCTGGTCAGAGTGCTGGAAGTATCGGGAGTAGTGCTAGGGAAAGAGGAGCGTCTATATGCCCTTATGATCGACCCTCCTGCAGTAAAACTCCCGATGTTGTTCTTGGGTACAAAGCAACGTGTGTCTAATTTTGCGGAAGATTCCGACGACGCTGGTAATCGGCGTCGTCGGTGGATGACGTGATTCTACGAGGCGCTCTCGGGCAATAGCAGTACGTTGTCATGATAGTATCAGTAAGGATCGTTAGCAACGCTGCTAAACTTAAGAACTTCGGGCGAAGCCCACAATGCAAAACTCGGGCTAGTATGTTCTTCACCAATTCCGTTGACAGACCCTAGACTGGATACGTAAATAATTTTCGGCGTGCATTGAGATTCAAGACTCAACGTGGTGAACCTGGAGAGGGCAGAGAACATAACGAAATTGTTCGATAGCGACAGTCGAGCCAGTCTTGGGATTAACGAAAGGGGGATGATTGAGAACCTTAGAAAACGTTACATTGCTGATCAGAGAGACGAAAACATCAGGCTACGATCGACACCCCTGTGGTAAAAAGCCTGATGTCGTTCTTGGGTGCAAGGGGATTCGCGTATGATTTCGGGGAGGATACCGACGACGCTGGAAATCATCGTTATCAGTGGATGACGTGTCACTACGAGGCGCTCACGGGCAGTGACAGTTGCATCGTCATAGCAGTATCAGCAAGGATCATTAGCAAAGTTGAAAAAATTGAGAACCTCAGTCGTAGCGTACAACACGAAAGCCGGGCTATTATGTTCTTCAACAATTCCGTTAACCGACCTCGGACTGGATATGTGAAGAACTTTCAACTGACAGACACTAAGACTCGAGGCTTAACGTGGCGAACCTGGAGAGGGCGGAGAACATAACGAGGTTCTTGCAGAGAGACTGTCGAGCTACTTTTGGGAAAAACGAAAGGGGATCTCTCCCAAGATTGAGAATCTTGGGAGAAATCCTGCTAGTCAGAGTGCTGGCAGCATCGCCATAAGGAAAGGGGAGCTCCTATGATCGACCATCCTGCAATAAAACTCCTGATGTCACTCGTGGGTACAAGGCAACGTGTGTCTAATTTACGGGAGGATTCCGACGACGCTGGGAACAGTCGTCGTCGACGGATGACGTGACTCTACGAGGAGCTCTCGGGCAATGAGCATCTTCGCCATCAGTCCCTCTCCACGTTCTAGTTTTATCATTCCTCTTGTTCTAGTCGATGAACCCGAAAGTCAAGACCATCTATCTTGTTTGACAAGTCTTGCTGTAGATGCTGTAGCGATGGAAGCGTCTTCGACGATAGGGGTGAGCCTGTAAGCATTGTGGAGAGGATTAAAGCATTTAACTCGGTGAAAATATTCCTATTATCAGCTCTGAAAATCTTGGGATGTCCGGGGATAAGCACTTAAGTTTTCCTGGATATCGGGGCAATCCCTCTGAGAGTCTCCAAAGTCTTTTAAAAAATCGTTAAAATCTATCTGAAAATTGCTCTCATTTTCTGATTGTTTTAGTTTTCAGAAAAAAATGGAAGTATTCTTGGAAATCAAAATTCCTATAAAAAAAAAACCTAGAATTCTCGGCCGTTTGCTCTTGAAATGTACAAAAAGACCGTTTTTCGGCTGATTCAAGGGGATGCTGAAGTAGATTTGCTTACCGACCGAGCGACCGAATCAGAGATTTTGTAGTTTACAAAATGCGTCGTAAACGTGTTACGCGTTGCTTCAAATTCTCTAAACTTATTATATTAACTTTAACGTTTGTGCGTTTGGTAGGATTTTGGTATAGAAGGTTCAAGAACTGGAAAACTTTACGTAGTACTGATCGACTTGAAAACAAACGTGGCAGCTTGAGCTGCCAATTGTAATACCAAACTACGTCAACGTATAAAACACTTCACGTGGATTTGTTTGGGGTAAATGACGTTCTGATGCTCCTGTGTTACTTAAAAAAACCTCACAGAGTTGAACAAACTTTTATATCTTGCAGTACAAGCTGTTGAAATTTCATGCAGTCATGTTAGTTTTCGAAAGGTCCGGAATATACAATTCTTTTCATTTCTGGTACGAATTCAACCGAAATTCAATCAGGTAATGAAGCGTTGATATCGATACTGCGGTCATGTGCAATTTTATGAAAATATGTAACATATTGACAGCGTGTAATGTTTTCTAGGAAACTGCCTGTATTCACTGACCAAAGTCGATAAGGAAATCGACTCCAGCATTTCCTTAACATCGCATTTTAAAACATTTTTTTGAGCAATATCAATTATCCTGACATTTTCAAATAATTTTTCGGTATAGTTTTAGGTAAAGTCAGAGTAATCCGTAACATTTCGCGTTGTTTGTACAACTTACAAAAGACTTCTTCAAATATCTGTGAACTTCGTTAATTTTCTCAAGGTTTCTATTTCTATATTTTGTTATCATTCAGTGAAAAACATAGATTTCCACCGTCATCCTCGAATAAGATTTCGAAGCTCGAAAAAAGTCAGTTTCTCTGAAAATGGCTGATAAGAACCTGGAAGTATGTAACATATTATGTTTAGAGTTGTGCAAAATATTTCCTGAACTTTGCAATATATGTGAATAATTTGAAATGATTCATGCATTCTAGAGCCTAAATATTCAGTCGAGGTATTCAGAGAATATTCGGAAAATGCTGATCAAAATCTTGATTAGTCTACAAATCTGGAAATTGTCGGTTACAGTTTTTCAGAGAACTTGTAAGAAAATATTTTCACCAGGGTTAGGATCGAAAATTAGTCGGGTTTTGTAGGGAACAATTGGCACTTTGACGCCAATTTCTGATATTCTTGCCGTCTCTTATTCCACCTTTCGTAGAGTTTATGGAGAAATCAATCGAATTACCGACATAGACTCCTTCGGAAACGGCAGCTAAACTACAGATAAATAATTCATTTATGTCTACGTTTATTGTTAGAATCAAACAGATGCTCAACGGGGTCGGAGCTGAAGAGAGAACCATTTATTTTGGATACATTTTTGATGAACCAGTGACTCCGCCAGACAGGCGGATATTCTTGAGCCTTCGGGTTGGGCTCGTAGTTGAATATTCAGGTCGAGTAATGAGGATCCGTCCTTTTATTAGATCACGGTATAACGGAGGGTTCTTCAACCGGTTTTCTCACATTTTATTGAAAATTATAAGAGGTTCGAAAGGATTATTACAAAGAAGAAAACTTTGTGGCCAGAGTGTAAAACTTCAGCTTCAGATAATATTTTCCTTAGAGGATTAAATCGCTTTTGTCTTTAAACTTTCGTATCTCAATTTGATGAAGAAAATTCATGAAAAGTTTCATCGAACTGTAGAATAATTCAGTACGGGATAGTATTTGTTACTTTCTCGACTTTACATTGATCTTGGCGAATTCTTCGCGCGTAAAATTCTGCTTCCGCCTGAAAACTATTTTTCACTATCGTTAACAAAAGATGTTGAGGCGGATTTCCGTGATGTTCGGCACACCGGAATAATTTACAAAGCTCTGTTATCGACAGCTCGGAACACATATTGTTCAGGGATCTCTGGGGTTTGTGCAGAAGAGTTGTATGGAAAATAATGGCTTCTCGACAAGCCTCTTTATCCAAAAACGTGATTATCGTAAATTTTTTATCCTCGCGATAACATTTTTACCGAAACATAATTTGTTTTCTATCGAAAAATCAAATTCTTTTCCTCGATGCATCCCTAGAGTTCCTAATGACCTGCAAGATTTGATCAGGTAAGCAACGACATGATACAGAATTTATAGATAACGCGGAATCAAATTATAGTTAATCTCGGTGGATTTCAAGGGCTTCATAGAGAAGCCTGATTATATGGCAGATAAGGGATTAATTAACTCAGTTTAATGGACAGTAAACTTTGAAACTATGTTGACGAAGTATCTACTCCCTCTCAGCGTCTCTACTACAACTTCGAGCCATTCATACTTTACCTTTGTTCTCTCGTCCTGAGTTAGCGTCACTGGTCGATGCTAATCCATTCATTCTAATTATCTCTCTCTCCTATTCCCTCAACATTCGCATATCACCAAGACCCACGAAATATATTGATAGCACCCTACAACAACGACGAAAAAATGAAAAGAAAAAGCGTTCTCTACATTTTACTAAAGAATATTCTATATTAATAATAATCAATCTATTAAACGAACACGTAGATAAATGCACGCGATGCGAGACTTATATTGTTATAAAGTTTATCGATAAATAACGCAGATTTAACGAAAGTAATGTCCGATATTTTCGAAGGGCCTAAGTATTTTTTTACAACTCTGAAGGGACATAATTTAAAAAATGAAGATATGTAATCAAATAAGCATCTCTTCACCGTGATAGTCTATAAATCATACGAATGCTTATATCTTATACATAATTAAAATGCTTCTACACCTTTTTCTTTTGCTTTTCCTCTATGAACATTTAAGATGCGATATAAATGCAAATGGGATGTAAATAAACGTAAAATATCTTGCGTTCCCACGTGTACAAAATTCCAACACCTGTAAGTATGCCTGGGTCCGATAAAACCCTTTGAAATGTCACATGTTACTTTCAAATTATACTACTGCTGTCTCTGTGTTGTAGACCTTAGAAAAGACTGTTGTGATCGGACCATTAGTATCTTCGGATAATGTATGTGCAATTTGCCTTCGTTGAAGAGTCGCACGAGTGTCGGAAAATTGAATCTTACATCTATGATATAAAGTAGCTTTATGAAATTCTTCGTCTCGCCTGACAGAAAGTCTTCTCTTTGACTCGTCCTGGCTGTAGTTTCGTTCCTCATTTATCATATATTCCTAGATTTTGCTAGATTGTCTGTCTGAAATATTTCGAACGATTATTGGCTTCGTGCGTGACCTTTATTCGCGGCCATTTTAAACAACCAGCGTTCGGAGCGGCGAAATTGTGCAACAGTGTATCTATGTATGTCACGGTATGCCGTGTTAGCGAACGTCAATTAACGCTAAATGGAAGGCGTCATTCCCATGTTGATTCATGAATTATAACAATAACTCGTTAAATTTACCGGGCCTTAACTTCTATCGTCTTCCTATGGCAATAATACAAGTGTTTAAACGGAAAAGGCGCGGGGACTAGATAGCCTCAATTAAATGGGAACATCATTGGTAATCAATATTCGTGAAATTATGTCGAAAATTGCAGCCATATATCTCCGAATTTACAGGATTCAAAGTACTCGCAAACATTTAAAACATTAACATAACAATGAAATTAGATTCACTCCACTGATTCTCACCAAATTTGCTACACATTTGACGAATATTCATATAACATTAACGCCGGTTATCACAGCTACAAAGGAATCTGCACATATGCACATATACACACAGGTTTTTACCAAAATTATCACGAAAACAAAACTTTCTCCATGAGGGAGCAAAGGCGAATAAATAACAGCAATAGGCAAGTTTAATTGATTAAAGTAAATTAACCGCGATAGGAACGCATAGCCTAAAATCACTTGAAACAGCTAAAGTTGTGATGATTACGGTTACTTTGCCAAGATCATCAGATCAGATGTCATAAACATAAATACCAGCACAAAGTGCAGACAACACTGGTCGAACGAAAACTTATGTACATCATGCTACAGAATAAATCAAGTCATGTTGCCATTATGATAAATGTTAAAAAATGAACTCATCATCCTGTTTGTTCATTTACAACAATACTTTTTAATTGTTCCTTTACTATAACCGAAAAATATTCGTTCGACTATATTCTCCATTCCATAAGAATCGATGCTTTTAGTTGATACACTGTTGCCAAAAAGTGCCGCAAGGGGCGCTACCATCTCGACGCGCAAAGCCAAAATCATTGCACGAGTAGTAACTATTGTCTTTTTCAAACGCCTTTTCCGATTCAGGTATGAATCTCTACGAACTCATTCTGAATCAGACCAAGCATTTAGACTGTCTAAATTACGAGCGCATTATTCCGTCTTTGCTAGACATAGTTACAATAAGAATAACAACAACAAAATCTTGGAACTGCGGGACCTTGTGCTGTAGAAGATGAATCGAAATAACTCATATAGTGCTCTTAGACTTAGTATAATCAGGTGATCTATTATCTATAAAATAAGAAAGTTTGATAATTTACGATGAATATATACTTACATTGTTATTCAGAGTGTCTCGTTTAAATCTTCGTGTCATCTCTCCTCTCGTTTGTAATACTAAATAATGATGAATTGAGGCACTTATAGCACTACACACTGGTAATATAAGTTTTGTTAACGTTTGAATCTTCAAAAGATTAAAAACGATTTTCAAAAACACACATTCTGGTGCGTAGGTGGTGTAGCTGCCCTGATTTTTTTCGCCTGAAGGACCAGAAACCGACAGCTTTACTCTTTAAAAAGTACACAAAACAATAAAAATAAAAGATTCTACAAAGATGATATAAAGAAATTTCAATAATTCTTCATTTAAACGTAGAATAGGGACCCGTGGTCTTTAGTATTGTCTCTTTTTGAGACCTACCAGGTTGCGTCCTGACATAAAGAATCATAATAATATATCTAGCACTGTATAATTAGGAAATTTAGCCTCATAATAATAACGATTGAAAGAACGATCTGAAAATGCCAAATTATTTATAATAAAAACTATTCAAGTCTCGTCGGTAATTGACGAAACTTACGTATGTCGTGTATGCAATTTGCTCCGAAATAAAAAGTATTTGCGAAAACTTGCGTAGACCTTATTGAATCCTTCCAAAGAACTTCCACTCCACGAGAAGTGTATCCATCAAAGTATTCTCGGTCTTGTATCGTTCACGGGTGAACAATGATTTCTGCCTTCCTGCGATACCGAAAATTCATTGTACAGGGTTTGCCTTAAGGGATGGCAAAGGGCAAAAGCTCTTTGTCGAAGCTAAACGAGGCGGAAACGACTCCAGCATCCGCAAGCGTCCCGGACGTGCACACGTGATGTAGACACGCAAGATATGCTGAGGTTCCTCGAAAAAGATTGATAGACTCGACAACCTTGTTGGTTTCCTACCTACAAATGGGGATCCTGCCAGACCTCATAGACCTTCAGCATCTCTATTGTACGAACCACAATTTCCTTACTATACCAGTTGGGAATATGAGGGTTTGATAGACTTAAAGATCTTGTTGGCTTTCTATCTGCGGATGGGAATCCTGATAACACAACTCATAGACCTTTAGCATTTCTGTTATATACAGTACGAACGACAATTTCCTTACCATCGACGTTTAGAATGTCTCGAAAGTTTTAGGAAGCATTTGTGATTTATTTAAATGCGTCTGCTTGAAGATACACTGTAAAAAATGCAAGTGAATTTGGTATACAAGTTGGACATGAGATTTAGGAATCAGGTACATGAATTCCATATTAATATAATTTTATTGTAAATTTGATAATCGTATATGAATTCTACGAAACCGGTATTTGAAAAATACTGTACGTGTGCATCGATTGAACTGTTAATAGATCCGTGAACGATACTTAATATGAAGTTTTGGACAATTAATAACTAACTAATTAATAATAACTAAGCTAAAATTCAATGCACATTTGCATAGTAAATATAGGATTCCAGTTTTTGAAATTTTCTGATCTTCGTTTGAAAGAAAATGCACCAGTGTTTCTGAAAAATATTAATAAACGTAATTTCCACAAGTATATAAAATTTTCGAATCCTGTAGATTAATTAGAAAATAATATACACCGAGTGGTAAATTCACCGGCAGGTATAGGAAATTAAGAAGTGGACTCCCTCTCTTCTGCCACGGGGAACCTGGCTCAACTCCGCTAGATGGCGACCTACCCGAAACATTTCTCGCAAGTGATCGTTCGCCGTCATGTGCAAAAGTACGAGCTGTCGTAAGTCACTAGCCATTCATGCACTGACATGGGGTTTTCGTACTGTTGTTCATGAGGGGCTAATTAGTAACTCAGTGAAAATAAAGCAACCTGCATCGGCTAGGATTACCGAAGTTACCTTGTGCCCTCATGCAAATGGAACGCAGTGCTGCATTAGCTTGAGTGGATGCGAACAATACTCTCAAGAGCCTCTACGACGGAAAGAAGTTAGGGGCAACGTCAAAGCCTGAATAAGACATACACAGGGAGATTTCAATAAAAAATTCAAAAAAATAAATATCAAGCAATACTTCAATTTCACTTCACAAAGGTTACACAACCCAGCGCAGGTACAGTAAATTCCAAGTACAATAGTCCATTAATTCCTATGCACACTGCTTGCAATTTTATGGGAGAGTTTAGAAAATCAAAAGCCAAGTGTTTCATAATATTTAAAATCGATTGCTCATTTTCACTATACCAGTATTGTACTTGTCAATTAAGAATGTATCTGAAAATTAATATACGGTATAGGCATCGAAGCTTTATATACCGGTATATTAATTTTCAATACAACATTTTTTACAGTGTGACTGTTTCTTTTAACTTCGTGTATCGTTGAAACGATTTGTCACTCGAAATATGTATGGGCTGTAATGCTGTTTTGGCGGCGTTACAATTATTTAGAGCCTTTTCTGCCCAAGCATCTCTTTTCCTCGATGACAATTTCCGTCAATTGATTACATAGGGCATTATTTAAAGTGTTAGGAACAATTATAGTAATTAATCTTCGGAGTTTGTTACGTATCTTATGACACTTCGTTTCGGAGATAGAGTTGCTGAGTTTGTCGGAAAAGTTAAGTTTTCGGCTGCATGGATCTTTTTGCTTTCTAGGACTAGACCATTTCACACCAGCAAAAATCTGGACGATAGCATTGGCGGGCTCAACAATAACCTACAAGCTGCTGTCAAACCGATCATCGGGTGCATATTTTGTTTCTAATTTACAGGCTTCTAAAATCTTAAAAAATATCTGATATTTTCTAGGACACCAAAATGGTTGCAGTATTCATTATCCTCTGTAATACTATTTGCAAGCACATGAAGATCTCTTGAATTCTTCGCACTGAGAAACAGACAAAATGGAGCCAACGGAATTTAGGTTAGCCCAACTTCTTGAGGAAGTTAAATACGGCGAAGCGAAGTGAGGAGGTTGACGCAATCTCACCAATAGATTTCTGCGTTTCGTCGATTCAAACATCTTGTGTATTTAAGCCAACTTCCGCATTGTTATCTTAACTACTTCTTTGGTTTCATGCAGATTATCTATAGAATTGCAGCAGGTACCAATTGTTTTACTCAAATTTCGTTCTATGTCGCTGAACATGTTTTTTAGTGTGATTTTTTTATAATTATGTACTTAAAAATAAACGTAAAACTCGACGTCGCAAATATTATAAATATATAAGATTTAAAAAAGAAGAATATGGATTAAAAAAAAAATGTACGACCACTTTCACCTATTTTGACGATTAAGTGACGGGGACGGGATTTGAACTGCCTAACTACGAGTTATGACTACTTACCTATGTCTATGAACCTAACACTTTACCGACTACCCTATTCCTAACTTTTGAATATCTCGTGTTCAAATTCCCTATAAGCTATACCAGGGATTATAAGAGAACCTTACAGTATTTTGAGTAATGATTTCGTGGCATGATCAAGTATTTTTTTATCAGTGCAGTCTATTGGTTACCTGAAAAGGTACATATTTAATTCAAGGTTTTTAAAAATTGGATCAAAGTAGATCGAAGGTTCCAAAACTATACGAATCAGTTATTACACATAACGTCACATGTTATTGATTCAATAGAACATCAAATGTAAACCAGTACTCAGTCGCGGCTGGATAAATTGTTTTAGGAGGTTGAGCCAACCTCCTGGCTTACACTACTTACCTACATGGCGCAGTTAACTTAAGGGTGCACTATAGTTTATTTCAATAATTTCTATGAGGTTGCTTCATGATACATAATGAAGTCATTCCGTTCATTAAAGTAGAAGATGTGATTTACGTAACCAATCGTGGTACTCCAAGTAAGTATTAGCTACGTCTTGTTTTAATCCTCTATTTTATTAATACACCATACCGTACGGTTCGCTTAGCAATTTCAGAGCTTAAGGAACTAAGTTTTTCAGTTAAAGCGTAACGTCGTGAAGTGATTGATGCAAAGAATTGATTTAATTGGTTCAAAGGTTCTGCAGTCATTTCCTGGGCAGATCTTTGTACGGGGGTTCGCGATTACATAAAGCCCATTATAGGGGCTTTACGGGGAATCCTCGATAAGGAATCCAATATTGGACCTGACTTGGCCCAACAAAGAGTCCACGATATAATTCCTCAGCGTTCCCGTTGAACCCATGATAGGGAATCCAATATTGAATCCTGCTTGGCCCATCAAAACTCTCGACAACACTCTTTCGACAAGTCAAACCTCGACAGTCAGTCACCCATTAAAATATTGATCATCACCTCTAAGTGATAAACGTCACGGTCAGGCAGACGGTCACCCATCTGAGTATTGTGTGTCAGGGTCAGGCAAACGGTCACCCATCTTAGTATTGATCATCGGGGTAAACAACATACCCAATCAACAGATTATTATAGTCAATCAAATTTCTGTAAAAAGCGGACCGGTGAATTTCAGCAATCGCGAGAAATTATCATTGTTCTGAGTCGCGTGTTCAAATGAGATATAGGATGAAGGCGTTACGAGTCGTGTTCTTCAGGGACAAAAAAGGTCGGTGACAGGATAAATCCGGTAACTCGGAAAACACGGAGCCTCGGCTAATCGGAGATCGGAATAATGATTCTACTCTAGTATTCGGAATATCGGAAATCACCGGAGAAAAGAATATGCAATGGTGAAACCATCATCAGTATCAATGCCAAACGCTTAGGAAAGTTTGTGCGGGGCTGCAACTGCCACCCCTGGACCACATGTGGTCGTGGGTATGACAGTTTCGGCGACGACCTTTTTTCTTCTTCTTTTACCATCGTCTTGGTCATCCGTGACTGTTGGCGAAAAAACGAGTGTAACTAATCATTTATAGGCGACATCGTTCCGTGTCTCTGAAAGCATCCCTGATGTTTCTGTGAGCCTAACAGTATTATATCGTAACGCTTTTTATGTTTATCGTGTTATTTATTTGTGAGATCGTTTTGGCCACTTTTCGCGTTTTTTCCCAGTATAGTTAAGATATGAAATAGCGGGATATTTCGAGATCGTTCGCGCGTTAGTCTGCCAGCAAAATCGTATCTTTTGTTTCTTAGTGTTTCTAGTGCAGCCCGCAAATACCAGCCGTAAATTCCATAGCGGGTGCAGATTATAGTAGATTTTTTGTGATTTATTTTCAAAAGAATCGTCTACTGCCTTCGGCCCTGTGGAGTATTTAGTATCGTCGACTGAACTTTGTTCCGTTGGCCTGAAATGTATGGAATTCATTCCTGTTCCGTTTTTTTCTGTAACTTACTTTCAATTGCGCAATACTGGGACCCCGTATCGCCCTCTGCCCTATGACGAGGCTACTACAATGGATGAGTAATATTTGATTGAAATTGACTTTGAAAAAAAATGTATTTCGGTGTTCCATCGTATATCATGTTGTGTTTTTACATTTTTTCCTTCCCTCCCTTTTTTCTATCACGGGATTGGACTCCAATCTGACGCGGAGCTAGCGCACTTTTATTGAATAAAACGATCGAGGAGTTTTGCACCGAAAGTTTTTAGGACTAATTTGTTGTGTATTAGCTTCAGGATTATAATTTTTTTTTTGTACTCTCTAATAAAATTATTTTCATTATTTTTCTGTTAAGGGAAAATCCATTTTTGTCAAGAAACTAATTAGAATATTTGTTAACTAAAAACACACCAATTTGTCTGGTAGCAATTCCACAGAGTGTTTGGCATTTTATGCAAGTACTGCAGGTTATAAATACTTAGGATGTTGGGTAGTGGGAAATAATTTAAAAACTTCATAATCCTCAAAATGTATACGTGTCGTAAATTTTATTTACGTGGTAATTTATTCCTCGTACTGACAATAATATAGGGACTGGGTGGTTTTCCAGGACCTAAGAAAATATGTAAATTTATAGTATTTTTCGTATTTACCTACATTTGCTTACGACAGAAGTGTCAGGGTTCTCATCTTGAATATTTTTTACTCAATTATTATTTAATTGAATTATTTTTTAATTAACTCTAGTTCTTATTCATAAAATCCCGTTTAAACAACGAAATATTATTTGTCTATTTTACAGTTATTGTTTCGATGTCATATGGAATCGTAGTTATTACAAATCAAATTAAGTTGATAACATTTATATTTAGCCGTCCGCACACGACAGTTTCATTGAATATATGACATTTTTTTCCAGTGTAGTAACGTAATAACCGGTGGGATTTAGCGTTGAAAAACAATTGTTTCTCGTGCCAAAAGCTAATTTTCCAGTGACGTATATATTATAACTATGACTTGATTGGGTTGTTGCCAACAAATAAAAACATTTGCAAGGAGATCCCCATTCTGTGGGAAGTTGCATTTAAAAATCGTAAGAAAAATTACCTTTGAAAAATATCCAAGAGGTCAACCGAAAAACCTGGCTAAGTTGATGAAAATGTTATATGTATATATCTGATAGAATATCATCAGGCGAAGGTAATGCAGTGGAGTTTTTAACACATCCTGTGGAGATGCTACCTAGCTCGTTCTGTGTAAGAAACTCCGAACTCGTTGCGGTTACCAAACGAAACTTTTGGCTTCGTTACTTTACGATCTCACTGCATTTTTTAAATTAATTTTCGCGTCATTGAAAATTACATTTCTACGTCATTCTATTCTGGCGTGCATCATATTTCTCCTTCTTCGTTTTCTTCTAAGCCTTATTGTGTATAGATTCTAGTTTGTTTAAAATATTTAAGTTGATACGAATTTTATGGTCTCAAATTGAATTTGCGATCATTCAATGAATAGATAATATTGAAACTTGAGTATTTTTTTCCATTGGCGAAGATTTCTGTGAATCAATGACGTTTTTTTCTCGGTGTATGTTTAATTTTTAAGGGTGGTGATAAATAATCTCTGTCCATGTACCGGTTGAGGTACATTATGAGTACAAATTCCGGTAGAGCAGCACCATTTTGGTATTTATTTAACTTCTAGAGAAGACACACACTGATGTTTCTTGTATAATGTAGCCGCAAGCTTCAGAACCATTAATCTATGTATGCACGTAGAGCAAATTCTGCGGCATATGCGGGAATTCTGATGAGAAATATGTTTACTTGTTAACACGAATGCTTGAAACCAGAGAACCCGCAAGAGAACTAGTTTCATTAGTATGTTGAGAAGTATACCCACATACATTTCCAGCGAAAAGTTAAATTAGATTTAATTTGAAGGACGTGCGAAGTTTTTGAAAAAAATTATTGAAGTTCAACGATTTAAGAATATTGTTTTCGAATAACAATGATATTTGCAGTGCGTTACACTGAAAGATAAATTCCTATCAAATTATTTTTGAAATGTTGAGAATGCTGTTTTTCATATGAAACACATTCGGTGATTTCTCCGAATGTACAAATTGTTTGGAAATTTTTGTGAACCATAATTTTATTTCTTAAGGAAACCTGAGAATCCTGGACATATCATTATGGGAAACTGTGACAATGCACGACATAAGGTGTAAAATTATACGACATAACATTCCATCGAAAAACCTTTTCAACAAACTGTGGAAATTAAAATTTTATAATCCTGAAGACTTTTTTCAAAATTCATACTCTTTTCGAAAAGTCAAATCGAAATCAAAAAAGTAAAAAAAAAGTTTTCAAAATATGCAATGTTAACAACTGTAAGCGGCTCTGTTTTTTTTTCAACTTCCTTCATTTCGCGATTTACCGAGTTTCTAATCGGATCAAACTTTTGATTGGACGTGCATGTGAGAAGCATGCTTAATAATTCTGCAGTATGAACGCGCGCGTGACATCAATTTTGGTGCAGAGAGCAACGCTTCTCTGGGTAACACGTTTTGAAACTTTCACGTGAAGTTATTTAGGAAATTGCGGACAAAACATGGGAGACAGCCAAACGGAAGAGCTCCATCGATTTAGCATTGCTGGGCTTTCTATTTTACTGCTAATATATCTATAATAACTGGCAAGTCCTACCATTCAAATGAAATGCTACTGGTAAATTATACCTCAACGGTCCTGAAAGCTGTGTCAGTGGAATTTTAGGGTATTAAACTTTCTGAGCCATTTGGGTAGCAATAAATGGAGTTCCGGATAAGAGAAGGACAGGAGTCATCAGAGCGTACTTTACGGGCTTGTTTCGTCGCCATTGATGGAAATTCTTGTACAATACGGCTTACCACTAGAGTCATTCGGAGGAAGTGAGCTCACTCTGCCTTTTGGAAGGTTGTCAAACTTAAAAAATAAGGATTGGAAAAAAGATCAAACCCGTCAGTGATTCATTTCACTATTGCTAAGTTAACAAATTTTACAGAAAACAGCCACACTAAAATGAAGAAGAATATCTATAAAGAAAACTCATAGGCCATGAAGGATGATTGGACTTGGCCGATGATCGGCCTAATCTCCGTGCCGAGACTGCTAACATTGGCATTGCTATTGGCCCGAGTCTTGGATGATAAGTCCGGCTCAATATTGGCGAACAATACTTAGCCGAGCATTGGCCTAATGCTGCGAAGTCGATAATCGGCGGGTCGATACTTGGCCAAGCATTGGCCTAATATCGACAAGCCAGCCATTGGCGGGTCAATATTTCGCCCAGCATTGGCCTAATGTTGCAAAGTCGATAATTGGCGGGTCGATACTTGGCCAAGCATTGGCCTAATATCGACAAGCCAACCATTGGGGGGTCAATACTTGGCCCAGCATTGGCCTAATGTTTTGAAGTCGATAATTGGCGATTCGATACTTGGCCAAGCATTGGCATAATGTTGCGAAATGGATATTCGTCACCCCAACATTGGCCCGCGTATTGGCCTTTTCAGCTTTATCGGCAAACCCTACATGGGAATGCACACACTCGACCGCGGATACCTGTGCGCACTCGTGTGAGGTAAGTAAACGCATTATTTGTTGCTATAACTATGAATTATTCAACGGATGATATTTAAATATAATAGGAAAATTATTCTCAATGAAACTGTTGAATCTTCTTAATAGGTAATTATTCTTTGGGAGAAATCTAAATAATTACGAATCATTATTCGTAAAACTAAATCTCCAGGTAACCAGAGTTCACATAAAATAATTCCAATAAAAACAAAACTAAAATTAACCGATAGGGATATCATCAAGAATTGTCCTGGCAGTGTTCATACAGTGTTTTACGCGCACACTTACCCAGCTAGACAAATTATATATAAGCGGCTATAATTACGCCGACAACGAACATAAGTCCAACGTTTTTTCGGGGTATTATTCTCAAATGAATTGCTGAAATAAAAAAAATGTACTTACTTTAATTTTAGTCCAGACGTAGGCGTCGCACTATTTGCCTACGAGAGATAAAGGTATTTTGAAAAACTGTTTGCACAACCTAATTCCTCACTCACCATCGAAAGCTGAAGTCGCAATTAGGAAATCTTCTTCTTCATACAAATATTCACATATTACTCGGTAATTATCGGACATCAACTAAGGTAAATATAGGGCTGCAAATGCCTGTAATTTGGTGAATTAAATATTTATACAATTATATCGACTTGATAGTTACTCTTTCGCGTCAAATTTTTACAGCTTTCATTATAAGGTGTTCAAATTTTCCATATCCACTGGAAATAAAATATCTATAACATTTTGCTACAAATTTTTCCAACGAGAAATGATGATTTGTACACGGAGAGAAATGGATCCACGAATATACGTGCCACTCGCAGAAAATATGGTACGGAGGTTGGCTTTATTAGAATAGCTCATATAAACATTTTACAGCTCACTGTACGTATAGTAATTGTCCCAACAATTTTCTCACCGCTCACTGTACGTATAATAATTGTTATAAAAATATCCGAAAGATCACAATTCATACTTTAAATGCTTCTACGTGCATAAGAACAAATTTAATAAAGCCCATGTGTCACTCGGGTACGCAAGTTGAGGCGGGGTTAAAGTTTCGAATGGTAAAAACACGAAGGTCTAAAATTCGAAACTTTAATATCTCACCTATATTTTTGACGAAAAGTTTTTCAAGCGAAATTCGTCAAAAATGTAGGTGAGATATTAAGTTTTGAAATGTTCGACCTTCAAGTATTTACTATTCGGAACTTTGTCTCCAAGAGGCGAGGGAATTAGAGATAAAGTTTTGAATAGTAAATGCACGAAAGTCTAAAATTCCGAAATTCAATATCTCACCTACATTTTTGACGAAAATTTTTCTAGCGAATTTCGTCAAAAATGGAGGTGAGATAATTTTGGAATTTTAGACATTGGTGTATTCATCATTCGGAAATTTAATCCGCCCCCCGCAAGTTATAGTCATTAAGAACAGAAACTCTTGTAGCTATTTTAAGACTTGTTTCTCCGTGTATGTTTCTATTTTATCTCACATGATCTCTCAAGCATTACAGGTTATAGAGAGTGCTCAGATTTTTCGTAACTAAATAGAAATACAAACTGTCATATTCTTCTAAATGAATTCAACAGCTTAATATTTTATCCATAATTCCTTCTCCTTATCGTAGCTGGATTAATGCTGATTATTCGAAGTTTCAGAATTCGTTTTCACTGTTTGCACTCAGAGAAATCGTTATAGTACGGGCAACCACAAAATGACAACTATACATTTTTGGTCCATGCAGCTTTTTTTTATAATTACGGTAACTATGAAAATAGTTATGGTAACTATATGATCGTTGTGGCAACGATATGATGGTTATGTTAACTATGAAAAAAACTAACTGTGAAAAAAAAGTGACAAATCAACTAAATATATGGTGTTGATTTATAATTGGTTGACTCAACAGATATGAAGTCTAAATAACTAAATATGTTTTGTAGTAGACAATATAAATGATTGAATAAATTAAATCAACCAGTTGACGAAGTATTGTTGGATCAATACGTCATTGATTGCTGCAACAAAATTTAATTGTTGAGTTCAGAAAACGTTTGTTAAAACAACAAAAACTGCGAGCTTTCAAGCGACAACAGAGGTTTCTTAATAATAACTAAATATTTCTTTCTGTCAACCACGCAAGAATAGTATATTGTGCAACAAGGGCCGAAAGTTTGCGATTGCGACGAGTGTGAGATTTGCTGCCCGAGCGAATCGCTGCAATCACACAAGTCGCAATCACTAATTTCGGCCCACGTTGCACATTATATTTTTTTCCACGAGTGGATGAATATTGGTGCTTTAAATGGTAGTTTTTTTTTAGTTGCGGCACGAACAGTGAAAAGTGAGGTCACAATCTTACGTCCCAAGAGTCGGAAGTGAAACGTCAGGGTCGAAAGTAAGGGAAAAGTGAACTGCCCATGCGCCAATCAATCATTGCAACACTGCTATGAAGCTAGCCACTTTCGGCCCGCAAAACTGCCATGAAAAGCACCGCTGTTCATGCACGTGTGACGAAAATACTCCAACAAACAAAATGATCAAGTAAATAATTCATGGAATATGGTAATTGATATACTGCCACCGTAGTTGATTCATCAAAATTATTAGGGGAATAACATATGTATTCCAATTATTGGTCCCATTTATTTCGTTGAGATTTCGATTTTCAGTTGAATTATAGTATATTGTGCAACAAGGGTCCAAAGTTTGCGATTGCAACGAGTGTGAGGTGCAATCACATGAGTCTCAATTACTAATTTCAGGCCATGTTTACACACTATATTTTTTGCAATGAGTGCATGGATAGTGCTGCATTGGATGGTAGTTTTGAGGGAAGAACAGTGAAAAGTGAGGTTCCAGACTTTCGTCCCTAGGGACGTGAGATTGTCCCTATTTGAAATTGACGTGAAATTGCCTGAGTCATAGACACTAGCAACTATCGTCATCGAAGAATAAAATGATTCATTCTTTCTGTATATTCCACAATTAAATTCATAAATAAAAAAGTTTCATTCAATCATATTATGTGATTGTTTTCACGTGCGTAATTTATTTAATTATGTTATTAAAACTAATTTGACTCATGTCTTGACTCGTCTGCCATTGGCTCTGTAAGCACACGACACATCGTGGCAACACCGCAATATCGAGCGACTGTTCGACCGCCATCGACGTTACCGACATGATACAAGGTAAGGTTTGTGAAGTTTGTTTGGCGAATCTGATCTGTCGTGTCGAATTCTCCAAAAGAAAGACACGATGTTAGAGCGGATCGCGGAGAACGAAATGGCCAATTCATTACGCGTAAAAGAAAAACATGGTTCGACAACATTCGAGCAACAAGAAAAGCCAGATACAGTGAAGAATCAACGCAAGTAAAACTCCCATAAAAATGAAAAATTCAAGAGAATCGATAGGTGAATAAATACGATTTTGGTTGCGTCAATAATTTTAGTTACGTTTAATTCGAATCAGCTTATCAAAGTACAATTAATTGCGGCGAATTTAGGATGCGCGCGATCATTTTCATTGCAGAACACTAACAGCATATAACTGTCGCGAATGTAACTGACGTTGAAAGTTGCCAAACTTCGGCGCCATCTTGAACAGCTGGTAGTGATTGTTTTTGCACGACGCAATTTCTTGCAATTAACTTGCAATTACTCGCTGAAATGTCCGGTGACTACCACTTTTCATGGTCGTATCGGTTACTTCAAGATCTAACGAAAATGTAGAACTGTTTAGATGTGTTGTATTTCATTTCTGAAATGCTTTTTTCTCTGTTTCAAAGTCATTTTTTTATATTTCTCTATATAACGCCATAGATAAAACTGTTTTTAAAAAAATGATTTACTCAATTAGATGTCCGGTAACGTATCTCGTAATCCTCACAAATAATAGATGAATACTCAGACCACAAGGTATACAAAATTCAGACACATCTAACATGTTTGCCTTCGCGTTAAAACTACCTTAGCACCGCTACGAAACTAACCACTTTTGGCCCGAAAAATTGCCATCGAAAGCTGTTCATGCACGTGATACAAAAAGAAATATTTCGTTGAAATCAATGAAAACAAAATCACCTTGACCATTTCTGCGGTGTCAATGAAATCTTTTCTCTCGGTGTATCCATTTATGCAGGACGCAGAGTTCAGCAATCTCACAATATCATAATGGCTGGGTCCTTCTCCTTCTTGGCCCAGTTTATTTCCATTTATTTTGTACTCATCCAGTCACCGAAGATTCTGAATGAAATCAGTCCTTTCTCGTTGTTTGGCTACGCATAGCGGATTTCGGTGCGAATTTATTGCGCAACTTTCTTGCTCAACCGCGGTGGAAATCTATTCTACGGTTACCCGGGCTCGCGCAGTGTCGAATTGCCCACCAAGGTCTAGTCTATCCCGGGGGATTAGAACTGCCGCCCACTCGAACGCCTCTATCCGAGCCCTGGTGCCCCTGTTCCACTTACGGTTCTCTGATTTCGTTCTCGTCCCTTTCTCGTCCTTCGTCTTCGTATAATAGTCGTCGTTGTGATTGTACTCCTTGTCCTCGTCTTTTTTTCTGTCAGCCTTCTCTTCCTCGTTCTGTGGTTACGTACGGCCTAGATCTCCTCCAAAGAGCTTTCACTTTTCGTCTTCAACTTGACAGACTTACGTTTGCCCATCGACGATCCGGAAATTGGGAGTTAACTTTAATCCTTCGGGACACGGAAAGTTAATTGACTTATTCGGGACAGTCGAAGAATCCATTGAATGAAAAGTAAAAAAATGTTTCAATTTTTTTTACAACTTTATTTCACTTATTTATGTGTCAAGGCCGTAAAATAGTAATTTACGATACTGGTGCGGAAAAGTGGACTCTCGGCGAAGGCAGTAAAACTGTGCACAAGCGACAACGAACGTCGAACAAACTATACATCGGTTTTTGCCCGCTTATTTAGATTTAAGCCTTTCATACATTCAATCGAAGCAGTTCGTGTTTAGATTCTTATGTAGTTGCAAAGTTGCAAATTTGTCGTCAGGCTTATTTTCTGTTGAAACGGATGAGCCTTATTTCTTTTGTATCTCTCATTATTCAAAACTCATAAAGCTAGTTCAAGGAGGATATTAATTAAAATTTATTCACCTATGTTAATCAATTTTGGCTTCCTCATATAGAAAGCTTTGCGCAAAATGGAAAGTAAGGAAATATATGCTAGGCTTAACCTTGAACTCTTGTTTTAAGTATCAATAGCTTCCATACATTTTTAACAACTAATTTTGTGCCCAAATAATCTTTTTTCTCCGTTTATCCAGCCCAATCTTAGAGAAAAAAAATGATTGTTCGAATAAAATTCTAGTTACCTTATGAAATCAATTTAATTTACTACAATAATTGGGTAAAAATCACACCATTTCCATGTCAATGTTCAGCTCAATATGTCTAACCGTTCTTAATCCACACAAGGACTCAATTTATTGTCTAACCGTTCCCGTTTTGTACGAGGGATTAATTAATTGTTTAACCGTTCTCCACTTACACAAGGGTTCAAGTTATTGTCCAACCGTTCTCAATTTACACAAGGGTGTAATTTATTGTCTAACCGTTCTTCAGTTACACAATGGTTAAATTGATGGTCATTATCTTTCAAAAATATTGTCACTTTTAAAGCGATTCGCTAATTCTGACCGAATATAATAATATTTCACGTTGATCATAATTGCATTTTTGGAAGAAATTCTAGCTCGACAACTTGAAATTTGAATATGTTAGTGTGTTATCCAATTGAGTTAAAATTTAAAAGAAAAAAACTGTTGCGCTGTACCGATTCACATCAAAACTATCACGAATAAAGACCAATATTTTTATTTGTCATGATATGGAGCCGAAAACTTACTTTATTTATAATCTTTGAAGCTTAAGCATTGAAGTTTTCTGCGACCGTATTACAAACACAGGGAATAATTAGAGATATAATTTTTTTTTAATGCTCTGTAACTATTATTTATCATTTATCAAAAATAAAACATGGATACATGTATGTAATGATCATTCGCGTTGACCCCACGTTTGATTTGTAATTGAAGCATGTAACAGCGTTACTCGTGAACTGAGGTTCTAAAAGGATTAGAGCGATGCGCCATGACAGGAACACGAGATACGGATAATTGTTAGTGGGTAGAATGTTTACGGCATTCGTTAGAGCGCATTGGCTCGTACGCTCGGGAATGATTACTGCTTTTATTCCATTGGCAAAGTACAGCCTCAGTGCAGTTGTTTTCACTAAATCCTGCAGAGTCGACATTCCTGCCAAAGAGAATTGGAAATTGGTGAATTCGTTCACTTTTACCAACTAATTGAATTTGAGTTAGTGCCAGGAGTATATTCACTTTTCAATCAGACCCTTTTTCGCAACGACTCGCTATTTTACTACCCGAAAATACGGGACAGACGGAATAGAAAAATACTCTGCTTAAGGTAAAACAATAATGATATATCATGCCTCAATTGAAATATGGACGACAGAATATCGCGTGTAAAATTACTCTGTAATGAAATATCGTCCTTTAGCAAGAAATTCCTCTATCAGACAGTTTTTTGATATCGTGTACTCGAGGGAAAAATTCACATTAATAATGGCATCAACATTTACATTGTGACAAACAGGTTAAACACAACAACAAAACATCGGATTTTTGTTTTTAACCGTAATCCTCATGATGTTCTTTTAAATCCCGTTCATTTATGGTCTGGATAATTATGGGTTATAAAAAGCATTGTTTTCTTTTCTTATAAAATAACTTGCCCACACGCTTTCTCCGGCCCCGTACATTTGCACACATTTTTTATAGATTATAAGTAAAACACAACAAATATTATTTTTGATTCAAAAAGTGAATTTAAAGTCGGAATGCTTTGGGCAATACGAAGACTCTACATAATCCAACTCTACACAACCGAGTGTAGAATCGAGTAAAAATCTCGATTTATAGTGTTAAGATTGTGTACAGTTTTTACGTCATGAGACGATCATGTGTACAGTTTTATCGTAATGAATTTAGCATGTCTTGAATATATCTCGGGAGAAATTTGACGTTTTGAATTTGACTGTGGTGAAGTTTGCCGAGAAGAGTTTTGTCGTGGTGAATTTAGCGGCGGACACTTTCGCCTGTGTAGGGTTTTGCCGGTAAGAATTTTTCCCGCGTAAAGTTTTGCCGTTGAGAGTTTTGCCACGGAGAGTTTTGCTGGATGCTTTTTTGTGAATCGGTGCTCGTGTAGAGTTGCGGTTGTGTACAGTTAGTGCATGTGTAGAGTTGGTGTTGTGTACAGTAGGGGTTGAGTAAAGTTGATGATGTGTAGAGTTAGATTATGTAGAGTGTTCGTATTGTCATGCTTGGAGGTAAATACTTGAATTTTCGTACAACTTCAATTTGTTTTTTAGTTGGAAAAGTTTACAAACGTCGGCTTGTTTACAACCCACTATTCCAAGCTCTTAAGGGGGTTGAGTCACTTAAGCAAATTTATGTTAACAATTCTATAGATTGCCCTTTTTATTTAAAAAATTCTGTGGAATATCTTTCTTCTAAAAAATCTCATATTCAATTCTCATTAAGTACATGCAATTGTGCAATATTGCAAAGGTTTACAATGTACCAAAATAATGTCAGATAAAAAGGAAACTTTTTTACTTGTCGTAGATTGCAGACCAAATCAGGAATGAAATTGTAGTGTTATTTTATCCGTCGAAAAGTCGATTCTAGTATGAGTGTAGGAATTTCCAATAGGCTCTTATGAAGACTATATGATTTGAAATGTGTAAATAAATTTTTCCTTATTACAAGCCCACTATGTAATTGGTTACGGTAATTGGCATTTTCACTGCATCAAGGATTGCTATACTCAAACCGGAATGCACTCGTCAACAAATAAATAAAGAACTCAAAAACTAAAATTTCTTTAGCGATTTGGTCTGGAAGCTACGACAAGTTAAAAATTTTACTTCTTACCGGACAAAATTTTCGTGCACTAAATGTTTTTACAAAATTGCATGATTATAATGCTTGATATGTACTTAATGACATTCGAATGTAAATATTTTTAAGAAAACGGTATCATCTACAGAATTGTTTTCCTTATGACTTTTTAAGGTGACTCGACCTCGTTAAAGTTTTTTTAGCTCTCGAGGGTTACATCTTATTGAAAAATTCAAAGCCAAAAAAGATTGTGAACAAGGGCATACCTGAGATACTAATATGTGTTCGAAAACCGATCCAATCCACGTTCTCAAAAATCGCTAAACATTTTATTGCAGCTAAACAACCAGCCTCCGGTTGAAAGTGACCAGACAGAAAAGCAAAGATGAAAAACTTGCGACGGCGAGATCAAATCTTGAAGCTCTCCAGAACCAAGGGGATAATAATTGGACCATCAAATTTGTTCAAGGTGTCCATATAGTGGTTCAAAAAAGTAACCAATCAAAAAACTAATTTTGTTGCAACCTTTCGCTGTCTGCTTTCAGGACACTTATCGTTGTCGTGTCAAACTCGTTAAATTTTCGATATTGGCCTCGCCCGCTTCAAAGGATTGATTCTGTCTTTTTGTCACGCTAATTTACTAGTTCTATTGTAGTTAACTTTATAATTTAAATCTTTATACAACTCATTTTGTCTAGTCAATACTTGTCTGTATTATTTAGACTTAGTATTTGGCAAGCTCGTATATAGTTTCCGTTGACCGACAGCAGTGGACGCGCGGTCGGTGTATGGTTTCGGTGGTCCCCAGAGTTAAGAAGCATTGTTTGCGGCCATAACTTGGATGGGTGACCGCTTAGCCACGCACTGCTTTGCGTGTAAATTGTCGTGTAGAAAGCAGTTTTTCAGAGTTTCTAATGCATTCTAATACGGTAGAAACTCAGCAAAAATAAAGCCGCCTGTATTGGCCAGGTTTTCCGCAGTTTCCGTGAGCCCTCGTGCAAATGCGATGCAGTAGTGCATTAGAATGAGTGGCTGTGGACAACACTCTAGGGGGTAACTCTATGTAGAAACAGGAAAAGGGGAGAGCCTGAATAAGGCTTTTTACGTAACCCGTATTAAGGAATATCCCAAGTGAAAAAAAAAAAAAATATATATATATATAGGTTTGATGAGTCTAATTACTTATGAGGAGTTACCTAACAATTTAATATGTGTTATAATTAGTTTAAGACCATTACCGTTGTCAATGAATCACGTTCTGAAGGTCAGGGCATGTTCTGGCATTTCGGAATTACCCATTAGTAAGGAGATAAATAAATAAATAACCAAATGAAAGAAATTGTCCAGACCTTCTGTCTAGATTTTTCGACTCGATAATGTTCAAATCTGAGAAATATACGCGTTATATCACGACACGTGTACTGTCTCAATGACATTCTGCATATTTGATGTAATGCATGTGAAGATGGACGTCACATGCACGCGTGGATGACAGCGGGAGAGTTGGCCGAGGAAACCGAGGCAATGACTCCCAGTTCATTCTGGTCGCAGCCCAGAATCGATTTGTTCAGGTCGCCGACTAGTATGAGACAATGTTTGTCTCGGTTTCCGCACGCTTCAATCCCGAGACAATCCATGGCTTCGTTTGCTAACGAAATTATCGTCAGTTCCCGCGTTACATCATCAATGTAAATAGTCTAAGGATTTATCTACATACAATAGACACTAGCCTATATAAATTGTATTATGATCCATTTTCTGTACTTCATAACCATATGCTTAATTAACCCTTTGTGGATTGGATCATTTAAAGTTCTATGGTCGTCGCATTGGAATTCGCTGAATTGTTAATTAAGTAAATGCCATTTGGATAATATTAATTTTATTTATTCAGTAAGAATGACATAACATGCTTCACTTTTTCAAATACATATTTCTATGAAAATATCATAAGATGGGTTGAAGGATTACGGTCGATGGCCCGTTGACAATAATAGTTATAAGCTCTAAATGTATGTAAATCTATGTTTTCGTATATTGTCAATAAATTTACTTTTACTACTGTCATAAGAGATTATATGATTGAGGCCGGAAAAATAAGTTGCTTAGTGAAAAGCATTATTAGTCACTACCGTTAGTTAACGGTTCATCTAAAATGTAGGGTTTTAAATCTTGAGATGTATACATGAAGAAAATAATCAAGAGACGATCATGCGCCACCGACTTTTTTCAAACTGCTTCTCGACTTTTCTCTAAACAAAAGACGCGGATCGAAAAAGTATCAGGTTCAATATTTTTTATTTTTTTTATCTTCCAATTGGGCCTTGTCTCAAGAAAATCATTGTACGCAATATGGGAATTCTTCTTATATTCAGTATGGCAATCGAGAAATATTTTAACATTCTGGCGCTTTAACCCATGCACATCATTGTCGTTACACTGTGTGTAGAGATATGCGATTACCTGGAATAACAATGATGCACATATTTTCGATTCTCGACTTTTTTATAATTTTTTAAATTTAAACTGATAGCTACTTCAAACGGCATCGTGAAGACCATTGTGGAATTAGGGTAGACGTACCATTTGTGACCACTGTACCATTAGTGGCCACACAAAAAATGTATAGATCAATTCATCATTACTTCAATCTACAGAAAGTACTAAATGAGTTTATTCTAAATTAATCAAAGCAAACTTTACGTTGAATATTCAATGCTTAAAATGCCTTATTGCTTAATAAATTAGGTTCCAAGCCGTTTACACCATTTGTGGCCAGCACTGTCATTTGCATGCAATAAGTATGGCCACAAATGGATCAAGTTGAAGGTTGGTTAAAGGTGGACCACATACGGTACGAAGATGGCTACAAACGGTACTTCTACCCTAGGCTACATTACTTATAAATTGTGAGTGCCTGTTACCCTACACATTTTGAGAAATAAACACCATGAGAAGTTTTCTGAAATGTATTGTTACTTCCAACGGCTTCAGCCATGTTCCCAAAACGGCATGGCAATGCTTGCTATGCTGTGACACGGGTGCATGACCCGTATAATACGTTTTTACTCGACAGCATGGTAATATTCCTCAAAATGCCGGAGTATATTCAGATTACTATGCTGTCTGGGCTTAATCCCTATAGACCAAGAGAAAAGATTTCACTGATTCACGGCAATCTTCGACAATGGAAAGAAATACTTAAGTTTCAATATTATCTTTTCATAAAATAATTTAAAACTCAATGAAAAGTAGTGACATTGAATCAATGAAATGGTCTCTGTTCTTTCTATCGATTTTACTAAAGAGGCAGCGACACACTCTAAAAACGAAGCGCGTTGCAAGTGTGTTGTTTCCTATATTTTATATTATGACGCCTTTATACACACTTCCAAGCGTGTTGCTTATCCATGGTAACGATACGTAAACAGAACACGCTTGGAAATGTGTAGAAAGGCGTCACAATGTAAAAGATAGGAAATAACACACTTGCAACGCGCTTCGTTTTTAGAGTGCACTTCTACAATCACAGCTCAGAATTTCGAGACCTATTTTTCCTTGAACTACTCGGCAGATGAAGCTCAAATTCGAAGAGAACGTGCTCAAGTACGGAATAAATGGGCTGAAGTACGGGCTCCTTGAAACTCGAAGCCGCTTGTTCAGGCGAACCGGGAAACAAAAAAGTGAGGTTAGGTGCGAGAGAGACAGCCACATAGGTGTTTAACATTGAGCTATGAAATTCCCAGCACTTACTGTCGTCAAGTATGTCTTTTCAATGAAAACTTTCATTTTAAAGAGTGAAACTGTTTCGTCATTATATGCTTACTAAGAGAATGTTACTTTGCAGGTAATAAAATTGTCTCTCTGAAAGTGAGCCCATTTCTTGTTGAAATCGAAGAAATATTTCTTTGAAATCGAAGAAATATTTCATTGAAATCAAAGAAATATTTCTTTGAAATCGAAGAAATATTTCTTTGAAATCGAAGAAATATTTTATTGAAATCAAAGAAATATTTTATTGAAATCAAAGAAATATTTCTTTGAAATCAATGAAAATGAAATCAACTCACCCATTTCTTTGACGTCAATAGAATCTTTTCTCTCGGTGTATTTTTTCAGAGATCATCCGTAGAAAAATTCTCTTCGTGTGGGATTATAATGATATGTTTGATATAATAATTAGGATTATTTGAAAAACAAAAGCTTGTCCTTCAATACGCGTTTTTCTTTCAGGTCATACGCAACGGGTTAATTATTTAATTGAAATATTGATCAATCTTATTTATACCTTTCTTGACTAGCAATAGGAACCCATGCAGAAATTTCAACAGGTGTCCAGCCTGCCTGCTATTACAGTCTTACGGTTGGATTCCATTCGGTCATCAGATCGCAACATCGATTCGAGACATGGGATGTAACGCGCGGAAACTGGATTACGATTGGGATCTCGAACTGGGATTCGATCCGATGGTTGACTGAATATTAGGCGTAAGACGGTACACTGTAAAAAAAATCTACTTGAAATTCAGTTGAAGCTTTTATTCATAAATTGATAAACTAGTATATGGAATTTAGTATGCAAGTGTAATGTAAAATTGATGTATGGTACAGCGTATTCAATAATTTACTTTTAATTTACAGTAAAAGTACTTGAATTTTAATAATTTGCTTCAATTTTACTGGAAATGTACATGAATTCCATAGCACAATTGTTTATTAAATTTCGATGACAAGTTTATGAATAAAAACTTCCAATCTTTTCTAACAGTGTAATGCCTAGACTGAATCCAATTGGATCAGTCAGAAGATCCAACCTGTTATGTCAAAATTCATCCAGGCTAGATCCTGCCGGATTCCTGTCAAATCTTCTGCATGGGGCTAGTTAGAATTACTTGAATTCAATTCATGCAAAAATTCCTTATAAATATGTAGCTTTATTCTGAATTCAAAGAATGACAACAAGTGTAAAAACACATGTGATGGAATGTTTTTGTTATAGACCACGATCATCTTAGTCTTGGAAACCGATAAAATATATAAGCTCGTGTATTTACTATGTTATCTACAAGTCTGCACTATAGTAAACTTACATTTATGTGTCTTAAAACTTTATATTACTTATTTATATTACTCATCAAAAATATTGCATTTGTAAAAAGAGAATATTTGCGCTTTCTAAAACAGTCGTTATGAATAACGACTGTTCAACTGTAACTATGAATAGTTACAGTTAAAGGAAGTTTATTCGGCTAAAATAAAGCTGCACCTTCAGTACGAAAACAAATATCATCGATCATTTTTTCGTAGAATTTGACTAAATTTTAGCCAAAATGTGACATTTATATCTATATCAATTTAGTTGCAATAAGCCATAAAATTCCACATGTTTCCATGTTTTTCAAATGTATGCACAATAAATTTGTCCCAAGATTGAGTCGTTTTTCCGGAAATAAAGAAATTCTAATATCTCATTAGATCTATTTTTTATCGTATTGAATTTCGGTAAAGTTTTTACAACAGCAAAATCTAATTTTTTTTAAATTTCTTGAAGAAAAAAATAAAATTCCTTGTGGCTGAATTTCGGTGGAATGGCTCATATCCAAAAATTGATATGTATCGATCGTCAATAAATTCACAATTTCTAATGATACTGTATTCACAACATGAAGGCAATTGATTCATTTCATTGGAAATAAACGTCGAGTGCGATATACGAGTACAGACCTACCCTGTAGGATTTACGACATCTTCTTCCGATTAACTGTTATAGCACTTAAAAAGTCTGACGAAAATAAATCGGGCGTGTGCACGTGATTCACAAGTAGGAAACAGCGGGATTTCCTTTCCCTTCATACCCTTCGTAGCTTTCGTAATAGCTCCTGAAGTCGTAGCTACTTGGCGAAACTTTGCCAGATGAAAAATAGACAACTGCGAATGCAACCACTCTCTTTCACATCTCTCCCTTATTTTCAGAAGCAAAGCCGAAGCTTCAACGCTCTGAGGGTAATAAAACTAAATTTGCTCACGCTACCACATATCCTAGTATGGTCGCGTGAGTAAAGTTTACGCCGCTCGATAAATATCCTTGCAGTTTTAATACATCAAAAGATTTTAGTCTTCGCATTTGTTATGAAAGCAGATTTATCAAATTGTATACTGACAAGAATATATGAGGTTTTCCATATAAATTCAGCCAGCCAACAAAAAAAAATTCCCACAAATAGTTGAAGAATCGGTTTTAGTGATTATGATACATATACCAATTTTTAATTTTTTTTGTAATCTTCTCTGGCGAAATATGTCATGTTTTTAAATTTTTTATTTAATCTGTAATATCTCGACAACGATCAATAGTATCAACATCTCCAAAAAACTAAACCACTCGTTTTTTCGTGGCCCAAAACAAAATTATTCACAATTAATTTGTTTAAATTAAATTTTTTCGTTAATTATATCGTAAAATCATGCATTCAATTCAATTAACGAAAATATTTTTCTTTTCTTGCGAAAAGGACCTTGGATATTGGCATTGAAAAAAATTGTTCCCAATTTCCCACCATGGAAAAAAGTATACTCGAAAAAATATCGAAAAGTATATATTTTATATATTAGCTATACTTTGGACAAAAAATTCAATATATCGGATATAACTTTTAGTATACTTACAAAGTATATACGATGGTATACTAGTTCATACATATTTTTGGGAAATAAAATATATCGTTTTTATATTCTTCATACAATTTTCAATCTATATTTTATGTATTCGTAAATATATGCGAATGTATATTTTTTCTATAGCAATTATATATATATATATATATATATATATATATTTATGTAAGAAGATGTTTAACACTTGAATCAGCTAGAAGAACATTTGACCAAATTGTTTAGATTCTTTGTTGATATAAGAAGTCAGGGTGGTCGAGATTTCATGTTTTTATATTTTATGAGTTGATGCATTTTTTATATACTACTAATATAGAAAACAATATACTTTACGTATATTAGCCAGATACATGTATGGATATCGAAATTCATATACTTTCTTAGCATACTTTTTTTCCATGGGGGTCGGAAGTGGACAAAATGAATAAAACCCAATTCTTATATTTTACTCTTCCATGCGACTCTTCATAGTTTATGAGTAATAGCAGCTTACTATATTTTTTTAAAATAAATTTTTAAGAACAGCAAGCGCTGGGAAGGTGCACTTCTCAAGAGAGGCGCTGACCGTGCGACTCTTCAGATTACATCGGGTGAACTTATACTTACACCGGCAGCTCTCTTTCGATAGGCAGCCTCTCTTGAGTAGAGCACCTTATCCCAATAGCTCACTGTAGATCGATATTTATTTTGAAATATATTGTAAACTACTATAACTCATGAACTTTGAAGAGTCTCATGAAAACAAAAACCTAAAAATTAGACATTTAATTACGGAACTTGCAACAATTTTTTCGATACCAATGTCCAAAGTCCTTTCCGCAAAAAAAATATTTCCGTTGATTTGGTCATAAAATAGTGCCTAAAATTTTACAATCAATTCTGAATTTTTCCCTTGTCGGCCATGAAAAAACTCACGTTTTCGTTTTTCGAGATGTTGATACGATTAATCGTTCCCGAGATATTATAGGTTAAATGAAAAATGACACTCGTGGTATCACCTGAAAAAATTACAAGAAAATTGAAATTTCGTGTATCTATTATCATCACTGAATCTGATTTCCAGACTTTTTCGGTTTTTTTGGTGCCTGAATTCCTCTAGAAGGCTTCATATATGGAAAATATGAATAATTTTTTTCCCATAGATTTAAATCAATATTCATGGTTTTATTGCTATAAACAAAACCTTATAGGCTGGAAAAAATTTACTGGTTTTTCGCAGTAGTGCGCTAAAGCTGAATTCATGAATTATTATGCTGCAGGCTCGAAAAATTTACGTTTTTCGGTTTATGTTAAGGTACGCATTCATATACGGCTCGAATTGGGAAAATAAATCGAATGACGTTCGAGTTTCCACCGTCGCCGATTTTGTCTCAGCCAGAACTCGTCCCCGATGACATACTTTGTTCCATTGATGATCTAGCCAAATCTTGCAACTCGGACACGGACTAATTTTGCCAATGCGCGCAGATCCTACAACTACAGCCGTCGAAATCCGTGGACATTGTTCTTGTCGATGAAGGTAACAAAGAAAAAAAATCCTGCGAAACAACTTGCAAGATTCTACTTCGTAGAAGTAACGAAGAACAAGCAACCCGGTCGTGATCTTATCGACAACACAGCTACAATGGCTTTTATAATCCAGAAAATGGTAGATGCTGTTGTAGATTCGATGAAATTGATTAAAGATTTAGATGATGGTCCTACGACATACCCTTTATACTACCCTTAATATGCGAGCGGATTGGAGTACGGAAATACAAACAGATCGGGCAACTGCGCACGAATCTAAGTTTCCTTTGGCTAAAAAATAAACATCAATTTGCAGATTTAGTAGTCGAGGAGTTCTGTGCAAACATTTAAGTATCAGCGTGACACTGACCCCAAAAAATGATTCCCCATGATTCCGCTCTTAAAAATTCAGCACTGACTTGACTAGTGTGAAGCTCGTCAACCTTCTTAAGCAGTGTCGATGGAAAAATAACGATTTCCCGCGATCTTCACAATTCCTAGCGCTGATCCACATGCACGAGGAACGTTCGAAATAAATTCGCATGGATAAGTCGATTTTTCAGGGCATGTGTTCCGACATGCCCCGCGGCCGAGCTGCCTCGATTTCGCCCCAATAAAATGTTGCCAACAAAATATGATGAAAAATCTGTTAATTCGTGACTTTTAGAGTTGAAATAATATATTCAGAATTTATTGTAGATCAACTCGAAGCTGTAGAGAGCCAGAGTCAAATTCGTTCAGTATGTAATTAATTATAAATTGATAAAAAATCTATAAATCTGATTTAATTTTTTTTTTAATATCCTCGTTCAGATAAATGAAAAATCAACCAACTCTTAATCAAAATTCATTCGGATGGAATAGTTTAGAATCTACGACGACCTAAAGTATAAATTTAAGAGAAAGAGCCTTTAAATACGAAGTAAAAAAAAATCCCCGTCTAAGTAATTGAAAACGCGAAACCTGCCTTGGAACTTTTTTCTTACTAGTAATCGCTTGGAAGCTATGGCGAGCCAAAGCATTAACTTAACCGAAAACACCCTTAAATCGAGACACATCTTTTTTATCTCAAATCCGCGTTTAGATAATTGAGAAAGATAAAAGACTGCAAACGGAATTCCGTCTCAGATTACGGTTTAATTTTTATCGTTGTCCGAAGATTCAAAAATACAGATGCAGAAATCTTGAGAGTCATTAGAGATCAGTTTACTAGAGCCAGATATTAGTTTGTTGCTGTAGAAAATTTAAGCTGAATTGATGGAAGTAAACTTGTGTAGTAAATATGATGAGAAAGTCGCGTGTTGCAAGTAGCTAAAGAAAAGCAGAAACTTTCCTTCACTTTTTTCCTGTAAACCTTTTTTTACGACGATTAAGACCATTTTAAGCATTTTAAGAATCATGACACAGAAATCGTTGAAAATTTTTTGTTACGAAAACAAAGCTTTCTCTATGCGGAAGCAAAATGGCTTTCTCTCGGAGCTACGGATCCATGTTCGTGGTTTGGATTGTGAAGTACCTTGCTGAGTCAACCTTAAATTATTCACTCACAACCGAAGCTGCGAGTACCTATTACAGCTGTAACATAAATCGCATCATTTCCAGCTGCTGTCAGACTTACTGTTCGTAACTTCGTATTACTTTTCGTATACACGATACGTAAGTCAGGAATCCTCGTATCCTCTGGTAATGCCTCCCGACTTACGAGAGTTCCAGTCACCACCGAACATGACAACGTCTTTGCCCTTTCTTCCATCTTTTTTATGCTCTCTTAACGTTAGCCTGGAGGATCTTACAGACCGTCAGATGGTAGTAACACACAGAGAAAAATACAGGATCAGAAAAAATAGAGGAAAACTGCTTCCTTTTCCCGCAATCTCCTTACATCCGAATCTTCCTCTCTTTCTCTTTCATCGCCTTTATTGTCCTTTTCCTTGTGTTTCTCCATCGTGCCAGTTGCCAGCACCGAAAGAATGAATGTTTGCACGATCTCATAGCTGGCTTCACGGAATCACGCCTGAACGAGTGTTCCATTGTCGACCCTAACCGTAAAAAAAATATCTACTCGGGAAAAGACACGAAACAATAATAATGATAATAATGCACTTTTGCTCCTGCTGTTAAGGATGTATGATACGTACAGTCTCGCCAAAAGTGAGTTTCAGAGTCAATTTCGATCACTTCCCGATGGGATAAAAAACGGAAAAAAATTATGCATATAAAACGTGCTGAAAAAATTGATTTCACACAATAATAATCACAAAATGTTATTAACAAATTGATGAAAAAAACAATCATTCAATAAACAATCAGGCAACCTAAATTTTTCTCTAATGAAAATGATATGTTAATTTTTATGAATGCATACGAATTTTTTCAGATTTTTTTTCTTTATTTTGATCTTGATTTTTTTTTTTTTTTGAAAAATCTGCAGAATGTAACAAATTTTGGATATGCGTTTTGCAAAAAAATCTTGAGTGTAGTAGATGGTTTTGTTCCGAACACATATCCAGAATTTGTTACTTCGCGCACATTTTTGAAAATAATAAAAATCAAAATTAAAATAAAGAAAAACATCTAAAAAAATTCGTATGCATTCAAATAAATAAACATATCATTTTCATTAGAAAAAAAGTTAGGTTGACTGATTGTTCGTTGAACAATCGTGTTTTTCACCAACTTGTTGATAACATTTTGGAATTATAATTATGCGAAATCAATCTTTTCGGCATGTTTTATATGCATTATTTTTTTCCGATTCTTATCCCATCGGGAAGTGATCGAAATTGTCTCTGAAACTCGAGATTGGCGGGACTGTACGTATCATACATCCTCAAGTGATGCAGTCGCTGAAAAAATGAATGCTCCTTTTCTCATCTATGATGAATAATTCTGTAATTTACAAATACAATAATGTAACTATTGATAATAGATAATATTAAAATAATAAACAAAATTAAAAAGAACAAATATCTGATTCACTTATTGTACAACGGTAATTCCACACCTGCTCTACCAGTATTTTAATAATATCATCTAAAGGGATATATTTTTCGAGCCGACCAGATTTTTTATATTTAAACTAGTGTTGCGACTCGATACGAGAATTCTGACAGTCTCGCTCGTTTTTGCTTGCGCATATCTTTTTCTTTTAAATCTCATCTCGATCGTTTCATGTGAAGACAATTCGTTGTCTTTGGTGACATAGTTTTGAACTAAAAAGCGAGAACGAGCGAGAATCTCGAAACTTAGTGGTTAATCTGTACCGCAAGAAGTGGGTACAGACCGAACGGGGCGACGGTATTTTATGTCAAATAATATACGGCCATGGCGATTGAGAATCGCTCTAGATTAATTTTTTTCTGCTATAATTTTATTTCTGCTATAAAATATGTATTTTCTAAGAAAAATACTCTTCCATCCATTATGAAGTAGACTATTTTATTCACGAAGCTCTGCACAAAGTTAATATCGTCGCCTTCTAAAATTGATAAAAATCTCGTTAATGTAGGATAACAGAGGATGATTGACCCAAACTTAAGAATTTTTGTTAAGTCGTGACATAGTGCTCAGGGTGGTATCGTTCACGTCGCATTCGGGAAATATAAATAGTACGGCAAACGAGCGAGAATCTTGTGTGCCGTCATTTCCATGCAACAAGATCGAGACAAGACTTAAGGTAGTCCTCCTGTACAATCTGACGCCGTATAAGTTCGAGGGAGAATTAAACAAAATTTACGAACAGTTCTCGATGAGATATAAATCTGAAAATAATCGAGCGTATAGAAAATGCTGAAAAGGTTATTTTGGCTTAATAATAATTAGAAAATGGTATTGAAAAATTACTTAAATAAATAATATTGCAACAAATTACCTGGCAACCTAACTTTTTTTGTTATGTAAAACATTTGTTTATTTTTCTAAAAACGTATGTATTTTTTCAGATTTTTTTCTGATTATCAATTTTACACATGGAAAAACGGCCATTTTCAAACATCAGATGAAATTCTAAAAAAATTCACACGTATTCAGAAAAATAAACAAATCATGTTCATAACAAAAAAAAATTAGTTTGCCGGGCAATTTGTTGCACAATTATTTATTTAAGTAATTTGTTAATAACATTTTTTAATTATTATCATGCCAAATTAATTTCTTTAGCATCTTTCATGTAGTTGATTTTTTTCAGATTTTTATTTCTTCGAAAACAGTTCGTAATTCTGTCTCGATTTCGCTTGAACTTATGCGATGTCAGACAATACAGGAGGACTACCTCAATCTCGTTCTCAAATTCGAGAACGAGATTAAGAACGTTGAGTTGACGATCGAATTCGTGAAGTGAGTTTCGAGATCTCGCTTGTCTCGTCTCATATTACATATCCGCATAACTAATTTAAACATAGGATCATGGCCGATCGAATTCGTGAAGTGAGTTTTGAGATCTCTTTTGTCTCGTCTCGTATCACATATTCGCATCATGGCCGTATCTGGCTAGGCTGATTGAGAGTGCCTGATCAATGCCTGATCCCGGGCCAGTATATAAAACCGCAGTCTAACTACATTGGAAATGTTGTACCGATTCCTGATCTGGGCAGGATCGGGGCCTCATTCCGTGAGCCATATTAGGAATGATGCCTGATCCCGCCCGTATTCCAGCCTAACCAATGTCGAAACAGTGTATCGATACATGATCCGAACAGAACCAAGACCTTATTTGACTAGCCCGATCGATGCCCGATCCGGTTCACAGTTCTTCAAGCAATCTGAACTAATTCCGGCACGGGGAGTTCTATCAGAGCATTTCGACGCACTTGATGAAGATATCGAAATTCCAGGGACTAAAAATTCTTTCACATATTAATAAAGTTATTGCGCCATATTCTGAAAGGTTCGGAGCATTTGAAAGCCAATGAAAAAATCGATTTTTAAAAATATTTGCAGCGGTGTTAGTACTGAGAAAACCTCGACCTTTTTTTCAGACCTCTATATAAACGTAGCCTTTTTAACTAACGAGTTTATGCATAAGAATTTTAAGTCTTTTTTGATAGCGCAGTTAACTGTTATCGTGATTTCTGACCGCAGGTGTGGTTAGTGGGCGTTCATGTATTCATCATCCGTAACTGCGCGCAGTTAGCCTTACATTATTTACATTGCTTAATCATCACTATCAATTATGGATAACCAGCAACGATACATAACTATTTTATACATTTTCAGTCCTCTGATCCGAATATCAATACTGCTTTTGATTTACGCAACGCAATTAGTAGAAATGTCGTTCAAAAGTACACCATGACATTATCCCGTTCAAACGTTCGCTAGTTAGTGCAACCCAGTTACATGCTGCCACTTTGCGAATAGAATTTCTGTATTACTGGATGTATGTACGTAAATTTGTACTGGAAATCATTCGACAAGAAATTATTTTGTTCTTTCAAGCAGGCAACGAAAGAATGAATACAAAATATTGCCTTGCTCCAAACTATCCCTCATGGGAAAATTGTATAATTAAAAATATGTTTTTCGACATATTGAAAAATAAGTGTGAAATATACTTGGAAGTATATAGAACATATTAACGATATATTACGAAGTATATACCCAAAATACACGAAATACATTTTCAAGTGTATCAAAATATCTCACTTTCCGTCAAAAACTATATTTCCGGAGTATAGGCAAGTAAAATGTAATTTAAAATCATATATATATCTTGAAATTTAATAATATCACACGGATAAGAAGTATAATCGTTATTATCCTTTTCGATATACCCATTATGTATGAAAATTATTTATGAAAAATCAATAATTAAATAATTATCAAATGCGCTAATTGAATTCGGCTTATCTGGAATTCCCAATTAAGCATTCGGTGTTATATAATAGTTAATTGGTACATATCAAGCGCTGGGAGATTAAATGTAAATTTTGTTCATGTGGATGGAAATCAAGCCTGGATCATCAGGATGCCTGTTGGGTGCTTCAGCTCACACGGCCATTGACATCTTAGAGGGATGGAATTTTCATTATTCATATAAAATATAGTAAGAATAAAAAGTCGTCAAGATTATATTTATTTATATGATTTAGACCGAAATATTCGAAATGCAACCACCGTAGGCCGGTCATACCCCCCATGGAAAAAAAGTATACTCGAAAAAATATCGAAAAGTATATATTTTATATACCAAATTTACTTTGGACGAAAAATTTGATATATCGGATATAACTTTTAGTATACTTACAAAGTATACTAAACTTTTAGTATACTTACAAAGTATACTAATAATATTATATTCTAATAATAAAAGTTGAGTATACTTACAAAGTATACTAATAATATTATATTCTAATAATAAAAGTTGAGTATACTTACAAAGTATACTAAAAGTATATATCAAATACTTACATCTTTCTAAGTATTTGATATATCGGATATAACTTTTAGTATACGATGGTATACTAGTTAATACATATGTTTGGGAAATAAAATATATCGTTTTTATATTCTTCATATAATTCTCAATCCATATTTTATGTATTCGTAAATGTATGTGAATGTATGTTTTTTCTATAGAAATTATATATATATTTATGTAAGAAAATGTTCAACACTTGAATCAGTTAGAAGAACATTTGACGAAATTGTTTAGATTCTTTGTCGATATAAGAAATCTAGGTGGTCGAGATTTCGTGTTTTTATATTTTATGATTTAATGCATTTTTTATATACTACTAATATACAAAAAAAATATACTTTACGTATATTAGCCAGATACATGCATGAATATCCAAATAAATATATTTTTCGTATATTAGCCAGATGTATTAACGATTGTATGAAAAATGTACTTTACGTATATTCGCCAAATGTACGTTTGGACGAAATATTTGATATTGCCAAGTATACAAATAGTATGTAAAAAAAATACCACGTACATTATTTATATATTCTTCGATATGTCGGAAAATATACTTTGTTACCACACTTTTTTTCTCTGGGGAACATAAGGATTGAAATGTATTGATCCTTGAGGGATATTGAAAAATTTGGTCCAGGGGCTTTAAAATTACATGTGAAGTTTCATTTTTAGTTTATTAGTAGTTGGTCTATGGTATTTGCAACTATCTATCGTCCATTTTTGCTTAAGGAGCCCGATTCACCTCACACTCAAATATATTTCAATGTAAAATAAATAATATTTATGAAATATAGAATTTTGCGACAAAAGTATACGTACCATATAAAAAATATCTTTTTGAATATACATTTTTAAATACTTTATTTCCATGGGGGATACTTTCGATATTTCCATGTTAACAGATAACAACTACAACTTTGGACATCCACTGCTGGGAAACGGTTAAGGTTATTAAATATTATCGCAATAAATTAAGCGTGCTTTTTTTAAACAAGAGGAATGATGACGTGATCAGAGAAAAATTGATTCTGGCGTATGTATCCTTCAATAAAAATCTTTTCACTGCAAAGAAAATAAAAAATTCCCAGCAAACACATTGGATCTATCGAATAAACGACAGCTTAACCATAATTTTGTCCACCCTTGTTCCAATATTATGTGTAAAATGATAATAATATAATTTTGTTCGTATTATAATCATAGTTTATAGAACAAATAAAATCAACAGGATCGATAGGGAACAGTAAAATACATAACGATTTGAATGTGGTTAAGGTGACATTTTCATCTTTCTGTTGCAAATTTCACAAGCCGACAAAGCCGACGGAGTAAAATTATGCAATCACTCTAGTTTTTTGCTAACTCATGTAATCGGAAAAAAAATTTCTCTCGGATGCATACAAATTTTAGTAAAAAACATTTACTTACGATTGGCTGTCCTTTTTGCTCAAACCTGTTTCTTTTGTGACAAGGCAGAAACATCTCGATCGTCAGCTCAATCAAAACATATCGCCCTAAAACTTTCACTGTTAAAAAATCTACTTCAAATTTAATGGGCAGGTACCGGAAGATTTGTGCATAAACTATTGTACTAAATTCAGTATACAAGTGCCATGTGAAATTTATGTATTGTACATACATATGTACGGTAATTTTTATAATTTGCTTTGATTTAATTGTAAAAAGCTTCAATTATAGATCAAAAGTACACATTAAATTCACCTGACGAGTTCATGCATAAAATCACGCAGTTGAAAATATTATGAAAATTATTATATTATTTGGAGTTTTTTTTTTTTGCAGATAAATAACATTCGTTATAAAGATATGCTGTAAAATTCTAATAATTATATCATGAAGATAACTCTTATAAAGTTATTGGTATATTGTATATCAATTTCAAAACAGTTTTTTTGTAAATTAATCAATATTTGTACATTAAATTAAATATAAGCGTATCCACAGAAAAACGACTAAAACTTAATATTAATTTTCATACCAATGATTCAAACGATGCAGATATTTTCATGAATTTCCAATCGCTAACTTCGGGATATATTCTTCCAATGGAACATTAAGCATTCTCTCATGTTCAGAGATTCCCGTTTTTGCCAATGCGAAATGGAACATAGCATGCATGTTTGCCTGCTGTTGCAGCGGTTTCCGCAAGCTCGCAAATGTCTGACAATCAAGGTTCCGAATTCACGACCCCCACGCTATCATACATCCCAACGATAATCGCTTGTTAATGACGGGCCTCTCGTCACCTCTCGTTTATTACGAAGCGAGGAAAATCACGGTTGTACGGTGCATTGAATTAAATTTAAAATTTCTGTCCATTTGTGAGCATCATTTCACAGTTAATGACTGGTCGACGCAATCAACTCCTTTATGGGCAATCAATTCATAAAATAAAATTTGAGTGGTGCGTTCGATTATTATGATTATCGTAGGTGAATATTAACAATAGAGTTACCAATTTTACGGTCATGTTTAGGTGTATTATCAAGAATTTAAAAAACAACCAATGTTGCTGTCTATCGCACTAAATGTATTCACATTTTTTATTGATATTATTACACTATGCAGCAATAAATAATTATATTCCTATCAATACTGTCCGAAAACTTCTCGCCGTATTTTTTCTCGAAACTGACTTTCTGTTACGTAGTACCGCAAAATCACAGGATTCATGACCAGGTTAACTTGAAATTTGGAGTATGTATTAGGAATACGTCTCGGTATCATCTGAACTAGAAACAACGTTTGAATTTTCAAATAACCATTTATAGAGAAATAATAAGTTTTACAAAAAAAAAAGTTCTAAATTTGATTTTTCTCAAAACTGTGCCAGTATTTTGTTAACGGAAAAGGCAAAAAAAAACTATGATAGCTTAGAACGTAGATACTAGTTTTTTAAATTTCAAATATCCTTGGTTTTTTTTCAAATTATTATTATAGAACAGTTGTTATTAGAGCAGACTCTAAAGATTCAATGTTTTAGGAGAGAAAAGGCAACTTACTCTCACGATTCGATAGAAATTACCTGTTTAATCAATGTTGAATTCGTCAATATTTTGATTAGCTGAACAATTGATTTAATAGAATTCCGGTCAATGGACAACTGCAAAGTAATCGAGATATTTTATAAGATTATTAGAATTGCACATTGTTTTAAATCCTTTTAAGTAAGGAAAATAAAAAGTACATGGTACTTTTCTTTTAATCAACATAAATGGGTGTTTGCATCGTTATAACAAACTGTGAAAGTTTTACAGGTCTTTGAGCTGTTACCGTGTTATGGACGAAGGAATTTTCATTTTTTTGTATAGAGCAGTGGATAATATGAGTGGAATGTACAAAATTTGAAAACCCGACTTGGAATATTGAGAAAAAAATTGTAACCCTCAATAATTGCAAAATAAGTAAGGATCCAAACCATTTTATACATAATCGAGAAAAAAGACGTAGGTATTTTCTTGGGTCATTCAATTGATTAATGTAATAAAGTGCAGCAATAAATTAGAGAAATCTTTGATCATAATATCTAATGGAAACTACTAATATTTTATAGATAACGGCATGTGAAGAGTAATTCATTAGATTGATCAAAGAAAATCCGATGCTTTCAGTTAAACGCATCGTCGGTATTCGATATGACAGAAAACTATGAAATTTTACTGATTGAAAGTGTTAACGCTCTAGAATATAAGGTCGAATATATTGCCAGCATCAAGACATTTTTTCACTGCAGCGTTAAGATGAATCACTACACCGACGATGATGGAGTCGCCATGAAAAAAAAGACAGAAAAAGTATAATCCACGATTTGAAGGATGTATCACATACATATATATGGGGCATTCCACGTCAAATCAGCAGGCCATGACTCTCCCCCTCATCGATTTTTTTCATTTTTCAATATGATGTTATTACCGCCCCATAGAGGCCTCGGAATTTTGGACAGATTTTTTTACCACCAGTAACATTTTTAAATCCTCGAAAAAAAACCAATTTCATAAACACAGTTTTTAAAAATCTGAGAAAATTCACACTGATTCTATAATTTAAAATATGATTTTTGAGCGCCATGCGATCATGTGATCTCAACATTTACTATTTTTCGCGCTTTTTTTCCATGTCGCAATTTGATTTTTAATTTTTGAAATCAGGATAACCTTCTTAAATTTCAATGGATCTCAATTTCTCTGAAGATAGTAGAATTACCAGAATCCCCGAAAACAATTGATATCGTTAAAAAAATTTTGCAAATGTATTTCGCAATCCAAGCGATATTGTAGTGCTAAAAAATTTTGTAAATGCATTTCACGATACAATATCGCTTGGATTGGGTGATGCAAAATGCATTTGCGAAAATTTGTTTAATGATATCATTTGTTTCCGGGGATTTTGGTAATTCTACCATCTTCAGAGAAATTGAGATCCATTAATATTTAAGAAAGTTATCCTGATTTGAAAATTAAAAAACAAATTGCGACATGAAAAAAAAAGAAAAAATTTGGAAAAAATAGTAAATCTTGAAATCACATTATCGCATGGCGCTCAAAAATCATATTTTGAATCATAGGATCAGTGTGAATTTTTTCAGATAAAAAAAACGGCGTTTTTGAAATTGGTTTTTTTGGAGGATTTAGAAATGTTACTGGTGGTAAAAAATCTGAAAAATATTCCGAGGCCTTTATGGGTCATCAATAACATCAAATTAAAAAATGAACAAAATCGATGAGGGTGAGGGTCATGGCCTGCTGATTCGACGTGGGATGCCCCATATATATATTTTTTTTCCAACAAAAATTCGGATGGGTCATAATTTCGCGACAATAAATTAAAAATCGGAGCAAATACCAGTGCTTTTAAAAATACTGAAAATATTGATTCTAAATACTAATACTCATTTTCCAACGTTATCAATTATACATATGTATATTTTCATTTACCGATCGTCTGAAGCACTTAATTTCTTCAGTGAAAATCATTCATACTTCTTTTTTCAAATTGTTTCTTTTTATACGATGATAAAGACATATGATAACTCCAAAATAATTCTTCATTTAATCGTATCTATTCACAAAAATTAATAAATTTTTCGAAAAGAACGTATGATGTTTTTTCAACGAATGTATTAATTAATATGTTTATAATTTTTTGCAATGTAATGCAAGGCACCTTTAGCAGCGCTAAGATTAATTTAGCTTATTTGTGTATGGATAAATATTGATTTTCTCTCTTGTCATAAAATATTCATATTTTAATCAATACAAACGTTTTCCTGGAAATTTGTAAGTGATGGATCCTTGACAGCGAGCGTCACCCATAGCGCGTTGTGTGTTCAATTACCCCGCCACTGTCTTATACTACGAAATATAGGATCGCGCACATTGGCAGACCTCGCCCAAGGGTATAATTAATTATCTTTTTAACTTATCGTCGAGTCTCTACCGTGACTATTGATAGCAGAGCTCGACTCGCAATTAAGGAAAAAGTCGAGGAAGATTAAGCTCAGGAAAAGTATAACACGCGGTTTGAAATTGGAAAATGTATTTTAAATATATAAAAGATATTTTCTTCCAAAAATTGTATATGTGGAATATGCTTTGAATTGTACGTCAATTACATGCGAGCTATACAGGGGAATATATTCAATATGTGAGATAAATACTTTTGACTTGCACAATATATATAAATATCGTAAATTTTTCGATGTACTTAGAAATATATATTTGAATGTATATTTTCAAATACATAAAAAGTCTATAAGATATACATTCCACATACAGTGTTAATATGAGTTTCATATACTGTCATATTTTTTATTTTATTGTTTTTTAAATATTTTATTTAATATGAAACAATTTCAATGCTTTTATAATGGAGAGTAAATAGACAATAATAATGCATCATGAGTATTCAATTTTATTATTATAAACACTCCTAAGCTCAAATGCTAACGAATATAAATCGTATATACAATAATCACTACTAAGCAAATGAACGTTGAGATTTTTAAATAAAACATTTCTTAGTCACGGAATGCTATAATGTTAGAAATATGTTTACATCAATATAATATGCCTCATTCTCAATCTTTAAATGCACATATAAAATATAATTTTTTAAAGTTTATACACTTATCTTCTTCCTTGACTATATATAAATAACGAGAATATAACCTTTACATATTATATTAAAATTAGGTTCTTGACCGTAGCCCATATATACTACACATATGCTTCAATTACGCTCTGTACATATGATCGATCAATTTCTTTAATCCCTCGACCGCTTGATCGTTGCGCGAGGTGGGAATAGAATTTCAAATTTAATTTCTCGATCATTACAATACTCGAAGTATACTTTGTACATATCTGACATGTATATACCTAATATTTCGAAATATATTCCGAATGTATATTTAATATTCTGGGATATATTTTTAGAATATATATTTAATATACTTTCGAGAATATCTGCAAAATATTTTCGATGTATTACCATTACATTTTCAGTGGAGCTAAATAGTAATTTATTTTATTTCGTAAAATGAACATATTTAGTAAAATGTTCTTGTACATACACAGCACGAGTAACGTATGCGCATGATTATTAAGGCATATATTCTATGTGACGTCGGCATTTTTTTTTCATTTTCCTCCGATATTGGCCTGCAATTAAAAATCTCATAATTTCTGCAATTTTGTAGACATTTCAAAATCAAACAAACTGAAAGAAGCTGCTTGTTTCGGACGAAAAAAATCACATAGATTATAGATTATTATAGATTATTTATAGACATGAAACAATGGCAAAACAGGAGAGATTTTAGTTACGTCGATAAATTATCAAGTCTTTGTAATTATTTTGTCGACCCTGTGTATGTAATTCTTGCTGAAATGTGCAATTATTGATCCAGGCTAAACCTCGAAGTGGTTTGTATGTGCGGAAGCAACTGCCAGTTGCAGGTGGCTCACCTCCAATAGCATTATTTCCTTCTTTATCGCCGAAACATGTACGACAACTAAATGCTCCGCTGGACACTTTTTCACTACAATTGAATGCGCTAACCTTCGACCTGAAATAAGCGATGTATTTTGATTTGTATAGTATCGACTAAGAACACAACAAATGACTTCACCATCTTTACTGACGACGCAAAATAAGTCGATTTCGAAGATCTCTGCATAATATGTCGCTTAGATGTCCTATGTAAGGTGAATGACCCAAATAGTGACCTTCTAAGCTCAGCACGGTGTTTTTGTTGGAACTCGGTGGATAAAAATAGCACATTGATTAGAACTTTAAGGTATTTAAGTGAAACTTAGAGCGTTTATTAAACTTAACGAATCATATTTTTCTACTTGTTTATCTTTTTGAGGTAATGTCATTTAAATATAAACCGTCATGCAAAGGAGTTCTTTTATTATTAACATTATTTGTTCTTTTCGCACATGAAAAATTTCGGACCGCGGAAAATCCGTCGAAAACGATTCATCGAGTAGAAATTCATCGAATAGCAATTCATCGAATAACAATTCGTTCGCAATTTGGGAAAACGTCGTGTTGGATTAAGCTCGATACGATAAATTTATTAATTACTATATCTATAATTTTGTCCAATGATAATAATACCATTATTAGCGCTAGAAATTAATGTAGCGTATTTGTTAATCAATACGAACGTTTGGCTGGAAACGTGTAAGTAATGCATCCTTAACAGGAAACGTCACCCGTAGCGCGTGGTGTGTTCAGTTACCTCGCCACTATCTTACATTACGGAATATAGGATCGGGCACATTGGCAGACAACTCCGAAAGGTATAATGGCAGAGCTCGATTCGCAATTTGGGATAACGTCGTGTTGGATTAAGCTCGATACGATAAATTTATTAATTACTATATCTATAATTTTGTACAATGATAATAATACCATTATTAGCGCTAGAAATTAATGTAGCGTATTTGTTAATCAATACGAACGTTTGGCTGGAAACGTGTAAGTAATGCATCCTTAACAGGAAACGTCACCCGTAGCGCGTGGTGTGTTCAGTTACCTCGCCACTATCTTACACTACGGAATATAGGATCGGGCACATTGGCAGACAGCTCCGAAAGGTATAATGGCAGAGCTCGACTCGCAATTTGGGAAAACGTCGTGTTGGATTAAGCTCGACACGATAAATTTATTAATTACTATATCTATAATTTTGTACAATGATAATAATACCATTATTAGCGCTAGAAATAAATGTAGCGTATTTGTTAATCAATACGAACGTTTTGCTGGAAACGCGTAAGTAATGCATCCTTAACAGGAAACGTCACCCGTAGCGCGTGGTGTGTTCAGTTACCTCGCCACTATCTTACACTACGGAATATAAGATCGGGCACATTGGCAGACAGCTCCGAAAGGTATAATGGCAGAGCTCGACTCGCAATTTGGGAAAACGTCGTGTTGGATGAAGCTCGATACGATAAATTTATTAATTACTATATCTATAATTTTGTACATTGATAATAATTCCATTATTAGCGCTAGAAATGAATGTAGCGTATTTGTTAATCAATACGAACGTTTGGCTGGAAACGTGTAAGTAATGCATCCTTAATAGGAAACGTCACCCGTAGCGCGTGAAGTGTTCAGTTACCTCGCCACTATCTTACACTACGGAATATAAGATCGAGCACATTTGCAGACAGCTCCGAAAGGTATAATGGCAGAGTTCGACTCGCAATTTGGGAAAACGTCGTGTTGCATTAAGCTCGATACGATAAATTTATTAATTACTATATCTATAATTTTGTACAATGATAATAATATCATTATTAGCGCTAGAAATTAATGTAGCGTATTTGTTAATCAATACGAACGTTTGACTGGAAACGTGTAAGTAATGCATCCTTAACAGGAAACGTCACCCGTAGCGCGTGGTGTGTTCAGTTACCTTGCCACTATCTTACACTACGGAATATAGGATCGGGCACATTGGCAGACAGCTCCAAAAGGTATAATGGCAGAGCTCGACTCGCAATTTGGGAAAACGTCGTGTTGGATTAAGCTCGATACGATAAATTTATTAATTACCATATCTATAATTTTGTAAAATGATAATAATATCATTATTAGCGCTAGAAATTGATGTAGCGTATTTGTTAATCAATACGAACGTTTTGCTGGAAACGTGTAAGTAATGCATCCTCAACAGGAAACGTCACCCGTAGCGCGTGGTGTGTTCAGTTACCTCGCCACTATCTTACACTACGGAATGTAGGATCGGGCACATTGGCAGACAGCTCCGAAAGGTATAATGGCAGAGCTCGACTCGCAATTTGGGAAAACGTCGTGTTGGATTAAGCTCGATACGATAAATTTATTAATTACTATATTTATAATTTTGTACAATGATAATAATATCATTATTAGCACTAGAAATTGATGTAGCGTATTTGTTAATCAGTACGAACGTTTTGCTGGAAACGTGTAAGTAATGCATCCTCAACAGGAAACGTCACCCGTAGCGCGTGGTGTCTTCAGTTACCTCGCTACTATCTTACATTACGGAATATAGGATTGGGCACATTGGCACACAGCTCCGGAAGGTATTGTGGCAGAGCTCGACTCTCAATTTGGGAAAACGTCGAGTTGGATTAAGCTCGATACGATAAATTTATTAATTACTATATCTATAATTTTGTACAATGATAATAATATCATTATTAGCGCTAGAAATTAATGTAGCGTATTTGTTAATCAATACGAACGTTTTGCTGGAAACGTGTAAGTAATGCATCCTCAACAGGAAACGTCACCCGTAGCGCGTGGTGTGTTCAGTTACCTCGCCACTATCTTACACTACGGAATGTAGGATCGGGCACATTGGCAGACAGCTCCGAAAGGTATAATGGCAGAGCTCGACTCGCAATTTGGGAAAACGTCGTGTTGGATTAAGCTCGATACGATAAATTTATTAATTACTATATCTATAATTTTGTACAATGATAATAATATCATTATTAGCGCTAGAAATTAATGTAGCGTATTTGTTAATCAATACGAACGTTTGGCTGGAAACGTGTAAGTAATGCATCTTTAACAGGAAACGTCACCCGTAGCGCGTGGTGTCTTCAGTTACCTCGCTACTATCTTACATTACGGAATATAGGATTGGGCACATTGGCACACAGCTCCGAAAGGTATAATGGCAGAGCTCGACTCGCAATTTGGGAAAACGTCGTGTTGGATTAAGCTCGATACGATAAATTTATTAATTACTATATCTATAATTTTGTACAATGATAATAATATCATTATTAGCGCTAGAAATTAATGTAGCGTATTTGTTAATCAATACGAACGTTTTGCTGGAAACGCGTAAGTAATGCATCCTTAACAGGAAACGTCACCCGTAGCGCGTGGTGTGTTCAGTTACCTCACCACTATCTTACACTACGGAATATAGGATCGGGCACATTGGCAGACAGCTCCGAAAGGTATAATGGCAGAGCTCGACTCGCAATTTGGGAAAACGTCGTGTTGGATTAAGCTCGATACGATAAATTTATTAATTACTATATCTATAATTTTGTACAATAATAATAACATCATTATTAGCGCTAGAAATTAATGTAGCGTATTTGTTAATCAATACGAACGTTTGGCTGGAAAGGTGTAAGTAATGCATCCTTAACAGGAAACGTCACCCGTAGCGCGTGGCGTGTTCAGTTACCTCGCCACTATCTTACATTACGGAATATAAGATCGGGCACATTGGCAGACAGCTCTAAAAGGTATAATGGCAGAGCTCGACTCGCAATTTGGGAAAACGTCGAGTTGGATTAAGCTCAGGGAGGAGCATACCCAGCCCTGCTCCCTTCGTCGCTCCGTTTCTCGCTACAATGCTCTCGGTCTATAGCCACTGCATGAAAGAGTTCTGCCCCCTATCCTGGACAGTCGGGTAAAATTTAGCGATAAAAATAGGAGCAGGAAAATTGGATGGCACACCAGGCCGGTTAATATTCCCTCGCGGATATGAGCACAAGGATATAAAAGTAATTCTAATATTTGCCGAAATCTTATAGACCGACATAAAAACGGACCAATCATCTTCGGGACGGTAAGAGTGCTATAAAAATCTATGATAGAAAGCTAATTTTAAGCAATTACAAGAGTTAAAAAATCTCGTAAAATATTTCATCTAAAAAGAAGTTCGACAAAATAATAGGCAATATTTTTTATTTAAAAATCTAATGGAATGAGACGACAAAATACTTAGGAGAATAAGGGGCGGGTTCCGAATGGTAAATGCACGAAGGTCTAAAATTATCTCACCTACATTTTTGACGAAATTCGCTAGAAAAATTTTCGTCAACAATGTAGAGACAGGATTGTCAGGACTTCCTTGAAAGGCTTAAACACTTATGAAGACTTAAACTGAAAAAACAAGAACAAAAAAAAGGTAAAAAAATGAAAGATCAGTAAGGATTACTCAATGAGGAAAAACCTATGTAACACAACCCATTAAGGTATTTTGTCACTGGAGCGTTGTATGATGTTACCGTAGATAATTGAAGCCACGAAATAGCAAAATATAATGAAAATTTTTGAATATCCACATTAGAAAAAAATGTATTTCCGTTTTTTCAAAATTTTTAATGAACTTAACTCTTTAATCGAAGTGAAAACTCCATAAAAATCAATGATTCAAAGGAAATTAGAGTTAGTATCAACGATTTTTTAGAAAATAATTTTGTATCAAAATATTCAATCACAATTTTGATCTTAACGAAAATATCGTGAATTATTGATCCTTGTCACAAGAAAATCACGAAAACTGCACGAATATCTGCGCAGGAAAAAATAAGGTAATTCGAAAATCAGAGAGCATTTTGTTCTAAACGAACCTAATGGTGAGTTTTCATTACCATAAACAATTTTAATTTTTTATTTTTTTGCATTTAATCGTCAAATAATAATTTTTATTTGTTGCAATAATATCATAAGTAATTGTTGGATGATAAAAGTAAATAATGTTGAAAAAATGTATAGACATCTATGTATTTAAAGAAAAGGCAAGAACAAAGCCATCGATAAATCTATGAAAGCGTGCAAGATTCGTGGCTGAACGAGATTAATTGAGCTCTCGGCCAATTTAATTAGCGCCACCGCAAACAGCAAGTTCGAGGTTTCGTCCGCCTTGGACGTGTTGTGTTGGCTGCTGAATCCTTCGAGAAATAGAGGGGTTGGAATACTGTTCATGGATAGATATAGCTTACATCGCGTGAATAATCCTGTGAAAGGAGAAGTCACGACATAGTAGCACTGGAGATGGTCCTGATTCGATAACTGCAATTTTCCCTTACAACGTATAACTGACCGAGCACTATTCACATGAACAAAGATACAAAGTCGAACTTTACAAGATTTTTTTACGTAGTAAGCGCAAAACTCGATTTTACGCATTGTTTCCCAGGCGTAAAATGAGTTTTCGCGCACAGTATGCATGAAATGAAAAATAGTTTGAAATCGTAATATTTGATGGGGAAATATGTTCTACGATCTTCTTATGATACATCATGATATGGGGCAATCCACTCCAATTGGACTTGGACTTGACCTCGACCTCTCCGATTTGGCTCATAATTCTTTGTAGGCGTAGTTGGACGCCTCAACTATACAATTTTTTTTAATGCAATTTTTTTTAAATATAATATTAAGTTACATATCGAATGCCATAATTGAAAAATCTGAAAAAATTCTGAAAAATACTTTGTTAGATAACAAAATCATCTAGCTTATAGCCAAAGTGGGGAAGATGTTTCTTTTTATAGTTTAAAAAAAATAATTTTTAACATAGAATAAAAATAATTAATCTACTGCAGGCGATCGTTTTACTGTTTATTTATGTAAAACCGAATTTTTTTAGATTTTCAGGAATTTTGTTTAGACTTTCCCGAATTATGCACATTTTTTAAAATATTTTTTTGAAGTGAAAAGTGCTCTATTGAATATCAAAATTTTTATTTGTAATATCACGAGAGCTTCGAAATTATCGGATATTTCCCGATAGGTTCGTTGCAAACAAATAAACGAGTCAAATTTCCCAGGTTAAAAAATCACAAGTGCGTAGCGTGAGTGATTTTTTCGGAAAGCTTGACGAGCTCATTTGTGTGCAGGGAACCTTGAGGGAAATATCAGATTAACTTGGAAGCTCGAATGGTATTCGGAGGATTATATTTCCCATCCAAATTGCGACCAATGGAATTGCACCACGAGACGAAACTTACGGTTTATGTTTGATAAAATTCTTCGACTGTCACAATTGAATTCAATCTGTCCGTTTGACAGATGGTTAACACGGCTGGAATCTTTTGTTTTGTATATATAGCAACAGACAAAGTTATAAAAAAATTATCAGTATAATTCCGCGTAGGTTGTACTACGTGACGTCAAATGGTGCAATTCTATTGGTCGAAATTCGGATGGCAAAAATAATCAGTATAATTTCGTGTAGGTTGTACCACGTGACGTCAAATGGTGCAATTCTATTGGTCGAAATTCGGATGGGAAAAATAATCAGTATAATTTCGTGTAGGTTATACCACGTGACGTCGAACGGTGCAAGTCTATTGGTCGAAATTCGGATGGGAAAAATAATCTACCTTATTGCCAAAATACGCACGATTCTTCTTCTCACAGTTCTTTTGTAGGTTATAATAGTCGATGTACTGAATGAAATTTGAAACCGGAATTATTCACAGTCGACAATGATTACGCATTTTGTGGATTTCACTAAGAATTATGTATTCTGATTTCTCAATTATAGGGTCTACGTGGATATTTGTATGTGTGTCGAAAGAAGTCTTTAATTTCTTCTTTCACTCGCTAGATGCTAAAAACTATAGTCTGGATGCTGATATTGATCGTTGTTAATGAAAATCTTTGTACGAATTTATTCAGAGATGGCTCAATGACATTTTGTATTTCCCATATGATAAACATGTAGAAAATCGTTTGAACGGACATCATTATTTTTGTACACGATGGACGGTAATATGCGTGGTAGCAATTGATAGCTTCAACGATTACGTTTCATTCTGGGTATTGTACCAAATTTTTGCCCATACAGTGTCCAAAATATTCATTAAAGGCCCCGGAAAAAAAAGCGTGACTGTCCTTTAGGAAACCTTATAAGGCTTCCACATAAGGCCCCTAATATAATAAGGGAAAATTAATCAGGATCTTGGCAAAACCCTGATAAGATTTCTTCACGGGAAGGTGACAGTTTTGCAAACATATTGAATGTAATAAAGAATGAGAGAAAGAAGAAACAATTGTGAGTTGTATTAATTATAAGTATTATTATTACTGTTCTTGTGGCTATGACCATTTTCATCATATATATTGTAACGCAAATTCTTACGAGCCTTACCTTGTCACCACAAAACTTCTCCTCAGCAATTTTATTTGATTAATTGAGGCGCGCGCCACGCTTAACACGTGACACTGCCGGGAAAAATGATGGAAGAATTAAGAGAGGCGGAATATTGCCTGGTAAGCTACACTGAGAGAAAAGCATATCGTTTATTTAACGATTTCACATGGTAAAACGAATATAGGACGGCTTGCAATGTTTTATGGTTGAAGCGATGATAATATGGTTCAATAAACGATACTTGTAAGGTTATTTAAAATAAGCGTTGAAATCGTATATGCAACAAAACGGCATATTTAAAACTATTAGAATAGTTTTTGAAACTATTATCATTTTTATGATTGCTACTATAATTATATTCGCTATAACTATAAAATATATCCGTTCCTCCTGGGAATTATAGTTTATGGTTAGATTATCGTCAGTCCAACTATATCAATTTTAGAATTACCACATTTTTCTCTCAGTGTACAGCTTTGGGTTTGGCAGAGAGTCGGTTCGGTAACCTCGGAACTTTCGAACGCACTTACTCGCTTTAGGGATGTATGATACGTACAGTCCCGCCAATCGTGAATTTCTGAGAAAATTTCGATTACTTCCCGATGATATTAAAATCGGCGAAAAATAATGCATATTAAACGTGCTGAAAAGATAAATTTTGCAAGGTAATAATTCCAAAATGTTATTAACAAATTTCTTAAAAAAAACAATTGTTCAACAAACAATCAGTCAACCTAACTTTTTTTTTAATGAAAATGATATGTTAATTTATTTAAGTGCATACGAATTTTTTCAGATTCTTTTCTTTATTTTAATTTTTTTTTTTTCAAAAATGTGCGCGAAATAACGAATTTTAGATATGTGTTCGGCATACAACCATCTACTGCACCCAAGATTTTTTCTCATGTCGTCTATTTTTATTAGTACTAATTTTTTCACAAACCCATCTCTATTTGGCCATAGCGTAGTATAGCAGACTGGTTGCCACCGAATATATTATTTCTTTGAATTAAGGAAACCATTTTTATTGAAATCAAAGAAATTGTTCTGTCGAATGAATGAATGAAAAATCAATCCACGCATTTCGTTGGAGTCAATGGAATCTTTTCTCTCGGTGTGTTTGTATCCTCGTTTCGAACGAATACAGAAAATTAAGTAAAATAAAATGAACCCGATATTGTAGTAATCTAAAAAAATCAGAGACGATCAGAATCTCATAGATTCACGTTAAAATTTGTAGCCTTAAAAAAACGCCAATTTTTTTTATAAATTATTCAGTATCAGAAAGACCAAATTTTACGTGGATTGCTCAGTTCGTCGTCGACGAATCAACGTCCATCCATCTCTTGAACACATCGAGAAACTCAGATCAAATTTTCCATCTACACATAATTAGCGTTGATAGATAGTAGTACAAACATACATTGACATCAATAAAGGTGTTCTAATATCTCATTCCGAGTTTCTGTTATTTCAATATCTTTACAGTTTATTCAGTTTCAATATACATCCGTGAGAATGTTAACTAGACCCGCTTGGCCTTTTCCCTAACTAAACGTCCCTACTTACACTTCACTAATCTACTCTAACCTCGGGTTACGTTTTCAGCTGACCTATTCCCACTGTATTGCATTTACTGAAGGGAAACTAACAAAGGAAAAACCTACCGATACAGGTTTACATGTTCTTCTCATTCTCTGGAGTTTTTTTTCACTTAGGTAACGCGCAAAAAAAAATATCTCAACTAAGTAAGATTTTAAGGGGTGTAATATCACTTTAGCGACAGAAAAAAACTAACTTTAACGATTTATTTTGGGAGTATGAAAATACTCTCGAAATAAAAACAAAACGAGAAAAAACCGTGTTTCAATCCAGTTGAAATGAGTTATGAAACCAACCGATATTCTTGTCAAGCAAACCGAAAAACCAACCGAGCTTTCAGATGCTCGTAGCTTGCGCACCAATTATTCCGCGCGTTTTTTTAACACAATTCCAACGGTAATATCAACCGTCGCAAAAGCATCAGCCGGTTGGTCTCAGGGTTTTGTAGGTGTATGTCATCCGTAATTCCATTCGGCTCGAGAGGCAGCGACTGGGTGATCACAGGGTTGTGCAAGCATCGGTCCAGCCAGGTGTTGTAGCAGCTAAAACGACACTCAAAATTTATAGTCACAATTTTGTCAGTAATCGTGGTCTAAATTACCGACCTACTGGGCATTTTTTTGCCCTCGGGTGCCTTGTACGCTGGGGTACAAACGACGTAGGGTATAACACAGTATGACAGTAAAAAAAGACCCACGCTGATATGTACATGGGCGCACGACATCTTACGATAGCCTGTACTTATACATTGAATGGCGAATAATCATTTCCAAGAAACATTTCCGCTTATTCGCCATCTAGCGAACTAACTTTGAACACACACGCGATAGTGATCACGAAAAGGTCTTTTTACCACACGGAAACTGCGCTTAGCTCCGCTAGATGGCGAATGACCCGACATGTTTCTCGCAAGTGATTGTCCTCGGCTTATGTACAGACTGTCATAAGACGCTGTACGCTCATGTACCGACCAGGGTCGTTCTTACTGCCGTTATTACCTTATGCTCGCATTTTTCTGTGCCCTAGCGTTTATGTGTACGTCAATCACACGCTAGATTTCAGAAATCTTCCCATCAGGATCACAATAAATAAATTATCGGTGATTTTGACAATCGTTACTGAAAGAAATTACCACACGAATTTCGGAACCGCGAATTCTAAGTGTCGCTTGAACTGCTAGAAAACCCGGTTGGACCTGGATGCGCACAACCCAGTGACCAACCGGTCGATGCTAGTTGTGATGGCTACACTGAGAGAAATAGATACTACGCGATAGTAAAAATATACTATCGAATAGCATATTGGATGCTTCGTATAGGGATCACTTTCTGGAGTGCAACAGTTAGTATAATTATAGTAATGGTTAATATCTGATTGTACCAAGTACATTCCGTATAATAAACCCTTACAATACACACAATACACGGTACTATCCAAATACTACCCGATAGTATATAATATTTAGTATATCGGATATTAAAAATCTTAGTATCTATTTCTCTCAGTGTAGAACTCCGGTAGGATCTGTGCTTGCACAACCTAGGGCCTAACCGGTCGCTGCTCTTTGCACCGGTTGGTATTCGTGCTGGCACAATTCTGCCCAATCCTGAGACCAACCGGGCGATGCTTCTGGAGACTTTTGGTACCTTTCCGAGAAAAACCAACCGAGCTTCCAAAAGTTCGCAAGCCACGAACTTTTGAACACAAACACGAAGTTAGGTAGGCAGGTCGTAGGTTCGAATCTCGGTATAGGAAAAAATTTTCTCCGACAGAAACCGTTACCTTGCATTCACTACTACTGGCAATGTCTCAATAAATAATCCTTGAGACGACAAATATTTATTTTCTCTATTCATTTATTTTTTTCTATTATTTATTCTATTATCTATTTTATTTAAATAAATATATATGTCAAATTGACAAAATATTTGATTATTATAAACCGAATTTGATTCAAAGAACTCAATATAATATTGTAAGTACTGTATTTCATTTTGCAGAAGCAACAAAATATTTTGTTCGAGGTACATAATATTTATTTGAACGTATAGACTCGTGCGGTTTTGTTGAATCAACCGAAATTTTGTTGATTCAACTGAATTTTTTTCTCAGTGTGAACTTGATGGCAGCAAGTGCTCGGCATTTCATCGTCCAGTGTTAATCACTATACACTGATAAAAATGTACGGCTCCAGCAACAAAACGAAGTATTGCTGCGTCCATATATTTTTTACAGCGATGAATTTAGTCGCATAACCAATGTGTATTCCTCTAACAGCAATATCGTTTTGCTGGCCATGTATTCGTTACTATATCCATGCGAGAGAGTACTCACAACGATATACTTTAGTTACTGGAGAAATTTTGTTAGTCGGGCGCAGTTAGAATCCCAGTATAGCCGTGGGAGCAATATGCGCCGGCGCAGGAGCTACACGCTCAATTGGAATGGCGACGCGTACGCTAAAAATTCATGCGTGGCGACGACCGGCGTAGACTCGCGCAGCTTGATCTTGTAAGGAGATGTTTTACAATTAATGAACGAACTTTTCGTCATTAGATGAGTGGACGAAAACTAAACTGCAGGCATGTGCAAAACTGGCAGAGTAGTTTTGAAGGTAAGTCATTAATTAAATATCGGCGATGTGTACGATTGACCCTGGCTATCCTTCCTAACCTCAAAATTTTTTCGATCGTTTATTAGGACGTGACTGCTGGAAGTTAGCCATCGTTCAGTTCCTACAGCTATACCGTTTCGCTTTTGCAAGCGAACGACGTAGAGCGGAAGGGTTAAGCTGTTGGAACTAGGCAGAGTTACATTGCTTTGCCGACAGACTTGAAGATAGCTCTACACGGAAAAAAAAGGAGTTTGGAGAACCATCTCTAGCATATCCTGCACAGTAAGTTAGTTGCAGCAACTAACTCGATCTGCGAACTGATGTATTTGCGAGTGATTATTTTAAATAGTACGTAGGACTAACGAGTTGGTTCCTGTAACCGATCGTAGGGTTGTTGGTTACTAACGGCCTTTAGGTAGCGCAACCAACCAGCGGCTCGCATGACCGATGGTTAGCCTCGCCAGCCAATGACTAGTTTTCATATCCAACGAGTAGTTCCCATAACCCACTGAGTAGTTGACGCCATATCAACTCCTTCAAGTGGTTTTCAGAACCCATTTATTGGTTTTCCCAACTACTTTTTTTTCTCATTGTAGCAGTCAGATATTCGGTCGGCAGAGCCGTGCATTTTTCTCAGTGTAGCAGTCAGATATTCGGTTGGCAGAGCCGTACATTTTTCTCAGTGTAGGACTGTCCTTATCGCACCTAAATTCACTTTTTTATTCTCCTGTTCTCCCGATCAAACGGCTTCGAATTTCAAGAATCCTGTACTTTACCTTATTCGTGCCGTACTTAAGCACGCTGTCACTAAATTTGAACTTTATGTACCGAATAGCTTGGGAAAAAATAGGTCTCGAAATTCTGAGCTGTGGTGGAAAAAGTGCCACGGCCTCTTTAGGGGAATCAATGAAGCGAACAGAATCGATTTCGTGGATTCAATGTCACTACTTTTCATTGAGATTGAGATCATTCAATGAATAGATCTTAATGAACCTCGAGTTTTTTTTTTCATTGGCCAAGATTACCGTGAATCAATGAAATCTTTTCTCTCGGTGTAAATAAAAATAAAAATTGCGATTTTCGTCGTAGGGGAAAATTACCTGAAACTCATTCTCGTGACAATGTCACGCATTTCCTGCAAATTCTAAGACGCTTAGTGTCTGATTAAATTACATTTCGTATTCCGCGCACAGTCTAAGTCGTTTCCAAGTTGATAATTGTATTATTTACTCGTGGAAGCTTATACTTACTCACCCTTGACTGGCTCGGGTAAACCTTATTATTTCTCGTGAGTTCGTCTCTGTTTAAGACACGTTCTTGCATCGATAGTCGCCGCGTGGCTCAAACACGTAAAGGAACCCGCTGTGCAATTCGCATTAATACAATAATACATCGCTTTCTAATGGTCTTGAAGTATCAGGATGACGAGCTGTATTGATATTCTGTTGGTTACGTATTCAGTCGGAATATCTTTTGAAATTCAGGTTATGTAACGGACGTACTCGTGAATTCCCTCTGGAACACAGAGCGATCTACACCGACAATTGAAATTGATTTTAACGAGAAATGACATCAACTCAAATAAACGCATAACGCACATCCGTTTGATCGGTCAAAATTTATCTTACTTAACAATTCATTAACCCTCATGGAAATGTTAGGTTAAGTCCGCAATGCCAGTCTTTTACAACTTCTGTAAATTAAAACTGCAAAATTGCCCAGTGGAATTCAGAAAAATGTACACAACCGCGGCTAAAATTAATTTTTGTTTAATTATCCAATTAAAATTAAGAAAATCATGTCGATTTACTTGATATTCACTAGTTATCGAAATTGGTATATTAATCATGAATTGAATTTTATTAATCAGATACGTATTCAGCCTCAGAAATTATTTACACTGATAAAAGAGCAAGTGATTGTAATGTACAGAAAAATATGAGATTTGCGTATCGGGTATATGAATTCCATATTACGGGATAACACCACTCCAGAATTTTGGAAAAATCTACTTTTTGTTGTAAGTAATGCTTTAGGCTTATCTTGATAACATGCTCCTATAGTGAAACAATTTTGTTTAGAACATCCAATTATCGATCTTGCTCCAGATCTCGGAGCGCCCTCAGCATCATCAAAAAACTTTAAATGCTTTTTTTCTTGAAACTACTTTTTTCAAGCTGAGAGGACGGATTACTTAAACAACGTTACATGTAACTTTGATTGAAATTTCAACAGTTGCTTCACAATTACATTCTCTATAGAAGAACGTAGCAGTTTTTTCATTTAGTGTAAGCTTTTTTTCATGAACACTTCAGCAATGTGTTCATGAATCGAATTTTATAGAAACGATGGAATTTTAATATAACGTTTAATTTTGATAAACAGCCTACGTACGAAGCAACGTACAGAAAAATGTACCGTCCTATTTAAAAAAGTGGAGGTGATCTTCACTGTGCATCAGCGCCTCCACTGAAATGAAAAAAAATGGTCGCATTTGATGACCGCTCTCATACCGTACAACTTTTGTTTGAAACATTTTTTTGTGACGTCGATAATTACAGAGATATTTAAGATGGCAAAAGTTAATGCCCCACCCTGTATATATGTCATAAATTCGTTTGGTTATTTATGCCTGGACTAATAATACGAGATATAATATTTTTACGAGAAAACCGCCCTTCCGTTAAGGTCTTGCAAAAAAATACGGATTTCGAAATGGTCACCGCCATTTTGTATGAAAATGATACTAAAACATTTATTTTTCATTATTATTTCCACTTCAACATGTTAAATGAACCTTCTGAAAAAAAAAAAATTCCTTCTTTCGTACTCCCAAAATAAATCGGCAAAGTTAGATTTTGTTTTCCGTCGCTAGAGTAATATAATTTTATTGTAAATTTAAGAATATATATGAATTTCGCTTACTACCTCCACAAACAGAGCAAAAATTGGCAACGACACACAAAATTTTTTTGGGAATTATCCAGGGCAACTTAGTAAATGAGAGACAAATCGGAAATCTGAGATTGTATCCTATATGCTGTTGATGGGAACGAAATAATTGGCTAATGAAGACGTGAGTTCTCGCGATCCGTTTGGGGGTCAGCCACAAAATCTCGTTTGTTATATCAGTGCAGATTGTGCTTATAACCGGCAACACGTAAGTTCTACGCCGTGCACAGTTTTTTGATCACCCATTGGCGCATAGCAGATAAATGGCAAAAATCAAGGAATACACGGCGAAATCGTATGAGTTATGCAATATAAAAGTATATAATCGTAAACTGAATAGTATAAAGAATCTCAGACTATAGAAATGTGATGTCCTGAGACCAGACTTTAAATGCTTTGACGTGTGCGTCGCAGTAACATTCGCTTATCTATTTAGTTAATATCACGAATGCACTTTTATACCACTGTGTGCGTGAAGTGGCTACTTCACACACACTACGCTTCGCTCGCGTGCGTGGAATAGGTACTTCTCGCACTAGTGGCATAAAATTGTATACGATACTCGTGCGAGAAACTTTTTCTGATCTCGTGTGATTACAACACTCGTCTTCGACTCGCACTGCAAACTCACACTCGTCGCGAAAAAGTTTCATCGCACTAGTATCGTAATGTACTATTATCGCTTACTATCTCACAAGCTACATGACATAATGGGCCTCCTTAGATCGGAAAACATTATATAGAACGCAGTTTCTAACAATTTTATGTCCTAAATATTTGATCTCGAGTTAAAAAATAGACTCTCCACAAAACCTAAGTGTCGTCGTCCCGAGGGATAAGCGGGGTCTTCTCTGTTCCTTTGACACTCCTCAAAGATTCCGAAAAAGCAGGCATTACCCAATGGGAGGGATCGGTCACTACTGCGGACAGAAATTTTTATGTTTTAACCACTGCTTAGGTTGTTCAGGTTAAAAGAAGGTTCTTAGGTCCTTCCGCGAAAAAACGAAAGTATAAAAACAGCATTTCCCAAATATTGAAAGTGTCTTGAATTCTAGTATTCCAAGGCTGGCGTAGTTGATTAAGACATACCAATTAATATTTGGCTCAGATAAAGAAGGTATGAAAACAGTATTGAAAATCTCTCCAAAAGTGAATAGTCTTAAGTACGATCTATTGTAATGAATAATTGTATAGTGCATCGCACTGTTTAATTTGTTTTTATGGTCCCGATCGATATTTACATAGCTTCTGATATCCAGGTCGATATCTTTATGACTTTTGGTGTCGTGGTCGATATCTCCAAGGCTTTTGATGTCCAGGTCGATATCTCCATGACTTTTGATATCCAGGTCGATATCTCCATGGTTTCAGGTGTCCAGATGAATATCGCCATAGCTTTCTGTGTCTAGCAGATAAAACTTGTGAAAAATATACCTAGACATGGGAAACTATGAAGATATCGAAGTGGCCACTGAAATCCGTAGAGGTATCAACCTGGATACAGGAAACCATGAAGATATCAACTTGGACACTGCGAGATATGGAAATATCTACCTGGATATCGAGAGCCATGGAAATATTGACCTGGATACCGAGAACCATGGATATATCGACCTGGACACTGATAACCACGGAGATATCGACCTGGACACCAAAAGCTGGTGCAATACTCATTATTAGTATTGATTACAATAGATCAGAGTTGAGACTTTCTGCTTTTGGAAAGATTTTCAATACTGTTTTAATACCTTTTTTATTTGGCCGAAATATTATTCGGTATGTCTTAATTCATTATGCAAGCATTGGCATACTTCAAGTCAAGACCCTTTTAATATTTGCTAATAACTGTTTCCATACTTCTATTTTTTGCGCGGGCTTGTATAAACCGCTAAAAGTGGCATATTTAACCCAATTCGGTTCAACAAAGGTTTTTTGGAGGGTGCAAATATTAACTCGGGTCGATCCCACCGCGTTACGATTCTCTTCGAACGAAAATTTTGCGCGCAGTTAATTAAGCCAAGGTTCAAACGATATTGCTGTAATCGGGGTTGAACGATCTACTTAGAAATCTACATCTGAAGTTCTTGCGATTAAAAATCAGTGACTTAGAAAATTAACAGGAAAACGCCCGAGAACACAGAACACAGAACACACAGTTTTCAACACCGCAGTATCTCATGAGTGACTTTTTCTTCTTCTATGGTAATGGCGCGTCAGTCGAAAAACGCTATAGTCTATCGGCTGGAAACCCGCGTGAAATAGTCTGGGTCACAGTCATCAACTGAGTTGTAACGCACCATCAAACCGTCGGCGACGTAGTGTAGTCTGTGTTTACATTCTCGACGAAAATCGTGACGTAGCTACTGTTCCGTGAGGCGAACTCGAGACCTGCTATATCGACATAAGTTTTTTCCGCAATGTTTTCCTATGCCCTTAGCAGGAATTCTATGGCGAATGCGATATGGAGGGGGAAATCGAATGCAGCCCTTGGTTACTGATCCGGACCAGGCCCTCACGGGGCTACTGACTGGCTACTGACCCGGGCCGACCCTGTAATAGGCCTAATGCCCGCAGACGAGAGGAAATGCGAATAAAAAAAAGGAGAAGTGAAGTAAATCTCAAGTTGTCTACAAGGAATCATCTCGATATATTTTATATGCGTTGGCCGATAACTTTTAATATTTTCGTTCGCGGATTATGAAAGTAATACATATTCACGTCTGTACTGTAGAATGCGTATCTCGCTGTAGCTCGGACATTTTTTTGCATAATTATTCTGTCCCAATATTGAGAACTGCTTTTTTAAGTTTGCCACCAATATTTTTGATATTACATTCCCGACACTGACGGAAGCCGTCTTGAAACTGATCGTTTCGCTGAACGTAAGTACCACATTTTCACAATTCGCAGCCTTTGGCAGTGAGCCGTCAGCCACCCTCGCACATTCCGCTTAGTTTTCGTTTTTTTGCAGTTCTCTCCAGCCACGCGTATACCGCCTGAACTCATCACTTTTGACCCACTTCAGGGGCAGCGGAATTGCCCTCTATGCTCACTAGGGTGGTGCAGAAAATAAAAATGCTGTTATTTTTGGTTGCAGAAACTTGAATTTTGTTGTCGTATATATTTTTTAAAAACTGATACGAAAGAATGATTTAACAAAAATTTTTTAAAACATATTAATGTGAACAAAAAACTTGTACCCAAAAAAAAAGTATTTTTAATATTGCGCCCTATGACCTTTGCCGACTTATCACAACTCTTTGGCCAGATTTTACTCTATCACGCTATCTGTCACTTACTATGACTTATACCAAAGGTGTATTATTTCTTAAAGTTATTTTAAAAAAACGATTTTGATATATTAACAAATTTGTTTGCAAGGCTAAACATTTTTTCCTGAGTTCGTTTAAATATTCTAATTTGTATATCTTATATTCTAATATTATAATGTTCTATAAATATTGTGCCCTATGACGTTTGTCGACTTATCACAATTCTTCGGCCAGATTTTACTCTATCACGCTATATGTCTCTTACTATGACTCATACTAAATGTGTATCATTTCTTAAGGCTCTACGGAAAAATCGGTTTTGATATATTAAGGTAGTCTTGTCGAATAGTGTCGAGTTCGCATGAGTTCTCGAAAAATGAGAGGGGATTACAAACAATTCTCGATAATACAAAAATCTGAAAAAAATCATGCTAAAGGTGTGGAAAAGATTAATTTTTACAATAATAATTCTAAAATGTTATCAACAAATTGATGAAAAATAAAAATGTTCAACCAATATATCGACACACATTTTTTTTGGAAAATAATTCTTCCATTTTTTTTAATACGCATAATTTTTTTTTTAATTTTCTAATGCACTTTGAATTTTTCGTTTTGTTACATGAGGAAAATCCCAAAAATGGAAGTGAATTTGAAAATTCAAAAAAATTCATGTGTATTCAGAAAAATAAAGGAATTATTTTTACAAAAAAAAAAAAAAAACAAAAAAGGTTGTCGAAATATTTGTTGAACATTTTTATTTTTCATCAATTTGCTGATAACATTTTTTAATTATTATTATACAAAATTAATCTTTTCCTTTAATGTGCATGATTTTTTTTCAGATTTTTTTATTATCAAGAATTGTTTCCAATTCCCTCTCATTTTTCAAAAACTTATACGAACTCGACACTATTCGAAAGGACTACCTTAACAAATTTATTTGCGAAGCTAACATTTTTTCCCGAGTTTGTAAATATTCTAGTAGTAGTAGTAGTAAGTGTTTATTAACAATATATGGTACATTTTTTAGCCTTATCTATACTTAATTTTGCTTATCATTAAAACTTATGTACATATATATATTGCTAACTGGCCATCGACCGTAGTCCTTCAGCCATAAATATTCTAATTTCGTGCAAACAACGCGGGCGCAAAATCGCTCAACTATAACCTCTGTCTCGTACGCATGCGTGATCCAGTTTGATTACGTCCTGATGAGCAAAACTGTTCATTTCTGTTTTGTATATTAATTTTACTTGAATTGTTAACAGTGTCTCCCTCTCTCTCTCGCTCTCTCTCTTAGCTTAGGTAGGTTTCGAAACCTGAATTCATATTTGAGGCATTCCACATGAATTCAGCCACCAAAAAATAAATTCAAAAAAATGTCGAAAAATCAGGTTCAGTAGTTATAATAGATACGAATTTTAATTTTTTTAAATTTTTTTCTGGCGAAATATGCCATATTTTTCATTGTTCATTTAACCTATGATATCTCGGGAACGATTAATCGTAACGACATCTCAAAAAAACGAAAATGTGCGTTTTTTTATGGCCCACAAGAAAATAATTAATTCAAATTGATTGTGTAATTTCAGACTATATTTTACACAATTAATTCTGAACGAATTATTTTCTTGTGGGCCATAAAAAAACGTACATTTTCGTTTTTTAGATGTCGATACGATCAATCCTTCCCGAGATATCATAGGTTACATGAAAAATGAAAAATATGGCATATTTCGCCGAAAAAAAAATTTTTTTAATTAAAATTTGGTGTATCTATTATAGCCACTGAACCTGATTTTTAAACATTTTGTCGAATTTTTTATTTTTTTTCGGTGGTTGAAGTCATGTGGAATTCCTCATGTGTCGTTCTCCAATGATTTTTATATACTCAAGAATTCCCATGAAATCTGATTGAACCTAATATACTGATAGTCCTATGAACTCAAAATACATTATCGGCACCTTATAATTTCCGAAATCGGATTTTTGTCTGAATTTACATGTTAATGGCTTGTATGTTAATATCTCGGGTGACGAACCTCCAAACGTCTTAATATTTAGAAATTATAATACAAATTCACCGGCAAATTCTTATCATTTTTTATGTCTTATAAAATAAATTTTTTTTTTTTCGTCTCGGACTCATCCCGCCGATTAAATTCATGTATAGTAGCAGTACGATTCTTTTTCAATTCACTCGATTGTGGGTGCCTTACGAGCTTCAACCATCGATATGCCTCTAAATAATTCAAGTTGCACCCTCAGTGAACTGTATCCATACACGACCACATCGTCAACAACTCTACCTTTTACAGATGCATGGATATATAAGGCATTCCGCAGGGAGTTGGCTACTGCAGGTTTTCGTTGCGTCAAAAAAGATTCATAATATTTTCGAAAGTTGTTCGAGGACTAACAACGCATACAAATTAATTGAAAATTATTTTTCTTATTTCATACTTTACTTACAAATAAATATCAACTTAATATTTTTTTAAATACCGATATATATTAGGGAGGTTTAATTTTTTTTTTTTAATATATTTTACCCTAAATTTTAGGTTTTCGAATGTTCGTTATGATGAAAAGTGTTCGTAGTCACCTGTTAGTGACAAAAAGATTTACGAATTTTATTTCAAAAATGCAGAAAATCCATTCCAGTCAATTGTGTACGTTTTTTAAGAAAAATATAAAAATACAGACTATATTCGAAAATTATTTTCCACAATACATAGCTTTCAATATAGCGCTAATCGAAAAACTACACAGTGAGAAAAAATTGAATACGCCAAATCATTTGTTTGAAATGTATATTAATTGACTCAAGTATCTGGACCATCTATACGTAGAGACGATATATTGTATTGAAACAGCTTAATAACTATAGTCAGAAGAACCGAAATAATGAAAGCAATTGTATATTTCGTTGCGTTGAATAAATGAATACTTGTATATATTTACTCGCATCAATATAACAACCACTTGGTTAACAAAAATTAAACGGATATATTTTTTATTTGAGAATCGATTTGATTACTCATTAAGTAATTGATTAACTGATGCAATTTAATTTTTCTTCACATTTTAATAAATATCAAAATAAATCTTTTACAAGTTTCAATAAATATCCACATAAATATTGTTTTGATCCATCGAAAAATGTATTTGCCATGATTGATAATATGATACAAATGAGTATTTTATTTGGCCTTTTCATAGATAGTTTCATTAATAAACACGGTATTAAGTCAAAAAGATTCAGTATTTTGTCGAGACAATAAAATTTTGTTATTATTTAATCAAACAAGCAATTCAACATTAAATTTATACAAATAAATAGTTTATTTGAATATTTTCAAATGCACTGAGAGAAAAGCATATCGTTTATTTAACGATTTCATATGGTAAAACGAATATAGGAAGGCTTACAATGTTTTATGGTTGAAGCGATGATAATATTCAATAAACGATATTTGCAAGGTTATTGGAAACAAACGTTGAAATCGTATATGCAACAAAACGGCATATTTGAAACTATTAGAATAGTCTTTGAAACTATTATCTTTTTAATAATTGCTACTATAATTATATTTGCTATAACCATAAAATATAGACGTCCCAGTAAACACGGTATTGTAACAGCAACGTAACGGCTATGTAACTCAATGTAACAAGTAATCTCACGTGTAACTTACATGTAAGTTACACGTAATTTACAATTTCCCACTCAGCAATGTTACCATGTTATATAACATGTGTTACGTAACTGTTACAATTGAGTTACGTTGCCCGTATATTTCGTAGTGTAACAGATATGTAACAAGTAACATTCAAATGTTATATAACGTGTGTTACATAACCGTTACGGTCTTGCAATGTTAGTAGTGTGTTGCAGGATATTACTGCAAGGTAACAGCAACATAATAAAAAAAATTGTTTGTAACTTACATGTGACTTACGTGTAATTTATAATTTCCCGCTCAGTAATGTTACCGTGTTATGTAACGTGTGTTACGTAAACGTTGCAATTTAGTTATGTTGTGTTGTGCAACTTGAATCACACAGCTGTTACTGTTTCGTTATATTGCTAAAGTATAGTCATATTGACAATACATTAGCTTTACTTTTGTGGACTTACAGTCCACAAAAGAGCTTCAAGGGTTGCTAAATTGCTACCCTTGGGAGTCAAAAATATTAGCTGCTACTATTAAAAGTAGAAAAAGCGATTAGCAAATGATGCGAACCGGTTGAAATCTCGGAAGAGTATCACTCCGGTGTGCATATGAAGCTGCACCGTTACGCTGACTTATATACGTTAGTGACACGAATCGCTTGCGAGAAACGTTTGAGTCGCAGGCCATCTAGCGGACATCACATCGTGATACACATGTTACGTAACATTAATACATTTTTGTTACATGACTGTAACGAAACTACATTACGTAGATGTTACATATTTTTGCAACGTTTTAGCAATGTTATCACATTACGTAACTGCAATATGACAGGACTATCCCCACAGTTACATTGCAATCGTTTCAAAGATGTTGCATTACAGGTACACATTTTAGTTACATAACTGCAACACAACTACGGCTTATAACCGTTACGTTACGTGCATGTTCTCGATGTAACATAACCACTGTGATATGCATGTAACGTCAAATGTACATACTCTTGGAACATTCTTGTAACGTTACCACATTTACGTAACTGTAACATGACCGCACTATCGCTGCAGTGACTTACAGTCGTTACATACATGTTACATTACAGTTACACACTTTCGTTACATAACTGGAACGGAACTACGGTATTTAACAGTTGCACAACGTGAATGTTCACGGTGTAATATAACCACTGTAATATGTATGTTACGTATTGTTTGCAATATACTTGTTATGTTGCCACGTTACAACACTACAACAGTGCGTTCCTGTCACGAAAGTGACGTTCCTATTGTTACTCGCACGTTGCGTTGCAGTTTCATAACTTTTGTTATGCAACTGCAACGAAAACATGTCACATAACGGTAACATCACCTGTATGTAACTAATGCAACATCACAATGTTACTCCTACGTTATATATCCTCGACATATCATAAGGGTAACACTGTTACAATCACATGTAACTTCCATGTTACATTGCCGTTCAAAAACGTGTTTACTGGGGTTCTTCCTGGGAATTATATTCGTGGTTGATCCAACTATTTTCTCATATTTGCTACAACCTTAAAATATAGATGTTCCTCCTGGGAATTGAAGTTTTCAGTTAGATTATCGTCAGTGCAACTATATTGTTTTCAAAATTACCATATTTTTATCTCTCAATGTGTATGTCTTACTTGAAAATGTAGTGCGTCCACTTATATATTTCTCTCAGTATATAATATCAATACATAATTCTTAGCTTTATTCTTCTTTTGACTTTGGCGGAGTATGTATATATTGAATGGATGTTATGATGCTTTGACGAATATATTTTTGTCCCTTCAAATTGCTTCATCAATTCGTAAATTGATAAAGCAATCTGAACGGACGATATTTTAACAATTAATTTTTAATCGTGAAAAAATTAAAGATCGATAACAGCGGAATCTTCGGCATCGTTCGACTCAGACCCGAGTTACGATTTGCCAAACTTCCTCCAAAATAAATATTAAAGGCTGGCATCGTCAAAGCATCATAACATCTATTCAATACATAATTCTTAGCTTTAGTATTCAATTAAAAAATCTCAACCAATTCGCAAATATCCTCATACATTTTTTCTCAACCTAAAACCGGAGTGGTTAACTTCCTGTAGAATGCCGCATATGTTTTGGAGAACTCCCCAGGAAACGATCGATTGTGTCGATCTGCGTGTCTTGTCCCTCGAGCACGAATACTCCTTCCAAGAATCTTTCCAGTTTTAGAGTGAACCTTCATTATTCGTGAGGAGGTGCAAAAGTAAGGGAGAAAAAACCGTCTGTGCTGGGAAAGGGAGAAGGTATCGAGAAAAAAAAGTATGCAGGAAAAGGGAGAGCGTATCGAGAAAAAGAGTGCGCAGGAAGGGCCACCAGTCGAGGATATGGTAAAGCCTTGGGTTTTTCCTTACGTTACCATCGATTTTTCTTTTCCCTCTTCCTCTATCACTCCCATTTCGCCAAGTGCCAGAGCTTTCTCGATAAGGACCGCAAGAAGACCGTTTCACCCTCTTACCGGGCTGAGGCTTTGGCCTCGCCGCTCTAGACATCCACAGAGCGGCTATATTCTTGACACAGCTTCGCCAGCCAACGCATATAGCTGCTGAAGTATTTACCCTTTCCATCAGCTCGAGGGTATCGTCGTCGTCCTCGTCGTAGGACTCTTTGGTAGGACCTTAAGCGGAGGGCGAAACGTACACGAGAGAGTATCCGGTTTTCTCCGTGGAAACGTCTTTCCATCTATGGCCATTACCCTGCTGCTATGCTGCGGCTTGGCACAGATATTTTTCCAGGAAAAGCGACGCAAGGCTAAGTAAAAGAACGGACGTTAAAAAAGAACTACCCTCTGGTATGTACTAACCGCGCAATCATTGGCACATTAGGTCAGTTGGAAAAACACATTACTTTTAATGGAGTTGTCTATTGTGATTTCTGTTCTTCTCTCAGATATAAACAACACTAAGCATGATCAAGAGTTGTGTGGGAGAGTCGCAATAGGGCTTAATACGATTTTTGTCAAATTTATAAATTATCCTATGGAACAAATTTGGTTATGTACAGGGAGAAATATCTAATTGAATCAACGAAATTTAATCTGTTAGACTGAATATTGTGTTGATTCAATGAAACTATACTGTGGAATATGTCAGAGAAAATACTTATACGTATCAGATCGTATTATATCGTCGATCCTACCCAACTAAATGAGGCATCCCATGTGAATTAAGGCAACAAAAAAAAATCGCAAAGATAGTTTAAAAATCAAGTTCAGTCATTATAATAGATACACCGAAGTTTAACTTTCAAACATTTTTTTCTGACCAAATATGCCATGATTTTTATTTTTCATTCAATCTATAATATCTCAGGAACTATTTATCGTATCAGCATCTCTGAAACACAGAAATTTCTGTTTCTTCATGGCCTACTAAAAAAATTCATTGATAATTTATTGGGTAATTTCAGATATTATTTTACGCCAAAATCAGCGAAAATATTTCGTTTTGCAGAAAGGGCTTCGGATATTGGTATGGAAAAAATTGATGCAAATGCTGTAAGCGAATGCTCATTTTTTTGTATCTATTTTCCACGGGATCTTACGAAGTTCATGAGTGGTAACAGTTTATGTAATGTTTAAAGTATAAATCCCAAATAACAGCAAGCAACGGGATTAGATGCTCTTCTTGAAAGAGGCGCGTGCGAGTTTCCAGATTATATCGGGTGAACCTATACTTACCCCGGAAACTCTCTTTCGATGAGCGAAAGAGAATTTACATTCTATAGAATTTTTTAGTTCATGAATTTTTTAAAAGATTTTTCAACGAGCTGTATTAGGTACAAATTACATATAATTATTCACATGTGTTGATCAGTTGGATAGTTCACGGTGACACTTTTAAACATTTTTTTGTCTTGTTTCGGAAAGATAATTTTCTCGGTCGATACGGAATATCGCTCTATGATTGATGTTTTCTTCGACGTTGGTAAGGTGAATGACCCAATTACTGACCGTGGCGCAATTAGCGACCGGTCTTCATATTATTTAAGATAAAAAATTCTCTTGATGCCCAATACACATGAAACTTTTTGTTTATATTCTTTGATTTTTGCATTATGCGATTTAAGAAGCGCCGGAAATAAATTTTCAATAATCGTCGATTTACAAAATGTCATCTGCAGAATCGACAGAAGTGAGCCATCAGCAGCCGTTTTCTTATCTCTATCGGTAAGAACTTACCATTTGAAGAATATAGTTTTTTATGTTTAGAAAATGTATTTTAGGGAGAAAATTTACTCATAGAGTATTATTAAGAACCTAAGATAACGTTAGCATGTGCGAAAAGAACAGATAATTACTCTTATTCCGAAAAATGTATGGGTCAGAGAAAGGTTCACCCAAACGCTGGGTTGTTGCGATTTGTGTCCGCAACTCGATCAGACTGATACATCGATGAGTACCCTCGTTATGTTATTCTTGTAGGAATAACATAAAACAATTATTTAAAATGAATTATTTCTGTAAAACACCTTTTCGGGCTCGTAGGATTATCCGTAATCTCTAAAATATCTGACAGAATCTTTTTATTTAGTCACTAATCAGGTATCATCATGTAAGACGACATGGGTCAGTGTTTGGGTCTTTAATAGGCCAAAAAAAGGCCATACGAGAAAATCGTAGGACACTGATCGGGTCGTTTGTATGACGGCGTATATTTGAATAATAGTGCCTCGAAATGATTGAAAAATTAGGTAAGTAACATTCGTTAAATTTATTGAAAACTCTAAACTTCACTGCAATATCATTAGTTCAATCAATTTGCTATTTTGATCCACCTTCTTGCCTCAACAACATCGCGCTGGGCTTAGAAAGTCACTCACCTTATGAAGCTGTGGCATTTTTGAATCCCCTTCGCAGCCGCGACTCCTTGTTGAAGCTTTTTTTTTTATATTGGTGATGCCTTTCCTTGTCATAAAAAAACTTTTATCGAATGTAAGTTCTGGTTTGCCCATCGAAAAAGAGCTTCCAGGGTAAGTATAGGTTCACCCGATGTATTTTATAGAATAGCACGGACAGCGCCTCCTTTGAAAAAAGCACAAAATCCCATCGCTTGCTGTTGTTCGATAAATGTTCTTCAAAAACGTTTTTGGCCCTGATCAGGGCAAAACGTAAAAAAACAAAAAATAAACAGTCAAGCCGTAATTCGCCGAAGCAACCAAAGAAATTTGATTTACCACAAAACGGCTAAAGCACTTTCAAGACAATGTTCTTAAATAATATTGTCATCTGCTGCAACTCACGAAGTTTGTTCCCATGAAAAGAAAATTACTTGAATCTTGTCGTTCACTTACAGCATTTGCAACAATTTTTTCGATAAAAAAAATATATTTTCGTTGATTTAGCTGTAAAATAATACCTGAAATTGCAAATTGTGAATTAATTTATATTCTTGAGGGCAATGAAAAAATGCATATTTCGCTTTTTTAAAAATGTTGATAGATTGAATCGGTTTTGATATATTATAGGTTTAATGAAAAATGAAAAACATTACATATTTGGCCAGAAATTATTTGAGAAATTGAAATTCGGTGTATCTATTTTAATTATTGAACTTGATAATTGGACTTTCTTCGGGAAAATTTTTTTTTTGGATGGCTGAATTCATTTGGAATGCCTCATATGTATATATCATCTCTGGAAACAGTTCTGCATATATATATACGTTTAAGTGTACATTCTATTGATTGAAATGTATATATTTGATACATCAAATTAATCATTTATTGGACTCAATAAATATATATAATTGTTTCGATTGTACCGATTTTTTTTACTGGTGAAATTCGGCTGTTTTTATATAATTGACTCAACGAAATATATCGTTGCGAAGTCTTGCGTACAGTTGTTACAAACACCAAGCTACTTTAATCAATTATATATGATTTAAATAAATGATTGAGTAAATTCCACGGTTCCATTTATCTAGTTGTGCTGATATTGTAGGTGACAAGACTATTTTTTCCGTAAAAACTATATAGACCTTAAAACATTTTTTTTTTCATTTTCATTCATTCTTAATAAATAATAAAAGAGAAAAAATGTCAAAATACAAAAACTGAGAGTAATTTTTGTTTTTTTTTCTAACTTGAATTGCATAATCATGCTTGCACTTGACAATTTTGTGTCTGCAGTACTTGACTTATTATATTCAAACATACTTGAAGAACATTCCTGATAAAAAACATGGCTCATTCAACGATTCGGAGATGTTCGATTCGGAGTCCGTAGTTTTCTCTATCGTCGTCAAGTAAAAAAGATGAAAGGAATCTGTGCCTTTTAATTGATAACAATATTTTTCACATGACGTAGATGATAGTTTGTGCGAATATCGTAAATTCACGTGGCCATTAGAAAAAAATATGTTAGACTCGCCCTTTTGCGCAAACTAATTATTTTTTAAAAGAACCGAAAATCTTGACGATCGTCACTGTTAAAATATAAAGCGTAATTTATAGACCAATTGTTCACCAGCCATTTTTTACATCTATTATATCTACTCAAAATTTGAATGACAATCGTGCCAAAAATATATGTTTTAAGCCCTCTTAGAAATTGTATATTTAAACACAAATGTAATCCGTTTTCCTACACAAAAAAAGTTCTTTGTCTGTCAATTCTACACCGATGGGTTCTTTATTTATTTTGTTTCCTGAAAAAGTTACCTATTTATTTAAAATGCTAAAAACTTGTGTGAACACCCTTAACGAAGTGTTTTTTTTTTTCTTTCATACTTCTACAATTTATTGAGATCCTCTTGGTAAATCCGTCGATATCGTAATCGGCGTAGAATTTTATATTATGAATTTTTTTATTTTGCAAATTATTGTTTGCAGTTGTGTTAAAGGGAGTTACGCGAATGCCGATGACTATGTCCGATGTGGCGGGCTTATGATCATCCCATACCTACGAAATCCTCTCACTCTGCGTCGCCCTGAAACGACGGAAAAGCGTAGAAAAATGTACACAATATATTCGCCGCAGAATCCTGCTATGTATGTATTCATGAAAGTAAAGTGTCCTTGGATGTACATTTTAATATATAACTCTACTGCATACCGGATACAGAAGTACGAGTAAAATAATATTCTAAGTTATATGTATAGAGTTTCACAACGGTCCAGTTGCGAACAGTCGTAGCTCGCGGAGTTTCACTGTTCTCATATGTACTACGAGTGTAATCGTGTTTTTGGCGCACCTGCGATTTCGTTTATCGAGCCGAAATGTAAAGCTCGTGTCATATGACCCGGGGTAAACTTTTCAGAGTAATATTTAAAAGCGGAAATGTTCTATTCAACTTTTAAAGTAGCGAAGTCTAGGGTTATATAAAACACATCTGGAACGCAATTTTTTTTACCTATTGTCTGCGATTTCATATAGAAATATAGGCAGTACGTTCTACAACAGATTGGTATGTTCTACACAATTTTCATGTCAGCATATTCAGAACGGTATAAAACGCCGAGTTAAGTGGTTCAAAAAAAATATCTGCCTGTGTATATGTGTATATATGGAGCATTCCCCGTCAAATCAGCAGGCCATGACCCTCAACCTCATCGATTTTGTTCATTTTTCAATATGATGCCAATTTTCCAATCAAATACCGACCCATAAAGGCCTCGAAATTTTTTTTCAGATTTTTTTACCACCAGTAACATTTTTGAATCCTCGAAAAACCTAATTTAAAAAACGCCGTTTTCAAAACTCTGAACAAATTCTCACTGATAGTATCATTTAAAATATTATTTCTGAGCGTCATGTGATGATGTGATCTCAATATTTACTATTTTTTCTACATTTTTTTCTTTTTGTTTTTTCATGTTGCAATTTGATTCTTAATTTTTTAAATCAGGAGACCGTCCTTAAATATCGATGGATCTCAATTTCCCTGACTATAGTAGAATTAACAGAATGCCCGAAAACAATTGACATCGCGTTAAAAAAAAAAAAAAATCGCAAATGCATTTCGCAATCCAAGCGATATTGTATTGCGAAATGCATTCGCGAAATTAACACCATCGATAGAGAGATCGCCCGTCCTAATTTTCGTTAAAATCCTCCTGATCGTTTAATTTTTACGCGGTTTTAAATTTGTTCGAAAATGTCTGTTTACGTGAGAACTTTTCCAATTTTCGAGATATTGAGCTCACAATTGATATGAATGTAATCTTTTATATACTGGGGATCCCTATTGAATTCGGTTAAGATGGGTCAAACCGTTAAAATTTTAAGAGGTTATCATTTTTTTCATTTTCAGATGTATTTTTTCTCCGATGCAAATTTCGGTATCAATTATCGAGCACAGAGTTAAATGAATGCCAGATTAATTATTAACAGGAAAAAATGTTGAATGTAGACCTAACCTGATGAACAATAACACATTTTTAACGCTATTTTGTACATGTCTACATTGCGAAAAATAGCGATTTCTGGGGTATAAAGAAGCCATATCCTTCTTCCACAATAATATTTAAGAATACCATCGGTTTCTATGGTGTTTTCGGGGAAAAAAATAGAAGATAGGTCCATGTCGGACCACCCATGAAGGGCCGATGCTCAGCCTAATCTCGATGCCGAGATTGCCAAAATTAGCTTATGAGGCATTCCACATGACTTGAGCCACGCAAAAAAGAAAAATAATTCGGAAAAATGTCCAAAAATCAGGTTCAGTGGTTATAATAGATACACCAAATTTTAATTTTTTTAAATTTTTTCTGGCGAAATATGCCATATTTTCCATTTTTCATTTAACCTATGATATCTCGGGAACGATTAATCGTATCGACATCTAAAAAAAAACGAAAATGTGCGTTTTTTTTTATGGCCCACAAGAAAATAATTAATTCAGAATTAATTATGTAATTTCAGACTATATTGTACTACAAAATTAATGAAAAAATTTTTTTTTGCGAAAGGGACTTCGGAAAGTGGTATCGAAAAAATTGTTGTCAATTGTGTATGAAAATCCTCAATTTTTAGTATATTTTTTTTATTGGGACCGTGCAAAGTTCACGAGTTATCGCAGTTTGAAATATTTGAAAAAACACAATTCACGAAATTTGACGCGTTTCTGCTCCGGTCGAGACATGTGCAGTGCTTTTGTAGAGTGCAATCCAACTTTATATAATTTTTACATAACATAATGGTGAAACACTTTCGTCCCGCAAAACTGCCATTTAATGCACCACTCTAGATGAATCGTGAATCAATATCGCCAGAGCCACGGTGGCGTAATCGGTAACGCACTCGGCTGGATACCTAGAGTTCCCGGTTCGATCCCGGACTGTGGCGATATTTTTTCGAGATTAAAAATGAATTGTTAAAGTATCGTCCGTTTAGATTGCTTTGTAGATTTACGAACCGATGAAGCAATTTGAAGGGACAAAAATGAAAAGATTCCAAATGTCGAAATTTCCTGTACAGGAAGATCGATAACAATGGAATCTTCGGCATCGTTAGACTCAGACCCCGAGTTACGGTTTGCCAAAACTTCCATCAAAATAAAAATATCACAGGCTGACATCGTCGAAGCATCATAACAGTTATTTATCTACGTTCTGAAACTGTCACGACGTTTTGGACAAATTGCAATCGTTCTTTTAACGGTTTCGTAACGCTTATTTGATATAACCATTGTTACGACTGTTCCAAGATGTTTTTTAAAAAGTTTTTTAAAATTTTATTGTCGAAGTAATTGTTTGTAAATCTTCTTATTATTTGGTCGAGTAAACTATTTTGCAACTTTTCCTAAATGTTACAATTATTTCGTCGTGGTGACCGTTTTGCCACTGTTTTTTAGTTTTCCTACTATTTCATCGTACGGACCACTTCAGAACGAATATTTCAGTTTCATTAATTCTTCGAGATGCCAAAATTTCCGTTTAAGAAAAAAAGACAATCTACTGGTTCTTTCTTTTCACCAAATAAGTATATAGACTAACACCGAGAAGCATCACCTCCGGATCATAGATCCCTCTTGAGCACTCGAGTCTATAATGTCTTCGTAGTTTTATAACCACTTTATCTTCAATCAGCTTGCGAGAGACGCTTCAGCCATTCGCAATTCAGCGGCATTATGAGAAACACGGATGAACGACGCACCAGTGTTCAGCATAATGCCGCTAGATGGCAAATGGGTGAAATCGTTTCTCGCAAGCCAATTGAAGCTGGACTGTTTATAATACTGCGAAAACATTTTGAACTCGACGACACTTTATGTGCCAGAGCTACCATCCGGAAGTGATGCTTCTCAGTGTTTGTCTATATATTTCTTCGGTGGGAAGAGAACAACCAGCAGACTGTCTTGTTAGTTTATCTCGAAATTTTGGGACCTCGAAGAATTATTCACAAACTGAAAAATTCGTTTCCAAACAGTCCTTACGATGCAGCAGGAGAAAAATTGAAAAGTAGTTGCCAAACAGTTACCACGGCTCAATAAAAGGATGATTGAGAAAAAGTTACAGAGCAGTCACATGAGTGAAATAACAGTAAGATTGAGGAAAAAGTTGGAAAACTGTCACTCCAACGAAATAATAGAAAAATTCAAAAACAGTTATTATCATGAAAAAAATTGAAAATCCTTTTTAAAAAACGTCCTGGAACAGTCACCTCATCGTGAAAGTGGTGATGTTGTCGATTTATCAAAAACGTCGTGACACGTTTTCAGGACGTAGATAAATAACGTTCCTTCTCACATAATCAAATGACCTAAAACGACGTCGGTGGTGGAACCGTCATGCGAAATTTATTAAACGGTCGTCGGGAACGACAGGGTTAACACGGGACAATATGCAGCCTTAAGCTCGCATTACGAATAAGCTGCACGGTCAAAACGTCTTTAAAAAATTACAAATGACTCCGGGTAGTGTTGTCTATGAACTAGTGAAGTTTTATCACGATCGAACGGAAACACATTTTTGACCACGTATCCTTAAGTGATGAGTGTTTGAACTAGTCCCAGCCTACAATACTTCGCTATTGTGGTTAACAAAACAAGGCCGAATTTATTTGGGCAGCGATTCTATTCCTTATCACAAAAAAAAACGAGTATAGGAAAAAGCGATCGCAAAAGCATAAGTTGTCAACATTTGCCGTACGAATTTTATGTATTGGATAAACGTGTTATTTCGTGCAAAAAAAATATATGTTTTGCCAAAATACGTGATGTCGGATAAAGCTTCGTTTTGTAAAGCTAAAGGCCCCGCACAGTTTTTCTTAGGTTATTTGAAATTGTTAAGTAATTATGTATGAAATTATAGATGTTCAAACGGAGAAATATTTCTGTGTTGTGACAACATGAAATGGTGACAACAAAAATCGTTTTGTGAGGCTGAGAAAAGTATTAGTCAGCCTTACAAAAAATTTGTCACGCTAACGTAACGATTTTTGATGTCACCGTTTTATGTTGTCATGACAAAGAAATTTTTCTCGATGCAGAAAAATTCGAGAATTCATGTCATACACAAAAATTCTATCATATTTGTAAAACTGTATTTGACTAATTTGTCAGTAATTTTTCAGCATTGGTATTAAACGAAATACGCAAAAATACGAGTTTTCGTATATGCTCGATAAATTGGACCTAAACGTTAAGTGCCCGAGCATTGGTACAATTTCCCTTCCTTACTATTTTGAGTGACGTTAAATGTTTTTGAAAAGATTATTTTCTTGTCTTGAAGAATTGAAATGCAGATCGATTCGTAGACTTTTTTAATGGCTTACGCGTGAAGCTTGCTTAAAAGCTCTCGATCTAGCACTCTGAATTTTAACTGAAATGCAAGATTCTTGGATCGCGTGAAATGGAAATTGATATAGGAAAAAGTAGAACCCTTTTCTCCCATGAGATATTCCATGAGAGAAATGTATTCTCGAAAATTTTCAATTTCTATACGTTACATACAGCGGTAAAAAGTTTAATATCTTTTCTATATATCCGCCGGGTATACTCTATAAAGATATATCTCAGACTGTCCGACGCTCGAGCGTGCTTTTGGTTTAATTAAACTTAAGAGATGCTGCTTTGGAAGAGAAATAAGAGTTTTGTCCAAGCATTTTTTTTTCGACAGAAAAAACAACTTAGCCCAGCGAATTCTGGGCTTTTTTCTATATTTGAAATGATAAAAAAAAAAGTTCAAGTACATAGATCTTCACTAATCCTGTAGTCTCCGATTGGCCGAGAAGATGCAGTTCGTAATTCTTGTCTAAATTTTGAAAAAAACCAAAAGAATTTCCCATAATCATATATATCTCTTCTGGGTGAACTAAGGAAAAGCGGAAATAATCGTGAAATTATAGGTTTTTTCGGATTAGTGAAAGCAATGTTTTTTTTTTCAACATTAAAAATTAGAATGTACAGTTGAAGTTCTTTAAAAAATACGATTACACATTTTTGAAGTTCACCAGAAAAAAAAAAAATATGATAATTGAAAAATGTTTTGGTTTATTTCTAGATTTATTTTTTTCTGCAGCTCATGATGACGAATCTTATATAAATGGTCATATAATCGATGATTACGCTGTTATCGTGATCAGACAAAACGATAATAACAAATAACGATCGCAGACGTAAGTAGGGAAGAGCGGGGCGATATGGGCTCCCGGGGCGAAACGGGCCCCTCAATTCTGAGGTAGCAACGGGGCATGATGGGCTACCCGAATTTCTGGTGAAAAATTAATTTCTTGAAACGAGCTTGGATAGTGACAAAAAAGAAAAGGAACCTTCAACACGATCTACTGACTGTGGGAAAACGACCCCTTGCATGCGACCTTGTGACGGGGCGATATGGGCCCCCTCCCCATGTCTGCCGTTCAGATGTTCTCTGTAGGTTTCGCACCATCTTGCACCCTGGTAACCTTCATTAGACGCTAATTAGTCACTTATTTTATTGTGTCAACGCGTAATGAATACTGACTGTGGGAAAACGACTCCTTGCATGCGTCCTTGTGACGGGGCGATATGGGCCCCCTCCCCATGTCTGCCGTTCAGATGTTCTCTGTAGGTTTCGCACCATCTTGCACCCTGGTAACCTTCATCAGACGCTAATTAGTCACTTATTTTATTGTGTCAACGCGTAATGAACACGCGAATCAAAGTTGAAAATAATTTACGCGTTTGCACTTGTTTTAATTTTGTTGACGTAGACACTGACCACACCGGTGAATTTCACGCCGTCCGATTCGATTATTTTTCACTCGCCGCGTTCTCTAAGTTGAAGCCTCGAAAATTGCGTTCAGCTGTCTCTCGCTATTGGAGAAGCTACGCGATTGCACACACCTATTTGACAAAACGCGATTATCTGAATTTAGTAATTTTCGAGGTAGCCCGTTTCGCCCCACAAGATTTTTCCTCCCCGGATGGCTACCCAAATTTCAGAATGCATCATTCAGGCAACAAATGAAAAATGTACGGTCTTAGAAACATTAAATTCGGCATTAATTGCTTATTTCAGCAAGCAACGTGATTGCCACTACAAAACACTGCCGCGATTTGAATTTACTCCACGAATTGAGCTGTCCGTTCCAGAGTGAAGTACGATATACCTAACGAATGTAAAGGGTGCGGTACTGGGCAGTTGCAGAGAAAATTTTTTTTTTTTTTTTTAAGTGAAATTTTTGTGTGGCCCGTTTCACCCCACAAATTTTTTTCTCGCGGACGCACTCTAAAACTAGATGAAACATTATTTTTGGGTTACCAGTAGTTCATCTATGCAATTTTTAGTTCACTATCGCCATTTTTTCCATAAGGGGTCCATATCGCCCCGCTCTTCTCTATCAGATACGAGAGAGTGACTCGACGAGATCCTGTCGATTGATATTATCATGGAACACGAAATATTAATATTATTATTAACCCATTCTTCATAACTGTATGTGTAAAAGATTACATATCCATTGATGTGTTAGTGTTATCAGACACGTGCGCTTTGACGCCCGTGTGCCTTTATGTAAGTTTTCACATTTGACGTAAGCCGAAAATTTCAATGCGTGAACTTGGTCCCGACGTAAGTCCGACAACACCACCGATTGATCACGGTACAAATAAAACAATGATAATAATAAACGCCTCAAGTTTCTTGACACTTATTTTTTAAGTTTTAAAGTATTGAAAAAAAAATTTCTCTAATAAAAAAAGAGTCATATAAATTGTTGATACGTACTGTTACATAACTATGTGCAAAAAGGTGAAAATCGTAGCACTTTGAAAAATTATCGGAAATCGAAAAACTTTGCACATTGCTTCCTCATATAAAATTTGAAGACAGCTGTAAAGAGGATAGTTTAAAATTTCAATTTTTAACAAATCTACCTCTATGAGAAATACATTTATTATTTATTTTGGCTTAGAACATTTAAACAATCGCCTGTAGGAGATTCATTATTTTTTATATTTTTCAATAATTTTTTAAATAAAAAAAACTTCAAAAACTGTTTCAAGAAAAATCTTCCCCACTTTAGCTATGAACTAGATAATTTTGTTATTAAAGAAAGTATTTTTCAGAATTTTTTCAGATTTTTAAATTATGGCATTCGATATGTCACTTTAAAAATATATTTTAAAAAAATTGCGATGAAAAAAAATTTTCATTTTTTTGCGGAGTTGGAGGTTTAACTAAGCCTAGATAAAATTATGAGCTAAATCGGAGGGATCAAGGTCAAAACCTGGTTGAAACCGGGTGGACTGCCCCAAATACAAACACATTTCTAGGTATACATTGAAAAATGTACGGAATCTACATTCATTGTACAGGTCAAAAGTATTTATTATACATATCGAATATATTTTCGAATATACCCTGGGTGTCATTAATGTACAATTCAAACTATATTCGACATTTGCAATTTTTGGAACAATATATATTTTGTACATTTTCAATATTGATGCGACAAGCGAGACGAGACGAGGAAATGTCAAGAACGAGACTTGCTTCTCGAATTTGTATTTCGAGCAGTCATTCGAGTTCAAGATTATGAACACAGGCAACATTTTATCTCATTCTCGAATTTGAGAGCCGAGATCTCGTCTCACATTAGCTGTCAATAAAACGGACATTACATGAGGTCCAACCCGCTGCCGACTAATAAATATGCGCAAATACTATTTATGGGGGATTCCACGGTACTTTTGCCAACCAAAACAAAAAATTTCCAATTTTTTTTAAATCGAAAAATTGGGTCCAGTTGTGTATATAAATTAACCAAGTTGAAAAAAAATATATATATATATATATTTGGCCGTACAGTGGAATCCCCCTTATATATAATTAAAGAATAGTCGAATAAACAACCGCGATTTTTAGAGACAGCAAAATAACTTCGCAGCGAAGTCTTTACGATAACGGTGGACGAGAATGGAAAACGGCCAGCTGCAATATTTGCTCAAAAATCATCAAAACGACTAATAGTAACACGACTATGATCATCAAAATTTCTGCATCTTTAAAAAAAAAAAAACTTTTTCGCGTTCTAGCGCTGTGACATTAGTTCTGAGAGGAAAATGTCTCGGGACTTTTTGTTCCTTTTTTAATTCCCCGATGGCGGATATTTTCGAAAAAAAAAAAATTGTGTGAAATTAAGACGATTTGTGCAAAATGAAAACTTTGTCACGCTGCATCTTTTCCGTTTTTACTCGACGAAAAAAATTTTTAGGAGACATCTTCTTTCTTTTCTCATTTTGAAGTGGCGGTTATTCGTACTTTTGAAGTGACGGTTATTTGTGAGGAGTTATTTGCACTTTTGTCTTTGCCCACGTTTCCTGACTAGAATATTGATCAAGAGCGAAAATGCCGTAGGACTTTTTTGTAGTACTCATGATCATCTAGTGGCGGGTTCCGCCGTTTTTTTTTTTTTAAGGGCAAAGAAATATTTTTTTAGCCATTTAAATCTTTGGACCGCGATATCTCGGCTAGATCACCTCCTAAAAACATATCTGCCTTTTCTGTTCCTTTTTTGATTATCTAGTGGCGGGTTCCGCCGGATGCAGAAATTTTGATGGTCATACACGACTGGCGTTAAAAGACACCTACAGAAAGCATCATTAGGGGGTTTGTTTCTACATTAATAATTAATTTCCAAGTATATGAACCTCAGTGCAGGTAGAAATAACAAAAATTTAAAATTTGGCAGCCCTTGCAAAGCTCCTAAAGTGGGTTCCCCGCTTAAAAAAAGCATTCCCGTTGATCACGGATTTTTTGGATTTTCGAGATTCTCGCTCAGTCTCGCTCGTCAATTGAAGACGATTCGAGACAAGATATTCACATTGAACGATCGATACGAGATACGCGAACAAATGACAAGCGCAATCAGAAACGAGCGAGATTGACAGAATTCTCGGCTCTTATCGCATTGCTAATTTTCAATACCTTATAAAATGTATTCCAAATATACTTTATTCCCATGTGGGTATACGATACGAGAGAGACGATTGACAAGCTTCTGTCGAATGATATTATCGTGAAACACGAGTTTCAATATTAATTTAATGCTGCAGAGCATATTTTGTAATTGGTTCGCGATTTTTGAACATACAAATCTTATTATCAACATTTTTTTTACAACAGTAGGAGTGAAGGATTACATAATTTATTAATGTATTTGGAGAGTAATTCGACTCGTGTACTCGTCGCCGATTACTGGCAAAATGCCACCGAGAGTTTCCGAAAACAAAGGAACTGCCCAGCAGGGCACTACAGTGGATTCTGGCCCTACTGTAGCAGACACCTTTAAGTTGTACAATACCTTGCCGTTCCTGAAGATGAGAAGGGTCTACAGTGTCTGTCTAGTTCTACTTATATAGAAGTCTGGCTCTGTCACGCGACAATTTCCATAATGCATCGCTCCTCGTGTTTGTTTTTCTCTTTTTTGGTACGACGAAAATGTAAACTAAAGGAATTTGCGAGGAAGAAAGCACGAGTCAAGAGAAACTCAATAGGAGGGTGAAAATAAGTGGAGAAATCAACGACAAAAAGTGATCATTCATTTTTACTACCGGTTTTTTTTTTTTTTTTACAAGCCAGTATTTCATTATTCATTCACTTCGAGTAAACAATAATAAATAACAGTAAATAATCAGAGGCCTACTTGTTTATTGAAACGCCAATAACAGTGTTTCAGTACCTTTCATCTTCATGTGATTAATCAATATTTGATAAATAAACTATGAAAAGTTCAGGTTACATATATATCAAGAGACGCGCCTTGATTGTAATATCACAGCTACCGATATGGCGAATGCATGCTCTACGTCATCAGGATTGTGGATATGATCCCAACAGCTACCAGTGCCACAACGACCCTGTAAAAAAATAGAAAATTTTTTTTAGATAGTATCTTAATCAATTGGTGATGGCTATTAATAATCCACATTCGTTTTTATCAAAAACTTCTACACTTCAGATATACACGAAGAGGAGTCTGGTAATCATTACCCGATATGGTATAGTAAACTCGGTTTATTCAATGCTTCTGTCGTCTATTTATATATTTTCCTATAATAATCTAAAGTTTGTAAGGATTTTTACCCAAAATTCTCCGGAAAACATCTTAAACCTTGACAATGGTCGTAACTTCCAACAGACAGTGATTACGATTCGCAATATATGAATAAATTTATCTCTCAATTTATTAATAGAATCTATAGTTATTAATAGAATTGGTTCCGAAAGAAATACGAACATTTCGCGTATACAAAATATCAAATTCTGAAATCCTCAACGTTGTAGCTAATAAGACCCTGCGTCTGGGAATCATTCTCCATCTACAGGCTACAGTTCTAAACAGTGCATTAGCTATACACGAAAGACGCGCGGTGACCGCTATACGTTTGGCGCCGGCTCAGTGTGTTTACATCGTCAACGGCGTTAGTTGCCCATTGTTGTCGACAGTGTAAGGTGCGCCTAAGAAAGAATTGGTAAAACGAAAGCATGTAAATACAGATCTTTTTAAAAGATAGATTATATACGCAATATTATCTATATATTGGTCGTCCCGACAACGTTGTAAATTGTTGCGTAACCTGCACTTTTTGCAACGTGCCATAAACATAACCTTCTCTTTAGTAACATCCGAGATCAGGATGAAAAGTCGTGATGGTTTTAATAGGATCCTAAATTGGTAAAATAAAATATTCTTTCAGTCGGTTTCTGAAATACTGCGAGGTGAGGTAGACGGTAAGCAATGAGTTCGACGAATTCCAACGCGATTTCGGCGGAGATAGGAGAGATTGCCATAAACAATGAGGTTGATGTTATAAGAAAAATTAATAAACATTTAGTGAGTAAGATAACATATATTTTTCATACATTTTTGTAACCTGTCCCTTCTAATCTACCGTTATATACCTTCGCTTTCCATTAATTTGAGTATCATTTTAACTGCACGTATTTCCGAGATTGACTGGTATACGATGCAAGTGAAGTAGGCACGTAACCGGCCTAGCAATCTTCACTATGTTGTGTTTAATGAGCAATATCTAACGTTGGTAGGTGACTCGTGAACACGACTGGCATCATTTGCCGTACTGTACAATTGATACGAAAAATTCGCGTTAATGAACTGCAGGGCAGTCATCGCCAGACTGGTCGAATAAGCCGAATTTACTATGCTGCATGAGAAACATCGTCAAACTTTTTGAATTGTGATCATCAGAAAATTCTCTCCGTGTATTTCCCAAAACTTGTCCTGATTCAGATATTCAATATCCGAAATCAAAAAATATCTGATATATATTTGAAAACATATTTCACGAGTAATTCGGGTATAGTAATCGCCAAAAAAAATGTAAATGTAAGATTAATTTGTGGATATTTTGTTTTAGATGAGAACACACGCTGACGAAGATAAAGCTAGTAAAGCTTTGAATTAGGGTAAAGCTAGAACGTTAGAATCAACACGAGTAATCGTAATAGAATACATCAATTTATTGTCGCACCATTATTTCTGCATACACCATTAGTATTCCAGGTTAAGCATATATGGTAATAGCATAGCTATTAATATCGCCTGGCACCGTTCATCGATGACACGAATGCGACTATTATCCCAGCAATTACCAGTCCCATGATGGCACTGTAAGAAACAGAAAAATTTGTTTTTCAGACAGGTTCCCAATAAATCTTGCATAATTTGCGATTTTTTGTAAAATAATGACAATTATTGACAATAATGACTGACAGCTATTTACAATAATCTGAGTGTATAACAGGATACATATTATATATATTCAAGATAAAAAATTTTTATATTTCTAATATATTCTAGGAGATAAGCAAACTAAGTATACGGATTAAGGCATTTCGTATAAGTTTCGCCACACAAGAAGAAACAAATCAAAACTTTTTTTGAAATTCAGGTTGTGTTATCAATAGATACACGAAATAGAATAAAATAAATTAACCTGTGCGCGTTAATTTTTTACTTTTCCATTACATTTCGCATAAAAAACGGAAATATGCGTTTCTCCATAGCGATCAAGACACAAATTCATTTAAATTGATTGTGTAATTTGAGGCCACATTTTATACCAACATCAAGAAATTTTTTTTTTATAGTATACAAGATTTGTCGTTCCTTCATCGTACAGACGTCAGCAGTCGCTTGAAGAGTCTGTACACTCTAATAACCGAGCGCGTTGCAAGTGTGTTATTTTCGATCTTTTACATTGTGAGGACTTTTTATACGCTTTCAAGCGTTTTACTTATCCATTATAACGATACGAAAATAGAACAGGCTTGTAAATGTGTGAACGGCACCATAACGGAGCAGGTAGGAAATAACACACTTGAAACACGCTTGGTTTTCAGAGTGTAATTGATCGCCGAATACTAGGTTTTTTTTTTCATGAGACAACAAAACGCTGATAAGTTATTGCAGATCAAAAGTATTATCATTATTCTTGTAAATGTCCGTTGCTTAAGGTCAGGACACTATTTATCGGTAATATCAATTGTTCTATCACATCTTACGTACAGGCCATTGCTTATAAAGCCTATTTTCGGAAAATGCAATCTTCGCAATGCAACAGCAGTAACGTCGAAATTTCTTCTAAGACTCAAGAATTTCTACGTTAAACTGCACGGTTTTACGAGAAAAAAATTTAAGATTCCCCCTCAAACGTATCTAGTAATCAAAAGTTATGTTGGAAAACTGCGATCCAACCCTAAACGTTTGTGTACCATGAGAATGCGCATCCCGCTGCATAGGAATTATTCTCATAATTCGCGTGCACAAATGTTGGAAGTTACAGGCCGACGCATATAAAATATATCAAGTTGATTTCTCATAGACAACTTGAGTTCACAGTTTATTGCGATATGCAAGTCATGATGAAAACAGCGAGTCAGTAAATAGGAAACCCCTACATTTCCAGAGATGTTCTTTAAATAGCTGGGTTTAGTTTAGAGGTCACAACACACAGAAGGTTCAAAGTGTGCCAGACTTTTTGCGGCACCGTATCGCCGATAGTTCGTTGGTATGTTGCATTTGCAACATACCAATTTCAGCAGTTGATGGCTGAGTCCTAGACGATTTCGCGCGGGCTCCGAGCCAATAGTCTATAGTGATTTTCGACCATCACGTCATTACCGCAGAAGAAGAAAAAACCGTCCGTCGCTCCTGAGACACTGCGGTGTTGAAGACTGTCTGTTCCTTGTTCTCATGCGTTCTCCCGTTGATTGTCTAAGTCACCGATTCTTTATCGAAAGAACTTCAGATGCAGATTACGAACTAGGCCCTTCGGCAGTACCTCGTTTCTACAGAGTACGTCTTGGTTCGTACTCGACTTGGCCCGTGCCACTGTCACAGAAAAACTCGACACCAGCGTATTCTTAACGATGGATTTACCAGCAAAATCGCCAGGATCCTTGCGCTCTGTGTTCAAAACGTGGGGCATAAGTGAATACGTTATACAAACGTTTGGAGGTAAGTTATCAAATTTATAACAAATGCTAGAAAGAACACTGAAAAAAATGCTTGGTTAGGACACTAAGCACTTGGTTATATACATGCGCCAAACGATTAATTTGTTAGGTCAACTAAGTTATTGGTTAGGATAACCAAGTTCTCCGTAACATAACCCTCAAGTATACATTATAAGCTTGCATATATTTGGTCTACAACAGCAAACTGTTTGCGCTGCCAGCGAACGACTTTTCTGCAACAGCAAACTATTTGGCTGCCAACAAACTCCTTGCACTGCCAACAACCTACAATGGCTGCAACAGCAAACTGCTATTGCTGCAAGAGGAAATTGCTATTGCAACTGTAGCAAATTAGATACAGCAAATGAATATTGCTGTAAGAGCAAGTACTCTTGCTGTCACTATATTTGCTAATGATTTTTGCTGCGGTAGCTAATCCCATGCATCGAAATAAAAAAAGACCAATGAAACGTGATATCTTAAAGAATAATGAGCTTCAATTAATCAAAGAAAGGCGACCATATTTTTTTCTAATTTTTTAATGATTATTTCATTTTTCCAATAATAATAACATCGCTTTACTTCCATCAATCAATCACAAAAATAGTTTTAGTTCAACCAATAATTCATTTGAAAATGGAACAAATCTCAACCTCTTTTCGGGCCTCTAAGTAGATGTAGGCTCTTAACGAAACTGACATTAAGTCTAATATTGCGATTTCGCAACACAATTATCCCATTGGGTCCCACTAAAATTATCAAGCAAAATAGTTCCACGAGATCGCATATAAATATCTCGAGTGTGATAAGTGATTCCGGCATCTAACCTTGGACCACTTCGCCCATGAGATATGTATGATCGGAATTAAGAGAGGAAGAGGAGACGAAGGGCTTGACATTATTAGCTTGTGAGTCGTTCGCGTTAGTACGATATACATAAGGACTGCTTTGAGACCGTCAACAACGCTATATGTACACATATTATGCACATATTATATATATATATATATGTACATCTTCTGTCTTTAATAACATGAGGTGAGCAAGCAAACGACAAAGTAAGCAGCAAAGTACTTCGCATCTGTATTTGTAACACACAGTGTACCAAGTACAGAACATAATCGGTCAAGTTGAAGCGTCAGCCTTGTCTGCAAATTGCACCAAGGAATAACGGGTCAAGGTTATCAGCGTCCAATGAAGTGACATGTCCACTAGGACCACAAGAGCCGACACCTCGCTCGTTGATTCCTCATCGCAGACGATTAAGACACTTTGAATATGGAGTATAGGGTTGTGAGTGGATTAAATGTGAATAATAGATGTGGAGAAAGGCAAGTGGCCTCGGGATATCAAGGGCAGGACAGCATAATCCTTGCTAAGAAATTCTAGATAAATCTTACACAAGCAACTCCATTGAAAATATTTAAATGGTGCATAAAAACATTCGAGTGCCAGTTCATCGCATTTTTCTGATCTAACCAAACTTTTGTTTGATACTTCACATGCCATACATACTTGAGGTACACTGTAAAAAAAATCTGCTTGAAAATTAAAGTACCGGTACCGGAAGTTTTTATTCGCAAACCGTCTCTTAAATTTTAAGCACCAATGTGTCGAAAATTCTAATTTAGGACACATGAAAATAATTTGAATTTCATTGAAATAGCAGTGACTTGGTATTTGAAATTTAATGTACCGCGTCAAATATTTCTGATTATGGTACATAAAATTATATCTACATCATAGATCTTTTATTGCAAAACGGTACTTTAAAATTCAATCACATATATGTTGGAAATTTAAAATGGGTTTAAAAACAATCAAAAGAAAATAGAACTATCACTCAGGCATTCTTTTTTCAGACATTTTACATCATTAGAAACTGTCGGGTATTGGTTTTTGCTAAGGAAATTTTTCGTCTACCCCGGGGTTTAAACCTACGACCTACTTATCTAAGTACCTAACGACGCACGAGTTATACATATATTATTCTCTTAACCGTACTTATCATTGACATATTCATTTTTTACTGTTACCGAGATTTTTAACAGCGTATTATCAACTTTTTTTTTACAGTAGCAGAACACGAATACAAAACATTGTATACGTGTTTCAAGATTTGTAAATTCACAATAAATATTGCTTAAATTTACAGTTAGGTACATTAATTTCGGGAAGGAAATGGAAATTTACAGCACTCGGTACTTGAATCACAGTTTCATGCACAAAATTTGTAAATTTCATATACATAAGTACATTAAATTTACAATCTTTTTTTACAGTGTAGTTATCTCGCCACGTGCTAATCAAATCAGTGCTAAATTGTTAATAGCAATTCTACTAATTTTAGTAAGTTTTTCGACTGTTTTTAAGCGTGGCTTGTAAATCAGTATGTGTTGTTAATCTATAAATACGTTCACAGATACGGTTCAAAAATAAAATACACTGATAAATATAAATTCGCGATATAAAGATTTCGTCTAGCAATTTCGTATTAGGAACAATCATAATATTTATCGAATCATGATGAGCAATATGTTATTTTGTTTATCGAAAAATGCTGTATTGTTTTACCGGATACAATCTTTGGTCCGATTACACAAAAAGAAAAGATTAGCTGCCGTAATAACCAAGAAATGACTTCCAATGAATCGATCATTCAATATTTCTTGCAACTCAAATGGTAGCACCAACGATACAAATGGTGGTGCCAATGATTCGAATAATAGAGCCAACATTTCGAATGGTAGTTCCAACCATTCAAATGGAAAAATCAACTTTTTTTATTGGTTAGGCTGGCTAATTTTGCAAGTACCAATCGTGAATAGTTGAGAGTCCTATTCGATATGATTGAGGCAACTAATTTTTGAGAACGGCGAAAAAGCAAATTAAAGACGTAGTTGTCACAACCAAACTTTTTTTTCCGTGTAGTTGTTCAAACGTTACAAGTATTAGTTCATGTAACTTGAGGTTGCATCAGATGAACAAGTGGTTGTTATTTCCTTACAAACGATACGACAAAAAAAAACTTAGATCAATCAATAAAGCTCTGCTCAACGAAAAAATTAAGCTATTGCTCGTCACAATCGGACAAAAATTGAAGTTTATTCTAATACACAACTGGATACCAAAAATCTTTTTCAAGCATTTGTGCATATCATAGTATTTTTTCTTAACCCTGTTCGTGGTTATGTTTGTGTATTGAGATAATATGCAGATGCACAAATTACTCCACAAGAACGCCAATCAAACCACCAAAATACTAGAAACGTTATTAAAAAATTCCCCCTGTTTAGACCAGCACGTAGCGAGATGACTCAAGGGGAGACAGCATTTTGGCGGATGATAAATTCAATTTTGTTCACATTTTCTTAAAGTATGATTAGGCAAAAATATGTAATAGAAGGGCTGAAGGACCTCGGTCGATGGCCCATTGGCTTTTGCACTCTGTGTAACACCGATCTTATACACTTAGACACAAACAAAACAAATATATATATTTATAGATTTGTATTATACGTGTAGCCAATAAAAAAACGTTCACTACTACTACTATGTAATAGAAATTTTAAGTCGAAATATCTAGAGTTTATGATACTAAAGTTCGCAACGTTGCCAATATCGAATCTACGCAGAATCCGAGAAGTTTGGCAAATACCGAAATTTCAATTTTTATGCAACACTTAGTACTTTTCCATGTATACTGGAACTTTCAGTCGCGTTCTCCTCGAAACGACTTTTGAGTTTAATTATTTAAAAAAAATAAATGGAACTTTGAATAGAAAAGAAAAAAAAATCTATTAACGTGGTAACTACTACTACTACTAAGTTATACCTAAGTGTTTTTCCTAGTTTTTAAGCCCTCCTGACTCTCCTGAATATAAGTTGAAATATTGTCATTTTTTTCTTATGCCCGTCACTTTATGAATATTTATTTTTGTTTTTTCGAAAACAAAAGTAAAGGAAACTATATTCGTGCGTGTAACGGAAATTTCATGGATCCAAATAAAAAAATTCTCGTTTATATGTTTCAGACGCACCATTCTCAGGTAATCGATCCGTTCATTGGGCCAAGTTCATTACAGTCTTTGATATAATTCAATAACTTTGTAAATTTCAAAATTTAAAAAATAAGTTTTCATAGAAAATAAGTCCAGCTTATGCTCATGTATGTTACTACATACCGTTTTTCCAAATTCTGAAGAAAAATCTGGCTGAAAAAAAATTGAAAAAAAACCAGCTTTATTTAAGCCGCTACATTGATGTCCCCCCTTGAAGATAATATTATCATCAATAAAAAAATGGTTTCATATGCTTCTTCCGACGACGTAGTTCTCTCAAGAAGGCTATTCACATCACTTTATATGCAGAGTACTCTGCATAATGCTACATCTACTCCGATTTTACGGGTAGACCCTTATTTTGATCTCATTCCTCGTACGAAGGATCATCGCAAAATAGGTAAGGTCCCTTGGGGGGAGGGCAAATGGACGTCCGCTCACATTGCAAAAAAGAGGATTCTGGAATCCCAAAGGTTAACTCGTAGGCATTCATTAGTTATTACGCTGATAAGATAAATATGAAATAATCAAGCGCTATGTACCCAATTAAAATCACATATACGTTATTTTGAAAAATTTACTTGAAGTTGAAATACCGGTATATGAAGTTTTTTATTTATAAACTGGTACACTAAATTCCATACAATTGCGTTTTGAAATCAATGGATACAGTGACTTCAATCGCTCACGGTTACTCCACTGTGATTTTTGTCTGATTTTCAATACTATAGACTTTCTGGAACGGTGCAATAATTTTATATAATACCCCTAACGAAAAGAACTTTTGAAGCTGCTAATATATTGTTGATAGTAACGAAAAATGAATAGAAACTATTTGGTATCAATAATATTTTGACGACTCTAAAAGGTTTTTTCGTCCGTGTAGAGGAAGTTCTGTTCCAAAGAAAAATGATGTTTTTTAGAGGTTTCGAAAAAAATTGTCTTGCCCCCTTGACAAAATCTCCCCGGACATAATCCACCGGACAAGAACTCCTTAGATCGAATTCCTTGCAGACAAAAAACCCCGGTGGAACGATCTCCTCCCGGACTAAATTCCCCCGTACCAAATTTCTGTTGGACTGAATCCCCCGGACCGAATTTCACTTGGATTGAATTTCCCCTGGTAAAAATTTCCGGGGGCGAAATGTTCCCAAAAATAAAAAAAATATTCGGGAATAATTTAGTCAGACAAAACACAACAGCGGGTCTGGGGACGTAGCCCCTGGTGGGGGGTTGGAGGGGCGATGGCCCTCAACAAATAAGATGTTTATCAATATACTGAATGTATCATAATTTCCTTGTACTGTAAAGAATATGTTGAATAATGTGTGAGAGTGAGTTTTTTTATTTGGATGACTTTATCCGGGGGAGATTCTGTCCGGGGGAACGTTGTCGGGGGGATGACGTCCGGGAACCCTGGATGTATTTATGTGCGTGTGTATGATGAAAGTACAAAAATTCATATACGCGTAGCTTATTAACTGTTCGACCGAATCAGCTCAAATTTGAACACTATATTCTGTAAATTAGCCAATATTTAATTGGAATTTGTAAAAATCGCCTAACGAATTTCTTTTTTATTAGAACGTTAAAATATTGAAAAAGGAAAGGGCTTTAGTCCGTTCTGCACTGAGAAAATGGCATAACTCTCACAACTAATTAACTGACAGCTGCATGTAGATCAGTTATGGGAGCTATGGGTGTAGTTGTATCAACATTACGAATAGCTGTGGGAACTATACACAAGTCTACACGAGCTATCCGTATAGCTGTGGAAGCTATCCGTATAGCTGTGGAAGCTATCCGTATAGCTGTGGAAGCTATCCGTATAGCTGTGGAAGCTATCCGTATAGCTGTGGAAGCTATCCGTATAGCTGTGGAAGCTATCCGTATAGCTGTGGAAGCTATCCGTATAGCTACGGAAGCTATCCGTATAGCTACGGAAGCTATCCGTATAGCTACGGAAGCTATCCGTATAGCTGTAGAAGCTAACCGTATAGCTGTAGAAGCTAACCGTATGGCTGTAGAAGCTAACCGTATAGCTGTGGAAGCTATCCGTATGGCTGTGAAAGCTATCCGTATAGCTGTGGAAGCTATCCGTATAGCTGTAGAAGCTATCCGTATAGCTATGGAAGCTATCCGTATTAGGGTGGTCCTTAAAAGGGGTGTTTTTGACATTGTACCGTAACGCCCCCTAGATCGGTTTGAAATAAATTTGAAAAAATCCTTGATTTCTTTCCTTCACATTCACATTTAACCGTCTCCCCCGGGGGTTAAAGGTTCCTATTTAAAATACATAGGGTTTTTCGGTCTTTACAGTCAATCTTTTATTGCCGGATTATCGGTCGGTCGAAAAATCTGAAATGCATACAAATTACGCTTTGAATAATGACAATATAGAAAAAAATCACCAACCCCCTACCCTTAATCTTTGTCATAGGTTTCCGCTCCTGAACAATGAGTGTTGAAGTTTTTTATTTTGAATGAACGGGTTTATCGATTTTAAGCCATCGATATTTTATTATGGAGCAATCTGTTGGATAAAAAGTTTATGTCTCACTTCGTCAAATCCAACTTTTTTTTTTCAATAGTTAAGCTAAAAAACAGGGCACAATAATTGTACCCCCAGACGTCAACCAAAAATCATATAAATTTTTCATGATTAATTGAGCGTACTAATTCTCAACAAACACGCAGCCAGACATTGTTAAAAATGTTGGCTCTAACTCGAAAGTAATTGACCTTCAGCTGCAAATTGTGCAGCTAAAGGTCAATCAGCAACGAATTTGTGCAACCGGAAAGACTTGCAATACCTCCAAACATTTTTATCTTTCAACTGATAATAACAAGAATAAGATGAGCGTACCAAGATTTATTATCGCAAAAAAATTATTATCTTATTAACGCCGATCGTCACAGAAGACTTATAAATCTCTGTACATTTTTGTTGAGCTCCGTGATATCAAGGATTTAAAAAACTGAATGATACGAGAATTTATTAACAGAAAACAATCATTATGTCATACGTTCCATCATAATTGACGATTTCAAAATTTCCATCGCATTTTTTTATCGTGAGTCCTGATACCAAGCATTTCAAAAGCTGAAAAGCTTCGCACTTTATCTGTAAAACATTTTGTCAACGTCATACATTGCAGCTCTTAAGAAAGTTGGTTGTAACTTGTTGTTACATAAGTAAAATTTTTGAAAAAAAGAAAATGAATTAAAATAAATTTAAATACTGGTTCGATGACTTTCTATGTCTACATTTTATTCAAGTAATTCCGTCGTGTCTTACGTATAAATATTTAGGAAATAATGTTCGCGCACAACAATATAGGGGAGTGCGGGGCAAAGTGGGCCGCCTAAGAAAAAAATGACTTTATCACGAAACTCGAAGTGTATTGTTGCTGCTTTTGACCCAGAAACTCGAATCTAATAGTGGATTTTGAGCTTCGGCAAGAAAAAAAATAATTTGGGGCAAAGTGGGAAATGTATGATCTTACCAACTGGACGCTCCCAAACGTCATCACAATTAATTATATTTTAGTGGCAATTGTGTTGTTCATTAATTTTGATATTCCGGAGAAAAAAATATCATCGGGAGCAAAATAGAACAGTCATCTAAAATATTTTCTTCGTTTATTTGTAGGGGACCATTAGCAAAATGCGAGGCATAAACAAAAAATCGCTTTATCGCGATACCCAACGTGTATTGTTACTGCTTTTAACCCGAGAAATCGATTCCAATAATAGATTTCGAAAATCGACAAAAACATCTATGCGGGGCAAAGTGGACCACTTCCCAAATTCGGAAATGTATGATATAACCTAATCAAGAGACGCGGTAGCGTCGCGACGCCAAGTATTAAAAAGAACAAACATTTTTCAAGTTGATGTAATTATACGTGCGATTTTTGTAAATAAAAAAGATATAATAGTACCCACTCACAATTTCAGATTGCTTCGAAAATGAGAAATTTTCAAAAATTGTTTTCGTAAATGTTAATTTCAAATATTAGGTAAGATTTGTTAAAGTTGATATCTTCTAAAGTTTCTCTTTCGTTTCCTCATTAATTTGAGTTGTAGAAGCGTATTTTTAAAAAAATATGCGAGTGGCCCACTTTGCCCCGTTTTCGATTTTTTTTTTCAAGATTTTGACGATTTAAACACTCGAAATAGATTTAAAAACGTCGTCTATTGAATAATTCGACTGAATTGTATTGTAAAAACGCGGTTTTAAAAAAAATTTGGGAGTGGCCCACTTTGACCCGCATATTTTCTCTACAATGGTGGCCCACTTTGACCCGCATCCCCCTATAAATGTAAAGGTATAAAGTAATTCGATTCAGTTTTACTATACATTGTGCAACAAGGGTCGAAAGATTGCGACGCAACCGCCAATTTTGCATGGAGAAAAAGAAGTAGTTGGGCCAACTTAGCTTTCATGAGTTGTCCAGAAATGAGTTGCTACAGTGATTTAGTCGGCGCCTTAACAATCTCGAATAGTTGTGACAACGCAAAGAGTGAGTTCACGCAATTCTCTAGTGAGTTCGCCCAACTAATTAGTCAGTTCGCGCATTCACTTCAAACCAACCCAACAAGCACACACTGCTGTTTTAACCTCTAAATGCTTGTAAACAATGCATATTTTAAATCAGATGTTCCTTAAGGAAAGACACCTCGTACTGTTGAGTTATTGACCAACTGAACTGAAGAAATTCAAAGACGCATCTCAAGGTTAACTAAAATCATTAAATGGTTCAAGGGATCTAGAACTACACCTTTATATGGTGCAGAATTAACCATTTATCGGATAAGTTCGCTTTTATCATTTTTTTCTATCAACTTTGTTGCTGATTTGACGCATATGTTAAACCCTGATGCAAACTGTTAAAAATGAATTTAAAAACATGTTCGGTATAAAAATATGAATCTATGAAGCAATCCATGCATCGTATTGAGTGTAAAATAACATCTGCAAGATGTCTAGAAACAGGTACAGTCAATGTTCTACTTAATATTGTAAAAAGTCGCAAATAACCTCACAATTTGTGAACGTTGGTAGCATCGCGCCCCTCGAAAGCCGCTATGTCTATATCTATATATATGGGTCTAAAACATCATTTAACTGCAATATCTTCGAAAAACAGTGGGCACTGCCTGATTTTTTTTTCATGTGTTCCTAATAGTCCAATATGACATTGGGGGAAAAAATGTACCGAAAAAGTAGTCTGAAAATATGTATTTTTTACGTTCAAGTAGCGCTTTCTACTCGTCATGATATGCAACCCATGCTAAATGTTTGAACTTTCTGCTCGCATATTTCGGAATCCGTATGGGCAAAAAATAATTAAAAATTCTTAAATAATACTTCGTTCATTATTTTATAATGCCTGCAATTTTCAGTTTGAGAAGTAGAAAAAGGCATCTGAGGTGTATATCTTTAAAGGATTCATCTTTATAAATTGCAATTGCTGTGTATCAATTCAATGTTGATTCACGGAATAATCCCATCCATACATGTGTCGAAGCGACACAGATATCCCTGCTAATAAACCTCTCTGGCTATAGAGATAACATATCGCCAGGCAATTTTTTTTGTTTTTTTTTTTTTGTAGAAATATTCTATCGATAGACATTTTCGGCAGGGAAATACCGTCGATAGACATTTTTCGCAAGAATATTCTTTTGATAGACATTTTTTGCAATAATATTCTTATGATAGACATTTGTTGTAAAAAAATTTTTTTGATAGACATCATTTAGTAGAAAAATTCGAAACCAAGAAAGTGAAATTGAAATATACTTTTAACTGAAAGATCCGGTGAAAGGTTCGATACATTCGAAGTATTGTGGACCGAAAAAGTACGAATTCAAAAACGTCCATCATTATTATCATTTTTTTCTTGTATAACTCATAATTCATTCTTGATATTTTGAACTGACATGAAATCATGAAATAAGCCGTTTTGAAACCTCAAGTCGCATTCAATTTATCGATTGTTGGACTGCAAAATATATTAACTGTAAGCTACAGCCTTATCAATTTAATCATGTATAACCTTAAGCCGCATTAATTGTATCGACTACATGTCAATTCATTGCATTTTCGATAAGTATGAACAAAAAAAAAACATAAAAAAACTTTACCGATTCCGATCAAAATTGACACCAAACAACAATACTCCACTTATAGAGAATTATCAAGCAAAATACCACTAATTTTACAAAAGCTAAATCACGCATTTTTTCCTTTTATGACTATTTGAATTTTTCAAAAAATTCAAATAGTCATAAAAGGAAAAGTTTTGTATACATTTTGTGAAAAATTGCGACAGGCGAAGCTAAACTACTGCTTTGCTTGTGTGACAAATTTTGGTTCCAAAGTTAAGTGGTTCTTGAGTTACACCTGATTGAAATTTCAAAGCGTTGCACACACACACGCACATTTTTTCTGAACCATTGTCCTCGATTTTTTCAACCGTTTTGATTATCCTGACATACAAATCTAAACAACAAATGTTCATGAAAACAAAGCTCCCTCTACGAAGAAGCAAAATCATGTTTTCAACAAGTATCCGAGAACTCATGTGACAGGCAGTAGTACTTTTAATTTCTTATCTTACGGTACTTAGAATCTAGTGAAATCAAACTTTAGAGTGATATCTAAAATGATCAAACACACTCCAAATATTGCGGTTGATATGATATGTGAACAGTATTCACAGTCACCGAACAGTCAAATCTCAATTTGGCGGAATTCAAGAATCTTGAGATTAAGTGTGTGAATCAGCATACGATCTCCTCTTTTTCAATGTCTGTTACCACATAAAACTTTGATCAACTTATCGAAGGATTTCGAAACGCGATAAGAAAAATCATAAGTTTTATCTTCACAGCTCCGCAGCCAATTTTAACCGAGATTAGCTTCGCGTCAAGATTTTATTACGATTGCGGTGGTCGTGAAAGCAACGAGCGAAAGCGGATGAGAATAGTCGAAAAGATCGTTGTCGTCGGCGAGGGCGACGAGTGTTCGTAAGGACTCGGTAACCGGGTCCAGGGTCTCCGTTTCATCGGAGAGTGGCCTGCTTAAGGGTGAAGGCCGATATCTGCGCGTGCACGCACTCATTTAATCGCGACCGTTGTAAGCGACTGAGCCGCGTAATATGGTTGTAAGTGCACATAGCTCGAGCTCGCGGCAGTTTCTGCCAGTCTCTGCCCCTACGTCTATGCCCCAATCAAACTCGTGGCTGCTTATAAAAGCATGAGATGGTTAATGTTACGTTCAGTTCTCATAACGCACCATCGCGAGACCGGACCACGCTCAGTGACATTTTTCTACATCGATACTTCCATATTTCGAGTTGCTTTACCAGAGCGACTGTTACATATTGGTATCGCTCGGTATTACGTTTAGTTTAAATCCCAGCGACGGTAGATTTTTTTTTCCCAATATCGGTGAAATGAAATGGCGAAAAAGTTTATCGCTCTTAGGACTACCGAAGTGATATAAAGATTGGGGTCCACCAGTAAAATCTGCTTGATATGAAAAATAGTGTTATTGATAAACTATAGAATATCGAAGAACATTTTATTATTGTATTGGAAAAAAAACATTTTCGACCTCGAATTGACTTTCGATTGTGTTTGTGCTAGTGTACTTGACCCAGTGAGCGGGTTACACGAGTTATTGACTGAGTCTGCAAGGGCTAGACGAGGAAAAACTGAATTCAGAAATCACAAACATGGCACCTGGATCCTGGTAACTTTGTTTTTCGGATTTTAGTTGTGTAAGGATACCGTAGTTTTTAAAAGGTTGGGTTGATCGTCTTGAAAAATGGAAGGAAACAAAATTAAGTCACAATAGCGAATATTTAATTTTGTAAAAAGAAAGTAAATATTCGCATAATTTGAATTTTGTTGTGATGCAGTTCATCAATGAAAACATTTTTTTACATAATCGTCTTACCTTTTTTTTCATAAGAAGACACGTTTCGGTCTGGCTATAGCAATTTTTAGTTGAAGCTATCACGAGAGAGCTCTCAAGAAAATTGATAGAATATTTATTTCATAAAATCTAGTCAAACAGATTTATCTTTGACACCTGGATCCTGGTAATTTTTTTCTCGGATTTTAGTTGTGTAAGGATACCGTAGTTTTTAAAAAGGTTGGGCGATCGTCTTGCAAAATGAAAGGAAAGAAAATTAAGTCACAATAGCGAATATTTAATTTTGCCAAAAAAATGTAAATATTCGCATAATTTGAATTTTGTTGTGATGCAGTTCATCGGTGAAAACATTTTACTAAATATTCGTCTTACCTTTGTTTTCATAAGAAGACACATTTCGGTTTGGCTATAGCAATTTTTACTTAAAGCTATCACGTTAGAGCTCTTAAGAAAATTGATAGAATATTTATTTCATAAAATCTAGTCAAACAGATTTATTCTTAATGTTGTTATAATATCTTTTACGCACGATCTTGAAAAAGAGAACGATGTAAACTTGAACGGGACAGACACTGACTCCAGAAAGAGCATATAATTTTGCAAAATGTATTCGGTCTAGCATGAATGTGTTGAATTTTCTTATCTGATTTCAAGATCGTGTGAAAGGTGGATTATCATTTTGAACCAATTTATAGCAATCCATAGCAATTATTGCTATGACAAGACAGGTACAAAAAAAGTAATCTAAATTCGCAATATTAAGAACAATGCTTTCAAAATTCTACGATGCCAGAAAAATCACTTAGAAATGTATTTCTTGAACAACATTCAGTAAATATTTTTTTATGCAAGGAATTTGTCACTTATCCTTAGAAAAGACTACGTTTATATCGTATGATTATGAATTTCTTCATTTTGAAAAACGCTTAGATACACACAAATATTTTCCGTGCTTTTTTATCCGCAGTTTTTTAACAATCTCTAGACCAGGAATCTTGTAACTATAATTTCTTTTAAATCACATGTATTTGAAATGATGTCAACGATATGTCAAATCGTTTGTTTGAAACTCATTTCTGAACACAATTTTAACACCATTATTTGCGATGAATTTTTAAACATTTTTTCTTCGTATAAAATTATGTATAATGTACATTATTTACGTATATTAATTTACAATTATTTGCACATTTGTTTCTGAAATGAATAAAATTAATTTCGAACGTAGTAAATTGAACTTTCGATTAGAAACAAATGTGAGTTATATTCCCGATGAAATGACATTTCAAATGTACAACTCGAATAATCGATTCTTGATTACATCAATTAAATCCAATTAAATCTTTGTGATTTCAGTGAGGAGACAGAGGTGATGCTGGGCTACTCAGCAAACATTCTCAGAACTCAACAAATTCAACCATCACTAAAATATCTTGAGGAGAACAATAACAACAACAACAACGATGACAACAGCATAAATACTGCAAAAACTAAATCTGCATACGAGGAGAGATCCCACTCCGTAGTTTCTGCCCAGTACTCATCAAATTTCAAGGGCAAACTTGCTCAGGTGAGAGAACCCGGCTTTTTAATTAATCTCCAACTAGTAATGAATTAGCTGGCGCACCTAAAGTGGACAAAAGCTGCAAGTTCAAGTGCCACTTCAAAGCAAACCTTTCTCGCTATTTTTATTTATTTCACTTTATTTCGAGCCTCACACTTTTATCTTTATTTAGCCATATTTCGAGACTTTCGTTTTCTCTTTCTTTCACGGTATTTCAAGCCTTCCTATTTTTCTTTATTTCGCCTTATTCCGAGCCACTCTTTTTTATTTTATTTCACTATATTCGGAGACATCCTATTTTTCTTTATTTAGTCCACCTTATTTCGAGGCACAATTTTTTTTCATTCTATTTTGCCTTATTTCATGCCGCAATCCACCCACTTAACTTCTCCCCTTTCGTACTATCCTTCGTTTACCTCACTGACGGTGGCACCTTTATATACAACGACCAACACTTCAACGCCCTCTCCTCTTTTACCGTGGGGGTCTCTATTATTTTCAGCACTTCCATGTTTGGAATCTTTCAGCCCCTCACTGGGGTAAAAAACTAAGAAAAAAAAGCGAGGAGACATAAAAAAAGTGGGGAAAGGAAAAATGACAAAGTATAAGAGAGACAAATATGAAGAGGGTTGGATACGGAGGTCATTTCTTCGCAGGCTGAAGTGCTTCATGCGAAACTTTACGGACCGAGACGTGAATGAGTTTCGTCTGAGTGTTTGTGCACAGAGTTTTACCTGTGTTGGTGCTGACGTGATTTTTCGGGGCTTTTAGTCATAACGCCATTTTTCTTTATTAAGTTATTACGATAAATCAATTTTATCTTTTCTCTGCTTCCTCATAGAGGAATCTTTGTTTTCGTGAACATTTTTTTTCCCCGATTTACATGTCAAGACACTCAGAATGGTACGAAAAGGGTTTAAACAATTTATCCGTATGTGTGTGTGTGTGCCTGTGTGCGTCTATGTGTGTGGAGGGCTTCAAATTTTCAATCACCTGTAACCCAAGAACCGTTTAACCGATTGAGCTGAAATATTTTTTATTTTTTTTATTTTTTTAAAATCAATTTATGAGATCCTGAGATTTAAATTCCCTAAGGACCTGAACAGTGAACATACCAAAAGGAGAAAAGTTAAGACGGAGAATAAGTTAGAGCAGATAGAAACGATAGAAAAGATAGAAAAGATAGAAAAGATAGAAAAGATAGAAAAGATAGAAAAAATAGAAAAGATAGAAATGATAGAAATGATAGAAATGATAGAAAAGATAAAAAAGATAGAAAAGATAGAAAAGATAGAAAAGATAGAAAAGATAGAAAAGATAGAAAAGATAGAAAAGATAGAAAAGATAGAAAAGATAGAAAAGATAGAAAAGATAGAAAAGATAGAAAAGATAGAAAAGATAGAAATGATAGAAATGATAGAAATGATAGAAAAGATAGAAGAGATAGAAGAGATAGAAAAAATAGAAAAGATAGAAAAAATAGAAAAGTACAGAAAATGATATTACGTTAAATGAGGTGATACAGACTAAAAGAAATAATGAAAGGTGACTTTGAACCGGGGCAAACGAATTGCCAAATTAACCCAAATCGATACCATCGATAGCACGCCGCTCAAGCAAAAGTAGATGGCGCAGCAATCTGCTTTTGAATGCAGCCAGTGAGGGCGCTCGCGAGACTGTGAGAGGGAGATCATTCCATAGGAGAGATCCACTAACGAGAAAGAAGCGTCTGTAGGCCGTCGTCCGCGCGAGCGCCGTCGACAGCGAATAGGTGGTTCCATGACCACTACGCGAATCCGTTCTCGCACGCGGAAATATGGTACACTAATTAAGCAGTAGTCCATTTGTGACTGGTGCAATTTTTTATAAACATATGAAGAAATTTTCATTTTATAGCTTTTGATTTTTTCCGAAAAAGGACTTGCGCGCTCTAGCTTGAGTAAGAATTGCGATCTTGTGTTGAATAATACTTTATACGTGCCCTTTTTTCCCGCACATTTCCGTTCACCACAGCGCAGATCCCCCACATGCGTTTTTCCACAACGCCGATACCACGCGCCAGTATTCCTTCACATTTCTAATCTTCACGCGTTTTTTTTTGTCCACATGTCGTTCCTACACATTTCAATACAACACATTCTTTACTACACTAGGATTAGCCTAAGCGCCCGAGTCTCTTTACGTCAGGTTTGACATCTGACATAAACAAACAAATTCAATGCACGAAACTGGTCCCGATTTCAGTAAGTCTGACGAGACCACCAACGAATCAGAGTACGAATAAATCGCTAACAATGAATTTCGCATTTATCATCCACGAACTTTTTAATATAGGAACCTCCATATTTCAATCCAACACATTCTTTACTACACTAGGATTACCGACATAGGCGCCTAAGCGCCCGAGTCTCTTCACGTCAGTTTTCACATCTGACATAAGCAAACAAATTCAATGCACAAACTTGGTAATGATCTCAGTGTGTCTGACGACACCACCAACGAATCAGAGTACGAATAAATCGCTAACAATGAATTTCGCATGCATCATCCATGAACTTTTTAATATAGGAACAATCCGATAACCCACAGGGGCATTACAACACGTTTCAGTCCTACACAACCGATCTGACAAAAACTTTTTCAACACCTTTTGTTCCTACACATTACCTCTGTCGATATCAATCGAAGAGAATATCGCGTGTCGGTAAGGTAGAACTCCAAGTAGGCAGTGGTTCTCACGCTAGTCCGTATGGCGTCAACGAACGTCCACATGTGGTGGATTTGTTTCGTGTTGAAAAGAAATGTGCGGGAAAGAAGGGCTGCCAACATAAGATAGCGATCTCAGATTTCACACATGAAATCGGTAGTATTTAGCGATGATTAGTGCGTAATTTCGTCATGATCTGCAATATGGGTTAAGTGTCTCATAATTTAAACGGTCAGAAAAAAGATGTTATTGCATTAACTGTAGCAAAACATAAGATAGTGAACTTAAATTTTATGCATAAAGTCAGTAGTATTCAGCATGAATAGGTCACAGTTTCGTTATAATTTATTATGTAGTTTAAATTTTTTAGATATGTAACTTTGATAACGAAGAAAGCTGCAAAGCTTAACTTTTCAAATTACCTCTCCATTATTTCTAGTTTTTTTTTTTCTTACAAAATTTCCTCTATGAGGATACCAAAATCGATTATCATAGTTTCTCTATGAGGAATCCAGAATCGATTAACATACTTTCTTATAGAGTTATCTTAGTAAAAAAAAACCAAAAATAATGAGGAAGCAAATTGTAAGGTTTAGCTTTGCAGCTTTATTTTCTCTTTTTTCTTTAACCTTTGGTTTTGGATTTCAGTGTATGGTGGCTGGAGCAGTATTGGCTGTAACTGCTGGAGGTGGAATGCCTATCGGATACAGTGCTGTGCTTCTTCCCCAGCTCACCGAAAGCAATGGGACTCTTCACATCGACAGAGAAATGGGCTCCTGGATTGGTGAGCAGCTCTTCAATTTATTTTATTATACTTTCACCGAACCGGGTCGCATTGAATTTAATGTTACTGAAGTTTGCATTGTTGGAATGCAACGACACAAAAAAATAAATCATAAGAACCAAGATTAGCTTCCTTTGAGGATCGCCGTAATATAGGGTGACCCTCAATGCTTTCAATGCTAATAACCGGAGTCATTTTTATCTGCACCTTTTATGATGATTTAAGGATGTATGATACGTACAGTCCCGGTAAAATAAATTTAAGAGACAATTTCGATCACTACTCGATGAGATAAAAATCGGAAAAAAAATGCATATAAACGTGAAAGATTGATTTCGCATAATAATAATCTCAAAATGTTATTAACAAATTGGTGAAAAAAATAAGTGTTCAACAAACATTCAGTCAACCTAATTTTTTCCTAATGACAATGATATGGTTAATTTATTTAAATGCATACGAATTTTTTCAGATTTTTTCTTTATTTTGATTTTGATTTTTTTAATTTTAAATGCGCAGAATATAACAAATTTTGGATATGCGTTTTGCAAAAAAATCTTGAGTGTAGTAGATTTTATGCCGAATACATATCGAAAATTCGTTGTTTCGCGCATATTTTTGAAAATAAAAAAAATCTGAATCAAAATAAAGATAAAAATGTGAGAAAATTCGTATGCATTCAAATAAATTAAAATATCATTTTCATTAGAAAAAAAATTAGGTCGACTGATTGTTTGTTGAACAATTGTTTTTTTCGACAATTTTTTTATAACATTTTGGGATTATTATTATGCGAAATCAATTTTTTCAGCACGTTTTATATGCATTATTTTTTACTGATTTTTATCCCATCGGGAAGTGATCGAAATTGTCTCTGAAACTCACCTTTGGCGGGACTGTACGTATTATACATCCTTCAAGTAATCAGAATTTTTCAAAATTTTCTTTGTTGCATCCCAACGATGCAAACTTCAGCATCATGGATTTACGAAGTAGTATACGATTGGTTAATACACGGAAAAAAATGTCATTGATCTATAAAAATTCAAGATTGATTAAATAGGTCATTCAGTTCACGGGTCGCCAAAAAGTTGTGTCATTATTTGAACTACATCTGTAATCAGATGCATCTCTCGAAAGTCGATCAGAACAATAGGGATTTTTATTGTATGCATAATTTGTGTAGCTGCATCACATAATTTCCACCAATCGATTATCTGCACTTGGATTGAATGTTTATATACTTGCTTCAATATATTACGATACGAGTGCGATAAAACTTTTCCTGACGAGGGTGAGGAAAAGTTTCTCGCACGAGTTTCATATACAATTTTATTTCACGGATAAATTACTATGACATTAAAAGAAATATACGTGTTCTTAAATTGTATTGCAATGAATATAACAATTAAATATTGATGTAATTGCAGAATGGTCATTATGCAATAATGTTAATAATATTATTTTATAAATTATTTAAATAAAAAGGCTATGTCCACGGGGACGATTTTCTCACTTTTGTTTTGCAGAAAGTGAAACTTGTGAGAGTTAAACCTGAGACCTTTTGATCTACAAAACTACGTAACACCTAGAGACGCGCACGCTACTGTCTAGACGAAACCGACTACATAAATTTTCTTCCCTTTTATTCCACAAAAGCTGCATTGCGGAAAATATTCCCAAGTATGAGATGTGTGTGGATGAAACTATAGGTACTCAGTCGAGTTTGAGGTCGTTTTTCACAAACGTGAACACATGATACGGAAATTCAAAATGTTGATCGTGGCAAAAACAACTTTTTAAATTTCAACTTCTCATCTCATTTTTGCAACTATATATGATATCGAAGCAATATATTACGTAGCTCATTTTTTTTAGTTACTGATATACTGATCCAATGTTATATGGGATTGTGAGAGTAAGATGTGAAGCTAAAACTGTATACATTCGGGTGTGTTTTTTTGCTTTCCGCCCAATATACCGTAGAATATGTCCTAATAATGATTCTAACAAAAGCGGAGCTCATAATTCCCATTCTAAGAGGTCCATCATCGCGTTTGAAGTTTTCCCATTTAAATAAACAGAACAGTGATTTTTTACATTCTTTATCCCTGCAAGAAATTTTTTTTTTTTTAATTAATGGCTACATCTTATGAATCATTAAATTTCGACCAAAGAATCTTGATGCGTCGAATTTCTATCTTCAATATTAGATTTTTTACAGAGCCTTAAAATGTTCAATGTTGTAAATTTTCCTTTTTTTTTTTACATTTCTTAGCTAACCTATTGAAGTTAAGACAAAAGGTTCATAGAAAATTTTGTTGTCCGTCTGACGCACTACAAAAAAGTCGCTGGCGAGTTTTTCAGATCGTTGATATTTAAAAAGTTGCAGATCAACCAAGTCGTCGTTTTTGTATTTTTCACTCTCATTAATTGAACTACTAACGTTAATACAAAAAAGTCAATGGAAACCCATTAGTACATTGAATTTTCAATGTTCCAATAAAAAACTAATATACATAAAAAACCATCAAAATAAGATTTAATGAGTCTGTAACTTAAAACCGTTAGCAATACATAACATTTTACCCGGACAATTTTTTAGAAAATGACTAATCAATTTGAACATCGTTAAACGTTCTGTTGGTATGTATCTCTATATAATCATAAATGGTTGATGCAATACTCTGAAATTTTTAGGGTATTAAGGTTGAATCAAAGTACCGTGCGCATTCGATTTACATTGCTCCGCAGTTACGTACATTTTTTTCCTCTTAATGAAACAGCAATCTTTCATTTTATCTCACTTTTTTCGCGCTCCGATATTACAGCAAAATGTCAATCAGTTTCTTATCTAATGCCTACAGCCCTTCGAGATTATCGAGTGCGCCCTTCGAAATTTCCATTTATCGATTTAAGGTTAATTTACTGTCTAATATACCTTAACAGTATGAGGTACGTCTACAAAAATTTTGCTTGCTTTGTCACAATAATTTTTGGTCTTTGAGTGATTTCATATTGAGGAGTTGAAAATCCTCAACTCAAAATATTTTTAATGGCTTGAAGGCGTCAACTTAAAAAAAAGTCATAAGAAAAATAATTCTGTAAGTGATATTCTATTAAAAAATATTGGATTTGCAGATGTAAATCCAATGACAATCCATAAAGTACACTGAGAGAAATCGTCATAGTACAAACTATAAAGTGACAACTATTGATTTTTAGTCCTTTTATAGTTACGGCGACTATAAAAATAGTTGTGACAACTAATTAGGTGGTAACAACTATGTTTGTACCAACTACAAATTAATAGTTGTCACTTTATGGTTACTAATATCATTATTTTCTCTCAGTGCAAGCATTATAATTCTGCCATTTTGCAAAGGACATACACGAGCACCAAAATGGTGTTAGGTAAAAAGGAAAAATTTTTACTTGATGTAGCTTTAGACGAAACCGGTGAACAACTTTGCGTGTTCGATATTTTGTCTTATCCGTCGAAAAGTGCTTTCTAGTATGAATGTAGGAATTTTTATTTCAGGCCTTTATGACGAAGTTATAATTTTCATGTGCAAAGAAACATTTCCTTATCGGAAATTCATATGAAAATGAATTACAATATATCCAATTTTTACTGCATCGAGAATTGTAACACTCATACTAGAATCCCCTCTTCGACAAAACAGAGATCGAACAGTAAAATTTATCTACTGGTTTAGTCTGAAAACTACAACAAGTTAAAAAATTTACTTTTCACCTCTTACCAGTTTGTTGCCCTGTATGACTTTGCAGAATTACAAAATTGCAGAATTATAAGACTTAATATGTACTCAATGACGTTTAAATATAAGATTTTTTTAAAAAAAGGTACGACTCACAAAATTTTCTCAGCAAATATAAATTATTTTCCATGCAAAATGCATTGGTGCGATATGATATCTCAATAATAACATAGACAATCGCCTTTCGATTTGAACACTCTTTTCAAGCATTTTTAGGCGATAAAAACCTCTGGCGTTTATCGCATGAAGAACTTTGACATTAGAGATTTCCGAAGTACGGTAGACGATCAGACTGAGAAAATAGCATATCGTTGAATCAACAATTTTAGACGATAAAAAGGAAATAGGAAAACTTGCAATGTTTTGTAGTTGAAGTAATGATAATATGGTTCAATAAACGATACTTGCAAGTTTATTGAAAATAAACGTTGAAATCGTATATGCAACAAAACGGAATATTTGAAACTATATCATATTTTTGAAACTATTATCATTTTGATAATTAGTACTATAATTGTATTTGCTACAACCATGAAATATAAACGTTTCTCCTAAGAGTTATAGTAATGGTTGACCCAACTATTTTCTTATATTTGCTATAACCATAAAATATAGTCGTTCCTCCTGGCAACTATACATTTTTTAGTTAGATTATCGTCAAACTTACTATTTTCATTATTAAATTACGATATTTTTCTCTGAGTGCAGATTCATGGTCAGCAGAAAATTATTGACGAATATTCTATAAAAAAAATTTAGAATGGTAGCATTTGAAGTGCAAGTCTAAAACCACACCTCAAGTTATTTAAATGTCGGTGTGCTAGAGTGTAATTACTGATTCCAAAAACGGATTTTAATACAAAATTACATGTATTACAATCATATCTATTTATAAAAAGATTATAATATTTGATCTTCTATGTAGAGCTGCAATTTTCAGTTTTTATCTCGTTTTTCCTTTGGCCTTTGAGATTATAGATTCCTCCCATCGAATTCCATTTATTGGATCGCAGCTGCAAACTGTATTGGAAATTGAACCCTGTACACTATAGAGAAATGCACCAACTGGTATTTCGCTGCTGCTTTTGCTGTGATACTGAAGTAGGCGCATAGATTCTAAGCACACAAGGCAAAGTTAGCGATAACTTTGTTATCTGCGTGAAATTTGCGGGCTGAAACTAGAAGCCATCGAGTTGCAAAGCCCGCCATCTAGGACCTTTACCTTTGCCGTCTATGCTAGCAGCGTTGCAGCATATACAATGTGTGTATACTGCCTCGCGGTTAGAGTCTGGGACAGGTAAACTCAAGGCTTGGACTGCTTTCCGTGTCCCGCAGCACTTGCAGCTTCGCAAGTTTCGGGAGACTCCCAAACATCAGGTACACCGAAACACACAACCGCTTACACAATTATAATTATATAAACAACCACACTAATTGCTCCGTCCATAAACGTTCCCTCAACAATGACTACACTGTTAAAAAAGATTTAGGTTAACTTACTACACGACTCATTTACAGAAACAGGAATAGAAAATTTACTGCACGAGTAAATAAGTCATCAATAGGCACATCAATAGTCGAAATATCGAAAAGTGAATTCACCTTTTTTACATTCTGATTGGTTGTCGATGGCATTTGCACTTGCAGCTTCGCAAGTTTCGGGAGACTCCCAAACACCAGGTACACCGAAACACACAACCGCTTACACAATTATAATTATATAAACAACCACACTAATTGCTCCGTCAATAAACGTTCCCTCAACAATAACTACACTGTTAAAAAAGATTTAGGTTAAATCACTACACGGCTCATTTACAGAAACAGGAATAGAAAATTTACTGCACGAGTAAATAAGTCATCAATAGGCACATCAATAGTCGAAATATCGAAAAGTGAATCCACCTTCTTTGCATTCTGATTGGTTGTCGATGGCATCGACATGATGCTTACTTCAGATTGTTATAATCGCTGCAGGATCACGTGTGGCGCGCTTTTTGAATTGTTGTTTTTCCGCAGTTTTGAAATAGAAAACATTTTTTTTCAAAACAGATTTCCTTTTCTTTTTTATTCATATTTCTTCGATAAAGAATTTCATGGCACACCGAGTAAGGATCGTGTCAAAACACTGAAGCAGGAAGAGTCACGTGAAGTTACGAATCGTATCAACATACAAATATCATGTTTAGTCATAAGATGAGACAAATGAAAGGGAAAAAGTGCGAGCGAGGCGAACACGTTGCTGCTCGTAACGTAAAATCGATATACAATTTTTCTAAATTCCTTTCGAAGGTCATATTAGTAATGAACAGTCTGCTAAATTCATTACAAAAGACGTATTAGTTATGTACCGTCTGCTGAATTAGTTACATTGAGACTATTAATTAATACACAGTATACTAAATATCGCCTTACGACTCGTGTTTTTAATATGAGTTAACATTAAATTTTACAAAACCCACGTCCACTATGGAATATCTTGAGGGTAACATTACTACATATGTGCAGGAAACTTTTACAAAAACGGGTATAAAAATAGAAATTAATGTACAATTCCACTGAATTTCTCAATAAAGTCGTATATTTATTCTGGGGTTACTTCAATTTTAGAAGTACATTGAATTTTTATCTTCTTCCATACATGAAAATGAATTTCCTACTCCGGTTTAGTGACAATACATTTTCCCAATATTTTTTTATATTTTTAAGTAATTGTAGAGTATAAATACTTGTATTTTACTTTTTTTTAATGAATGATTAATATGTATGGTTTTACTGATAAAAATGTGTATCCGAAAATTTTGAAAATTTTTCATACAATTTTTTAAATCCGTTTATAATTACTTCAATTTTTTAAATGCGGGAATTTGAAGAAAAAAATCGGATTCTTCGAAAAACATTGTGATATGTTTGATTTTTACTACTCATTTTTCAAACCGTTATTGGACTTTGATTTCTATCGGGGGACACTGCGATTTCGATTGTTTCTGCGAAGCTTTCGTTACAAAACACTTTTTCATGTTTCTGTGAACCCCAGAATCGTTATCAGCTGATCATCCGTTGATATTGAAATATCCAGCTTTCTAGATATTTCAATATCAACGGATGATCAACCGATCATAATTGAACGATCCTCTGTGAAATCCATAAAAATAACAGAGATCCACTTCTATTTATATCATCTATATTCCTCCGCAGTCCCTATTTACCATTTAGTGTTCTACTAATATATAAATAAATATATTAAAGAGGTCAAGTCACCTGGAGCCCATGAGAATAAAATAATCGTCTGGCAATCTTCGATAAACCTTCATTCAGTACATATTAAAACTTGCAACATGATACAAAAAAAATACCAATACAATCTTATCAACCACAAATTTAAAAAACAAAGTTGAACTTCGCAAACTACTTCTTCATCATAATTTTTTTCGCAAAGCTACCTCTATAATAAAGTATGATCATCAATTTTGGCTTTCTCACAGAGGAAGCTTTGTAAAAAAATCAAAAAATGATGAGGAAGTAATTTGGAACTTTGTCAGCTTTACCTCTATAAAAGTTGAATTTCACATAACATGAAGAAACTTGGTACCTATTATTGCTGAATATTACTGATTTAATATATAACACTCAAGATTGCAATCTTATGTTTTGTTGAAGTTAATGCAGTAAAATCATCATTTCTGAAAGTCAAAACTTGGAGAAATTCGAACCTCATTACAGATTATGATGCAACTGTACTAATCATCGCTAAGTACTACCGATTTCATGTATGAAATTTGAGTTCATCGTCTCATCTTTTTCGAAAATGCCAAAACTCTATAACATCCGAATCGTTTTTCCAATTTTGATAAAATGTAATACCGTATAACATTAACAGTACCTGTGTGTATGAACAATTATTTAGCAAAATATCGCCATTTTTACGAGAGCTAGAGCGCGCACGTATTTTTTTTACAAAATTCCAAAAGCTTTAAAATGAAGATTTCTGCATAAATTGAAAAATACATTGCATCTGTCAACGATAGACTGCTGTTGCACTTGTGAACTAAATTTTAACTCAATCGGTTGAACGGTTCTCAAGTTACAGGTGATTGAAATCCCGAAGGGACACACACAGCATTCAGAGTGTTTTGACATGAAATTTGCACACGCTCACGCGCACACACGGATGGATGAATGCACACGCACACGCACACGCGGAGCACACGCACACACGGACGGATGAATGCACACACTCACACGCACACACGGCCGGATGGATGCACATTTTCTCAGCATTCCGAGTGTACTGACATGAAAATAAAGCTTCCTCTGTGAGGAAGCAAAAACGGTACGCTGTGATTACTGTTACTTCAAAAATCGTTTGAATTTCGAAATCATTACCCATTTGATGGTTATATTTTATCAGAATATTTCTAACGTTCAAGCGTCAAAAATATTTTTTGAAGTATAATCAATTTGTCTAGCCAAAACATTCTGAGTGTCCTGACATAAAAATCTCAACAACAAAAAAATGTCCATAAAAACAAAATTTCCTCCATGAAGGAGCAAAATATTACAAACTTGAAATACGATCAAAACGTTAAATTTCAACAAGTGCAAGTAGCAAAATATTATTTTCATAATTGATAATAGAGCTCCGTTAAGCATTATACCAAAATAACTCACCCCATCAGACGAATGCAGCACAGTCTTCCAATCACCGAACCTGCAGTTGAAAATAACAATCATTTCACAAAATAATAACGTGGAATTTTTTAAAAATTTGATTTAATAATTAAAAAATTACATTCACTAGAATCCTGCACTACGTAAATAACTCGAGTCTCAGGCTCACGTATGGGAACAGGGTCATTTACGTTGACGGTGTACGGAGGTGGTAGTTGAGCATATGGCGGTGGTGGTTGAAATTGTGGTGGCGGGGGCACTTGTGTCGCTGCTGCGTAAGGTAACTCATTTTGAGGAGTCATCGGTGGTGCTGATGCTGGTATTGAAGGGTCTCTCATTCTCGACGAACTTGCAGAATGTCTTAATATATTCACCAAAACTTCGCACTACTCGCAACAATGCACATTGACTTCCGGTCGTGAGTTTCTTTATACTGATCGTTTTATCAAGCTGATTCAAGAACTCGGGATACGCGACAAAAATCGATTTGATAACACGAACACTGAGTTATCAGGCTTGGGATAAGATATCTTCAAGTACGCGAGTTGTGGTGTTCATCTTTCTCGTGTGGATGATTACCTGCAGAACAGAAAAGGCATCGGATCGATTTTTATTTCGCCAATAAGAAATGCAAGCAAGCCTAGTATCTTGGCAATTGCGCTCTTATTGATTTGTAGTGCTTACACGGCCAGATGGAATGTGAGGGAGGATCGCAAATGGATGTCTTCCGCATGGAGGACTTTTTGTAAGCTGTAAAATAATTTTGAAGCGATTTGCGAACTTCTATCGTGCAGGCTTATTTTTTTACTTCCTTTAACTGCTTAAAGACACCGTTGAACAGATGTTGTGGGTGGGGGTAAAAATAGCGAATGACCGAAATAGTGAACGTGAATGGTTAAAACAGCGAATTTCGAAATTGGGAACGTCTGAATCTAGAATGGTCATCATTATGGAATTTGCTATTTCAGCCATTCACTATTTTGACCATTCGCTATTTTGACCTCCATCTTATCAAAATGGAATCAAAATAGCGAATGATGAAAATATCGAATGGCTGAAAAGCAAATTCCATAATTATGGCCATTCTACAGGGTGTCCCATTTGAAACAGTACGGCTAAATATCTCCTAAAGGAGGAATGTAACGTAAAAATTTTCGAGACACAAGTTGAAGGGTTTCGAGGGGGATATTTAATGCAGACGTTATTTTGAGCTTGCAGGATCGTGCTTGCAAGCCGCAAGCTCATAGTCATTTTTCTTAAATGGCAACCGCATTTTTCACCCTCATAAAAGTTTTTCCTCTTGACCAATTATTTTCAAAAACCTCATCATCCATGTGATTTTCTTTAATTTCACGCGAGAAACACGATAAAAACAAATTCTTGCAAGCACGATTCAGCGAGCTGAATGTGACGTTTGCATTGAATGTCCCCCTCGAGACCCTTCAACTTGTGTTACGAAAATTTGTACGTTACATGCCTACTTTAGGAGATATTTGGCCTTACTGTTTCAAATGGGACACCCTGCATATTTAAACATTCCTTATTTTTAAATTCGCTATTGTAGCCATTCGCTCTTTTGGTCATTAGCTATTTTGACCCTCACCCAGATGGACAACAAAATCCGTAGTTTTTTTCATATGACTGAAGTTGAAATAAATACTCTTGCGAAAATTCTGACATATTTTCGGCAATTTTTGACAATATTTATCGAGTCGAAACGAGCATTGCAATATCTATTAATAAAAATTTAAGGGTCTTTGAAAATCGATTCGGGTCATTCACCTGTAAAAAGATGTCCATGGGATTGAGACAAAATAAATTCGGTACATATCTTCGAGAATGTTTAACAATATTTATCGAGTCGAAATGGGCGTTGCAAAATCTATTAATGAAAAGTTCTGGCGTTTTAAACAATCAGCTGTGTTATCGAGGTTATCCATATCTACTAGGCGCCTAACAAATGAGACCGTTACATGGCTCCAACGTTGGAAACTTTGGTGACATACAATATCAGCAATCTGCATTCCACACATCGAAAAACGACATATATTTTCAACACACGTAATTTTTTTCCAAGTAAAGATAAAACGACCAATCGAACAACTTTAATCATTATTAATAGTAGTAAAGTGATGTATATCGGATAACGTTATCCGTTTTGATATCATCAAGGTCGGGTTTGACAGCGACCTACGAATACGGCCTCTTCCCCGACGAAAAAAATCGGACGATTGTAAAGACAAGAACTTCACAAAGTTTTTCAAATGAACTCTTTCAATAATAATAAAACTTCTAAATTCTTCAAAATACGCGACTGTCAAACATTACACAAAGCTGAAGAAATAAAAAATCGTTCACAAACTCTTCAAAAATAAATGTTTAAAAGAGCAATTTCTTTACGCGAACACAAAATTATTTTTTTCCTGTGGATTGGTAAGTAAGTAATATTTGCTCGCAAAAGTCTTCGGTCAAGTCAGTTTCTTAAGCGCGACAACTAATCTCCGGAATACGCTGCGTCATTGCATATTTTATCATTCCGATATCCAGATGTTTGAGTCATAGAACTCACGCTCTAGCTTGAGTGAAAATTGCGATCTTGTGTTGAATAATACTTTACACGTGCCCTTCTTTCCCGCATATTTGTTTTCACCACAGCGCAGATCCACCGCATGCGTTTTTCCACAACGCCGATACTACGAGCCAGTATTCCTTCACATTTCTAATCTTCATGCGCTTTTTCTCCACATGTCGTACACATTTCAATCCAACACATTTTTTACCACACAATCTGAAACCCCGCAGGGGCAATACAACACGTTTCAGTCCCACACAACCGATCCAACAAAAACTTGTCCAACACATTTCGTTCCTACACGTTATCTCTGTCGATATCAATCGGAGAGCATATCGCGTGTCGGTAAGATAGAACTCCGAGCGGGCAGTGGTTCTCACGCGAATCCGCATTGATTTCCGCCATACGGACTCGCGAAAAACTATGCATTAAGGGGATGCTGGAGTAGATTTGATTACTGACCTCGGTCGGTAAAACAGTTTCCACTGTTTCGTACAATATAAATATTTGTAGAAATCAGATTCAAAAAATGCTTGTTCACGCACATTCTATAAGGTTTGTCGAATTTTTTAGGACCGTTGGATTGGCGATAGCACAAAAGATGCTCATGTAAAGTGTAGTGTACGGCTCGCGAACCGTAGTTTTGTGCAAACCTTATAGAATGTGCGTGCACAAGCATTTTTCGAATCCGATTTCTAAAAATATTTATATTGTACGAAACAGTCGAAACTGTTTTACTGACCGAGGCCGGTAATCAAATCTACTCCAGCATCCCCTTAATCATCGCTATATAGTACCGATTTCATATCTGAAATTTGAGTTTGTTGTTTCATGTTTTGCCAAAGTTAGAGGAAAAACGTGAATTTCTTGGAAATTCCGAAACTCCGTAAAGTCCGAACCGCCTTGCCGATTTCGGTCGAATTCAATGATCAAATTTTCGAAGCCCGACATACACACACACACACACACACGCGCGCGCGCGCGCACTTACGGCCAGATGGATGGACATATTTACAGCATTCCGAGTGTACTGACATGAAAATATTCTTTAAAAAAGGTTATGAAAATAAAGCTTCCTCTATGAGGAAGCAAAAACGGTGCGCTGTAGTTGCTATAACTCCAAAAATCGTTTGAATTTTGTTACACTACTGGAACGAGACCAGATGACAGCTGTAATGACATACGAATGCAACTGTTTTCTGTTCATCGCCGTGCGGTTTGAATATGTAGTTATTATACATATTTAATGTATTTTTTAAAATATTGTGTGCACAATATTTTGTGTACGATGTTTGGGGCGTTTTTTATAAGATAATTGCGTGCACAAAAATAATCCTGCTTTTTATTTTTGTGAACGTTCTCAACGAATATGTGTAAAACTATAATTTATTTGTAATGTGTAAGGAAAACATGTGTAGATCTTTTTTGAAAGAATTATTACATTTTACCAATATTTGTGATTAACAGATTTTTTTCCCAATGTGTACAAAGACTTCGTACACAAATAATGCAACGTGCATGACATTTTTTCAATGAATATTAATTTAAATATCAATATGTACATTTGAAATCGTCATGTGTACGTTTTATTCGATTTTGTCAAATGTGCACAATCCTCAACGTGTACAATTCTTATGTGCAGGAATCATACCCTGTCGGTGCGTTGAACATTTTTTAAAAAGTACAATCAATTTGTCTGGCCAAAAGAACGATTTTTCGGAAATCTCAAGGTGGTTGAACACCTTTATGATCATGAAAATCATGGGTGTATGTTCCCATTAATTCTAAGAAAGAAAAAAAATCATCAGGCTTCGGGTTAAAATTCAAATATATCATTTCGTTGAATTATATTAAAATTTCCGTGATTCAACGGAACGTTTTCTCTCGGTGTAACTCATGACACGCAAGGCATCGGGCAAATGGCCTCTGAGAGGAGACGCGAAGTTCAAGGACCTCAAAGCAACCGTCGCAGGTTCACGGTGTCCTTGATGTGGGACTCTCCTCAATGAAATCGGCCTGCAGCCAATTTGTAAGCCGACGCTTCAGCTCGTAACGTGGAACTGACCTAGATATTTTTTTATTGAATGATTTCAGCTGACTCACGGTCGCGTCCCGGCCGCCAGACACGGTCGACTCTGCCTCACAATCTCATAATCTCATAAATCAAAAACATTATGAGCCCAGAGTTGTTTGAACGCAATTTTCAACTTACCGACCTACCGAAATAATCCAATTAATTATTTCGCGCGAATTTGAGTCCGGGAGCAAACATCTCTTTATATAATTCATACTGGCCAATTCACACGTAGGAACCAACGGATTACCGACTGACACGCCAACGTGACATAATAACGCCTACATTTTGCATCCTGAAAGTCGTCAGAGACTTTCATTGAGCCGGAAATATATATTAATACAGGGAAGTCCTCATGGAAAAATCGTGTAATCAAAAATATATTTTCCAATACACTGAAAAATATATGTAATTTATACTTGGAAATATATAGAATATATGAACGATACATTACAATGTATGAACCAAATATATACAAAATACATTTTCAAGTATACAAAAAATTTATAACTTTTCCAAAAGTTGACTTTTGTAAAAGTTAGGGATAACGTATACTATAAGGTGAGTTATATGTAAACTATACTTATATATAAATGTCTCCTAGAATGACAAAAATACTTCAAATATACTTTAGATATATTCTAAAGTATATTTGAAGTATATCAAATATACTTTAGATATATTCTAAAGTATATTTGAAGTATTTTTTGTAATATACTTTTATAACATATTTTGAAATATATTTTGAAGTATACAAATCAATATATATGAAATATATGTAATTTCGACCGAAGTATATTCACTACGTAAAAAATATACTTTTTCACACACCTGCACATGAAGTTCGTACTTTCCTCCCTAGGGACTTACTTCCCTCCCTCTCAATCCCTTTCTTTCTCTCGAGTTCTTTGTTCGATTTAAATCAGTTTTCTTAATTCTGCATGGCGAAGAAGTAAACTTTCAATTGTATTTAATTTAAGGAAGACTAAACACTTAAATTTTAGTTATTGTTATTGACTGACTTATAAAATTTACTTAATGTAAATGAAAGAATTATGAAATTCAATTTTTGTTATTGAAAAAATTATAATATTTACCTTCAAAATTTATTAAGGTTACTAGATCAGAAATATTTTTTCTTAGCAATTTAAAAATTATTCTTACAAAAATGAAAAAACATTATTTTAGTTAATAGACAAATTGGACAAACGGGAAATAGCGAGGTAAAAATTATTCGCACTATACAGTCGAAAGATGAATTCTTCAAGGTGATATTCTCGACATAGTATGTGAATGATTATTACTTCACGATTATTCGCTCATTTTCGTAAAATCAATATTTCAAAACAGCGTTTAAAAAAATGACCTTTATCCCAGCAAGTCAAAACTTTATCGTATCGAAATATATCTTCATGACCATGTGAAGTCTACCGTCGAGAATATAAATAAAATATCTCGTCCTTAAGGGAGTAGGTTTAATTATAAGGAGATTATTCGATTGAAATTTTATCATGATGCTTGTGAACGCCGAAGATAAAAAAGTAGGGATATATCTGTGTGAAAGGACGACAGTTAATCAGTACATGTTGATAAGTCAGGTGCTGTCAAAAAAATTAGTAATAGAAATTACGAATTCACCAATATTAGTTTATATCAGAGAATTAAGATGTTAAAACTATAATTATGACATTTTTCAAAGCAAGTTAATCGAGGAAGCCGGTTGTCGATGTATCTATATAGAATTTATAATCATTATTATCAATAATAATACCATGCCATTTTTTTTTCCGGAAAATCTTTTTTCCGAATTGATTCAAACCTATTTAAAAATCGTTAAGTTAATTGAAAATCAAACGTAAACTACTCATAAAAAAATTAGTTGTCTTATTATTTGATTTTAAAATTGGAGTTTTCTTGGTTTTCGATAAGCTTTTGAGATTTATATGGTAAGATATGGATATATACTCTACAAGACGAAATTATTACATCGGGTATTCACATTTTTTAAGTTTTATGTCTTCATATGTGATATGCATGCGAAATTTATGTCTGAAGGTAATGAATTGCGGTCCTCTCACATCCCTGTAGAAAGGTCTGATAGAAACGGATAGAAACGGGCGAAAACCACATAGACCCAGATAGAGTCTTATATAAGATTCTATCTGAGAATCTATGCGGTTTTTGCCCATTTCTATCAGTTTCTATCAGACCTTTTCTACGGGGATTACACAGTGGTTTCATTATTACAGGATAAGATATTTTATTGTATTTGTACTCGGTGCACTCAGTGAAATTCAAAAATCGGTGCGGTGGTCTAGTTGTTAGAGTACTGGCCTCTAGACCGGAGCATCGGTAGGTCGCGAGATCGGCAGCCCTTCTTTCCTGCACATTTTTTGTCACCACAGCGCAGATCTACCACATCCGTTTCTCCACAGTACCGATACTACGGGCCAGCCCTGGCGGACCGGGTTAACCCGTCTTTAAGGTCAATTTCAGGTCATACGACCCAAATTGGTGAAACATCGGTCAAATTTGAGTCAATTACACATCAAAAATTACATTTAGTCGTCTTTCGGTCGATTTTTAGTAACTCAACCGATCTCCGACTAAATTAGACTGACTTTGTTCAGTCAATTTACGGTCTACTTATCGTTAGTCGACTAATATTCAACTTAGTGCATCTTAGGGACAGTTTAGGTCGACTTTTAAGAACACGTCCGATTGTCGACTAAATCGGATGTACTCTGTTCAGGTCATTTACGGTCTAATTATCGTGAGTCGACTGATAATCAACTTGAGGTATTTTTGGGTCAGTTCGCGGTCGACTTTCGAGAACCTGACTGATTATCGACTTAATGAGATGAACTCTCTTTGGTCAACTACAATTAGCTTTTCAGTCGAATTTTTGCACAAACCGACCATAGATTTTCGGTCAACTTGTCGAGAAATGACAATAAATCGACTCGAATGGCTATACTGGATTGGGTTGATTTTTGATCAAGTATTATGATAGTCGACCTTATTTCGACTAAAATTATTTAGAGCGTTCCGTTAAATATTGATCAACTTATTAAATGTTAACCGCATATCGACTCAAAATGTTTTGCAGCCAAAGACGAATAGTGGTCAACTATCTTATAATTGACCGTAAGTTTACCTAGACATACAAAAACAATGGGTCAACTGCAGTAAAATTTTCAGCCGACTTTTTGCACAAACTGACCGTCGATTTTCGGTCAACTTTCGGTCGGACAGGTCCGCCAGGAAGTATTCCCTCACATTTCTCGTATTCTTGCGCTTTTTCCTCCACATGTCGTTCTTACACATTTCAATCCAACACATAATTTACTACACAATGCGATACCCCACAGGGGCATTACAAGACGTTTCAGTCCCACACAACCGATCCAACAAAAACTTTTCCAACACCTTTCGTTCCTACACATTAACTCTGTCGATATCAATCAACGAGAATATCGCGTGTTGGTAAGGTAGAACTCCGAGCAGGCAGTGGTTCTCACGCGAGTCCGTATAGCGGACGTCCGGTGACACCATAAGGACTCGCGTGAGAACCACTGCCTGTTCGGAGAACTACCTTATCGACACGTGATATTCTCTTTGATTGATATCGACAGAGTTAATGTGCAGGAACGAAAGGTGTTGGAAAAGTTTTTGTTAGATCGGTTGTGTGGGACTGAAACGTCTTGTAATGCCCCTATGGGGTATCGCATTGTGTAGTAAACAATGTGTTGGATTGAAATGTGTAGGAACAACATGTGGAGGATAAAGCGCGTGAAAATCAGAAATTTGAGAGAATACTGGCGCGTAGTATCGGCACTGTGAAGAAACGCATGTGGTGGATCTGCGCCTTGGTGACAAAAAATGTGCGGGAAAGAAGAGCTGCCGCAAGATCGATTTCCGGTGCCGTCGAAAAATCAAAACATACACGCATTAAATGATACATGAGATACACACAGGTAACTGTGGAGGTAGAGTGGCCCAAAGAATTTTTGTTTTTTTTTCTTTCGACTTCGCATATAATTAAACCGTCATTTATATCATTCTATTGACAATGGTAGAAGGAAAGCATCGTGCGATTTTTTTAGAGGTCGCGCAATGGGTTTTAGTATTTCCCATTTGATTAACACGTAAGAAGTCGTTGTCTCGAGTTTCTAGGGAATTGCCAATTTTCGTACAATTATACTTTGTTCTTTGAATATTTTCATGTATTTAGCCCAGCTTTGTTTCATAAATTATTTTATATAAATTTGTTTTCAGATATCATAATATGCTCTAAAAGAAATTGTAAAAACTTTTAACTCAAAAAAAAATTCTTTGCGTAGATGAATTTTTTAAATCCGTAAAGTAAAGAATAATGTATATTGGGAAAATAATAACTCATTACGTTAATTTGTGTGGCATTTTCAATGACTCTTTGCTGAAAAACTTTCTTATGTTTCAATAAAAGATCGTATTATTCCTACACCAAAAAGGTCGTTTGTCTCGAAGAAATAATTGTATAATAAGCGAATTAATATAGAAAGTGAAAAGTACTAATATGACAACGCTAATTCTCGATAATAAAGCAGTTTTATCGTTTCTATTTTGTAGGCTGTTTTTTCGAATGAGAAACGTGTTTTATGATACGCTCAATATTTGAACCTTCTAGTAATAACTTGAATTATTCAGGGCGATTCCAAAAAATGTTACCGACGCACTCTCATTTGAATACTTCGTGGTAATAAATCGCCGCTGCAGCAACGAAAAGAAGATTAATCGGAGCTTTCAATTTTTGTGGACATCACACTGTACAAATACACACACATGCACATGAGTCGTGAATATTTCACATGAGGGATTGCATGGCAAATATAATCCATCCTGTCGACTGCCCCTAGACTCTGTGTCCACACGTAGAACCAGGAAGTAAAAATTGCTGAGCGAGAATGAAAAATGTTTTTAAAAAAATCACATCGTAAAAACTGACTAACACTAAGCCTTCGATGTGAAAACTAGTGAAGTTGCATAGACATGAATCTACGTATGAAAAATTACAGTCGAAGAAAACTATGGCTAAAGGCTTCAAGCATTAAAATTTTGCAAATACCTATTAAATTGCAGAACAGTCAGCAGACCCGTTTATCGCTCGTTTCGCTTTCCCGCTAGGATTTACAGTGATCGGGCAATATCGGCGGCTTTATGACACCAATGGCTATTTCGATAAAGTCGAAATGAACTTTCATCTCGTCACTAATGTAATTTATCCGCAATTGTAGCGATATTTCGGTGTTATCGCTCCCCATTGGGTTCACTATTTATTCGGTTATTTTCCGCATTATTGAGGCAATGAATATGCAATCAAGCGTGCGGTAACTCAGTCAGTAACTAATCAGATAAATTCGATCAAGGTTAAAGAAATCGAGTAACCTCTCTCACGGAATAAAGGATTGGTTGGATTAACCAAGGTGCTTGGTTAAATATGCGCCAACCAAGTTATTGAGTAAACCAACCAAATCAATTTAGTCAACTAATAACTTGGTTGGGCAACCAATAACTTGGCCGGTCAACTAATAACTTGGTTGGACAATCAATAACTTGGTTGGTCAATCAATAATTTGATTGGTCAATCAATAACTTGTTTGATCGAATAATAATTTGATTGGTCAACCAATAACTTTATTGATCGAATAATAATTTGATTGGTCAACCAATAACTCGGTTGGTCTCACCAATGAATTGGTTGGTCTAGCAATAAATTGATTGGTCAACCAATTACTCGGCCGGTCAATTAACAACTTGGTAGGTTTCACCAATAAATTGGTTGGTCCAACGAATAAATTTGTGAGTGTATATATAACCAAGCGCCTTAGTTGTTCTATGCAATTCCTTTCCCGCATGCGTATTATGGGGATCACAAATTTCGAACCAAATGTAATACAGTCGAAGTAATTTATAACTAAAACTGCCAGACGTCGAATTTAGCAAATACCTAATAAATCGAGCAATAACAGCGGCTTAATAGCACACTATTAGTTGTTCCGAAAAAGGCCAATTAAACTTTTACCCCGTCGCTGCGGGTGACGAGGCCACTCGGAAATCATGTCAATTTTGAGAAAATGGTGCTTAGTACCAAAACATACCACGAGACCGGCACAAGAAACGGAACATCAATATAAGTTTTATTTTTGTAAATAAGTTAATTTATGCAATTTTGGTCTATTCTGCCTCCGTACAATTCTGATTACATCGATGGATCTAATTTGTTTTTGGAACAAATTTAGTTCAATTTAGTTGTTAGAAATCCATTTTCATTCAAAAATCTCTTTGAAACGATATACACATTTTTACAGTTTATTTTTCCTTGCCCAATAACATTCGTCCTTAGCAATGCCAATTTACAAAAGTAGCGCATCCCGAATTGTAGAAAAAGCGGGAAAAAAATTAAAAAAATCTTTCAAATAAACTTGACTTCAAAAAATCCATTTGTGAAAATATTTTACGTCTTATTATAACCCATAAGGATTTTTCTTATTGAGTTATACTGAATTTTTCTTAAAAGGATCACGGAGAAGAACTTCTATGTTGCGACAACATAATACGGTGATAACAACAATCATTTTATCCTGTCACAACACAGAAATCAACCTAACAAAATATCTGTCGGCCTAACGTAACAATTTTTGTTGTCACCGTTTTATGTTATCGAAATACAGAAATTTCTCTCCGTGATGTAATTTGTGCCATTCTTTACCATTCAATTTCTATGATTCGCAAGTGACTCAGTCTTTTGAGAATTTTACGCATAATCGTAGCGATATTGTGGCGTTATCAGTTCTCATTAGCCCAAGGACTTTTTCCTAATCTTTCGAGTTTTATATGCAACTAATCTGCAACCAAATGTCCCTGTTTGCTTGCGGAAATCGCAGGCAATAAAGTTTATCTCCAGAGACCTCAACTATCTGAAGGAAGTGATCGTTGCACGGAGAAGGATCTTAAGAGTATTTTATAAAGGTCTCTTAAGACCCTCAGCCGAAATGTCATTGCCTGAAGAACATAAAGACAACGGAACGAAATAACAGCAACAAAGACCATAAAGATACAATAGCGTCCACGCTCTTTAAATTAGGATCCACTAGTAATTTTCCACAGGATTTAATATAGGTAGGCTATTTCGAGATTACAATCCAAAGGGAGCTCTGAAAATTGTAACTATCGTTGGAGCTGATAAAAAGCTCGTAAACCTGGAATGACCCCCATGGAAAAAAAAGTATGCTGACAAAGTATATTTTTCGACATATCGAAAAATATATAAATAATGTACGTGGTATTTTTCATATATACTTTTTATATACTTGGCAATATCCAATATTTCGTCCAAATGTACATTTAGCGAATATACGTAAAGTACATTTTTTATACAATCGTTAGTACATGTGGCAAATATACGAAAAAAAATTTTATTCGGATATCCATACATGTATCTGATTAATATACGTAAAGTATATTTTTTTGTACATTTGTAGTATCTAAAAAATGCATCAACTCATAAAATATAAACACACGAAATCTCGACCACCTAGATTTCTTATATCGACAAAGAATCTAAACAATTTGGTCAAATGTTCTTCTAACTGATTCAAGTGTTAAACATCTTCTTACATGAAAAAATATACATTCACATATATTTACGAATACATAAAATATGGATTGAGAATTATATAAAGAGTATAAAAACGATATATTTTATTTCCCAAAAATATGTATGAACTAGTATACCATCGTATATACTTTGTAAGTATAGCAAAAGTTATATCCGATATATCAAATTTTTCGTCCAAAGTATAGTTGGTATATAAAAAAAGGTATATAAGAAAAGTATACTCGAAAAAATATCGAAAAGTATATACTTTTCGATATTTTTTAGAGTCTATTTTTTTTTCATGGGGGGATCCAATAGTTGAGATGTTCCTTTCAAGCATTCATGTCAAATTCATGTCAAAACCGGACGAAATACAATTAGTGTTTTGAGATAAGATCTACAGCAATAATTAAAGGATCTGCAGGATTCAAAGGTGACATAAGAATCAATTTTAAGTTTAGAATTTTTCGTACAAGTAAATATCAAATAAAACTTTTTAACAAGTATTTTCATTCGTTTTTAATTCTTTTAGAATTCGTAATTGGCGATTTCTTAAACCAATACTCTTCATGATTTTCGATCACGATCCTTAGCAGTATGAAAAACGGAACCGAGAAAATCAATATCGACACAATGACGGCGTTTAAAATAAAATGGAAATAGGATTAAGAAAAAAAAAAATTACATTCCGTGTAACACGGTTGCATAATCCCTTGATATTAGCATATGATTAGTACGCAGTCCGGTTTTATGATCCCTTAAAGAGGAGAGTGATTCGTCACGACCGGTAGACATAATAAACATAATACAGCAAATCGAAAAATTCTTGAAAAAATGCTCTATTAAACATAAGAATTCTTCGTTAGAGGAAATCATCCTGGCGGAAAAAATCTACAACTTTTTACACCGCTTCAACAACAAATTACGAATTTCTGACACCAAATACGAGATTGCAACAATTTGTTTATTTCGTAAAAAGTTGTGGAATCTTTCTACAAGAAACTACAACATTTTGCAACTTACTACAATTTATTACAACAAGAAAGTAGTTAATTGTAGTTTGTTATAGAAATGTTTGACCTGAAAAGTTCCTATAACTCGTTTGCAATGCTTAGATACTTTTACCATGGAATTTTTTTTAATGACATCAGCAGATAAACTAGTCAGATATCTCAATGAATATCTGCAACATGGATCTGACTCCCTCCGCCTGAGAGAATCTTTGACAAATATATTTATATATTAGGGTGGTCGTTAATTTCGATGTTGAGTGATTTTGTCCGAGACGATACAAAATAAATTCAAAAATGCTTTGAAGAATTCTGAAAAAATTCAGTAATATTAAGCGGCTAATTCTAAGCACTTTTTGTTTATAGAGAGTATTTCTCAAATTCATAAACTTTGACAAAGGAATTACTGAACTCTGGGAGCCATCTTGAATAATACGCAAGGACAAAAAAAATTTCTTTAGTCTATTTTTTAAGTTCAGACATTAAGAACACGATTTAAATGGTTTTAACCCCTATAGCAAAGCTGAAAGGTCCTGAAAAGTCACTTAGCGTAAAAAAAAATGTTTCAGAAATCATATTACTTTTTAAAAAAAACATTAATTGTTTGGCACTATCAAAAAGAGTAACCCTTAAGACATAATGTTAAACTGTTTCGAATTATTTTGCACATTGAGTAACCGAATTGAGCTTGAAGTCAATTGTAAAAAAAGGCTCTTGCCGGCTTTAATGACTTTAGTGGCTTAAGTGTGTTGAATATAATGATGAGATGGTCATTAAAATTTGCGTACAAAGTACAACTACTTGGCGTACAATTCGTGCAGTATTTGGATTTTTCCCGCTTTTGTGAGGCTCGGAAAAAAAATTCAAAGTAATTGTGCCAAAACTCCCATGTTATTCAAATGGGAAAATGTTTGTGCTTACAGGCACGTTTTTCCGTTGAGGTAGAGCTCTCAAATTTGAACCAGATTTTTCAAAATTTATTTCGAACAAAATGAAGGGGCGTCGTGGACAAAATCGCTCAACATCGAAATTAACGACCACCCTAATATATATATATATATTTAATATTCAACGATTTATTGTAATAGTTATACCCCGATCTCTTAAAATCTTTTTAATGAAGAGCAGAAATGAATCTGCGCCGCACATTTCAATGCCAATGTTGCTTGTAGTAAGTTGATTCACGCGAGGACGTTGAAATTTCATTGGGATTCCTAAGGACACGCTTCCACCAATTGATGCTGCCACGACTGTTAAACGAGGATCAACCACGCGTTGACAAGCAAATTATATTTTCATAGTATCTAGGTCAGTCTGGCGGCAATCAAAGTGTACAATTGGATATATAATTGAGCTTACGATTATAGACTCGAGTTATCCCTTCGTTCGTTGCCTCAACGTTGGATTGATTTTGCCATACAATTCTTTTTTCTATGTTGTACGAATATATTGACGTATATATGAGGAATTTTTCATCAATTCAGCAACTTTTTTTTCAAACTTCCTTGATTAGTACCATAATTAGACACAATGTAGTACCGGTAGTACTCTCTCCTAATTTTTCCTAATTTTTAAATCCAATATTCCGAAAAATGGGGTGTTTCTTTGAAGTCAATATATCTTGAAAAATTTGAGTCAAAGAAAAAAATTCTTTTAACATAAAGATTGTAATTTCATGTGAAATTTTCAATGAAATTTTTCAGACAATTTCGCGACCCGATAATATTACTTCTTCGCTTAAAAATGTAAGGATTATTTTTTTAACCAAAAACGACTACGTTTTTTTAGCTGAAAAAAATTACAGAATCTTTGAGGCTGTTTATCGATATCATAAAAAAATTGCCAATGTGGGACCGACTAGAGTTACGGCGTTAAAAAATAATTTGTACCAAGTAAAAAAAAAATGATGTCTGGATAACATTTTGCAGTCCATAATGGATCAACTTTTTTATTTATGTAACATCGCATATGCTACAAATTTCAAATAAAATTTGTTGACTTTTTTTTTATCAACAAAATTTTTTTCTTATAATTAATTTTTCTTTTACTTCGGAACTATGACCGGTCCCACTTTTTATCGGTGAATAATTGCAGATGATATTTGGAAAAAAACCAAACAAAAATGTGTCCAATTGAAAAAAAAAGTTAATCGGTTAATCTTTATGCAAATTTCTAACTATTGATCTTCCACTGAATTAACTATACATGCTTCTATACAAATCATCCTTCACTATTATTTTTTGATGCATTAATCTTTAGAGATTCAATCACGAAAATTTAGTACTGATTTGACTTCGATAATCGTCACCGAGCGTCCTTAAACACCTCGAATTTCGCATACATATATTATAGTATATATTTTTCTTTTTGTGGGAGTGGATTTGTCACGAATGATCGACTGGAAGGCGAGCCCGTTCAAGCCAGGGATTTAGCTCGCCATCACGATCGATTTATCTTTGAGCGTCTTTGCGGATAATGCTAATTTAGCCTCGGTCAATTATCTCTAGCTTTACGTCCAGCACGATTCCGGATTATCCCTCTCTCTGTATACCTATCGGATGATCCAACGCTTTTTCAACGTCCTGCACAAGTTTTATCCTCCGCATCGTTGAATAGAGTTGTACGTGGTAATCCAGATCCATCGTGGAATGGTTCACCAATTTACTGAGCCAATACACTCAGGAGATAAAAAGAAGATGAGGCTTTGGTCCATTATTGGGATAATTCCACTTTCTAGACTTTCGAGTAGATAGCTCCTTATCACTTTGATGGGATAAATTGTAATGATAAAAAAATCTATTTTTTTTTGCCAACAGCCTCGGTCCATAGCTTGGCAACCCCAATTGGATCTCTGATGTCCGGAGTACTTATGGATGCGATAGGAAGACGCAGCGGTCTGCTTGTAGCTGCTGTACCACTATGTCTTGGTTGGGTAGTGATGGGACTCGCCAGAAATATCTCTTGGATCCTCGTGGCCAGAGTTATCTCCGGATTTGCTGTAGGACTGACAGCTGTACCTGCGCAGGTAAAATTTTACATGCAACAATGGCTCAAATCCATGGTGTCCAGTATGGTTTTGGAATTACTTTAAGTCCTTGAATTTTGTCTGTCCTTAAAAAGTCCTTGAATGTCCTTGATTTTTCGCAAGATCTTTGAATTTTTCATATCCTCCCAAATATTTTATTTCAAAATATCATCAAAAATTTAATTATTAATAATTATTAAAAATTCGCTAAAAAATGAATATTTTTTCGTACTTCGAGGGCTATTTACACCCCGTTCCCTGCCGCCGCCACTCTCTCTAACTCTCATGTCAGACTATCTCACGGGTTTATTTTATTTTATTTTATTTTTTTATTACTGTCGTAAAACAACCTGGAACACTGAGAAAAAAACATATCGTTGATTCAACGATTTCTCATGATAAAAAGCATATAAGAAGGGTTGCAATGTTTTATAGTTGGAGTGATGATAATATGGTTCAATAAACGATACTTGCAAGTGTATTTAAAACAGACGCTGAAATCGTATGTGCAACAAAATGGCATATTTGAAACTATTAGAATAGTTTGTTAAACTATTAGAATAGTTTTTGAAACTATTAGAATAGTTTTTGAAACTATTAGAATAGTTTTTGAAACTATTAGAATAGTTTTTGAAACTATTAGAATAGTTTTTGAAACTATTAGAATAGTTTTTGAAACTATTAGAATAGTTTTTGAAACTATTAGAATAGTTTTTGAAACTATTAGAATAGTTTTTGAAACTATTAGAATAGTTTTTGAAACTATTAGAATAGTTTTTGAAACTACTAGAATAGTTTTTGAAACTATTAGAATAGTTTTTGAAACTATTAGAATAATTTTTTAAACTATTAGAAGAGTTTTTGAAACTACTAGAATAGTTTTTGAAACTATTATCATTTTGGTAATGGCTACTATAATTATTAGAGTGGCCCAAAATTTTTTTTTTTATTTTCGACTTCGCACACCATAAAACCGTTGTTCATATTGACAACGATGACAACTATTGACAACGGTGGAAGGAAAACATCGTGCGATTTTTTTTAGATGCCGCGCAATGGGTTATAGTATTTCCCATTTAATTAATACGTAAGCAGTCGTTGTCTCGAGTTTCCAGAGGATTGCCAATTTTCGTACAAAATAGACGGATATAAAAATAGTGACAACAAATAGCTTCTTCAATTCTTATCAATTCGGTGTATCATAGAGCATTTACTGCCACATACTCTCAAAGATATTCAACCTGAACTAGAATAAATGCGTATAATTTGCATTTTTTTTTGCGAATAACTCAGGCACAGTGGATCATACGATAATAATTATTATTATCAAACTTGAAGAGAATACGCTCACCTCCTAAACTACATAAGAATCATTCTGGTAAGATCAAACTTGATGGAATAATGATTTATTAAAGTTTGACTTCAAAGTATATAACTCATCGCGAAATGATTATTTTTCGCCATAGAATACGTTTCTAATTACTTTAATTAAACAAATTAGTTGCATATACCTGTAATGGTCAATCGGTTAACCAGGTATTTTTTTAATGGAGAAGGTTCCTATATAAACTTGAACAAAACTTAAATCAGGTATTTAAAGTTAAAATACCTGATTAACAATAATGACGAACAATAGCTCAGCTTATTCATTGAAAGTTGCTCTGATGATTGACCGAAGAGATTTTTCAGTAATATTATTTGTACAGAAATTACAACCATCTGTTTTCCAAGTTAACCTAACATTAGACATGCAAATGGTTGTAACTTAAAAAAAAATAATAACACTAAAAAATCTTTTCCTCAGATCGTTGGAGCATCTTTCAATAAAAAAAAAGAGCTGTTGCTTTTGATAATCGGACTAATATTATGGTTTTTTCTAATATGTAACTAGATGAAAAAAAACATCTCATTGGACGTTCGCATATATATCAATGTATTTTCTATTTGAACCGTGGCTGCAGATGTATTTACATATTAACAGTGCTCAAATTGATTTTAAAACCGTCAATGGAATCACAATAATTTCTTGAAGTGCTTTTCAAAATTTAACACTGATTTGACTAGCACGTAGTGGGACGACTACCTTAATAAGCATAACGATAATTATCTGATATTGAAACAAAGTAGAATTTTGCACGGTGCTTCCAATTGATTTCCATCCTTCGCAAAGCTTCCTCTATGAAAAAATTTATTGATGTTATTTTTTACGTATTTTGGCTTCCACCTAAAGGAAATTTGTAAAAAAAAAAGAAAAAGTAATCAGGAAGCAATTTACAAACTCCAACTTTGTAGCTTTTTTTATATAAAAATTGAAATGAAATATGAAAAACAATTAATAGAAAAAAATGATCCATCATTGCGGAGGGCTTCCGGTTGTAAAAATTTCAAGTGTTCACTTTTTTTTTCCCAACTACATCGAAATAACCTCATTTCTCACGTGCGAATAGGGTTGAAAGTGGCTGATTTTTGGCCGCCGCCAGTTCATTACTCCCTCTGAAATTCTGGTCCTCATGGGCACCACGTCGAATTTTTGGTATTCTGAGTATTTTCTGTTTTTCGTTTGTTTTTTTCTGTATTCCCTGTTTTTTTTTTGGTATTTTGAGTATTTTCTGTTTGTTTTTTTTTTTTGTATTCTGTGTTTTTTGTTGTTATTTTGAGTATTCTGTTTTTTGTTGTTGTTATTTTGAGTATTTTCTGGGTTTTTTTTCCAACTTTTTTGTATTCACTGTTTTTTCAATGTCCTGTATGCTTCTGTATTTTTTGTTTGTTTCTTTTTTTTTCAATTAGAAGTTTTGTGGTGTGCAGTGGGGGAGTTTCGCCCCCCCCCCCCCCCCCCCAACCCCCCACCAGGGCTTCGTCCCTGGACCCCGTTTCACAATTATCTAGGAATTCACGTCTATTCAACATTCGTTTACTGCATTACATTCGGCACGCTCGGAATATCGGTTATTTAAACGTAGTTGGGAAAAAAGTATCGTACGCTACACGGAAGGGAGCCGATTTTCATCTGGCGATCATCAAAATCTGGCACTTTCCTTCCTTGTAACGTAATGTTCTATTATCGCTTGCTACATCGAGCGTCGGCTGGAAATTCCTGATTAGGCCGAGGAGCGAATTTCCATAATTTTCTGCTGTGAGTGAGTTGGAGGATATTAAAAGTTTAAGTTCTGTTTTTTTAGGCCTGCGAACATTTAAGATGCTTAACACCCCTTCGTTCGCCTATCGCTTGGTCTCGGCCTGCAAATCTTTCTATTGAGTCCTAAGGCTCAGAGTGTACTTTGAACTGTAAGCAGACCTTCCGCCTTGCGTTTGAATATAATCTTAAGTCTGTTGTATTAGCCTAGCCATAAATCTAAAATTTGCTACTTCGAGAGCCGGCTGGAAATTCCTGATTAGGTCGAGGAACGAATTTCTATTATTTCCTGCTGTGAGCGGGTCAGAGGAAGATAAAACTTTCGTATTCTATTTTTCAGGCCTGCGAATACTTAAAATAGCGAAATGGTCAGTTTATTGAACTTTCCTTCGGAGATTAACAGCCCTTCGCTCGCCTATCGCTTGGTCTCGGTCTGCAGACCTTTCTGTTGGGTCCTACGGCCCAGACAGTACTCTGGACTGTAAACAGACCTTTCGCCTTGCGTTTGAATATTAGCCTAGCCATAAATCTAAAATTTGCAGAACTCGAGTGCCTGAAAGATTATTATTATGGAAAGCCAATGGACAATGATAATTCATAAATTGTTTAATGTGTAGACGATCATTTTTTTTAAACATTTTATGACGTTGATTTTTTTTTCACGTCATTAAATTGCCCATTCTCATTATAAATTGATATGATAAGCAAGTTCAAAAAGAATGTGAAGTTTATTTAATTGGGTTCAATCTCGAATGTGTAATTTTGGATATTGGTAAAATCGTTGTAATTCTAGATTTTATGATTTGAACTGCTAGATTTTTTTTTAAGTCATTCAATATTTGTCTGATTTTCGTTAATTCGTTATTCTATGAGTGGAAACAGATAATTACATTGCTATTTTTATTTTTATAAGTATCATTCAACGATTCTGGAATAAGAGACACGGAATACGCAGTTCAGACTTATACTCTTGCAAAAATTTTCTCACGATTGTGGCTACCCCGTTGAAAAATTACCGATGGAAACCAATAGAAATGGACAAAAACATAAATAGGTCTAGATAGGACTTATCACTCCTATGACACAATCGCTTGTGTCTTGTACAATGTTGCAAAAAGTTATTATCCGCTTGCCAATTGTCGATTGTTTCACCGAAGTTTTTTTTTCATTCACAAATTTTTTCCACAATCAATTTTTATACTGTAATAAATTTTATAAATGATTGCATATGTGGTTAAAAAAGAGCTATATTAAATAGATACAATATCAATTTGTTGATAATTTCATCTTTTTCGAGTTTTCTTGAAAAATAACTAATACCTGGATATGGTAATTTTTCAAATAAATCCAGTTTTTTCGATTTTCTGCGTATATTAAAAATATGCTTTTACTGCACAAAATCCATTTTTTAAATAATTTACTTTTCTGTGGGAACTTCATGAATTTTTAACTTGTGGCTTGGAAAAGAATATCAAATGAATTAGAAAGTCCTATTATAAGAGTTCATGAGAGAAATCAAGAGTCAAGAATCCTAATGTCATACCAAGTGAATATTTATAAATTAAATTTTTTTTAAGTTTTCTGTATAGTTAAAAAATCTGTCTTTACTGTACAAAATACATCGTTTATTGAATTTTCAGTCTTTCGTGGATTAATTTTTATTTTCTGACCTGGGAATATCGAATGGATTAGGAAGTTCTATGATAATATCTTAAGAAGAGATCCAAAAATTTTGCGAAGAGAAAGTTTTAGTTAGGTGCAGCTCAGACGAGCCGGGCAGTAATGAAAAAGGGCCGAATATGCAGTGAAGAACAGTTTAGTAATAGTCGCAGATATTAAGTACGTTTTTCGAAGCTTCAGGTATTAGGCGATTGTAGCCGATTCTTCCGTAAAGGACATCGAAAATATTAGTCCCATCGAGCCCTTCGACGTTTCCTTACGCCCCTTCCGCAAAACCCAAACCTTTTGCGTAGTTTTCTCAAACGTTACACGAAAAATCCTCGGTACATCTTAAATGTCCGAACACCGACCGTTCTTTTGTACTCTTGTCGCACTCAAAGAATTTATTTATGACACGAATTGCCTTTACAAAATGCCTACGAAATATCTCATAAAATGACAGATCGGAGAAGAAATGACAATGTGACAACTCTGTTAATAATTTGTAAAAAAAAAATTATTAAACCCAGTGTTCAGAAAAATACCGGAAACTTTTATATACGATGAACATGATGAAAAGCAATTTGTAGCCAAATAGTACATATTTTATTCGAAAGAGAAAAAAAGGGAAAATGAATTTGTAGAAAAATAGCATAAATGATTTTCTTTAAATAAAATTGTCAAACTAATTTGTAGAAAAATAACGTAAATAATTTTATTTAAATTAAATTGTCAAACTAATTTGTAGAAAAATAGCGTAAATAATTTTATTTAAATAAAATTGTCAAAATAATTTGTAAAAAAATCGCTTAAATATTGAGTTGCACGAAACATTGTAATATCTGTAAATCTTGAATATTTGTTATAGAAACTGGAAAATTAGAAATAAGATTTTTCTGGATGTTGAACAACCAAAAATTAAACCGAGGAAGATAGACACTCAGCTTTTCTTAAGTCAATAAGTACGTTTTTTTTCTTTTTCAGTTTTCTTTAGGTCGTTCGATGATGAAGGGCCCAAGTCAAAACAATTGCTATTATTTTGTTATTAAATCATTTATATGTGTAAATAAAAAAATACATCTCATTGCGAAACTTCGGGGTGACATTAAAAGACCATTCAAATTTATTCGCATGTCGTATAATTAAATTTCATGTAAAATAAACTACACCGAGCTATGATATAGTGCGTCAATTGGTTCTCAGATTGAGCAAATTTCTGAATGCTTAATTAAAACAATTATTTATATTTAACTATGGCATTTTTAAGACAATATAATTTCATACACTTGATATTAACATTTTCGATGGAAAAAGTCGACATAACGTCACAATCGCAAGTAGAGTTTCTAAATAACCATTTTCCGACTATAAGATACTAGCCTTTCCTTTTGTTTTCGATAAAAAATTGGTATACATAAAAAACCATCGAAATAAGATGTAATGAGTCTGTAACTTACAACCATTAGCAATATATAAAATTTTACGTGGACAATTTTTTAGAAAATTCCATGTTCTAATAAATTCTTATTGACTTTTTTGTACTAACATCAGTAGTTGACTTAATAAAAGTTAAAAATACAAAAACCACAACTTTGTTGGTCTGTAACTTTGTAAATATCAACGATACTTTCATACGATACGAAAATTTCAAGGCTCTGCACCGAAAAAAATAATTGATAATTGGAACAAATATTTGGTTGATTGGAAGAAATATCCGTTCCAATCAACCAAATATTTCTTTTGAAAGCGTAGCGAAAGAAATCTTTGGTTGATTGAAAGGAATATTTCTTCCAATCAACCAAATATTTCGTTCGCCGTCCGTAACCGCAGGTTCGGTTGGTATTACTAATTTTTTTTTATCGGTGTGTAAAATATCAAATATTGAGTATAGAAATTCGTCTCAATGAGATTTTTTGTTCGAAATTTATTGATTTATAAGATGTAGTCATTGATTTTATGGAAATTTTTTTTCTTAAAGTGCAGGGAGAAAGAATGGAAAAAAATCACTTTCCTGTGTTTATGCAAATGGGAAAACTTCAAACCCAATGTTGGACCTCTGAGAATTAAAATTTTGAGCTCCGCTTTTAACAGGATCTTTACTAAGTCGTATTCCACGATATTTTGGGCGGAGAGCAAAGAAAAAAAAATATCCCTTTTTTTGGCACACGCTAATATCCATGATTATTAATTTATTTATTCCAGGTCCTAGTAGGTGAGATTGCTGACCCCGGACTTCGAGGATTCCTCGTCGGAGGTTCATTCGCATCTTACAGTAGCGGAATTTTATTGGTCTACGCCTTAGGAGCTGCTCTGAGTTGGGAGACCGTAGCTTTTTGCGGCATGATTCTTCCAGGCTTCGCACTGATCGCTCTCAGTCTTGTATCCGAAAGTCCAGCCTGGCTTGTTCGACACAGGAAAACAAATTCCGCTAGAAAAGCACTCATGTGGCTGAGAGGTGGCGACGTTAAGCAGGTGAGCATCCGATCGCTCGTCACAGTAGATGAAAAAAAAACGTGCAAAGTAGAACCTTGCAAATTGATTCTTCATTATTTTTTGCTTTCTACAAAGCTATCTCTATGAGGAAGCATGTTGATCAAATTTGGCTTCTTCATAGAAAAAGCTTTGTAGAAAGCAAAAATTAATGAGGAAGCAATTTGCAAGGTCCTACTTTGCAGGCTTGTTTATACTCGGAAGACATTTTTATAAAAATTCAAAGTTACGTAAAATTTTTACCGCTCGATCGATTCGTGTAAAATTGTTACTCAAAAATTGTGTAATGATAGTCCATATGTAAACTAAATTGAAACCCGATACCTCGTAATTTGCATGAGCAAGCGCTCGAACGAGATTTTTCAAATAATTCAAAATGCCATAAAATGTGAACCACTTAACCGATTGCTGTCAAATTTTTACCAAATATCTTTTTAAATGGTCGTCTAAGTGTGAAGAAAATTTAAGATGAATCTGTAAAAAATTTAGACATTTTCGTTTTTTTTCGTAATGGCTTTTTTTCTTTTTTTGTTCACCGAAATCGAAATTTTCTGACACATCAACAGTTAATTAGACTAAAACCTTAATTGGAAATCAATAATCGTGAAATCATATCGGCAATTACATCCGGTTATCGCAGAATTTTCATGAGTTATAGTATTTGCAGAAATTTTTGAAAAATTAATATTGTAATAAAATTAGAACGGCTCGACAGATTCTCGCAAAATTTGGTACACATAATGTTTCACGGGTAGCCCATTTTGTCCGAAATTTCAGCTCGGTGCCTTTTTAATTGCGAAAGTTATAGCGTGAAAACGATTTTTTCAAAATTTAAAAAATGGTGTAGAAAAAAAAAAATTTAACCGATTCGCGTCAAATACAATCCCAAACGGTATTGACGGCTATGATAGCCCATTTCCATACAAAATTTAACGAGCATTCATCGAAAATTGCGACAGTGATCGTGTAAACAATGAAATGTGCACACACACACACACACACATTTCGCACAAACAACTTTTCTCGACGATTTGGACGATTCTGAGTGTCTTGACATGAAAATCTCGAAAAAAAAATTTTCACGAAAAAAAGGCTCCCTCTATGAGGAAGCAAAAGCAGTAGCATTCGAGAGAATCGCTGGATAAATACGTATATCTGTCACGAAAGAGATATTTAATTTCTCGATCAGCCGAACGATTGGGCGAAGGAATTGAAAATTCAATTCTCCAAGATTGCCTCGAGCGTGGGTTATCGGTTTTTCTCGACGTCCTAGTGCGGGAACGAGATGGGGAAAAAGATAAAAGGATCTGTTGCCACCGTTGCCTCCAGCTTTTGCCTATATCCATATACAGAAATAGATAGAAATACTATAAGAATCGATTTTATGTTTTCACGAAAACGCGGAAATGCATACCACGTAATCTTCGTTTTTTTGTGAAAGAGAAGCGAAATTTGCTGCTGGGCTTCTGAAATATTTTTAACCAAAGTTGTAGCGATAAATCGACAGGAGTATCGAGAACAAATGGTATATTAAATCGCACTTTTTATTACAAATTTTTTAATAAAAATTCTAAAGCAAAGTTATGATCTTTCGATAAATTTTATTCGGGAGATATGTGAGAGGCTTCTTATGATACTCCTATTTACACGGAGAAGAACGTTGCAGAGACTCACTATGAACAGATCTAGAATCAACTTAAAAAAATGTTGTTCTTTTTAATACTTGGCGTCGCAACGCTACCGCGTTTCTTGATAAACGTGGCTGTCTGCTGATGATCGATGGTATCAATTTTTTCCGATTTTCTGTTCTCAAATATGAAAACGTTGCCAACATAATAATTAATCGTGCGTGGATATGAGACTAATGCTAATACTGTAGTTACATAAGCATTGGTATGAACAAAAGATAGTGTAAAATTCTCTGGCGCCTCTCTTTTGTAGACTTCTGTAGTCAAATCTGTATAAAATTGTAAAATTTACATATTGTATTTCAATCTGGCGATAGAGACAACCTAGAAAAAAATCTAGCTAACGAGCTTAGAATCTACACGTCACAAATAAAATTTCTTATTTGAATGTCTGGCTAAGACATCTATTCACCTCAAGTAACTTTTTTTATTTTTAAGTAATATTTTTATCGAGAAGTAAATATATTTGAAGCCTACGAAAAGTTTGCATTGAAATCAGTTTGAAGGGCTTAAAGTTTGAAGGTTGACACTTATATAACGCATTTCACGGTATTTTAGCCCTCCAAATTTTCGAATTTCTGTAATCACTCCGAAAATGAGGGAATTTGAAGTACTAACGGGATAAGAAAAATACAGAAGTTCCCAATTCCTTTGAAGATTCCGTTTAGTAAAAACTAAAATGTATTTTTTTATTTGTTTCGACGATATATCTGCAAGGATTGATCGTATAAAATTTGTAAAAGAACACTATTTCGAGTCCTTTTCGAATGAATAAAAATAAAATTATTGCAGGCGTTAAAATACTTTTAAAAAATAATTTAACGATTCTTTGTGCATGAACGCAATGAAACCCAATTGTTTATGTCCTTTTCATTTAATTTTTTCGTTCGTCAAGCTGATATCGTGACGAGAATTGAGTCTACTATCAGTTCGTTTCGCTAAAATCTCGTTGTAATGAACTTGACAATCGAAAAAAAATTAAAATATCGACTGGATTTCGTTGAGGTCATGCACAAAAAATCGTTAAATAATTTTAAAAAAAATTATTTCAACTACCGCAACAAATTCATGTAATTTTTTCGAAAAAAAAAATAAAAGACACAAAATACTTTTTATTTATTGTCTACGATCAATCCTTGCAAAAATATCGTCGAGAGAAATAAAAATTTCAGCGTTTCCTTCAACCAAAAGCTTGAAGAAGCTTGAAAAGCTCCGAAATTTTTTTATCGTGTTAGTACTTCAAATTTACACATTTTCGGGGTCGTTGTAGAAATTCGAAAATTTGGATGGCAGAAGTACCATGAAATGCTTTATATTCCACGTTGATATTTTTCAAAAATCGTTGATTGAAATAATAAAATATTGAATAGAAAATTTCAGTTAATGTTGATAAAACTTTTTTCTGGGTGAAACTTTCTCTCTTTGGTGTTTCAATTCCTACAAAGTTCCGCTCAGTGCGAATAGAAGAATCTACGAAAAAAAAAAAATAAAAATAACCGTGGTATATAATGTAGTGTGACTATAATTTCATCTCGCAAATGCTCGTTTTTAAAGGTTGATGCCGAAATATCGATCCTGGAGGTGAGGGCTGCTGAAGATATCGCCCGAATGTCAATATCGACGAGCTTCCGGCAACAAGCATCTTCGGCACTCGCCAAAATTCTCCATCCTGGTGTCCTAAAGCCTCTTATCATCATCAATGTCTTCAATTTTTTGCAAATACTTAGCGGCACTTATGTCATCGTCTTTTACGGTGTCGATCTCGTGAGGGATATCGGTAAGTGATCTGGCTGGAAATTATAATGTTGGAAGATAATCACGGGTAAAAACAGATATTATATTATGTGGGTTCTGTTTTTAGGAGGAGGAAATATCGATAATTACCTGGCCGCTGTTATGACTGCTGTTATAAGGTTCATCTTTGCCATTGTCTCGTGTGGTCTTCTGCTCAGAATGGGAAGACGGACTCTTGGAATTCTTTCTTCTGTCGGCACCGCCCTCGCATCTCTTATTCTAGCTGGCTACATTTTAGCTCGCCAAGAAAAATCGTACATAGATGTAAGTACTAAACCATTAAGGAAGATCGGCGACGACCCTCAAGTAAAAAAAGTGCTATATTTTCGTAAACGATTTTCAAAAGTTTAATGCATTAAATAACAATAGTAGAGGATGATTTATCTTAAAGAATGTATACTCAACCCACTGAAACATTTATAGTGACGGGTTTGAATTAAGCTTAACTGATTAACATTTATTTTTTTCAATAAAATATTCTTGTTCCGTTTTTTTTTTTTTTCAAGTATGATCTGTAATTCTTTACCGATTGCAGTGAGTAATAATTCATTCTCTTTTTTAAGACATACTCTATGAATTGACCTTCAAGATATTTCATAGTATGGATCATTTAACAACTATTATACATTTAACACCTTAACAAAAATATAAATAATTTCATAAACAGCAGGCTATAATTATAAAACGATTGACTCTATGAAACATCTAGGCAGTAAATTCGTAAAGTATCTTTTAATGAAGGGAATTAGCTGTCACTTGGTGAAATCGGTAAAGAATTAAAGATTATACTTGAGAAAAACCGAACAAAAGTGTATTCTATTTTAAAAAAAAAAAGTTAATCTGTTAATCTTTATGCAAATCTGTCACTATTAATCTTTCTCTGTATAAAGTATATACATTCTCCGATACAAATTATACTCCCCTATTTTTACTTAATGCATTAAGCTTTAGAAAATCGATAACGAACATTTTAAACTAATTTGACTTCGAGAGTCGTTATCGATTCTCCTTAACTGATCTCTACCAAATTCAATATCTAGTCTGTGGTAGATATAATCCTTCACACGTATTGCTTCCCAAAGTATAAGGATTTTTATTCAAGACATATCGTAAAAAAATATTCATTTTCATCCATTATAGAATCATCCATCATTCAAACTTTATTATACTAGGCTAATCACACGCGCTGGCGCGCGTGCTCGCAATTCTTTTGCGCTGCTGCACTTTTATAACCCTTTGAAAGTCACGGGCGCTACAGCGCTTGTTCTCTTCTTATGTCCAATTTGACACCAAACTGAACTTTTTTTTCGCGGACTTTCCTAGCAACCAATCACAGCGCGAATAGTTTGCTAACAATGCTTTCCGTTACTCATGAACTTTTTAAAATTACTAGAAAACCCCGCGCGCGACGCGCGCGAGTAGATGACGTGTGTCGCTACAATTCTCTCCCATTACTTTGTTAATGAGGGATGAAACTCATATTCATCACCGATTTTTGAAGTATTGGGTAATGGATGTGGTAATGCATCTATGATAGTTCCATTACTTTAGCTAAATTTTCTTAATAAGTAATAATAAATAAATATATAATTAAATAAATCGCAAAATCGTTTAAAATTTCAATAAATAAGAAGATGAATCGCAATTCGTTCGAAAAATTGATAAATAAATTAATGAGTATAATATAATTAGAAATCTGCACTTAGGGATGTCAACCCGTGGAGAATTCAATTCGCATAAATTCGAAAGAAATGCGCCAGAATTGCAACCACTTCTCGATGGTCTAAAAATCTGAAATAAATATTTGTGTATATATATATATATATACAAATATATACACAAATATTTATTTCAGATTTTTAGACCATCGAGAAGGGGTTGCAATTCTCGCGCACTTTTTTCGAATTATACATAAGAATTTATGCATCGACTTAACTACGTATTCGTCGATTTATGAACTGTTTTTCGATTTATCAATTTTTTTCAACGTTTTGTAGACTTTTTTTGCAAATTTTTCTCAACCAATGGGACATTAACCATTACTTAAAAAATCGGTGATGGATCTTAAAAAAGTAATGGATGAACGATGTGAATTCCATTACTCATTGAAAAAGTAATAGGTTATGCATGTGTCTTCCATTACTCATTAATAAAATAATGGCTGATAAACTTCTGCTCCATTACTCATTATTGAAATAATGAGTGATGGACCTCTGCTCCATTACTCATTGATAAAATAATGGGTGATGGACCTCTGCTCCATTACTCATTAATAAAATAAAGAGTAATAGACCTTTGCTCCATTACTCATTGATAAAGTAATGGCTTGTGTTTGTGAATTCTATTATTCATTTTTTTTTCATAAAAACTAAAGCATTATTTTCACATTAAAAATTTCACAACTCTGCTTACAGAGAATCAATTTTTAAAAAAACGAAATTATTTTTACAAAGCAGAAACTCGTTTGTATTAATTCATAGTAAAAAAAGTTATTCGTTAAAATAAACTACTTTTGGGTACGTTAAAATAAATGTCAAGCTAAAATGTTTCTAGTGAGGTCAAAAGTTCGATTTACAAAGATCTTACTTCGTGCTCATTTTCTGACAGGAGGAAAGCATAGCTTCACCAGGAAATATTTCCAATTTCCTGCGAATAGCAATTCCGATACATTGAACGAACACAGAAGTTGTAATAGAGAAGAAACTCGTCCGTGAGATGTTTCGTTTTCGCCCCTATTCTTGCTTTGCCTCATCCTTTTCCGAACGATTGGATCATTCTTCGAGTGTCATATACGAGCTCGCTCTTTTACTATGCCACAGAGTTACGTCATTGGTATCTGTATTGTCATGTACGTGAGCGCAAACACCGTTGGACTGATGACCTTTCCTGGTTTGTTGATGGGCGAGTTACTTCCTCAACGAGCACGAGGAATCGGCGGAGGCTGCACGTTTTTCGTCTTCAATCTTTCCCTTTTTGGTGTCACCAAACTCTTCCCTATGGCAAGTCTCATTCCTACAATTATTTATCTGTTTATTGATCGGCATAACCGTTTATAATATTTTTATAAATTCATGAATGACAAGTCACTTAAAAATCATGAGCATAAACATTGTATTGCAGTTGCCTACATAAAATCCTCAAACTCAGATTTTACAAATTTACTTAAGGATGTATGATACGTACAGTCCCGCCAAAAGTGAGTTTCAGAAACAATTACGATCACTTCCCGATGGGATAAAAATAGGAAAGAAATAATGCATATAAAACGTGCTGAAAAGATTGATTTCGCATGATAATAATCCCAAAATGTTATTACCAAATTGGTGAAAAAAACAATTGTTTAACAAATAAGCAGTCAACCTAACTTTTTTTCAAATGAAAATGACGTGTTAATTTTTTTGAATGCGTATAAATTTTTTCAGGTTTTTTTATTATTTTGATTTCGATTTTTTTTATTTTGAAAAATGCGCAGAATATAAGAAATTTTGGATATGCGTTTTGCAAAAAAATCTTGCGTGTAGTAGATAGTTTTATGCCGAACACATATCCAAAATTCGTTATTTCGCGCACATTTTTGAAAATAAAAAAAGTCAAAATCTAAATAAAGAAAAAAATCTGAAAAAATTCATACGCATTCTAATAAATTAACATATCATTTTCATTAGAAAAAAAGTTAGGTCGACTGATTGTTTGTTGAACAATTGTTTTTTTTAGAAATTTGTTAATAAAATTTTGGAATTATTACTATGCAAAATATATCTTTTCAGCACGTTTAATATTGATTATTTTTTTTCGTTTTTTATCTCATCGGGAAGTAATAAAAATTTTCTCTGAAACTCACGATTGGCGGGATTGTACGTATCATCCTTAAGGAGGCTCGGTGACCATTATCGAAGTCAATGAGTGCCAAATTTTCGTTAATGAGACTTTAAAGTATTAAAAAACAATAGTGAAGGGTGATTTATATTGAAGTATGTATACTTAATCCAGTGAAAGATCAATAGTGACGAATTTGCATGAAGATTGACCGATTAACTTTTCTTTTCAATGGGACACCTTTTTGTTTAGTTTTTTTCCAAATATCATCTTTAATTCTTCACCAATTACACTGAGTGAAAGCTCATTATGTTTCTTAAAAGATACTTCACGAATTGACCGCCCAGATATTTCGTAATATCGACCATTCAATAATTATAGCCTGTTGTTTAACAAAAACAGTTTAAATACTTCCATGAACAACAGGCTATAATTATTAAATAATCAACACTGTGAAATATCGTGGCGGTCAATTCATAGAGTATCTTTTGAGAAAGGAAATAAGCCGTCACTAATTTAAATCGATAAAGAATGACCGATCATACTCGGAAAAAACGAATCGAAAATGTATCCCATTATAAATAAATGTTAATCAGTTAATCTTAATGCAAACCCGTCACTTTTAATATTTCGGTGGGTCGAGTAGACATGCTTTAATACAAATCACTTGTCTTATCGCCTCTCTTATTGTTATTTAATGCATTAAACTTTTAAAAATCGTTTACGAATATATTTTGACTATTTTGACTCTGAGGGTCGTCACCGATCTTCCTTAATAAGCACAGAAAGAAACAAACGTTTGCGAAGTGAGTATAACACTTTATAGCTTAGTGTGGATGTTTTGCATCTTCATCTTATGAAGAGGTTGAAATGGTGGACCAAGTTGGTTTAGCAAGATCTTATTCACTTCGCACAAACACTGTGTCAGGTTCGTGTATAGGAATTTCAATTTAAACTTTTTATGCAGGAAGTATACTTACTTCTTCATAGAATGTTTCTTTATGCTGTAATTTTTTCCGTATCTCACTGTAACTTCTACGAATCAACTTCAGACAGAAGTTCCTTATTGTAGCCGCAATAAAAATAGCAGGCGGTGAAAGTTTTAATAAACTCCTAGTTTTGGAGTTTTTCTACGAACAGAGACCTTTTGTTATGTATACAAAATACTTGCAAATCTATACATAGGCACTTGTTCTTTATAATTTAAAAAAAAACCGTAACATTAGACGATTGTAACGTTCACTTAAAAGTGGTGCGAGTTGAGAAAACAACATCTATGTAATCGTATTTAATTTGTAATTTTGTTTTTTCGTGAAATCCTCATCCAACAGCTAATTTCGAATAAATACCAAATGTTATAATATCCCGCGGCATCGAAGGCAGCTTCTATTTCTGTTATCATATCCTAGTATTTTCTTCAGATCAGTCGCAATAGAAAATACTATCAGGAAATTTGTATACTCCAATTAAATAAACTCCTTTACTAACAGAATAAGATATGCCAAACTCAATTTACGAACAAGATGCGCAACGTAAGCTCTACGACAGATTAAAAAAACAGAAATATCTGCACTGATAATTTAACCTACGGAAAAATGTAATTATGAGCATCTTCAATTTTTTTGGTAGTTTTCAAGAAGTGCTTTTGCAACTTTAAAAGATCTTATATGCGCAGTTGCAATAAAATTGTATTTTCATAATTTACAAATGACACGACCTCTTCAAAATGTTGACCACGATTGGAAAAGAATGAATTTATTTATTTATCAAAACAGGTAACTGACATCGTAGGCATGACAGGAGTATTCACGATATTCGGTGCCTCGGCTCTACTTGAAGCAGTCTTCATTTACGTCGCTCTGCCGGAAACCAAAGATCGTACGCTACAAGAAATCGAGGATTACTTCCAGGTACAAATAGATTTTTAGCAGTCCTGAAGAACTGTTTACAATTGAAATACATAAAAATTGTTTATACCAAATAGCAGGATTAATAATTTAAATGTGTACAGATCGGACAATTCTAAAACACACGAAAAATTGACTTCACAGTTGCAAAAAAAAAGTTAAACTATGAACTGATTTCCTATTTTGTTTTTTATATAATATTCTTTTGCTTTAACAAAAATTGAGAACTTAATTTTGTATATAGATCATTATTCGAGACAGTATCTATTAATCAGTGCAACAAAATGACCTCGTTTAAAAAAAAATTACCTTCCTTAATTTGGCAAATGAAGAATGTGAAAAAATCTTAGACATTACTATGAAATAGTAGTTACATTTGGCAAATGATGAGGTTTTTCTACGAGTGCAGAAAAAATCCATTGGTCTGATAAAAAAGGCCTTTTATATATAAATTTATATAAATCCGTAAGACTGCAATTCGCGACTAAATTCCATCATGTGACTCGAAACTTGAACTTTAAGGTAGTACTTTCACGACGTAGCGGATAAGTGCGGTATATACTACATGCCTAAAATCCAAAAACACCAGTCAATGTATAGGCCAATCAAACCTACACTTTTAGTCGGAGATAAGCTTCTACGACCAAATAATCGCAGTAAATAGCTACAAAATCGTTAAATTAAAAAATAGAATGTTGAGTTAAACGTCACATTTTTTCAGGAACCTTTAAAAAGCTGTTGTTCATTAACTAGTGACTGTTCCATTACTGATGCATTCACCATAGCAGATACGAGCATCACCTTATTCCTCTTTACCTCGCGATATCTCAAAAACTCAACGATAAGCCATTTTCTTAGAATGTGCTATGCTTCTTCATACATTGAGAGAAAAGCCTATCGTTGATTCAACGATTTCACATACTAAAAAGCATATAGGAAGGCTTGCAATGTTTTATAGTTGGAGCGATGATAATATGGGTCACTAAACGATACTTGCAAGTTTATTAAGAACAAAGTTGAAATCGTATATGCAACTAAACGGCATATTTGAAATTATTAAAATAGTTTTTGACACTATTATCATTTTGATAATTGCTACTATAACTATATTTGCTATAACCATGAAATATAGACGTTCTTCCTGCGAATTACATTAATAGTTGATTCAACTATTTTCTTATATTTGCTATAACCATAAAATATAGTCGTTCCTCCTGGCAACTATACATTATAGTTAGATTATCGTCGGACTAACTATTTTTATTATTAAATTACGATATTTTTCTCTGAGTGTAATCTCCTCGTTTCTTCCTTACTCTCGACATGTCGAGTAGATTTTAGAACAGAAATCATCTTATTTGTGCGAGTTTAAGAAGTACATACAAATCGTGCGAACGTAAAGTGTAAATATCTCAACTTATGGTCGATAAATCTGACTAGGGTGAATGCACCAGTAATTGAACAGTCATCAGTGACTGAACAACAGCTTTTTGAGAGTTCATGTGAAATTTTGACGGCTTAACTTCATACTCGATTTTTAATCTGGCTATTTTTCAGTCATCTACTGCAATTATTTTATAGCAGAAGCCTCATTTTCCGTAAAAGTGTAAGTTAGATCGGCCTGTTCATCCACTGACGTTTTCGGATTTTTCATATGTAGTATTTATTTTTATATATTTTTCGTTAAAAACACGATATTTTTTTACGTGCATCAGCTAATGCGAATGTTCTGTTCGTTCGTTGAAATTTTCAACGATAGTCTGCAAATATTACATTTTATAAAAATCGATGATACACAAATTGTTCCGCTCAACTGTTTATTCACTGGTGACTGTACCCTTTAATTGCACAGATTTTTAGACAGCATGGTCAATAATGTGTACGCTGAGTTTCAATATCTTCTTCTATGAATCCAGTCCGTTTAACTACCTTAACGATTGTATTTTCTCCCGCAAATCCGCGTATCGGCAAATTCAGATTTCCTTTATATTCGCATTCAAAGAATTTCGGATCAGTTATCACAGCACTGAATTATTTTCAGGTGGTTTGTATAAACGTTTCTCACCTTTTTTTTTAGCACGAATTAACAATTGCTTTTTGTTTTTCAGGAAGGAAACGTGCTGTGGGTGATGAGAGCAAAAGAGCCAAAACACAATGAAACGTTGATAACGAACAGTGCGTAATTCGCGATCCCGTTCCATTTAGTTAAAAACCTCATTTACATAAGTTACCTGATCATCTGTTTGTATATAAAATATCATTAAGTTTCTTCTCATTTCATGTCTGGAGTCTTCGACACGAATAATTTATTACCAAATATTTAATTGATCGATAATTGTATATTTTGTACTGATTAAAATTGATCTGATACGAAATTGCTTAAGTAATTAAGATACAAGGGAAAAAAAGATAATCATTCGAAAAAAAATCGAGGTACGGTGTTCTTTATTAAATCGCACTGCAATCGACATCGATCTATACAACAATGCATACCAACAACATTATAATTTTGTAACCCCGTCAACTACTTTGGAACAAAACTCACAGGATTTTCCATTTCTCCCAGTGAGTTACAATCTCTAAAAAGTATCTGCTTGCACAATGACGACTTCAAGGAGCACCAGGCCCGTCCTAAGGTCCTTTTCACTGCGTTTATTCGTATTTCCTCGAAGATAATTTGTTATCAAATTCGAATAACGCACAATTATTATTTGTGCGAAAGCATAATTCGAATAACGCACAATTATTATTTGTTCGTAAACAATTCGAATAACGCACAATTATTATTTGTGCGTAAGCAATTCGAATAACGCACAATTATTATTTGTGCGTAAACAATTCGAATAACCCACAATTATTATTTGTGCGTAAACAATTCGAATAACGCACAATTATTATTTGTGCGTAAACAATTCGAATAACGCACAATTATTATTTGTGCGTAAACATAATTCGAATACCGCCCAAATATTATTTGTGCGAAAACATAATTCGAGATCTAAACTAGACGCTGCTGTAAGATAAATGTGCGAAAGAAACTTTGTGAACTCTTTGAATATGTCTGATAAAACGAGTTTCTCAACGGCGGCCGTTTAAATTTTATCGTCGTTATTATTATTATCATACGTCTATAGTATCAACATTATGACGGAGCGGGTCTTTTCAAGTGTTGCAACAACGATGTGATATTTTAGCCGTACTTGACTCTCAAGAGGGGATTTTAGGGGTCGAAGAACGGCGAACTTAAGCCGATGGGTTACGGAACTTTTCTCCAGCGTATTTGGCACCCGCGCCGAGCTCTTCCTCGATGCGAAGAATTTGGTTGTACTTGGCCAATCGCTCAGAACGGCAAGGCGCACCGGTTTTTATCTGTCCGGTGGACAGACCGACAACGAGATCGGCGATGAACGTGTCCTCGGTCTCACCCGATCGGTGAGAGACCATGGTACCCCATCCGTTGCTCTTGGCGAGCTTGTGTGCGTTAATCGATTCGGTTACGCTGCCAATTTGATTGACCTTCAGGAGAAGGCAATTGCAAGCCTTCTTTTCGATCGCGGTCTTGATCCTGACAATTAAATATACGGTTATTATGATTACGATAATAGAGATAGGATAAGTTAATCGTATTATGATCACTAGATAATAAATTCATATACTCAGAGCGAATCGTTAGAGATAAAAACAATGTCTAACGTTGCTTGAACGATATACAATTTGTTGTTGAGAACAAAAATGGGAATCTCTGGCCAATCCAAAGAATAATTTCGAGTTAAGGATGTATGATACGTACAGTCCCGCAAAAAGTGAGTTTCAGAGACAATTTCGATCACTTCCCGATGGGATAAAAATCGGAAAAAAATAATGCATATAAAACGTGCTGAAAAGATTGATTTCGCACAATAATAATCCCAAAATGGTATTAACAAATTGGTGAAAAAAACAGATTTTTTTCTTTATTTTGGTTTGATTTCTTTTATTTTGAAAAATACGCAGAATATAACAAATTGTGGATATGCGTTTTGCAAAAAAATCTTGTGTGTACTAGATGGTTTTATGCCGAGCGCATATCCAAAATTCGTTATTTCGCTGAAGTTTTTGAAAAAAAATAAAAATAAAGAAAAAAATCTGAAAAAATTCATATGCATTCAAATAAATTAACATATCATTCTCATAAAAAAAAAAAAAGTTAGATTGACTGATTGTTTGTTGAACAATTGTTGTTTTCACCAATTTGTCAATAACATTTTGGGATTATTATTATGAGAAATCAATCTTTTCAGCACGTTTTATATGCATTATTTTCTCTGATTTTTATCCCATCGGGAAGTGATCGAAATTGAAACTCACTTTTTGCGGGACTGTACGTATTATACATCCTTAATAAGTTGGGTGGGGGTCAAAATAGCGAATGATTAAAATAGCGAATTTCGAAATTAAGAACGTCTGAATCCAGAATGTTCATCAGTATGAAATTCGCTGATTCAGCCATTCGCTACTTTGACTTCAATCTTATGAAAATGCATTCAAAATAGCGAATGATAAAAATGGCGAATGGCTGAAAAAGCAAATTCCATAATTACATACATTCTACATTTACACGTTCCTGATTTTTTAATTCACTATTGTAGCCAGTCGCCATTTTGGTCATTCGCTATTTTGACCCCTACCCAATAAGTTGAATTCGGTAGACGTCATTTTGACGTTTAAAATGATCCGTGATACGTCAAAATCGGTACCAAATGAAGCGTTGTTTTTTTGTAAATCCAATGAAAATGTACCACCATGGAAATATACATTTGTCATTTTTTTTTTTTTTCAAATCGATTATAGTTAATGTTTCCCTAGGTTAAAGATACACGATGTAATCGCATCTCCTTCAACCACTGCCAATAAATGAAATTGACCGCCGCATAAAATTATTTTTTTTAAACTAGCACGCATATCGATAAGTAACTCAGTATCTACACCATGATTTACAATTGCGTGATAATTCGAGAGAAGGATAAGAAGAAATTAGTCACCTCTCGGGATTGGTCACGGTGAGATCGTCACCAACGATCTGAATTGGAGTGGCGGCTGTGAGGGCGGTCCACGAATCCCAACCGTCCTGGTCGAACGGATCTTCAATAGAGACAATGGGATAACCCTTGACCCATTCTAGGTAAAGGTTCTTGAGCGCTTCGGGCTCCAAATAAGTGGCTGGGTCAGACTTTTCGTTCTTGAAGTCCAAATCGTATTTTCCGGCCTTGTGGAACTCTGACGCTGCCACGTCCATACCGATCTTGATTTTTCCCTCGTATCCAGCAGCCTATAAAAATATAAAATACAAATAAACAATGATATTCCCAATGATTATCGCTAAAACCATCATTCATTTAGTACTATCGACTTTGAGCTATAATTTATTAGAAAAATGATCTAAGAATTCTGAACTCAAGGTTTGTCCCTCGTCGAGATCATAGAATGAAGGTAGTACTTGTGCATATTGTAGAGAATTGTATAAATTTTTAATATGTTAATCTTTCGGAACAATTTATTGCAAATTTGGAATGTACCTCTACTATTCTTACAGAGATAACTTTTTTTTAGAAAAATCACAACTGAAGTCCAGTGTATATACGAAGTACCATACAGTTTGTAAATTACCTGGTAATATTTTTTAAATAGCAGATGATTCGAGGTAAAAAAAACACGTTTTGTCGATTGCCTTTTGAACTTTCGGGTGATTCCAGTAATTAATAAGCTTAATCGAATGTTGCGAAGGGTTTTGTTATTTATGTTAAGCAAAATAGTGATAGTGATTGAATGTCCTCTTTCGTCTTTATTGAGAAGTGACTCAAAAACGGAATAAAGACAACAAATCCTTCATAAACATGGACTACGTGCTTTAATCCAAATGTGCATGCATTGTAGGATCGTACATGAATATTTCTCACGTTATACATCGTAAAAATACTTAGAAAATTCATATCATGTATAGTAACATAATGTATTGTATTTTTACTAAGTCTGTGCAGGAAATTAAATTTAGCAGAGGAGAGAAACTGAAAATTCAGTTTACGTGTGATAACATTAAAGTTAACTTATATTTTTAAAAACTCGACTTTATTAACGAATTTATGAGACCGCACATCAATTTTAATATAATGAACATCAACTAATACGACTTTTGTAACGGATTCAGCAGAATTGTAGATCAGTATTTCGTTATACTCGTGTAATAAATTTTCTATGCCCGATTCCGTAAAAGTGCTTTTTACGCATGTGCAAAAATTTCACCTCGAACTTTTCTAACCGTGTAATATGTTATAGCAATTTTCGGTCATCCTGAGATAGAATTAGTGGTTTTCATGACATTGTACTGCGATGTCTATCTTAAGTACTGCAGCTTACCTTGATCGCATCGATGATAAGGTTGAGGGCTTCCTTGTTTTCGAGGATGTTAGGAGCAAAACCACCCTCGTCACCAACGGCGGTAGCGTCCAAACCGAACTTCTTCTTGATACCGGCCTTCAAGTAGTGGTAAACTTCGCTGCCCATTTTCATGGCCTCCGTGAAGTTAGCAGCACCGATAGGCAGAATCATAAACTCCTGCATGGCGAGCTTATTACCGGCGTGGGAGCCTCCATTGATAACATTGAAGGCCGGCACGGGAAGAACGATGTCTGTGTTTCCAGCCAATTCGGCGATATATCTATCATGAAGAAAAAAACCTTATTTGATTACCCCCGAGACGAATTTACCAATATGGCAGCAAATGTTTAGGTTCGGCAAATTTCCGTCTTTTTTTAACACTTTTGAATCCTTTCGGTTTTTATTTTCAATCAACGTGGCTCTTTTACACAACTCATATGCTTATCAAATTCAAGCTAACCGAGTTCGCCGTTTATTTTATTGTACGTTAATTTTGATCGTACCACACTTGCTCCGTTTATCACGAGTTTAGCTTGTACAATCATGGCAAACGCCATGTGAACAGGATTTCGATTCACAAAAGAATCCTAAGCCGGTTTGAGTACATAATTTTTTTTTTCCAAAAACCATATAAAGTTACCCAGTAAACCAAAAAATTGGTTTCGTTGCTACTCTATTACAATTTTCCACTCAGCAATGTAACTGTTATGTAACACTGTCCTTACATAACAGTTATATTGCTGAGAAATTGTAATAGAGCAGCAACGAAACCGATTTTTGTGTCTACTGGGTATTTAATATATAGTGTCAATTATATAAATTGACTTTAAGAGAAAAATAATGGAACTTGGATGTAAAGTACGATAATTCATGGATTGTTGAAAAAAAAAATCCGTCTCTTTATTTGATTTTCGTACGAAAACGGGCGGAAAATTTGTTGCGTCCTAGAGCGGAAAGTTTGGTAAAAAATATAAATTCAAGCTCTCTGCTTCTGGTACAAAAACTACTGTAACGATTGAAAAATACTAAAATTAATGTAAAACAAGTTGGACAATCAAGAGAAATCTTTTTTTTTAATACGCAACCTCGCCGTATTCATTGGTAATTAGTGCCAAAAATACTATCATCCTGAAGAGAGTGAATTATTCTCCATTTTTTCTGCACTGAAGGGGAGAAGGGTCTTCATAAAAAAAGAAGTACTTTTGAGGCTACCTCGTTTTGTTTAAAAGATTCATAGTGTAACTACAAAGACCTAGCAAAAGCCAATACTCGGGCCAGTGTTATCTGGATCTCACGCAGAGTGTAAGAATTTGGTATCAAATCAATCAGTTGACCCATTTGATTTATTCACTTGCAAAAAGATTCTTCAGGTTCATTTTCAAGGAAGAGAATTATCCTCAATTCCTGCTGCGCTAATGAGGAGAGGTATCCTTATAATAAAATTACACTTTTCGAGTGACTCGTTTTCTTTAAATGGTATAAAAGTATAGTAAGTGACCTACAAAATCTAGATACTTTTGCTATAAAGCTAATAACTTCTTTTTTTAAGGGATCAATGGCAAATGATTTTTTTTATCGCTCCGATCACCCAAAATGAGTCCCGCCCATTAATACCATCAATAAATGTCAATGGTTATTAACCTGACTCGCTTCCATTAACGGTAAAAATATTTACAGTGGTACTGTACAAAATTGCGAAAAAAATTGGTGAAAGATATTTAAAAAAAAGGATAAAACAGAATCAACAGATAAAAACTTATTCTATTATCCAGTTTCCTCGTTACTGAGTTATTATCACTTTTAACCCGTACGTATACGCAATGACGCAATTCGGCCGCAACGGACGTACAAATTGTGCAATATCAGACATACGCTGCGAAAAATGAGAGAACGTCACTCACTTGTAAAGAGGAATTCCTTTCTTGGCAGCTCCGGCTTTGCATACCGCCAGGGAAACGCCCAAAATCGCGTTAGCACCAAGCTTTGCCTTGTTAGGGGTGCCGTCAATCTTGAGAAGAAGATTGTCGATGTCTGTTTGCTGGGTCACTTCCAAACCAGCCTAAGTAACAAGACGATATTTAGGTCTTGTCAATTATTATTTATATATTGAAGGTTCAAAAATGAATACACAACAGAGAAGGGCAGAACTGCAAGCTCTTGGGCATTCATATGAAGTATTCCAAGTTTTTAATAGTTTACTCAATGCATTGTTTAATTTGCGAGGTAATAACGTTAATTCTTGTAATCTGTGGAAAAGTATTCAATCAGACAACCTTTCAAAAAGTAAAAAGGATCATTATTCTCCCTATTTCATTATAGTCGAAAAAGCTAAAGGGTTCTATTCTTCTGAAAAATGTTAAAAGCGCGAGCGCATATTTAAAAAAGGCGTCTTATCGTAAAAAAAGCGATGTAACTAAAAAAAAATCGGAGAACAAAAAAAATCGATGTTTCGCAATTTAAGCCAGTTTAACGCTTTAACGATCGCGAGGAAAACAAAAAATAAATTCAGTGGCAACTTTATTAGGAAAGGAGCTGATAGTCATTTCAGTGAGCCATAAAATATTTCTCAAGACCGGGGAAAAAAGAGATAATCCATTTTTCCTGTCTCGAGCCGATGTATTTTCTTCTCGATGCTTATATGAAACGACTGAATAGTTTCTCGATATCTGTTATTGCTGAATCTCAAAAATATTGCATGAGTCGTCTAATATTTCTCTACGTTTCAATAAACATGTTTGTAGATTAGTTATTTGACGATACTTTTTTTATCAGATAAGATCTTAACAGTATATAAAGTCTAAAATGACAAGAAATATGATTAGGAAAAACGGCTATATACCTTCAACAATTCAGGGGCGATGAGCGTGTTGATGTTGTCGACAGCTTTGAACACAGATTTTCCATGGTATTTGGATTTGTCATTGTCGCGGAGTTCCAGAGCCTCGTGGACTCCAGTGGAGGCACCGGAAGGAACGGCTGCCCGGAAGAGACCATTTTCCGTCACAAGGTCAACCTACAATAAACCATTTAATGATTCGCAAACTTCACAGTGTTTTCAGTTATCATGAGCATGTGATAAAACCCGTAGAGTGACACCATTTCGGTGGAGGTCCAAAATGGCGGAAGTCTGAAATAGCAAATCTCAAAATAATTTATCCACATCCCTACATTCAAAAATGCGGTGATGTGGATCAAAATAGCCAATGGATAAGATAGCGAATTTCAAAACTGGCCAATGCAGATTCCGACGTTCATTGTTTGTAAATTCGGCGTTTTTCAATCCACCCATTATCGCCAAATAACCTGTGTTTACGAAAATGAAAACGAAGCATATAAAAAAAATCATGCAGGAGTTGGTTAAAGAAACCAATATCTCGTATAATTATAAATAATTGATCGCTAGCAATCAACGCGCGGTCATGTGTGACTTCCCTGGTACGTAGCATTCTTTGTGACCGTAACTTGCATGGATGACCGCTTAGCTGCGCATTGATTCGCGCACAAAATGCTCAGCGGTAGGCAGTTATCTAAATTCTCTACTGCATTCTCATACAGTAGAAAAACGATACAATATAATGCATTATAACGAGTGGCTGCAAAAAATACTTCTAGAATGTCCCTAATTGTAATTATGAAATATTATCAACCCAAAGACTATAATAAACAAATTACTGCTTCTTCTCCTGGTGATTATCTACAATTTTATTATTATAGAATTATAACCTGGCGATTATGTTTAAAATTCAGCCTAAATAAACGGATATATAATTTCATTGACACATCTTCAAAAAGAACATTACACTTTATTTAGCTATCACATATCAACAAAGAAGAACAGTTCTTATGAGCGGCTTGAAGCTAAACGTTTAGCCTGTGAATCGGTAGATCAATTCTTTAACATCTTGATATTTATGGTGACGTATTACTTTGGTTATATTATTCGAGAAATCGATTATTTTTGTTCTGTTTCGTCGATTAATCGAGTTCCGATTATTTTTTTGCGACATCGGAGTAGCAAATCGAAGATGTAACGGTTAATGATTCGAATGATATGGCGTTTGTACTGTCGAGTTAAAAATCGGGAAATAATAGGGAAGCAATGTAGTTATTATAATTGCCAAGTTTTCAATACCATTTGAGTAAAAAAATACATGTTTGCTTCATTTTATTTTTCTATTGCTTCACTAATTGTGAATTGAATGAAAGGAAACAAGAATTCATTTTTCCACATGAATAGCATTTCAAACTTAGCAATTGAAGTAATCACATTGCTTCCTAATTATTTTCCACTTCTTATAAACATTTTTTTATGCGAAAGTTTTTTCGTGTATTCCTGGAAAATATTATCGTAAGCGAATCACATTGAAACCTTGTACTCTCCAATTTGCACAAGAAAGCGCGTACGAGACAACGTTAATTTAACGACAAATTAGAATCCTATAAAATCTTAAACTTTTTTTTTTTAATTATGTTTATTTAACGTCGCTTTAACATCGAAGGTCATTAGCGACCAAAAATCTTAAACTCTTTACCGATCTTTACCTAATTTAATATCTGCTTCAGCTGTATATTAATTCGTCCTTGCAGAAGATGAGAGCAAAGTTAACCAAATTAAAGTCAAATAAGAACGAAAAAAAAAAATTTTATTTCAAAATTCTGTAAACTCTGAACTGCTCAATAGGTTTGTCTCATATTCAATACAAATAGTCTATTTTTATCACTCCGTTGTTGAGAACTATTCAACTTATACGCTGAAAAAAATGCGGCAGCTAAATAATATAAAATAGATGAAATATGAAGAAATGGTTCAATTTTTTTGTAAATTTATTTGCATGGAAGAGCGTTGCTGCTCTACCAGTATACTAAATATCAGCTATATTGTTAATGCCGTTCTCAATATACAGCGGATTCAATTTAACAAAACTATCAATCGACCGAAGTGTAGAAAGTTCGCTTGAGCAACCATTTAACATTCTTTTGCAGGGCTGCTTCTCTTTCAGATTATTAAAAAATGCTTGATAAAGAAGCGTTTTGCTGTAATGAACTATATTGAAATGTAATTTTTGTTCCATTAATCGATTCTTCGGTGTTCAATAATAACAAATCGATTATTAGAATGAATACTTTTTTTGTTTAAATATATTTTCTAAGCATTGATTTTATTTCGGACATCGCTCATCCTTACGAAGAGCATTGAGCAGTTTACAGGTAGAAATAGTCACTCGAGTAAATAGCGTTCGGATGGGCTTTCGTTTTTGCAACATTAGAGGAAAATCGTCGGGGCTCATAAACGCACAACGACTCGCAGATGTGCGTCTGGTTATTGTCGCCAATTGTCTTTTATGACCAGCAAAGTCCCTCAGCGATCGGACTTTTGTTAGTTTTATGGCTCTGGAAGAACTGGCCATTTCACTCGGCAAACAGTCCTACCTGTGGACCCAGTAATCCGGCCAGGTAATGACTGACAGACCCAAGCGACGCCAGCCTCGGCGACGCGTCGTCCCTCCCTTACCGAGGGAAGCTAAGGACGCTACCCTCGGAAGAGGAGGAACGCCGCAGGCAGGCGGGCACCCCTCGGCCAATGGTAGGAAAATTACCTTATTTTCCTTCTTCTATCTTTTTGGCTGGTTTGCAAACCCACGGTTGGCCACTGTCAAATAACGCGTATCGATAAAAATTCGAGTGAGATTTCCTTTCTCGGTTTCTATTTATTTATTTATTTTTTCAATGTTAACAATTAATCATAATGTAAGAACTGGGAAAAAGTCAAGCATAAATGGATCGTTTCAAATTATTCATTTTTCTAGAAAAATAAATAACTTGAAACGATTGATTTATGCTTCACTTTTTCCCGGTTCTTACATTGTGATTAATGTTAACAACAATAAGAAAAAATGCAACGTTAGGACAGAAAATTGTTCATTTAATCATAGAATTTTTTACACGAGTGATTATATATAGCGTAGTAAAATATTAGTAGTGTATAGTAAAATATTCATTAATATAATACTGGAAAAAAAAAACATGTTCCATTGTGAAAAAATAACGTTATAACGCATTGTCAATAAACTCTTTTACTACTACTACTATTATTATTGTAGATTGTCTTTTGTCTAAAAATTTGAAAGAAACAATTTGGGCGAAAATAATTTTTAATAATAATTGATTTTTCTAAAAAAAAAAAATCATCATAAAACAAAGCATAACTTTGGAACAACTGATCGAGCCATCTTTATAAAAATACGTGTATTGTACACACTTCAGAGTATTTCCTGTAATTTTTCGAAAGTGACATACCGACCGAAAAAAATTATTTTAGTATATTTTGTAGGAAAATGGTCATTTTTTAAACTCGAAAAAATCAAACAACATTTTTTTCACAAAATTAATGCAAAACTGCAACTGTTTTGTCTGAAACATTTTTCTGTTTAATCGTATTCTTTCAAGATATAACGGTATTTACAGAATTTAGAAATTTTGAAATACTCGGAAAAATGCGATCCAAAAATTTTGACAAAATGTACACTTCTCTTTTCCAAACAATGGAATAATTTGACAAAATTTCAATTTTTTTAAGAGTGGAAAACTTTTCGACCGTTCAAAACCGTATAGAATGCCTCATATACATTTTTCCAGATTTTTTTATTCGCTTTGAAATTTTATATTTTATTTGGAAGAATGTGTCGAAAAACACAAAATTTAGTGAATTCAAAAATCTGAAAAAATAAATACGCATTCAGAAACATGACCGAATCATTTCCATTTACAAAAAAAAATAGATATCCCGAAGATTTGTTGATGAAGTTTTTTTTTCATCTATTTGTTAATAAAAAAATGTTATTATCATTATGCAAGATCAATCTTTTCAGCTTCTACAATATGCTCGATTTTTTTAAGGTTTGTATACTATCGCGAAATGTTTGCAATTCTCTCGTTTCCCTGAAACTAATGTGAAGTGAACACCATTTGCAAAGACTAGCTTGTAATAGACAAGATGAATGGAAATTTGAATAACACCTATGAATTTTCATACACATTGATCAAAAAAATTTTTGGAGCGATGGAAAAACCAGACACGCTTGTGCAATAATATTATCGAACGCTATATTCTTTTTCAAAACCATTTATATGAAAATTCAATACAAATGTTTATGAAATTCGCGATACTTTGATTAAATATCGAAAGTAATGTCCGGGAATTTTAATATACATTCATAAGAAAATCTGTAATTTAATATACAAGGTTATTATTCATCGAAAAATTTCGGGCAGCAATAGAAAAATCAGAAACAATTGTGCCTTAAAATTATCCAATGTCACATTTTTTCCAATACCGAAAGAAAATTCAATATAAATGCTCATAAAATTCAATACACAGCTTATGCATATGGTACTTCCAATACAAGTATATTAATTTTTAAAAAGTTTTTCTAAAATGTAGGTAGATCATCGTCGGGTTAACTATTTTTATTATTAAATTACGCTATTTTTCTCTGAATGTATATATAATACTCCACAGAAAATTCGTGTGCATCCCGTATCCACGTTTTTATACCAAGTGGTACTGTCGAGCACGAGTTCATATTCGATGTAGACGCGTAGGCATATTTTATGCATTTCAATATTAATTTTAGAGACTTAATGTCAATCAATCTCCGAATGTCAACGAATTGTATATTCTCAAGCGGTTTGTTGAAACGAAGCTCTCCTCAATCCATTAATGCAATGCTACTAACACACCGAGAGAAATCGTCATAGTACAGTTAACTATAAAGTGAAAACTATTGATTTTTAGTCCTTTTATAGTTACGGTGACTTTAAAAATAGTTGTGACAACTAATTAAGTGGTAACAACTATGTTTGTACCAACTACAAACAAATAGTTGTCACTTCATGGTTACTAATACCATAATTTTTCCTCAGTGCACTGATTTAGTGAATTATAAAAAGAAAATGTATTGTTTATTTATGAAATAATTAAATAAGTTAAAAATAAATAAATAAATAAATAAATAAATAAATAGGATGTCGACTCGACAACGTGAAACAGCATATTTCCTTGCTTTCATAGCTTTTCACAGTTACAGTGAAACCTCTCATAGCGAACATAATGCGCAGACATGTACGCTAAGTGAAGAACCAATCAGGCACGCAAAACGTTCGTGCCTCACCCTCTCTCTCGCGAAGTCGTCCAATCACAGCGCTGATACGTGCCCCTCCACTTACCAATGTATGCTACGAGGGAAGGGGTTCCATTGTATAGTCAATGCCTAGTAGCCTCTATGAAGGGCCCAGGGCTGGTATAGGAGGGGCAGAGGAAGGGCAACGACGAAAGACGAAAAGTGGGGGGTGCATTGGGTCTCAGGCCTGGGCGCATACCTATATAAGCTCGCAGTGGCTACAAACATGTACCATTCTTCGACGAACCTTCAAGTGTAACTGAACACCGAATTTCTAACAGTAAAACTTTTCGAAGGAGAAGAAGAAGCGGCAATATCTCAGCATCGTGGACGCTCCGCTTGGGACGGACGCGCTCCGTCCCAAGCGGAGGCGGTGGTTCGGACAGTGTTACAAAAATCCACGGCATAAAATCGTACAGTCTTACAAAAATCTTCGCAATAAAATCGTACAGTGTTACAAAAATCCTCGGCATAAAATCGTACAGTGTTAGAAATCCACATTTTCGGTGTTATTGTAAACACAATCTTCTTCACGATCAACCAGTGAACTAATATTCCTACCGGTGTTATAATAAATCACGCAGTGCGGTTTAAACAATCCGCCGAGATGTACAACAGAGATGTCTTGGCCGGATTGGAAGTCTGGAAAATTTGTGTTACCGCGATACCAACGTTCGAGTGAACTTTCTTCGAGTGACTTCCGTGTCAAGTTAAACTCCGAATTGCTAACAGTTCATCTTGGCAAAGGAGAAGAAGAAGAAGAAGAAGCGGAAAGAACGCGGCGTGATGGAGGCTCCACATCGACCACTGGGTTGATATTTCTTCCCGAGTTAATGCTGGCAATAACTCGGGGCACGGTGTAGACAACACTCAGAAATGGACAACCCAATGGTGGGCTGGATCGGTGAACTGAAAGATGTACGATTTGTGAGAAGAACTTAACACCGATGAGTTCACTCTGAGTAGTAACTGGCCTAATATCGTGGAACTGTATACACACTTTTTCGAGTCACTTCAAGATTCAAAGCAATGGAACAAGTACGTGAGTCATACCGATAGCGTGGAACTGTAAGCAGGACGTCGAGCATCATGCGTATCGGCCCTACACATTGTTGTGAATAAAACGAGGTAAGTAGCGTGAAAGCGAGAGAAGATGGGCGTGGAAAAGACATTTTTCACCATACCTGCGCGGGAAGTTCGACTTCTGGTCCTACGGGTTTCACATAATTCGAACATTCCGCTGCAGATATGGTGAAAAATAGAAAAAACTCCACTTGGGAGTGAAAGTAGACTATTCCCAACCACCTCAACATATTCATATTCAATCGAATTCTACACACCGTTGACCATAGTTTATTTTCCCTCTCTAGAGGCGTAATATACTCTTTACTAACTTATTCCCTTTTATTGTTTTGCAGCATCACCCAAAAAAACCAACTATGCTGAATCACAGCAAAAGCCAATCCTTGGAGCAGCGGTTTCCTCAATCCCACGCCGATGTGACTCATGAATTTGGTTCCAAAGCGGCGTACCCAACAGAAGCAATCAAAAGGCCCACGAAACAGAAGCAACCAACTAGTAGCAACACTTCCAAAATAATCCGTTACGACCTGGAGAGTCCATTACTCTTTATTTTATGCGGCTGAGAAGGTGAGGTTTTAACAGTAACCTTCAGTGAATTATAAGTAAAATTATTTGAATAAGTTGAAGTTATTATATTAATCTGAAATATGTACCAAAAAGACAAAACTGCCATAGCTTCTAAAAGTAATTAGTTAAGTGCTCATATTGAAAATCTCTGCATTCGGCAGCACAAAGTAGCTTATTCCACAATCTTCATGTCAGTATTACTTGATGATCAACTTGGTGATAATTCCGCAACTACATTGAAACTTAAAGTAGACAAAAAAGTGATTGATATCTTTTTGCAATGTTTCGTTTCCTGAGAGACTTTGATTTAACACTGAATTGCCCCTGGATGAGTACAAAAAGGAATTGATAACTTAACAGATTGAATTGAAGTTGCTTTTTTTATGAAATATAAAAATAGTTACTTCTATCCAAGCATTGAGCGACCATGGCTGTGATTCATAAAAGTGACTGCAAATGGACTCTAATCAGGTTGCAAACAGATTTAAATCAAGTCTAAGACTTGCAAAAAGTGCATTAATCTCTTCTAGATCTACTAAGCAACGCCCCTGTTCCTCAGATTCTCGTCAGACACTAATATATTTAAAAACCCACAAAAACGCCAAAGAAATTCTCAAAACTTACAAACCGGTGTTCAGTTACTTTTTGACAACTTTGTGCAATGCTGATGTATGTTTTCTTCGGGTGAAAGTCAAAATAGCTATCGACCAAAATAATGAATGGCTAAAATAGTGCATTCTAAAATAAGGAACGTCTAGATGTAGAATTTTCATAATTATGGAAATCTCTTTTTTGGCCATCCGTAATTTTTATCATTCACTATTCTGAATGCATTTTTAATAAGATGGAGCTCAAAATAGCAAATGGATAAAACATCGAATGGCTGAAAAAGACAATTCTATAATGATGACGATTCTAGATTCAGGCATTCCTAATTTTGAAATTCGCTACTTTAACCATTCACTATTGTGGCGATTAGCTATTTTGACCGCCACCCTTTTCTTCCTGCCTTAATAAGTTTCATCATTAGGATGTTACTGCCATTGATTTGAAATTCATATAAGACAACAGTGAGTCAGCTAGATATAAGTTTCCATCTACTATTATTATCCAAAAGTGTTTCATTAATATTAAGCTTACCTCAACCGTGGGGTTACCACGGGAGTCATAGATTTGTCTGGCCTTGATGCTTTGGATAGGCATAGTGTAGTTACTGTATTTCAGGGTCAGATTTCTGTAATGAGCATAAAGTGTATAATTAGGATTAGGAAGAAGCAATTGACTTTAAGAAACATAGATAGGATAGAGATACCCAATCAATTAACTGCTACCATTTATTTTTTGCGCCCAACTATTTGTAACGTAAATCTAATTATCAAATCTCGGAATATTGAGCGTATTTAGTATGTCGGTGCCCTAAAAAAGCCGGTACTGAGACAATCGGCTTTTTTGAGGGTTCTTATCAAACTTGACCTTGTCAAGGTCGCGAACAAACGAAATCTATCGAACGAATTTAAAAAAAAGAAAAAAAAAATATATCTCGTCTCTCAAAGAATAGTAACTGTGTGCTGCACCAAATGTTGATAATTAGTTTTAAAAGGGTGAGATTTAAGCGACCTTAGAGAGAAATTTCTGCACAGAAAAGCGCCTCCGACACGTAACGAAATCATATCTGGAAAATAAGACTCGAACTAACGCGAATATCGCGAAAATGAGCGTAAGCGATCGATAATGAAGCTCACGGCAGTAGCGGAGGGTTTAATTTAGCTTAGTTTTCTTAAATTTAGTATAGACTACCGGTTTAATAAGCCAAAATCATCTCACCTAACGCAACGTATGACAGTCGAGCACGAATGTTCGGCGTAGACTGAAGAGATGACCTACGTGTGACCTCCAACAAGTGCTGTTAGTAGTATTAGTTTGCTCCGCTTTTGTCGCTTCATATCGATCGCGAGTATCTCCGCGACTCTGAAATTACGATTATAATAACCAAAGTGATAAAATCCAAGGTAGTTTTCGATTATTCCGGAAAATTGAAAACCACCAGCGGGAAAAAAAAAATTGATATCTATTGTTCCATATTCACCCTTTTGGGCGAAATAAGTTTTTTATATTAGTGGTATTAGTAGTAATTTGCAAACGCATGATCGACGTGAGCGCGGATGATAAGTTAGTTGCGTGAGAGGTGCTGCCGCCACTCAGCGCCAACGCGCAACACAAAATATTTAGCAAAATAAACGAGTTCTCTCGGCGGGAATAATCGACTCCATTCCCGCCGAGAGAACTCGTATAATAGAGCTTCGTCGTTCCCATAAGCGACCGTCTCAAATTAAACCAAGGCTATAGGATTAGAAGTAAAATACCTCGATTGTTCAGTAGCAAAGCCCTAAGTAATAATGCATTGAATATAGGCTATTCTTCCGAAGCCCGACACACTTGTGGACCCTCAAGTTTTTCTAGGTTTCTGAATCGACCACCGTCTCTCTGGTCTGCTTGTTGTTTTTGTCAATTTTTCGAAGATTCATTAGTACATAATTTTTTTAACAATACAAACGGCTTTTTGGTGGAAAAAACGCAGTTTTTTTAGTACGAATCTTGCCGATTCGGTTCGTTTGCAGGAAAGCACTGAAAAACGTGAAAATAGTTTCAGAAGCCGTTGGTTCATCCCATTGTTATTTATATTATGCCAATATTGATAAATTTTCAGGTACTTGTAGTAATATTGCTATTGATAATCATCAATCATTAAGAAACAGAATCAATTGATTCTGTTTTTTTAGTACTTAGGGTTGGTATTCATGTATATTTCGAATTTTCACATTACAGTTGAAATTTTCAGTAATAATATCCCGAGTCTTCTAAAATTATCGGAATAATTTGATTGTTCCGTTGCTGAGCGTCGAGAGGGAGAAGTTTCGCATATGAAAATCCCTACCGCGCAGCGCCAGGGATTTTTGTACGGAACTCATCCCGATCATTGCTAAGCAGGTAAACAATCAGGTAATATTCCGATAATTTTGGAGGTCAAGGCGTATTAGTCGGATTATTTTTCGAATAATTTGATTGTTCCGTTGCTGAGCGTCGAGAGGGAGAAGTTTCGCATATGAAAATCCCTACCGCGCAGCGCCAGGGATTTTTGTACGGAACTCATCCCGATCATTGCTAAGCAGGTAAACAATCAGGTAATATTCCGATAATTTTGGAGGTCAAGGCGTATTAGTCGGATTATTTTTCGAATAATTTGATTGTTCCGTTGCTGAGCGTCGAGAGGGAGAAGTTTCGCATATGAAAATCCCTACCGCGCAGCGCCAGGGATTTTTGTACGGAACTCATCCCGATCATTGCTAAGCAGGAAAACAATCAGGTAATATTCCGATAATTTTGGAGGTCAAGGCGTATTAGTCGGATTATTTTTCGAGGCTGGATTTCGACTAAGCACAGAGCAATATTCAAGTAAGCAGGACGTTTATCAGACTTGCATTGGTTTAAAATAAGTGAAGAGCTGCTGTGCAGTATACGAGTGATATTACCGATAAAATTTTTAACAAACGAACTCGATTACCGATATTACCGCTCTGTGATTGGTTGGAATCCAAGCCCGAAACATAATCATTAATGCGTCAATCATTTAGTTAATTTATATTTTATTTTTTCCTTGTCGTATTTTTATGCGACTTACATTGACAATTATAACAATATTATTAAATTTGAACATTTCGTATTTTTAGAAATAGATTAAATAGAAAACAAAAAAAAATCATTACGCCACTCTAAAAACTTAAGGTAGGGGGTAAAATACTGCAAGGAATCTGAAAAAAAATCCTATAATTTTTACCTGATTGTTCCGTTGCTGAGCGTCGAGAGGGCGAAGTTTCGCATATGAAAATCCCTACCGCGCAGCGCCAGGGATTTTTGTACGGAACTCATCCCGATCATTGCTAAGCAGGAAAACAATCAGGTAATATTCCGATAATTTTGGAGGTCAAGGCGTATTAGTCGGATTATTTTTCGAGGCTGGATTTCGACTAAGCACAGAGCAATATTCAAGTAAGCAGGACGTTTATAAGACTTGCATTGGTTTAAAATAAGTGAAGAGCTGCTGTACAGTATACGAGTGATATTACCGATAAAAGTTTTAACAAATGAACTCGATTACCGATATTACCGCTCTGTGATTGGTTGGAACTTACATTGACAATTATAACAATATTATTAAATTTGAACATTTCGTATTTTCAGAAATAGATTAAATAGAAAACAAAAATAAAATAATTACGCCACTCTAAAAACTTAAGGTAGAGGGTAAAATACTGCAAAGAATCTGAAAAAAAATCCTATAATTTTTACTCAGGAACTCACCACGAAAAACGGTATTTTTTTCAAATATAGGCCATTCTTTCGAAACCAGACACATTTGCTGGAATGTCGTGGTTTCCGATCGCCTCCTAACTGCGACATTCATTAAAATGTGTCACTCTCGATACTAAATATTTCCTTTTGAAGACACTAAATTTTTTATATAATCGTTTATCTCATGAAGTCTGACCGGACTTGGCCGATGATCGGCCCAATCTCGGTGCCGTGACTGCCAACATTGGCATATGATATGGCCCGAGTCTTGGGTGATAAGTCCGGCTTATATCCGGAAGTCGATAAAATTGGCGGCTCAATACCTACCGTAGCGTTGGCCTAATGTTGTGAATTCGATAATTGGCGGATCAATATTTGGCCGAGCATTGGCCTGATGTTGCGAAGTCAATAATCGTCACCCCAACATTGGCCCGCTTATTGGCCGTTCAGCTTTATCGGCAAACCCCACATGAGATACAACCTATTTAGAACAGAATACGTTTTTTGTGAAATTATCTCCATTTTTACTTGAAAATATTGCCGATCCAATTTGTCTTTAGGAAAGCACTGAAAAAACTGAAGTATACATTGAAAAGCCGTTTTTCGTGACGAGTCCCTGAGTAGAAAATAATAAGATTTTATTTTTCGGATTCCTTGCAGTTTTTTACCCCCTTCACCCCCTGATTTCTATGCAACTCCGTGCGAGAAGTACTTACTTCGCAGCTGAGTGCGAGAAATCGCACTTCTCGCACAAGTGGAATAATAGTACCATGCGATACTAGTGCGTGAAAGCAGACTTTTGGCGAAGATTGGAAAGCAGTAACTTTAACAACCGTCGTCGAGAGTCCGATTTGATGTACAAGTAGCGCATACTATTTTTTGTAACGAGTGCACGAAAACTGCCAGGTTATGAGGCTGACAACTCACCCTGGTCAGAAAAAGTTCCATTGCCCTCGTATCGTAATATACTATATTATTGTTTTCTATTTAATCTATTCTCAAAAATATAAAATGTTTAAAGTTTATATTATTATTTTAATTCCAATGTAGGTCGCTTGAAAATATGAAAAGGAAAAAAAACATAAATTGACCAAATGATTGACTAATTAACAGAATCAATCATTAATAACAATATTATTAAATTTGAACATTTCGTATTTTTAGAAATAGATTAAATAGAAAACAAAAAAAAATCATTACGCCACTCTAAAAATTTAACGTAGGGGGTAAAATACTGCAAGGAATCTGAAAAAAAATCCTATAATTTTTACTCAGGAACTCACCACGAAAAACGGTATTTTTTTCAAATATAGGCCATTCTTCCGAAACCAGACACATTTGCTGGAATGTCGTGGTTTCCGATCGCCTCCTAACTGCGACATTCATTAAAATGTGTCACTCTCGATACTAAATATCTCCTTTTGAAGACACTAAATTTTTTATATAATCGTTTATCTCATGAAGTCTGACCGGACTTGGCCGATGATCGGCCCAATCTCGGTGCCGTGACTGCCAACATTGGCATATGATATGGCCCGAGTCTTGGGTGATAAGTCCGGCTTATATCCGGAAGTCGATAAAATTGGCGGCTCAATACCTACCGTAGCGTTGGCCTAATGTTGTGAATTCGATAATTGGCGGATCAATATTTGGCCGAGCATTGGCCTGATGTTGCGAAGTCAATAATCGTCACCCCAACATTGGCCCGCTTATTGGCCGTTCAGCTTTATCGGCAAACCCCACATGAGATACAACCTATTTAGAACAGAATACGTTTTTTGTGAAATTATCTCCATTTTTACTTGAAAATATTGCCGATCCAATTTGTCTTTAGGAAAGCACTGAAAAAACTGAAGTATACATTGAAAAGCCGTTTTTCGTGACGAGTCCCTGAGTAGAAAATAATAAGATTTTATTTTTCGGATTCCTTGCAGTTTTTTACCCCCTTCACCCCCTGATTTCTATGCAACTCCGTGCGAGAAGTACTTACTTCGCAGCTGAGTGCGAGAAATCGCACTTCTCGCACAAGTGGAATAATAGTACCATGCGATACTAGTGCGTGAAAGCAGACTTTTGGCGAAGATTGGAAAGCAGTAACTTTAACAACCGTCGTCGAGAGTCCGATTTGATGTACAAGTAGCGCATACTATTTTTTGTAACGAGTGCACGAAAACTGCCAGGTTATGAGGCTGACAACTCACCCTGGTCAGAAAAAGTTCCATTGCCCTCGTATCGTAATATACTATATTATTGTTTTCTATTTAATCTATTCTCAAAAATATAAAATGTTTAAAGTTTATATTATTATTTTAATTCCAATGTAGGTCGCTTGAAAATATGAAAAGGAAAAAAAACATAAATTGACCAAATGATTGACTAATTAACAGAATCAATCATTAATAACAATATTATTAAATTTGAACATTTCGTATTTTTAGAAATAGATTAAATAGAAAACAAAAAAAAATCATTACGCCACTCTAAAAATTTAACGTAGGGGGTAAAATACTGCAAGGAATCTGAAAAAAAAATCCTATAATTTTTACTCAGGAACTCACCACGACAAACGGTATTTTTTTCAAATATAGGCCATTCTTCCGAAACCAGACACATTTGCTGGAATGTCGTGGTTTCCGATCGCCTCCTAACTGCGACATTCATTAAAATGTGTCACTCTCGATACTAAATATTTCCTTTTGAAGACACTAAATTTTTTATATAATCGTTTATCTCATGAAGTCTGACCGGACTTGGCCGATGATCGGCCCAATCTCGGTGCCGTGACTGCCAACATTGGCATATGATATGGCCCGAGTCTTGGGTGATAAGTCCGGCTTATATCCGGAAGTCGATAAAATTGGCGGCTCAATACCTACCGTAGCGTTGGCCTAATGTTGTGAATTCGATAATTGGCGGATTAATATTTGGCCGAGCATTGGCCTGATGTTGCGAAGTCAATAATCGTCACCCCAACATTGGCCCGCTTATTGGCCGTTTCAGCTTTATCGGCAAACCCCACATGAGATACAACCTATTTAGAACAGAATACGTTTTTTGTGAAATTATCTCCATTTTTAATTGAAAATATTGCCGATCCAATTTGTCTTTACGAAAGCACCGAAAAAACTGGAGTATACATTCAAAAGCCGTTTTTCGTGACGAGTCCCTGAGTAAAAAATAATAAGATTTTATTTTTCGGATTCCTTGCAGTTTTTTACCCCCTTCACCCCCTGATTTCTATGCAACTCCGTGCGAGAAGTGCTTACTTCGCAGCTGAGTGCGAGAAATTGCACTTCCCGCACAAGTGGAATAATAGTACCATGCGATACTAGTGCGCGAAAGCGGACTTTTGGCGAAGATTGGAAAGCAGTAACTTTAACAACCGTAGTCGAGAGTCCGATTTGATGTACAAGTATCGCATACTATTTTTTGTAACAAGTGCACGAAAACTGCCAGGTTATGAGGCTGACAACTCACCCTGGTCAGAAAAAGTTCCATTGCCCTCGTATCGTAATATACTTTATTATTGTTTTCTATTTAATCTATTCTCAAAAATATAAAATGTTTAAAGCTTATATTATTATTTTAATTCCAATGTAGGTCGCATGAAAATATGAAAAGGAAAAAAAACATAAATTAACCAAATTATTGACTAATTAACAGAATCAATCATTAATAACAATATTACTGCAAGTACCTGAACATTTATTGATATTGCCAGTGGAACGGCCAATATTTTCAATGAACAACAGAAAAAAATGTCATTGATTCAACAAAACCACAGTTTGCCGTCTACCAAAAAAAATGTCTTCAAATTAACTCCAGTTGTTGTTCTCACAATCCGATTTAACATTGAAACACTAGAATATTTTTTTGCCTGTAATTAAGTTATCGTTCCAATGTTATATGAATTTGTAGGAATTGGAATTGAAAACGCTTGTTTTTGGCAGCCCGCAAACCAAGGTTTTATTGAATCAACGATATTTTTTTTCCGTGCGGAGATAAATTGACATAAAATGTCTTTTGTCCTAAATATTTTATATAATAGCCATTATATAAAATATTTAGTATCCTCGAAAGGACATATTTAGTGTCAAGAGTGACATATTTAAATGAATGTCGCAGTTACGAGGCGATCGGAAACCACGAGGTTTCCCATTTCTCACTCACTCACTCTCACTCACTCAATCTCACCCAACACACCCGCAAGTGTGTTGGGTGAGTGGGGGTCAAAATAGCGAATGGTTAAAATATCCAATTTCATAATGATTCGATATTTAGATGTTCCTTGCTCTTCAATTCGGTATTTTAGCCATTCGCTATTTTGACCCCCACCCTGTTGGGTTTCGGAAGGATGATATATTTGACAAAAAATGTATTCACATTTCCTATATATGACAGCTTGCAAATCTGTTTGTTAACGTGTGCAAAAAACCTATGAAATATTAATCCAAAGACAGTAGAAGATAATTGCTCGTCAAAATAGTGGATAAACTAGAGGTCTCGAACCTTATTGTAGTATGATTTGATTTTAATTTAATTCAAACACTTTTTATAGTTTCTTAAGTTTTTGTTCCGAATAATAATTTTTTTCTCTATAATAAGAAATAATTTTGCCAGAAATTGTTATTAGGATAGGAATTAGGATAGGATATACAGAAGAAATAGTATAGAACGTAGTTTATTGAATTATGACTCGATTTTAATTGTATTCGAACACACAAGTTTTTAGAGTTTTTAATCTTAATTTTCGTTTTTTTTCTATAATAAGAAATAATTTTGCAAGAAATAGTTATTAGGATAGGAATTAGGATAGGATATACAGAAGAAATAGTATAGAACGTAGTTTATTGAATTATGACTCGATTTTAATTGTATTCGAACACACAAGTTTTTAGAGTTTTTAATCTTAATTTTCGTTTTTTTTTTTCTATAATAAGAAATAATGTTGTGAGAAATAGTATTATTAGGATAATAGCACACTGTCCACATAATCAACAATCTTCTTGCCAGTAAAGTACCTAGAATAGAACGAGGCTTATCGAATGATGATTAGATTTTAATTTTATTCAAACACTATTAATATTTTTTTAAGTTTTGTACTCAATTTTTGTTTTTTTTTTCTATAATAAGAAATAATTTTGTAAGAAATAGTATTATTAAGATAATACCACGCAGTCCATATAATCTATATTCTTTTTGTCAGTTAAGTATCTTAAATAGTTTTATGTTCGAAAGGTTCTTATTAGAGTGATCTTTATTTGGGTGAAGGTATGAATTCGTCCAGTCGCACCGCTTCAAATCTGTCCATTCTGGAAACAACAAATCGGCGTAAAGGTTGAGAATTACCTGTGCTGGAGGCACAGGTTATTATCAACTCTTAAAGTTTAACATTATTTTTTCATTATATTTTGTCTTTACAACGCACTAATTCAAAAAGATGCGACTGAATGAATTCGAGCCTTCGCCCAAATAAGGACCACCGTTGTACTCATCGTTGTATCGTTGCGTAAGATAATGTTTGCACATCGTTTGTGTTCAAATCAAATAAGCTCAAATTACAGTGACTGCAAAAGGAATAGACCAATTTTTCTATTGTACATATATTTACTGCAAATAAAGTTTTAGATAATTAAACCACAACGCAAAACTTCCTTAATGCAAAAAGTAGTTTATATCAATAATTTAAATCGTGATAGGGTAACTGAGCATTCAACTAGAAGATAAGTCAGAAAGCTTCAAACGATCATTGTGTAAAGTATGACTCAATATATTATTTATTGCACAATAATGATGCAGTAAATCAGCCTGGTGTTAAAAACATTACATTACTTTATAGTTATTTACGGGTATATTATTCATAAGATCATTCTGTATTACAAAACATCGGGTACAATACTGCATAAAAATACATTAAACTAAAACCTGTCCTATTCTAATTGAACTATCGAAGATGTTCAATAATAAAAACTCAATAATAATATCAATAACAGTTACAATAATAACAATAATAAGTACATGGTTTTCGCATAAAGTACATAAAAGAATGCGGCGGCGTTTACATAAGTTGAAGCTGATGAAATGCTGCCTCTGGAAGACCGTCAATGTCATCATTTTTGGCAGTTACATTCGATTATTATTCATCGTCTTCCTATTATTCAATTTTTATCACGTATACGGGTATTTTTTTTAATATGGCGAAGCGCTCATGGTTGTTATTCCGTTTAATCTCTACTATTATCGCTTTCTCACAACAGAAACGTATAGTACATTTTGCAACTTAGTAATTAAAAAAACACGCTACATAGTTTTTGGTATATTAAATATAGTATTTTTAGTCCATAGGAGCTAAAAAAAGCTCGCCTAGGCACCGATCACTGTGGTGCATACTTAAGTAACAGTGCTGCCCGTCAAGTCTGCGTATTAGGTTTTCTAGTCGATGAGATACTTAAAAAATTCCATCGAGAATTTGGTAAAATACATTAAGACCTTCTTATTGATGTCATTTCTTAACATAAACAAATAACGACATTCACTATGTCCGAGTCATAAATCGTGCAATATGATACAAATATCGAGACGTATACTGATGACTGTTTTTACTACTTTAAGTACATTATTCGGGACGACGTAGATCGGAGGCGCGAGGGCTTGGAGGAAAATTGGGAAAGGTCGGGAGGGAATTAGGAGATCAAAGGCACTCTTTATTTAAATACTGACATTAAAAAACTACGTCATCTTCTCGTTCACGTTATACATGGATATTCACGTTTGCAAAGTCCCGAGGTAAACCTACGTAATTACACATTGGTTATGGAGCTAAAAGCAAAAGGCAAACTTTAACAGTTAATAAAAAATAATGCTCCATTTTTAGCCAGGCAATATCATTATCAGGGAATCCCAGAATACTGAACTACATTGAGAAGAAGTTATGGTATCAGTAGCTAGCCTGATAGAAAAACGTGTTGCACGGCGTGCCGTCAAAAAAGCGTCATATACTACAGTATTAAACTGCGGTATTGACGGCTCGACGTGCTGAACGGATGCCGGCACTGTGCCTACACAGTTTCGACAAGCGTTTGCGGTGCACATCATGTCGAAACTATGTAAATAACACATCTTTGACGAAACTTAGTGCCGTCAATGTGCCGTCACTGCGCAGCTAAATGTCGATCTGGGTATAAAGTAGCAATCGTTCATTTTTGGTTCGCACACCTATTTTTATATTTAGTTGTCACAATTATCGTTTAGCAAAAAGTTATGGTGACTATTCGATAGTTGTAACAACTAAAAAATAGGAGTGTGAACCAAAAATAAATAATTGTCGCTTTATAGTTACTGACACCATATATCAAGCGACAATTATTTATTTTTCGTTCGCACTACTAATTTTTTAAAATATCTCACGACTATCTTTATGCAAAAAGTTATGGTGACTATTTGATAGTTGTGACGAATAACAAAAATTAGTAGTGTGAACCAAAAATAAAAAATTGTCACTTTATATATGGTATTAGTAACTATAAAGTGACAATTAGTGCGGACGGAAAATAAATAATTGTTATTTTATATATGGTATCAGTAGAGTGACAATCATTTATTTTTGGGTCGCACTACAACAGTTTTTTAGTTGTCAAAACTATCTTTTTACGAAAAGTTATGGTGACTATTCGATAATTGTGACAACGAAAAAAAAATCTGTAGTGCGAAACAAAAATAAATAACTGTCACTTCATAGTTACTGATACCATAATTTTTGCTTAGTGTAGTTCGGTGTTTTCGGGAGGGCAAAAGAGAGATAGACAAAACAAGGACGGCGAAGGATTAGGATTTCTCGATCGCTAATTTTTAATGATTTTTTGCTGATAGCGCAGTCACGTGTCTCATTACGACTCACTTCACGCCGACTGCACGTTCAGTCAGTTTTTTTTTCTACTTTGGTGTGACTGATTTATTAAGAAAAATTGGAATTCAAGAGGCAAAGTTCCACGTACTATTGTCCTCAATTACAAACTAACACGTACCAAATCTATCATTACAAAAAAAAACATGTAAAGTGACCGAACGTGCATTCAAATGTACCAGAAGATGAAAACTGGCTAGATATTTGTCGTCGAGACTCGAACAATTGCAAGCAGTCACGAGTTTCTTTACGACTTACTATACTTTACGCCGAATGCACGTTCGGTCAGTTTTATTTTCACTCTGGCGTACCTGATTTATGAAGAAAAATCGGAATCTAAAAGGCAAAGTTTTGCATACTGTTCTCAATTATAAACTGACACATGAAAATCTGTCATTCTAAAAAAAGCTTAACTTAAGTTCTCTATGTGGTTTATATGTGGTTTATATGTAGTTTATATGTAGTTTATATGTAGTTTATATGTAGTTTATATGTAGTTTATATGTAGTTTATATGTAGTTTATATGTAGTTTATATGTAGTTTATATGTAGTTTATATGTAGTTTATATGTAGTTTATATGTAGTTTATATGTAGTTTATATGTAGTTTATATGTAGTTTATATGTAGTTTATATGTAGTTTATATGTAGTTTATATGTAGTTTATATGTAGTTTATATGTAGTTTATATGTAGTTTATATGTAGTTTATATGTAGTTTATATGTAGTTTATATGTAGTTTATATGTAGTTTATATGTAGTTTATATGTAGTTTATATGTAGTTTATATGTAGTTTATATGTAGTTTATATGTAGTTTATATGTAGTTTATATGTAGTTTATATGTAGTTTATATGTAGTTTATATGTAGTTTATATGTAGTTTATATGTAGTTTATATGTAGTTTATATGTAGTTTATATGTAGTTTATATGTAGTTTATATGTAGTTTATATGTAGTTTATATGTAGTTTATATGTAGTTTATATGTAGTTTATATGTAGTTTATATGTAGTTTATATGTAGTTTATATGTAGTTTATATGTAGTTTATATGTAGTCTTAAGTCAAATGTATATGTCTACCATATATTATACCTAGTGGAGGAGCATAAAACGAAAAAAATAAGAGCAAAGTTCAAATTCGTTTGCATGTCGTTGTCGATGGGCACGTTTGTGGCGCCATCAAGTAGCTCCAAGTCATCTTCTGTATTAGTGTTTAGACGGTACACGAAAGACGTTTACACTAGATATCGTCTTTGGAATTTACGCATTTGTCCCTATTGTCAGGACGAAGTTTAGTTTTCTATGAAGTTTCGCTGGAGTTTATCTAACTTTGTGTAGTTGATGAGTAGTTTATATGTGTAGTCTTAAGTTAAATTTAAATTAAATAAAAAAGAGCCAAGTTTAAATGGAAAAGTTAAAAACAGAGCTCAGTTTAAATGGATAATTTTAAAAAAAAAGCGAAGTTTATAAGTGGATCGCCGGTAGCTCAAAGTCGTCATCTGTAGTGTTTTGACGGCATTTGAAAATATAATTCAATGGGCCGTAATGGCCGGTTCGTATGCATTTGTAGCCAGGGCCACAATGGCAACTGTAAAAAACAAAAATGTATGTTAATCGATATTGTCGTTTGTAAAAAATGTGGAAACAATGTTTCTACTCTGCATCCTTGTTTTCAATAAATCAATGAACATAACAGAGTTTTATATATTTATTTATTTATTTATTTATTTATATATATATTTATTTATTTATTTATTTATATATATATTTATTCATTTATTCACGGGGCATGCCGTTTTTACATATAAATGGTTATATGTTGAATATAAATGGTTTACGTATGTATTACGTGGTTACGCTAGTGTATGTATAGATACACTGGCTGGTTTTATTTTGTTAACATGCCATTGCTATTGTTTGGGCTTGATATCTCAAGTCTTGCAGAAGTAAATGCAATAAAGTTGATTTTACGAACGATTTGGAATTCGATAAAACCAAAATTATCCACGTTTCGTCAGTAAATTATATATCTATCGTAACTGAATATGTTTTTGTTCACATACTAAATTTGGGTTCAATATATCATGCTTTGCAAAAGTTAATGCAATGGAGTTACATTTTTGCTAATCTAAAATTTCATAAAATCAAAATTGTTGATTGTTTGTCACAAAACGTTATATATTTATCATGGCACATATTATTTCGTAAACATTTTAGATTGATATCTGATTTTTCGACACGGTTAATGTGATTAATTCTTGCAATTATACGAAATGCATGAAACTATAAATTTTATATCGTTTGCCACTAAGTTATATGCTTATAATCGTTGAATGTTAATCTGTTTGCATACTAATATTGAGCTTGAGAACTCAGATAAGATTTTGACAGAGTTAATGACATAACGTAAATTTTTTATAAATTTCACATTCCATAAAACCTAAACCACTTTACCGATTCAAGGGAAATTTAATACCAAGCAAAAACAAATGCACATGCTCTTATGAAAAACTATTTACCATGAAAGGTACTCCATGAATTTTCCAAGATATTTTAAAATAATATTTCCAAAAAATATTATTTTTTTTACCGAGAAAATAAATATTCAAAAAAGAATTCTCATGCACGAGCTTATAGGAAACTAACCGATTTCGTACTTCGGAACGAAAATCAACATGTATAAACCAAAGTTTTATACAATATCAAATGTGCTATGAATTCCTTAGAGTGTCACGATTCCGTATAAAATATCAAGAAGAGACGTTATCGAAGTATTTGGGTGTAATTCCAACGTTAAACACATAACGGATAACCGGTTGTAGCGGACGATGAGAGAAATCAACATGTCAATCAACGCATCAAGTGTCAACCGGCGCCCTTTCAACCTTGGTTTCACCGACCCAATTTTTCGTGGCGGTTGTAGTCGTGGCGCAAAAATGAATTGTTCAACGTACTTTTTTTTTTTGTTTCGTGTCACAAATTTTCCTTTAAAACGACCAAATATAGCTCCGACCGCGTGATCCCTAGTAATCTTGACAACCGTTGTTTCCAGCCAATTTACCGTAAAAACCACTGTCAAACAACCGGGTGGTTTTTTGCAAAAAAAAAACCGGCATTTGATCGTAACAACCGTGAAAACAACTGCCCAATTATATTCTGCGCATTTTCCAAAATAAAAAAAATCAAAATGAAAATAAAGAAAAAAATTTGAAAAAATTCGTATGCATTCAAATAAATTAATATATCATTTTCATTTAAAAAAAAGTTAGGATGACTGATTGTTTGTTAAACAATTGTTTTTTTCACCATTTTATTCATAACATTTTGAGATTATAATTATGCAAAATCAATCTTTTCAGCACGTTTTATATGCATTATTTTTTTCCGATTTTTATGCCATCGGGATGTGATCGAAATTGTCTTTGAAACTCACTTTTGGCGGGACTGTACGCATTATACATCCTTAACATTTTTTTGTAATGGGATACATTTTCGTTTCGTTTTTTCCAAGTATAATCAGTAATTCTTTATCGATTTAAATGATTGACGGCTTATTCCCTTTCTTGACAGATACTCTATGAATTGACCGCCACGATATTTCATAGTGTTGATCGTTTAATAATTATAGCCCGTTGTTTATCGAAGTATTTTTGTTTCTGTTAAACAACAGGTTATAATTATTGAATGATCAATATTACGAAATATCCAGACGGTCAATTCGTGAAGTATCTTCTAAGAAACAAAATAAGCCATCACTTAAGAATGTGTCCCATTGAAAAAAAAAAGTTAATGGGTTAATCTTCATGCAAATTCGTTACTATTGATCTTTCACTGGATTAAGTATCCATGCTTCAACACAAATCACCCTTCACTATGGTTTTTTAATGCATTTAACTTAAAAGAATCAATTTCGAAAATTTGGCACTGATTTAACTTCGATAGTCGTCACCGAACCTCCTTAATGGCTATTTGGCTCGTAACCAAGCCACTCTGCGACATTAAGCAAAGTTGCCAATCGAATTTGATTCGATTTAAAAATATTACTAAGGTAATTTGCGATACCCCCAAGTATCGATTCGTTAATTTGCGATCTACACTGAGAAAGGTAAGTACACTAAGAAAAGAAATTAGTCAAATATAATGAGACTTACACTGCGGCTATGTGGTATTGGAATTCGGTTGTTACGTCATTGTAAACTTCCCATGCACATCCTTCGTATGAGAAGCAAATTCTCGTCCATGGTTCTCCTCCTGCTCGCCTGGGATCTCGTTCGGTTGTAGTTCTGACGTATTCCGGCTGCACGTCACTCTCAGTCATAAGGCGTTCCAGTTGCTCCGCAGATGACTGAAATAAAAATTTTGAAGATGAGCCATCGGAGTCGTAACATTGTATTCATCAATTTATTAGTATAATACTTGATAAACGACAACAATGGACGCGCGGTCGGTGTGTGGCTTAGGCCGACAAAAGGCTCGCGTTATCCCACAACGACTTCGCAACCAGCAAAGATCGTTTTCGTGACTCAACTGCGATCCCAAAATGCGATTTCCTTGATTTTCACAGATTGAATTTCAATAAATACTGGTGGCTCAATATTAATTGTCAACACCTCCGAGCATTATCAGAGAGTAAATCGGTTGCTGATGAGCAAAACCGGGCCAGACAGCGTCATCGACCACATATTACTTAACTATTTTTATATATAGCGTTAGACATCTGTCCATGTTGTAAATATGTAAATATGTATATAATCCCTTGTTTAATATTAGCTTAGTCCCTAGTTTTTAAGTACTATCTGGATTCGAGAAAGGCAAACAGGTTTTCTTTTTCACGTCCGCGCCGTTTTTCCTGTTTTTTTTTCTTTTTTTCATAAGTGTTACCAGAGCACAATATTGTCAACAGTCATAATTAGCCGTTTTTACATCCTCGATATATTTTTATAAAAAAAATGCTATATGCGAAAGTGTCTCCTCGAGAGCTGCACTGAGCAGCCATGGAGATAACTAAGTTACCGTATGGCTTTTGTTAACGTGTTTATTGTAGCCACAAACCATGAATGTAAAATGTTATCACAATAAACCTTTAAAAAAAAAAAAAAAAAAAAAAAAAAAAAAAAAAAAAAAAAAAAAAAAAAAAGTGTGTGGCTTCGACGGTCCCCAGAGTTAAGCAGCATTGTTTGCAGCCATAACTTGGATGGGTGACCGCTTAGCCGCGCACTGATTTGCGCGTGGATTGTTGAGCGGGAGGCAGTTTTTCTCAGTTTCTAATGTATTCTAATACAGTAGAAACTCAGTAAAAATAAAGCCGCCTGTATCAGCCAGGTTTTCCGCAGTTTCCCTGAGACATCGTGCAAATGCGATACAGTAGTGCATTAGAATGAGTGGCTGCGGACAACACTCTAGGGGTAAACTCTATGTAGAAACGGGGAAAGGGGAGATAGGTTATGTAAAATAAGGCATACGGAAAAAATATCCCAATTAAAAAAGATATAAAAAATTGTATACTTGATATCACCGACAGCAACCAGTGTAGTGGTCTAGTGGGGTGCGGGTCAAAATAGCGAATGGCTAAAATAGCGAATTCAAGAAAAAGGAATGTCCTAACGTAGGATGTCCATAATTATTGAATTCGTATTTTCAACCATTCGCCTTTCTATCATTCGGTATGTTGAAGGCATTTTAATAAGATGGAAGTCAAAATAGCGAATGGCTGAAATTGCGAATTTTATAATCATGACCATTGTAGATTTAGACGTTCCTAATTTCGAAATTCGCTATTTTAAACATTCACTATTTTGCTCATTCGCTTTTTTGATTCTCACCCGTCTAGTGTAGTGATGTCCTCAAGAAAGACAATACAATTCAAAAGATCATGTCGCCAATAAATCATATCGTGAACAAATGAATTTCGATTTCTTTCTACAGGCATGAATACAATCTTGAGATACAAGATGCTCATTTCATATCGTTAAATGTGTCACGATCTCGGCATAACGACATTTCAACGATATTGAGAGATTTCTTGAATACGGAGTTATGGAGGAAAAAGAAGCTGAGAATCGTGCAAGTCAGGAACCGAAAGTATTAAATATTGTGGATTATTGCGCAGCATTTATTAAAATTCGTCGTTTTCGTTTTTTGATACGTTTAAAAATCATTGTATAATCTTAAACAGATCTAATAAATGTTTGAATTCTTTTACAAGCTGCAATAAATCTTTTTCAAAGTTGAATTGTAGGATATATATTGCATGCTTAGATATTTATTGCATGCTTAGTTAGACCCTTAATCACGCAAACAAAATTTTTATATTTTTTTTATCGCAATTTTTATTTATTTATATTTTTAAAGTGACATATCGAATGCCATAATTTAAAAATCTGAAAAAATTCTAAAAAATACTTTGTTAGTAACCAAATTATCTAGCTTATAGCCAAAGTGGGGAAGATTTTTCTTCTAATAGTTTTTAAGCTTTTTTTATTTAAAAATTTATTGAAAAATATAAAAAATAATGAATCTACTAAAGGCAATTGTATAAAAGTTTATTTATGTGAAACCACATTTTTTGAGATTTTTTGATTTTTTTTTCAGGTTTATCCGAATTATCTGAGAATCTGAAAAAATTCATACGCATTCAAAAAAATTAACATATCATTTTCATTTAAAGAAAAGTTAGGTTGACTGTTTGTTTGTTGAACATTTGTTTTTTTTCACCAATTTGTTAATAACATTTTGTTATCATTATTATGCGAAATCAATATTTTCGGCACGTTTTATATGCATCATTTTTTCCGATTTTTATCCCATCGGGAAAAGATCGAAATTGTCTCTGAAACTCACTTTTGGCGGAACTGTACCTATCACACATCCTTGAGACCACCTTTTGTACGTTTTGATCCAATTTTATTCTCGTGACATAAAAAACTCGAAAAAAAATGGTCACTATAGCATAGATACCTTTATCAGAGCGCTACATTAACGTCTATAATGAATTGTGCCCAAAGTAATCTCAATTTTAGTCTCGCTCACGTTTCAATCACGACAGAGTCTTGACTGTGGGGCGAAGCGTGCGGAAGAGAATGTGTACGGGAGTCCCACGCGAAGGCGCAACTGCGCGTGTAATAAATGGGGTAATGAATGGGCAACGGAAGGAGCGGAGCAGCGGCATCAGGTCTGTGACTCTTGCTTTATGAATGAAAACCTCATAGCGCGATCGCATGACCGTGGCGATCCGGCTGATGCATGCATATTAATTTAATTAGTCGTTAATTTCGATGTTGAAATAAATAAATTCAAAAAATTGTGGTTAAAATTAAAGAGCTCTATCTCAACGGGAAAACGTGCATGTAAGCACAAACATTTTCCCATTTAAATAACATGGGATTTTTTGCACAATTACTTTGAATTTTTTTTCAGAGCCTCACAAAAGCGGGAAAAATTCAAATAATGCACGAATTGTACGTCAAGTAGTTGTACTTTGTACACATATTTTAATAACCATCTCATCATTATATTCAACACCCTTAAGCCACTAAAGTCATTAAAGCCGGCAAGAGCCTTCTTTTACAACTGACTTCGAGCTCTTTTCATTCGGTTATTTAACGTGCATAATAATTCGAAACAGCTGGACACTATGTCTTTGAGGTTGCTCTTTTTGATAGTACCAATAATAAATTTCGAAAAAAAAATTTTGTCCGCGAAAAAATGGTCATTTTGAAAAGTAATATGATTTTTAAAAAAAATTCACGCTAAGTGACTTATCAGGACCTTTTAGCTTTGCTATAGAGGTTAAAACATTCAGATCGTGTTTCTAATGCCTGAACTTAAAAAATAGAACAAAGAAAAAAAATTTCCTTGCGTAATTCAAGATGGCGCCCTAACTGAGAATTACGTTTAGGAAAGTGTAACTCAAAAACATGGAACTTTAGATCAAATGTGCAGGGAATAAAGAGTCTCGGAAATTATTTAAGGAATGATCCTGAATTTTTCCAGAAATTTGAAAATTTTCCAAAAATTGGTAAAAAATTGAAAAATTAAAAAATGCTTCAAAGAATTCTGAAAATCGTTAGTAATATTAAGTGGCTAATTCTAAGCAATTTTTGTTCATAGAGATTATTTCTACAATTGTACGGTGCTCGAGTAAAAACTTCATAAACTTTGACAAAGGAAATACTGAACTCTGGGCGCCATTTTGAATTATGCGCAAGGAAAAAAAATTTCTTTAGTTTGTTTTCCAAGTTCAGACATCAAGAACACTATCTAAATGGTTTTAACCTCACAATTGATGTCGTAAAAAAAATGTCGCAAATGCATTTCGCAATATAATATCGCTTGGATTGCGAAATGCATTTGCGAAATATTTTTTATCGATATCAATTGTTTTCGGGCATCCTCGTTCTACCATCTTTAGAGAAATTGAGATCCATTGATATTTAAGAAAGTTATCCTGATTTAAAAAATTGAAAATCAAATTGCGACATAAAAAAAAAAGAAAAAAAAGTGGAAAAATAGTAAATATTGCGATCACATTATCGCATGGCGGTCAAAAATCATATTTTAATCATAGAATCATTGTGAATTGTTTTAGATTTTTAAAAACGGCGTCTTTGAAATTGGTTTTCCGAGGATTTAAAAATATTACTGATGGTAAAAAAATCCGAGGCCTTCATGGGTCGGTAATAACATCATATTAAAAAATTAACAACATCGATGAGGGTGAGGTCATGGCCTGCTGATTTGACGTGGAATGCCCCATGTACTTAACGAGATGCGAGAGTATATTTGAAAAAATGAAGGTATCGTCTACAGAATTTTTTTCCTTATGACTTTTTTTTGGTGACTCAATCTACTTCACTCTAGAGTCTCTAGAAATGGAATAGTGAATAAAAAGAAGGTGATAGTAAAACCGTATGGACGTCCTGAGGAATACACATTAATAAACAGATAAAATACAGTTTTACATAATTTTGAAGTTATTAAAAAGCGTCTTATTGTGGCAGAAAACGACACTGAGAGAAAATTATGGTATTAGTAACCATAAAGTGACAACTATTTATTTGTAGTTGGTACAAACATAGTTGTTACCTCTTAATTAGTTGTCACAACTATTTTTATAGTCGCCGTAACTATAAAAGGACTGAAAATCAATAGTTCTCACTTTATAGTTAACTGGACTATGACGATTTCTCTCAGTGCATTAACTATATAATGTACATGATCTTGAAGCCCTCTTCTAACTTGATAGGAAGCTAACTGAGTTTCCAAAAAAAAAAATGCATTGCCATATTCATCAAACATAAAAATATCAAATTAATTAACAAAACAATCAAAATATTTTCAGTGTATAGCAAATCCGTTTCTTAATATTTATTCTGCTACTCAGACGAGAGTTGGATTATTAGCACACGAGACACTTGCCATCGAGAAGTTTGACTCAGTTGCCTACATATTTACAAGCTAAGACAGCTACCGAGTCAAGCATATGTTTACAAGTATATTACGAGTGTATTACAAGTGTTTACTCGTCTTATTTCACAGCGAACGTTAGAAACAAGTCAGTACGAATTCAAAACGCTAATTCGGTTATTTATAACGAATCAAGAGTCGACGATTTCAACGCTAATGGATTAAAGGTGGAAACAATATTTCTTGACTTCTATTTACATGCAACAACGCCGGAGTTTCAAGTCGATATTACTTTTTAAAATAAGAGTTTACGGTAAAATATTTCGTGTAACAATATTATATCCAGATTTAAATCTCCCACCCATACAATATTAGAACTAGTAACAGCTTTGACTACACTTTAATATGTAAAACAAAAACAATCACGGGCTGACGGACTACGATCGATGGCCCATTGGGCAAAGAACGCGTTAGTTTTAAGTGGAAAAAAAACAAAACAAAAATGTACATGAGAACACTGTAAAAATTCTGTCCAATAAATGTCTTGTACTAATACTACTAATTTGTGTAATTATAATCATATAGCAATCCCAATGAAAATATGTTCAAGCTATACAGTGAGTGCAGAGAAATTGTCGATATTACAGTTAAAAATAAAAGTCCATGATAAGCCAATTCGTATAATTATAATCATATATCAGTCAACAGCAATGCTGAAAAATAAATGTTCAAGCTTTCGACTGAGTGCGAAGAAATTGATTACAAATAAAATTTTATAAATTATGTGATCAAATTTAAGGATACACGAGTGCCACGATCTATTTACTTATACACTAACAATAAGTAATCATTAATACGTTTCCATGATATTTTCAGTAGTAATATCCCGAGACCTCCGAAATTATCGGCATATTTACGAGTAACGAGAGAGGGAAGTTTCACATATTGATATTTGTGTGGAACCTATACCGCTTATTGCTAAGCGAGGAAACTAGAAGTAAATATTACCATTAATTTTAGAGGTCAAGCGATATTTGTCGGATTTTTTTCGAGTCTGGATTTCGGCTAAGCACGGAGCAGTATTCGAGGAAACATAAAATCAATATAAATTTTACATTGGATGAAAACAAGTGAAGAGCTACTTCGCAATTTCCAGGTGCAATTTCCAATGATATTTTTAACAAATGAATTCGATTACCGAAAATACACTGCGCCGTGTTCGGTTGAAATCCAGACCCGAAAAAAAATCCTTTAAATTTTATGTAGATTTTCACTGCTTGATAATAACTACATGGATATCTGAATCAATTAAAAATTGTTATATTAAAACTATAAATAATTGTTACAAAATAATAGGTATTTAGTCAATTATGCGATAAATGATTATCACATGAAATAATTGAAGTTCACGAACCTAAAAACCATTCAACCTGAAGGCGTGCTCACAACATAAAACACGATAGGCTTAAAGTTGTAAAAAACAATCGTTACGATTTGGCGCGACACTTGGGTCTTCCGTAAATCTGTTAAGATCGGAAAGAGCGTGCGATATTCATATACATAATTTAAAAAAAGGCTTGTCCCAAGAGAGAGCTTTCGAGTAGCGCAAAGAAAAAGGAAACTGGAGTGAGTGAGTGTCAAGCGAAGCGGCAAAACGGAGACGAAGCGTATGACTTCAGCAGGACGAAAACGATTCCGCGCGACCTCCTGAATATATTAAAATCATCGCGTAATTTCACAAACCAATGACTCTTGTCAAATTACTACTATACATAAGACTCCGCACTCGAGAGAACGCTCAAAATTACCGATGTAATAATAATAACAAACATAATATTTTCTCTACAGGTGTAATGTGACCGGTCTATATAATGTTCACAATAATAATTAAAAAATGGTTTTTAAATGGACTAGATTTACGCCAAGATTGAATTTTCACACAAGAAAAAAAGAACGCTCTCCTCACTTATAGCATTCGATCATTTTTTCCCGATTTCGCGACGTAATAACGAACATGATATCGCCTCTACAGGTGTAATGTGATCGGTCTGTATAATGTTCACAATGGAATTAAAAAATGGTTTTAAAATGGACTAGATTTACGCCAAGATTGAATTTTCACACAAGAAAAAACAAAACGCTTTCCTCACTTGTAGCATTCGATAATTTTTTCCCGTTTTCGCGATGTAACAACGAACATGATATTGCATCTACAGGTGCGTAAGGTGACCGGTCTATATAAGTTCACAATGGAAAAGAGAAATGGTTATCAAATGGACTAGATTTATACCAAGATTGAATTGTCACACACGAAAAGAGAACACTTCTCTCCTGTAGCATTCAATAATTTTTTTCTGATTTTGCGATGTAACAACGAACATGGTATTGATAAATGAATATGATAAAATAAATTTACGAATTTTTAACAATAAGGAGAACACATGTTTAGTCTCTGGTTATCATTACTCCTGCCGTATCGAAATGAGCTTTTTTCTCCTTAAAGAGTACACTCAGAGAAAAATCCGATATTTTAAAAATATATATATAGTTATACCGACGATAATCTAGCTATAAAGTATTCCCAGGATAAACGTCTATATTTTATGGTTCCAGCAAATATAATTATAGTAGCAATCATAAAAATGATAATAGATTCAAAAACCATTCGAATTGTTTTAAAAATGCCGTTACGTTACATTAACGACTTAAACGTTTATTTCCAATAACCTTGAAAGTATCGTTTATTGAACCATATTATCATCGCTTCAACCATAAAACATTCCAAGCCTTCCTATATTCGTTTTATCATGTGATATCGTTAAATCAACGATATGTTTTTCTGTCAGTGTAATAAAAGTTAATTGCGCTTGCGTAAGTGTCAGAGGTTGAAATTGGGCGATTTTGTGCCCGTAATACGCACGCAAAGTGAAATAACTTTAATAAAGTCGGGGGAAAACCGAATTCTTACGAATTTAACAGAAAAAAAGAGAACGAAAATGTCAGTACCAGACAATAAGGCAAGAAAAAGCGCTTGATGAGACTGGCGGTATCATCAGCTCATTAGTTACTCGGCTTCAGAACCTACGTGACAATCGGTAACTCTTTGTACGTAGCTTGTATTAATCCACTATTAAATATAAAAGCATTTTTCATTAAATGGCGAAATTAAAATGTTTCATTGAATACAGTCTTTGCGCCGAATGTCGAGTCCACATAAGTTTTTCGAAAAATGCGAGGGAATTGCAAACTGTTCTCGATAATACAAAAATGTGAAAAAATTATGCATATTAAAGGAGTTAAAAAGATTAATTTTGCATAATAATGATTACAAAATGTTGTTAACAAATTGATGAAAAGTAAAATTGTCCAACAAATCTTTTGACAACCTAATTTGTTTGTTTCGGTGAAAACACGTTCATTTTTCTGAATACGCACGAATTTTTTCAAATTTTTTAATTCACTTGAATTTTTTTGTTTCAAACATGCTAAGAATAAAAAATTCAATGTAAACTGGAAGCTTTGAATAAAATGTATACATATTAAGAAAAATAAATGAATCATTTTAAGATTTTATAATTATCAAAAAGTTTTTGGAATTTCATCCCATTTTTGTAAAATTCATGCGAACTCGAAATAATACGCAAGGACTACTTCAGAGATTGAATTTCGCGTCAACCAACAAGAATTATCAGTAGTAATATCCAGCGACCTCTAAAATTATCGGAATATTCCCGATTGTTCCGTTGCTGAGTAATAAGAGAAATTTTGTAAATATTACGCTTAATTTAGAGGTCAAGAGGTATTTGTCGGCTTATTTTTCGAGTTTCGATTTCGACTAAGCACAAAGCAGTATTCAAGGTCACAGAATATCTGTAAGAATGTTACATAGATTGAAAACAAGTCAAGAGCGATGAATTTCGGTCGCTAATAACTCCGCTGTTGATGCGACCTCAAATAAAGGCAAAAAAACAGAGCGAAGAATTTCAATCCACACTGAGGGAAAAGCATATCGTGGATTCAACGATTTCACATAATAAAAAGCATATAGAAAGGCTTGCAATGTTTTATAGTTGAAGTGATGATAATATGTTTCAATAAAAGATACTTGCAAATTTATTGAAAACAAACGTTGCAATTGTATGTGCAACAAAACGGCATATTCGAAACTATTAGAATAGTTTGTGGCTGAAGGACTTCGGTCGATGGCCATTTGTTAATAGCGAATAATTTTTAATGTACAGGAAATTTTAATTATTATTACAACTATGTGAACGTATTATGATTGTAACGTTTTTTATGATGAAAATGATATGTTAATTTATTTGAATGCATACGAATTTTTTCAGATTTTTCATTTATTTTGATGTTGATTTTTTTTATTTTCAAAAATGCGCAGAATATAACAAAATTTGGATATACGTTTTGCGAAAAAATCTTGAGTGTAATAGATGGTTTTATGCCGACCACATATCCAAAATTCGTTATTTCACGCAAAATTTTTGAAAAAAAAAATAAAAATCAAAATGAAAATAAAGAAAAAATCTGAAAAAATTCGTATGCATTCAAATAAATTAACATATCATTTTCATCATAAAAAACGTTACGATGACTGATTGTTTGTTGAACAATTGTTTTTTTCACCAATTTGTTAATAACATTTTGGGATTATTATTATGCGAAATCAATCTTTTTAGCACGTTTAATATGCATTATTTTTTTCCGATTTTTATCCCATCGGGGAGTGATCGAAATTGTCTCTGAAATTCACTTTTGGCGGGACTATATGTATCATACATCCTTAATAATAAAAATAGTGCGACAATAATCTCTAACTACAATGTATAGTTGCCAGGAGAAACGACTATATTTTATGGCTATAGTAAATATAATTATAGTAGCAACTTTCAAAATGATAATAGTTTCAAAAACTATTCAAATAGTTTCGAATATGCCATTTTGTTGCACATACAATTTCATCGTTTGTTTTCGATTTCAACGTTCTCGAAATTGTCTCTGAAACACACTTTTGGCGGAACTACACGTATCATACATTCTTAAATTACGATATTTTTCTCTGATTGCATGGATTTCAATCCAGCCCCGAAGCATTATCAAAGGGAATAATTTTCTCTCTCATGTGGTTAATAATCTACTTTACTATCTATACTTTACACAGTGTTAAAAAATTCAAGCACAATGACACTTACCTCAGGACGAACCGCCGGAGTGGCGATGATCTTGATATAGAAGCTGATGACAGCGACGACTACAATGATGAACAGTCTTATGTGTGCCATTGCGTCTTTTACTTCTTTGTTCTCGTAGGATTGATTAAATAAAACGGTAAAATGTTTTTCAAATATACCCGCACGCTTATTAAATTTAAGTCAGTAATTTCACGTAGTCACACGAGGATCGATGGACTTTTTAATAATTTTTTAATAATGATTCAAGCTTTATCTTGAAGTGTTGTACTTCTTAGTGGTTGATATTCAACGAGTTTTCCTTTGTTCACACCGTTGGATTTTCTTTCGTCGTTCGTAATAAAACCGTTGAAAGTGAAGCTTGCGATGAGAAGTCTCTCCGCACAATTGTCGATTATAATGATGCAAGATGCTGATAAGCCGCACCGAGTGGACAAACGTGAAATTAATTAATATATCTCGATTTAGTTTTTCTCTAACTCTGCGTTTTCGTCGTTTTTGGAAATTCTTCTCGCTATTTAAGCGTGTGTCTGATTGTGAGATATAAGTCCGCGCGTACTTTAGGTATATATTACCAGTTAAGAGATTTTATTGATATGCTGTCCTCGCGTATAGAGTAAATCCCGTTTCGGGGCGCCGCGGGTTTATATAGACTGTGGACTAGCCAGTGGCAGGCTAGCTCGTGGTGGGGGTAAGACTAATCTAGACATTGTAATCTCTCCAAAAATGTTTTTGTTCCACACAAAAATGGTGCGTCAAGTATAAACAGAGATGCAGTCATCGCACAACAACAAAAAAGTGCTTGCAAACAGAAAACACCTTGCACAAGCATCAAACCAAATCCAATATATTAGCCAAGTAAAACTCTACAAGAAACTTGGCGTGCCATCGACTAGCTTCTGTATATCGTCCGTTGATGTAAGTGCGACAGAAAGTAATTCATAATTATTAGAGTGGTCGTTAATTTCGATGTTGAGCGATTTTGTCCAAGACGCTCCTTTATTTTGTTCGAAATAAATTTTTTTAAATCTGGTTAAAATTTGAGAGCTCTATCTCAACGGGAAAACGTGCCTGTAAGCACAAATATTTTCCCTTTTAATTAACATGGGAGTTTTGGCACAATTATTTTGAATTTTTTTTCCGAGCCTCACAAAAGCGGGAAAAAATCAAATAATGCACGAATTGTACGTCAAGTAGTTGTACTTTGTACACAAATTTTAATGACCATCTCATGATTATATTCAACACATTTAAGCGACTAAAGTCATTGAAGCCGGCAAGAGTCTTTTTTTACAACTGACTTCGAGCTCTTTCCATTCGGTTACATAAAGTACAAAATAATTCAAAACAGCTTAATATTATGTCTTAAGGGTTACTCTTTTTGATAGTGCCAATAAGAAATTTCGGAAAAAATTTGTTGATCACAAAAAAATGGTTTTTTTTTTTTAGAGTAATATGATTTCTTAAACTTTTTTTTTCACGATAAGAGACTTTTCAGGACCTTTTATCTTTGCTATAGAGGTTTAAACCATTTAGGTCGTGTTTTTAATGTCCGAACTTGAAAAACAGACTAAGGACTTTTTTTTTCCCTGCGTATAATTCAAGATGGCGCCCAGAGTTCAGTATTTCCTTTGTCAAAGTTTATGAATTTTTCAACAAAAAGTGCTTACAATTAACTACTTAATATTACTGAAGTTTTTCAGAATTCTTTGAAGCATTTTTTAATTTGTTTTATACGGCCAATTTTTGGAAAATTTCCAAATTTTTCAAAAAAATTATGAAAAAATTCAGGATCATTCCTTAAATAATTTCCGAGACTCTTTAATCCTTGCACATTTGATTAAAATTCAATGTTTTTGAGTAACACTTTCTTAAACGTAATTTTTAGTTAGGCCGCCAAATCTTTGCTCATAATTCAAGAAATTATACGCAAGGCAAAAAAAAATTTCTTTAGTCTATTTTTTAAGTTCAGGCATTAAAAACACGATCTAAATGGTTTTAACCTCTGTAGTAAAGCTAAAAGGTTCTGAAAAGTCACTTAGCGTGACATTCTTTAAAATCATATTACTTTTTAAAATAACAATTTTTTTGTGAACGAAAAATATTTTTCGAAATTTCTCATTGGCACTATCAAAGAGAGCAACCTTAAAGACTTAGTGTTAAGCTGTTTCGAATTATTTTGGACGTTAAGTAACCGAATGAAAAGAGCTCGAAGTCAGTTGTAAAAAAAGGCTCTTGCCGGCTTTAATGCCTTAAGTGGCTTAAGGGTGTTGAATATAATGATGAGATGGTCATTCAAATTTGTGTACAAAGTACAGGTACTTGATGTACAATTCGTGCAGTATTTGGATTTTTCCCGCTTTTGTGAGGCTCTGAAAAAAAATTCAAAGTAATTGTGCCAAAACTCCCATGTCATTTAAATGGGTAAATGTTTGTGCTTACAGGCACGATTTCCCGTTGAGATAGAGCTCTCAAATTTTAACCAGATTTAAAAAAATTTATTTCGAACAAAATAAAGAGGCGTCTCGGACAAAATCGCTCAACATCGAAATTAACGACCACCCTAATAAACATAATGAAGAATGACCGAGAGTCGTGAGTCACGAGAGAGAGAGAGAGAGAGAGAGAGAATGAGAATGGGAAAATTTCATCGCTCAATGGTAAACGCCTATAGGGCTGTCTCTCTCGCACATCACCCCTCTTTTCGGTTTTTCGGTTCTCGTGACTAAAAGGCTTTGTGGATCGGAAAACCAAAAGCTCAGCCCAATTCTGCCGTATTTCCGCATATACTCTCAAAATTTGAGCCCTATCTGTCGGAAAGCTTAGAAGAAAATAGCTTTCAAGACTTCTGCGAAGACCGGGGACGATTATCACTGGCCAAATGGAGGCCCGACTGTCTTGTAGCCAATCCCAGCTCCTCTAATAGTGACGTCGGTTCTCATCGTACACAAAGCTAACCGTCTCGCTTCCTTCTTCCTCCGGTTCTTTCATGCTCGTCTCATACCGTGATTTTTAAATTGCACGTTCTATGGCAACTTCATGTTTTCACCTCTTTTATCTCGGAAACTTCTTATACTCAATCGGGTTTTTTTAAGAACGTGGAAGTATGGGCATAGATTTTTTCTTTCTCATCACATGCGGAGTACTCCGTATGTGATGAGATTATGAAAGTTGCAATACAAAAACAAATCGACTCTTGGATTTTGACGAAAATACATATGTTTTGAATGTTCCAGATTCCAAAAAACACATTAACTCACTTCTGTCTGTCTTTCTGTCCGTCCGTCTGTGTCATCCGGAATCACAATAACTTTTGAAAAAATGTATGGACCGAAATGACCATCAACATTTCTGCATCATCAAAAAGAAAAAAACTTTGTCACGTTGTACCACCGTGACATTAGTTCTGAGAGGAAAATGTCTCGGGACTTTTGTGTTCCTTTTTTAATTCCCCGATGGCGGGTATTTTCGAAAAAAACAATTTGTGTGAAATTAAGACGATCTGTACAAATTGAAAACTTTGTCGCGCTGCATCTTTTCCGTTTTGACTCGGAGGGAAAAGTTTGTAGGAGACATATTCTTTCTTTTCTCATTTTGAAGCGGCGGTTATTCGTACTTTTGAAGTGACGGTTATTTGTGAGTAGTTATTTGCACTTTTGCCTTTGTCCACGTTTCCTGACTAAAATATTGATCAAGAGCAAAAATGCCGTAGGACTTTTTTGTAGTACCCATGATTATCTAGTGGCGGGTTCTGTCGGATTTTTTTTTAAGGGAAGAAAAATGATTTTTTTTGCTATTTAAAAACTTTGGACGGCGATATCTTGGCTAGATCACCTCCCAGAGAAAAAAACATATAAGCATTTTCTGTGCCTTTTTCGATTATCTAATAGCGGCTCCCGCCCGCTACTATCAATCAACAGATAAAACGAACTGTCGCAAGAAAAATGGTTAAAAAGTGAAGAAAAATTCCAAGTCAAATATTTTAAAGAAATAATAATAAGTAAGTAACATAAGTATGAAAAGTGAAACTGTAGACAAATGAGAAAAGTAAACAAAATGAATGAAATTTGTAACAAACACACTTATGGAAACCCATTAATACTCAGGTAAAAGTGAAATTTTCGATGTCACTCGGTACCTGTCATTCGAATTAATCTCCTTGGACACCCGATATAAGTTGGAAATTATTCACGATCACTCATGAATATTTGGCGTTCTGTGTTCAAATTTTCGAAGTCTTATTTCGAGCAACGATACCTTCGGTCGGCGAGTAAACACAATAGGACATTCAGAGGACAAGACAGAAAAAACGTAAATACTGTCAGATGCGAGGCTAACGCTAACGCTTGGCTGACGGTACCGCACGATCGAGATAGAAAATTTTCGAACTCAAGCGAATATGATGATCTTAACATAATTTCTGTTTTAAGTAAACCGAACTCAAAATTTGTATAACATTACTAATTACTAATGGATAGGTAATCTTTTTTCGTCACACGTGCATGAACAGCGGTGCTTTTCATGGCAGTTTTGCGGGCCGAAAGTGGCTAGTTTCATAGCAGTGTTGCAATAATTGATTGGCGCATGCGCAGTTCACTTTTTCGTTACTTTCAACCCTGACGTTTCACTTCCGACCCTTGGGACGTAAGACTGTAACCTCACTTTTCACTGTTGATCCCGCAAAACTACCATTCAAAGCACCACTCTTCATGCACTTGTGACGAAACATATAATGTGCAACGTGGGCCGAAATTAGCGATTGCGACTTGTGTGATTGCAGCCCTCGCCTCGCTCAGGCAGTAAACCTCACACTCGTCGCAATGCAAACTTTCGGCCCTTGATGCACAATATACTATTATGTTCCCTAGCAAACGATGCGACCTCAAAAAGGACCGTAAAACAACTATAAAAAAACCCCAAAAACGACCGGTCGTTTTGTGCCAGAAAATAACCATGCAAACGACCCCAAAACGATCAGTATAGTCGTTTCCTTAATTAGCGACCGTAAAACGGCCTCGTAGAGCGACAATCCAGAAAATTGTAAATATGGTCGTTATATTAATTAGCGACCATAAAACGCCGTCAAAAGCGACCATCCAGAAAAATCGTAAGTATGGTCGTTCGCGTAGTCTTGTGTACTTTCGGCCAAGGTTCAGAGCATTTTCTACGCAAACGTAGAACTAAACTATTCGTGAATTTGGTTTGTGTAATCGACATTACGACGGTTTTGAAAGGTTCAGGAATAATCAAAGAATGGGTGTCCCGTCTGATTTAACGAACCTGAGTTCCAGAAACGTTTATATTGTACCTCAAAGAATCTGTTGACATTTCGAGCGGCCATATTGGTTTTTGAGAGGTTCAGTAACATCCCATTTTTGACATTTTCTGTATGTTTTTAACAGTAATTCGACCGGACATCCAAGCATAAATGTTCTTATTACATCCCTGCAAAATTTGACATATATTTACAGCGTATTTTCGATGAATAGTGTATGCTACGAAATCGCCTATTTTTGCCGACCAAGGTCGGTTAAAAAATCTACTCCAGCATCCCCTTAAAGCTGTTCTTCCAACAGGAAGTGACAATACATTTTAGGGAACACTATCACAATCATAGATATTGTTACACTTGTCTCACCGTTTTTACGTCCTGATGTGCGTAGAGTAACAAGTATTCTCACAATTTATAGGTAATTTGCCTTAATTTTACGACAGTCTTCACGCCCTAGGTTAATATGTCGCTCCTACTTTGTATTTAAAAATTACAAAAAATGTCGAGACACAGAAATATGAGCGTCATTGCTATTGTCAAATGATTGCATAGTTCCATAAACAGAGTAACGACTCGGATACTTATGGGTTAGAACCTCCGAATGCCGGAATATTTCTTGATTGCCACACAAAATGTAAGGAGAATTCCCATATTAATCTCTTCGTGTATATTAGATTTGCTGTAATATTTTTGAAAGGAATTTTACTTTCTTTTTTTTCAACGTATTTTGAAATGTTAGTTCAAACTGTTTTGTTGAGATTGTTCTAAGACTATTTATTTTTGATGCTGTGGCCGAATTTTGTAGATATTAAGGTAGATGATCGGCTATTGGCGGCCAATTTGGAAGATTTTATTTCATTTTGTTGTTATTGATGTTTATTCATTGTATTAAATACGTTTCGACCTTGGTGTGAGTCCTTTTCAATTTATATATGAATTCATTCTGGTTCGTTCATAATAAACAATCTGGTCTTCGGTATCTCTAGCTCATGTGTATCTTGTTTTATCTTGTGGCTGTTTGTTTATGTTCGAGGTTATGTAAGTGTTGGATCATGTTTTTGGTATTACATTATTCTTGTGTTAGTTGGTAATTTTTCCTATTATTAGGCACTACATTTTTCGTGCCTGTTGAGCCGAAGAAACCGGTGAGCACATTGTTTTAAGACTTTCTTGGAAAGTATTTTTTTTTTTTGCAAAAGATTTGTTGTTGAGATGGTAATCGCTATAGTTTTAGTACTTGGCATATGATTTTTTTTTTGGAAATATAGAATTGGTTCGCTCTAAGTAAAAAAGTTGATTGTCACTCTAGAACCCACCCGTTATCCGTTCGCTCTGGCCCTCGACCCGCAATTTGTTTCTTTTCCGTCAAGATGTCCTGTTAATAAATATTCAACATTTCCGAGATCGTAAAGTCAGCCTCCAACGGCGCAACTAGCTAAATTCTCTTGGAACAAATTGTCGCGGACAACAGATGAACACGAATGTTTGCTGGTGAAGATTGCACATTTGTAAAGCGGGCGTTGCAAAGGCCACGGAGATGCGAGCGACTTGAAATTTTTTGTGAGATGCTACACGGTTATCCTGCCAAAAGGTTATAAAAAACCGTTGCGGTGAACTTGGAGGTAAACCGAGGCACAGAAGTAAATTCAAGTATGGATAGACTTTCGAGAAGTGACGAAGACACGTTCAAAAATCAACACAAGGCACGTATGAAATGACAGATCATTGACAGATATTTATCATCGAAAAAAACATCAAGAATTTTTTAATTAATATTATCAGACTCGGATTACTGAATATTTTCCATTCGGAAATGAAAAATACAAAAAATAATAATATGGCTTATCAGAAAAATGAATTTCAATAACTGAATCTGGTTGAAACGTCAAAAATTATTCAATTGATATTAATTAAACTTGAGTTACTGAAAATGTTCATTTGTAAATAAGAAATACAAGAATTAATCAAATGATTGACTTAAAAAATATATTTAAATGACTAAAATTTGTTGAAACTTAATATAAATTAATGAAATTATTGAAAATAATATTTTTTGTCATAATTTAAGGTGCATCACGAGGCACTTATCGATAGTTTATCTGCCCCGTGGCTATAACTGAAAAATATTTATCGTTGACAAAACGTCGACTTTGAACGAAATTAAATTCCTTAAACTTGAATCGCTGTAAATTTCCAGTTGTAAATGAAAAATACAAAAAAGAATAACATGGTTTAAAAAAAATATTTCAATTACTGAAAATTCTTAAAATTAAATATAAATTATAAAAATTATTTCTAATAGTTTATTAAAAATAATTTTTTTTCATAATTCAGGATCCCGAATTATCATCACACGACACTTATAGAACGTTAATTGATCTGCCCTGTCACGATAACTGAAAAATATTTATCGTTGGCAAAACGTCAACAATTTTTTTAATCAACATTATTAAAAATTTGCATTTATAAATAAAAAATATTAATAATAATTTTATGATTTAAAAAAAGATTATTTCAATGGGATAAAATTGTTCGAAACCTGATAGCAATTGTTCAAATTATTGAATGTATATATATTTTTAAAATGTTTTCCAAGGTCCAGGATTATCATTACGTGCGCGGTGGTATTAGACAATCGGGCGATGAAAGAGGTTTTCAGGATCGAAAATTAATGCAGAAAAGGTCGAACGAAGAGGAAGACTATGACGATGACGACGAAGGCATCACGGGAAACGATGGACCACGATATGCCAATGCCAGAGCTGGACTCTGTGCGTCTTGTAATTTGACGGTCGGTGGAACATCAGGACCTGGAGGTAACACTGTTGGCTTTGAACAAGCGCTTTCCTGCGATCAGGGACATCTTCTATGTCATCGTTGTGTCCAACGATACGCTATTCGATCAGGTTTGTCGAAAAGTCTCCATTCTTCTAGGAACCAATTTTTGAAAATAAATATTGATGGCTTAATGTGAACTGAATGCAATTAAATTGCAGATCTGCAATTTAATTGAATTCTCCCGTTAAAGTGCTCATGCATTTTTTTCACGTCACGGACAAATTGTGCGAGAACTTGTTTTTTGAGTCTCGAATAAGAAAGATAACTTGATAGAAATATTTGAAAAAATCGTGTGTAAAAGAAAGATAGCAAAAACACTGATTTTTTTTTACAATTATCACATAGTTAGGATTTTGTAAATATGGGAAAAATTTGTGTAAGCGAGATCGCGGGAATTTTGAGATTTTGCGAATTAATTAATAATTTAAAAAAAATTATTGCTTTTTGCAAAAACGTAATAAAATTATTATTTCTGTCACTTGGTGTCGCAAATTTTAGGAAGAATATTTTCCCAACAGTGTCATCATTTTCCAATATTCGTATCTTTACATTTTTCTTTCTTATAGAGGAAGCTTTATTTTCATGACAAAAAATTTTTGTGATTTTTATGTCAGGACACAGAATGGTCCAAAACGGCAAGAAAATTGATCTAGGGTAGAAGTACCGTTTGTGGCCATCTTAGTACCGTATGTGGCCATGAACTTGATCCATTTGTGGCCATACCTATTGCATGTAAATGACAGTGGTGGCCACAAATGGTGTAAACGGCTTTGAACATAATTAATTAAGCAATAAGGCATCCTAAACATTGAATATTCAATGTTAAGTTTGCTTTGATTATTGTAGAATAAACTCATTTAGTAATTTCTATAGATTAAAGTAATGATGAATTGATCTATACATTTTTTGTGTGGCCACTAATGGTACAGTGGCCACAAATGGTACGTCTACCCTAGACAAAATGTCCGTATGTATGTATGTGTGTATCCAACTTCGAAAATTCAAACGCTGATAACTCAAGAATCATTTTAGCTATCGAACTCAAATTTAGCACACAACTGGAGAAACAGCTCCTCTTTAATTGCTATAATTGTTTACTGAATGGATACAAAAACGTAAATTTTGCAGCTATTTCAAAGTTTTGAAAAACAACGTAGTCGCTCTGACTTTCGTAAAAATTAGTCTATTATGATAAATGGTTCTTCATAAGAGCATTTGTACTTAATGGTGTTTGGTATTGGCGCAAATCGGTCAAATGCTTCCGATTTTATAGAATTATGAGTTTAAAAAAAAATTTACATTATATGATTATATTTTCCAAAATTTTATGTTACATATTGAGCTTACTCTTTCGTACATGAACAGAATAATATTCGTACTCAACAAATATATACTTTAGTGGCAAACGATATAAAAATTTGTATTAAATGGAATGTTGAAAATTTAAAAAATTAACGGTGTCGCATCAACTGCGGAAAAACTTGAGATAACAATCTCATTATTAAGATAACAAGTGGATTATCAAAAATCTCACTTTATCGCATAAGCTTTTGTAAAACTTGGAATATCAAGCCCAAATTTAGTATGTAAGCGAAATCATATTCAGTTATTATGGACATATAATTTACCTACAAAACATTAATAATTTTAATTTTACCAAGTTTTTAATTGTCAAAAAAATTTACTGTATTGCATTAATTTTTGCAAAACTTGAGATTTCAAGCCCAAATGTAGTATTTAAAACAAGGATGCAAAGCTTTTTATCTACTTTTATCCGCTTGTTATAAACCTTCCTCTATGAGGAAGACAACATTGATTAATAAACTTCCTCATCGAGGTCGCTTTGTAAAAAGCGAAAAATAATGAAGAAGCAATGTGCAAGGTTCTACTTTTACCTATTATTTCACTTTAGAACAAGTCCAATATTTTTTCAACGAATAAAAACAGTCAAAGGGACGAGCGCGGATTTTGTTTCTTCCAGACATGGGCTGCGTTCTATGCCGCACGGCCTCCCAACACTCAAATTCAAGCGGATCCCGAGGAAGCACTGTAAGTTTGAACCGCGTGCCAGCGCGAAGTGTGCGAACGATATACGACACGGAGGATCAGAGCTCGACACAACCAAACGCGGAAGAATACAACGGAGCCCTGGTAAAATAAAAAAATAGAGACTGTACAGAACGATGGAATCTGAATGGAATTTAATCTATCTATTCAGACTGTAATCAATTTACATGAATTGAACATGAATGAAGTAAACTAATAACAAGAGTTCACTTTAATTTTCGTTTTATATGGGTTAAATACCATAGATACGTTATTGGTATGTACGGTGCACAAAGAGGTTTATAATATTTTGTATTAAACTTGGATTTCATCGCCCGTACATTTTTACCGATTTGTGGGGTATCGTGTTATATCGTGAATATATGATTCAAAATTAATCGTTCGCAATCAGAGAGACATCAACAGAGTGGTCCTATCATTTTCTATCGTTTCACAATTCTAGATTAATTGTATTATAGAAAGTATATTTAAATATCAATTAAACAGCTTCATACCATTTATACAATGATTTCATGCTGATTGACGCGTTTTTCTTCTCATCGTTTCACGGCTATAGGAAGTCTATTATAATGAATCTTAAATACGATAAGCATTTGATAATCCAAAGATTTGTTGATGAAACCCTTTTGCTTCCTTTTAGAAGAAGCTTTGTTTTCGTAAAAAAATTTCTTTCGAGATTTTGATGTCAAAACACTCAGAATGGCCTGAAACGTCCAGAAAAGTGGTCTAGAAAAATTGTCTGTATGTATAACTGTTGTAATTTTCGGCGTATCTTGGTCAAATTTGGCATGCAAGCGAGCTGTCATACAACAACGTTTTTTGTTGACGCGAATCGGTTCGAAAATTTAGATTTCACAGCATTTTGAAAATTTTGAAAAAATCGTTTTCACACTATAACTTTCGCAATTGAAGAGGCACCGGGCTAAAATTTTGTACATATATGGTCTACACGTGAAACATTATGTGTACCAAACTTTGCGAGAATCTGCCGAGTTCTTCTGATTTTATGACAATTTTAATTTTTTCAAAAATGTCTGCAAATACTATAACTCATGCAAGTTCTGAGATATCCAGCTGCAATTGCCGATATGATTTCACGATTTTGGTGAACAAAAAAAAAACTTTTACGAAAAAATATTTTTTTCGAAAATTTCTACAGGTTTATCTTTAATATTCTTCACACTTAAACGACCATTTATGGCATCTTGAATTTTTTGCAAAATCTCGTTGTGTAAATTACGACAATCCGAGCTGAAATTTTGTCCACATTATAGACTACCATAAAACGATGTTCCAGTCAAAATTTAACGCCAATCGATCGCATGGTAAAAATTTTACGTCTTTCCAAATTTTTATAAAAATGTTTTCTAAGCATAAACATTCACAATTTTTTGCTTTTTACAAAGCTTCCTCTATGAGGAAGCCAAAATTGATCAACATACTTCCTCATAGAGGGAGCTTTGTAAAAAGCAAAAAATGATGAGGAAGCAATTTAGCAAGGTTCTACTTTGCAGGCTTTTTTTCTATCATTTATTTAAACTAGGGAACTCCCTGGGCTCGTGCATATTCCGAAGCGCCGGTCGTGAGCACAAGGACTTATCCTTATCAAAACGAAGTGAAAAGAGTCGATTCCTATTCCGATTGGGATACCGAACAGGGCGACGTGAGGGAAGAACGATTTTCCGGCGAAGGACGCCAACATCAGCAAAGAAGCTACTGCAGTATTATAAAAAAAGAGCCAATGATCGATCCTACCGCATCTGAAACGAGAGTTAATGGGCAAATCGTTACGGAATGCTCACGAAGACCTATAAGATGTCCTCGTCTCGATTGCGCGGTCAATGTCGCCTTTTCCGCCCTCACTCATCACTTCCTATTCGATCATCCGGAAGTTCCAATATTGAGTGTCGAACCTGGCGCTAAAAGCACTCTGATCGTGAGCTTCGCGGCTCTGTCATGCAATTCGAGCCGGTGCCTCGCTCTGCTCTTAGTATCTGGCAAACTTACGTGAGTGTTTTTTACAAACAGATAAAAACGCCGAAAAATCATTCATCTTTTTGTATATTCCCTGTCAGTTAGGCAACCGTAGCCACAACCACTTTTCTACCGCGAAACCACCGGTTGCCTTTCGCCGCACCATTTACCGCTGAACGACTATAAAACAACCCTGGAGCTGGTGAAAAGACGGTTGTTTTATGGTTGGTTTTGGTTGCTGTAGTTGGAAGTGTAAAAAACACCGTTGGCAGAAACGCGATTGCTTCGCAGTAACAACGGTAGAATCGCGGTAGAACCGCGGTTGCAATGGTAGAATCGCGGTTGCCAAGCGGATACTTTCACGGCGGTTTGCTACCGTCGTTTTGCGGGTCGTTTTGAGATTGCGGTGATCCGATAGGATTTCCTTTTTCTGGTTCACAGCGTGCATCTCTTCGAGTATTACTAATTATTAGAACGAGCAACTTAGCACAAAATTTGCCCTCTCTCAACTAGAGTCTATCGCCACACTATGCAATAGCCATCCCAACAATATTATATCCAAATTTTAATGCCCTACACTGAGAGAAAACGTCATAGTACAGTTAACTATAAAGTGACAACTATTGATTTTTAATTCTTTTATAGTTACGGTGACTATCAAAATAGTTGTGACAACTAATTAAGTGCTAACAACTATGTTTGTACCAACTACAAATGAATAGTTGTCACTTTATGGTTACTAATACCATAATTTTCTCTCAGTGTACCCATACAATATGAGAAATAATAAGAGCTTTGATTGCAATTTTATCATATATCAAAATCAAAAGATAAAAATACAAAATCACGGGCTGAAGGACTGCAGTTGATGGCCCATTGGACAAAAACGCGTTACTTTTGAGTGAAAAAATAAGAATAATAAAAAATGTACATGAGTACACTTCTTGTAAAAAACGTGGTCCAATAAATGTCTTGTATGGCAATACGAAGACTACATAATCCAACTCTACCCATCATGAACTCTACACAACATCAACTCTACACATGCACCAACTGTACAAAACCGCATCTCTACACGAGCACCAATTCACAAAAAAGCAATCAGCAAAACTTTCACAGGCAAAACTCTCCCGGTAAAACTCTCCACGGCAAAACTCTACACAGGCAAAATTCTTACCGGCAAAACCCTACACAGATGAAATTCCCAACGGCAAAACTCTACACAGGCGAAAGTGTCCGCGGCTAAATTCTCCACCACGAAACTCTCCCCGGCAAACTTCACCAAATTCAAATTCAATACGTCAAATTTCTCCCGAGATATATTCAACACATACTAAATTCATTGCAACAAATTATACACATGATCGTCTCATGACGTAAAAACTGTACACAGTCTTAACGCCATAAATCGAGATTTTCACCGAGTGTAGAATCGCCCTTAGCAATCTCAGCAACTACCGTTTTACCGTAAAGACAACCGGGTGGTTTTTTGCACAAAAAGAACCGGCAGTTGGTCGTAACAACCGTGAAAACAACCGCCCTGAAAAATCTTATTTGATTGTTTTTTTTCGATTCACTGCGGAAAACCGAAAAAAACAACCGAATAACATTTTTTGGGCAGTCGTTTTTACGGTTGTTACGACCGAATGCTGGTTTTTTTTTCTGCAAAAAACTACCCGGTCGTTCGACGATGGTTTTTATGGTAAATCGACTGGAAACAACGGTTGTCAAGATTGCCAGGGCGGTGTTAGTATTGTGTAGAGTTGATATTGTGTAGAATTGGTGTTGTAAGTTGGTGGTGTATAGAGTTAGATTATGTAGAGTCTTCGTATTGTCCTTGTACTACTACTAATTATTGATGGTCCATTTTTTAAGAAACGTCGGTGGAAAAAAAAACTTGTTTACTTCATAGAGATGCTTCCGAAATGTGGTGGTCAGGAATTTTTTTTTCGAAAGCAATTGTAAATAATTTCTAGTTTAACTCGATGTTAAGAGAACAAGATTTGAGTTTTCAAGTTTCTTTAACATTTTTCATTAAATTAAGGAAAATTAGTGAAGCACTTTTCACCGTAAACATTCGTAATTGCCAAAACGTCGCAAACAGCTTTTCTCCGATCTATATTCACGTATGATTTTATATGAATATCAAGTGGTCCTGCTTCGAGGCTGTTCAATGGCAGTCAGATTCATCCGAAGTACCGCAATCGGTTGCCTCTACCAGTTTTAGCTGCTCGGTTACATTGTACCAACCGTTACACGACACCCGATGAAGTTCACGCAGGTGGAGAGGGTCACGGCGGCGGTGACGTTATCATCGCTTGGGTTGCTGGTTTGGATATTGGAAACGTGACCGCCGGTTCTCTGCGGTGCAGCATCCAAGTAACTTCTTATTTTTTCGTATCGACAAATAAGTATATCACCTGTAATGCAGAAGTTCTCGAATTGCTCCTTCATTATTTTACACAGTCTATAAAGAACTTTTCGCGAGAAAATACTACGCTCAATTTTCTCTTCTTCGTAGAAAAGTTTTGTAAACCGTGTAAAATAACGAGGATTCACTTTCCAAGATTTTTCGCAGGAGCTTGCAAATTGCTCTTTTATTATTTTACACCGTTTCCAAGTAACTTATCATGAATAATGCTACTAGTGCTGATAAATAAGTATATCACCTGTAATGCAAAAGTTCTCGAATTGCTCCTTCATTATTTTGCACAGTCTATAAAGAACTTTTCGCGAGAAAATACTACGCTCAATTTACACTTCTTCGTAGAAAAGTTTTGTAAACCGTGTAAAATGACGAGGATTCACTTTGCAAGATTTTTTGCAGGAGCTTGCAAATTGCTCTTTTATTATTTTACACCGTTTCCAAGTAACTTATCATGAATAAATACTGTGCTACTAGTGCTGATAAATAAGTATATCACCCGTAATGCAGAAGTTCTCGAATTGCTCCTTCATTATTTTGCACAGTCTATAAAGAACTTTTCGCGAGAAAATACTACGCTCAATTTACACTTCTTCGTAGAAAAGTTTTGTAAACCGTGTAAACTAACGAGGATTCACTTTCCAAGATTTTTTTGCAGGAGCTTGCAAATTGCTGTTTCATTATTTTACACCGCTTCCAAGTAACTTATGATGAATAAATACTGTGCTACTAGTGCTGATAAATAAGTATATCACCTGTAATGCAAAAGTTCTCGAATTGCTCCTTCATTATTTTGCACAATCTATAAAGAACTTTTCGCGAGAAAATACTACGCTCAATTTACACTTCTTCGTAGAAAAGTTTTGTAAACCGTGTAAAATAACGAGGATTCACTTTGCAAGATTTTTTGCAGGAGCTTGCAAATTGCTGTTTTATTATTTTAAACCGTTTCCAAGTAACTTATCATGAATAAATACTGTGTTCAATTTTCATTTCCTCATTAAAAAATTTTCTACATCGTGTAAAATAACGAGCACTTTGCAAGATTTTTTGCAGAAGCTTGCGAATTACTCTGTTTTTATTTTACTGTTTACATAGAACTCTTCGAGAGAAAATACTATGCTCAATTTTTACTTCCTGATAGAAAACCTAGGTAAATTCTGTAAATTAACAAGGATGTACTTTGCATAAGTTTTTTTCGGAAGCTTGAAAATTACTCTCTTATTATTTCTCACCGTTTACAAGAAACTTTTCGTTATATGAAAAACTATGCTTAATTTTCACATTCTCATATAAAAATCTCGTAAATCCTGTAAAATAACAAGTGTGCACTTTGCATAATTTGTCTTCTTAGGCTTGAATAAGTTATTTAAATTTTGATGTGTCGACGCCAAATCCAGAAAAATCTGACAAAGTGTATATTTTTCCGGTTGACGATAAATTTTATCTACTTTATCAGGCAGTGGACAACGTGGAGGGCGAATCCGTTCGCTCACTCACTTATACAGGCCCAGTGAATTCTCTGCGAACGGCTCAACGTCCACGAGAAGTATTTTTGACCGGTGACTGTGTGATTCTTCACGAGGGTTTCATAAACCACATAACATCCGATTGCACGAGCCTCAATGTCAACGTGACCGTTCACTGATGCTTCTCCGTTAAACGATCCTCGCCTTATCTTTCCTGCACGCGCCGAATCACCCGTAATTCTCTCAACCGTAAATTTTAGCATAAACATTCATAAGAAACAATCTACCGAGCTAAAAGTTGCTATCAACTGGAAAAAATCAATCGATATACAGGAAACATTGTATAGAAAAGATGTATTGATAGAAAATAGGTATAAAAGTTAAGAGTACAAAATTGTTTAAGAGTTACAAGAATCATAAGCTGGTCATCGCCGGTGGACGCGCGTACGCTTTTGGAATAAAACCGTATTTTCTCGTCTTAGGCGCGTAAGCCCAGAGCCAACCGTCCACCGTTTGATTGCCAAGATCCGCGTATATCCAGTCTGCTCGTCTCACGGATAAATCGTCCGGCGCCTGCGCCTTGTAATCGTACAGGACAACAAGTTCTGTACCCGTTGTCTCGTCTCTGAAGTCCCGCAAATCCTTCTGTTGCAATTGCTCGCTTCCCGTTATGTTACCATTTCCTACGCCTACAACAATTTTTAATAAATATATTTCAATAGTATTTAACGTACTAAGAAATGCATTTTTTTAATACATCGATTAAGGTAGTTATGTCAGGAAGTCAAACGAAGCTGATGTTCATGCATTTTTAGCCTTGGGCTATTCAGCTTTATTACTCCAAAATTTGGATGGTTCTTCCGGGCGAATTAAATACATAATGCATACTTGAAAATCGATCTTTTTACACGGCACTTACGGAAGTGTTAGCGTAATTGAACTTTCAATCGGGAATTAACATGATTGGATCAAAAATAGAGAAAAGATCAAAAGTACCGCGAATTCGAAAACGATTCAGGTTTTCTGCGAATTTTCAGGTATCATAAAAAAATGAGGTCACGGGACACATGTTAAAGTGAACTCTTATTAAAGTGCACGATTCCGGGCCAGATGACAGAGTTGTAAATGTCTGTAACTACTAAAAATAGAGATGATGATACAATTTAGTTTATAATTATAATTTCGCAATAATAAACTGCAGCGATCATAAAACATTGTGTAAACTTTTGAATCACTGTAGATACCATCCGTTTCAATGAAATTCATGCTAAATTTATGAAAAAATTTGCAAATATAATTGATGCATTAGGGAAGTAATGGAAAAGCGTGCTCTTCAATTTTTTTCTATTATTTCTTTCAACATTAAAGGGTAAGATGAGTAATTTTTACAGCTATTCAAAAGTTCACACATTATTTTATGTTCACTATAGGTTATTATTATGAAATCATTATCACAAAATGAAATATCTGTCATCTGATTTTTAAGACGTCCTCGTGAAAACGCAGTCAAATTCGCACTGAGAAAATAATTTACTTTTCAAGTAATTGCGTCAACCTGATGGCAACAATGTTCATTAATTCTCGATTATTATTTTAGTACAACTCGATAGTACTCTCTCCGACAAAAAAAATTTGTTGAGAAAAATGAACGAAAAATGTCAATAACTCTTTTATTTGAAACTTGCAGCTTTTGCGATAATAAATTAATAAAATAGTTGTCCATTATAGACTATTTAAAAATGTTATCTTTTTTTACTTGGAACGAACAATTTTTTTTTTGCTCCAGAACTATGGTCGGTTCCACTCTGGCAAATTTTTATATTATCAATACATCGACGCAAAGATTCTGCAATTTTTTCAGCAGAAACAAAGTAGCCTTTCTTAATTAAAAAAATAATCTTTATATTTCTTAGCGAAAAAGTAATACTATCGAGACGCAAAATTATTAGAAAAATTTAATTGAAAAATTCACATGAAACTAGAACTTTTATGTTCAAGCAATTTTTTTCTATGACTCTAATTTTTAAAGATATATTGACTTTGAAGAAATACTCCATTTTCCGTAATATTGGATTTAAAAAACTAGAAAAATTAGGAAATAGTCCTATATATAATGTTATCTTTTTTTACTTGGAACAAACTATTTTTTTTTGCTCCAGAGCTATGGTCTGTTCCACTCTGGCAATTTTCTATATTATCAATACATCGACGCAAAGTTTCTGTAATTTTTCCAGCAGAAAAAAAGTAGCCTTTCTTAATTAAAAAAATAATCTTTATATTTCTTAGCGAAAAAGTAATACTATCGGGACGCAAAATTATTAGAAAAATTTAATTGAAAAGTTCACATGAAACTAGAACTTTTATGTTGAAGCAATTTTTTTCTATGACTTTAATTTTTCAAGATATATTGACTTTGAAGAAATACTCCATTTTCCGTAATATTGGATTCAAAAATCTGGAAAAATTAGGAAATAGTACTATCAAGTGGTACTAAAATGTGTCCAATTATGGGACTAATCAAAGAAGTTTGAAACAAAGTGGCTGAATTGATGAAGAATGCCTCATATATGATACACTTTCGATGTCATATAAGTGCTGCTGCGCATGACTCCGGCTTTCTGACATAGCTACCTTAAAATAATACGAGTCTTAATACCCAAATTATGTTGATCGTTGGAAGCGGTTGTTGTGGTTGTCGTGGTTGTTGCTGTCGTCGCGTACGAGTGAAGCACGTGACCAGGATAAACAAATCCCGATGGTACGAATCCCTCGTTTCCATCGCAATGCCGCAAAACCCAAAACCAATCTGGATCATCGCGATTCAATACCGTCACGAATTCACCCCTTTCGACGCTCACGTCGTTTTCGTCTCTCGCTACGAATGTGTAAAGCACTATATATCGCCCTGCTGAGGGATCCTGTGAATTTAAAATAGATAATGCGTATTTATTACTTCGTAGTTTACTTTATACGTTTGCAGGAGCAAAGACGAGTGACCGCATCGAAGATACACAAAATTAGTAAATTCCCCGTAATTTTAATCATTGATTTTCGTTAATTAAAAATTTTATAGGATTTATACGTTGGATAAAGTCACTAGTGAATTAACAATTAAACGGAACCTTTATCTTGATTCGTTTATTGTGGGTTTTTAGAAAATGTAATATTTCCAGAATGACGTTGAAAATTTTAACCGATAATCAGAATTTCGAATTATCTGATAAAAAAATATCGACTTTCTATCGCCAATTTAATAAAAATAAATACTACATACCAAAGATCAAAAAACAGTAAATCAACACACCAATTTAACCTGCGATTCTAGTAAAAAAATTGGCTTCTGTGATAAACTAATCACAGTAGGCAACTTAAAAAATAGATGAATTGAAAATCGAAGGTTCCGTTCACTCGTCAAAATATCTCATTAACCCGCAAAAAGTTGTTTTCATTCACTGGTGATTGTTGAATTACCGATGCATTTATGCGGTACATTTGAGGAAAAACAGAATTTGTATTCTTCATTTCACAATGAACATTTTGGTGGAATTTAGTGGCAGCAGCAATCGTGAGTCTTTTAGTGAAAAAAGCTTCTCACATATTTTTATTTATACAATCAATCAAAAGGCTTTTCGGGCTCATTATTTTTTATTTGTGATTAGGCCATGTTTTTTCACACAATGTTTAAGATTCTATAAAGAGTAGCTTAGGTACCTTAAAAAATGGATGTACATCCGGCTGCGAAGGTATAGTTTGGATTGAATTCTGGGATTGTGTCATATTTGAACGATTAACGTTTATATCAGCGGTTGTGATATTCCTGGCGTAGCTCTCGCAATCGGAGGCTGAGCCGGTATCTGTATGCTGCGATTCCATTGCCTGCGAACGTGCTGTGCTAGCGAGATCGCCATCATTGTCATTCGACCTCGGCAATTTCTTTTTGACATTGTTCATAAGAGCTGCCAATGTCGATTCCGCTAATTGTGAAGTGTAGGGCGCACAGTACGAATGCGGCACGAATCCTTCCATTCGCGTGTCCGCCGCAATAACATACACCCAATCATTTTCTCTGTACAATACATTGACAACCTGCAGTGGAAAAAATTGGATTTTCAATTAAGGCCTTATCTACACTTCCAGCGGGCGAAAAAACGTGTTTTCTTGATTTTTTTTCGACAAGAAAATAAATGGTTATTGAAAAACTGTGAACGACATTCATTAGTACACGTGTTTATGTATTTGTACAATTTTGTTCATTAAAAAATCGATCAAAATAGCGAAACTCTAGCTGTATTCCAGTAGCACCTTTTTTTGAGCATCCGTTGCGATAGGCATGATAACTTGAGAACGGTTTATCCGAAAATCAGAATTCAAAAAGATTACATTGGTACATTGCATTGGCTTAAGCCTGGACGAAGGATTTGTAAAAATTTTCATTTAGAAAAAATTGGCGACACTTTAATCAAAAAATTCATTTTTAGGGCTAAATTTTCGGTTTTTTTGTATCAATTTTTTTTTTTAACAAAATTAGAAATCCTTTGTGCAGGCCCTAGCTATTATTATTATAATTAAGTGGTATAAATTTAGTTTGGATCGGATTAATAGTTTTGTAGTAATCGTGTCCACCGCAAAGGTATTTTTTCAAAAAGGCGATACTGAGATAATCGCGATTAAAGAGCTGCATGCTAAACGACGGCGCGCATCCGACGGTCGGTTGAAATACCTATAGTTACGAACCCGATTCTCCGATCTTCATGAATTTTGGTGAGAATATTCTTCAGACATTGTACTTGAAGAATATGTAATTTTTAAAAATTCCGATTTTTCCGCTCATCACAAATGTATGTAAGCCTTTAATTGTCGGAATACTTGAGGTTCAATTATAATTTATTAATAGGACTCTCTCACTCTCTAAATATAGATTTTGAAAAAATGTAGTTAATCCAATTCAAAAGTTCCTTGTTTTATAAGTGTGCAGAACATAACTTCATCATGCACTAAAAATTTCACAAAATTAATATTCAATTGCTTTGAAATTTTTAAATATAAAACAGAATTTAACACTGGTATAAAATAATTAGATGATGTCTAATAACAATAGCCCAACTGTTTATTTCCAGATTTCCCACAATCATTACAGTTTTGTTCTAATTTCAAATCACAAATAAAAGATGTCCTTAATTGCATCTTGCAACTAAATATAATAATCAGAAGTTCACATGACAATCTTTGGTATTGTTTGCAGTTTCCTACCCAAACTTCAGAATACAATTCAATTGAAAAATAGAATTAAGATAAATTCTCTAGCATTGATCACAGTTTTCTATGTAAACTTCTTTGTATCAATAAAAACATTTTTTTTATTGAATCTTTCATTCTCTAATTCTGAGAAACATCTCAATATCTTACAAATTTGGCTTGAATGTGACAATATGTGATTGTAATTATTTATAGTTTTCTATCAACGCTTATCTACAGCAGTACAGAATAAAATTTATTTTCAAATTATGAAGAATATCTCCATCTCTTATAAATTTAGCTAAACTAAGCGAATGATTAATATTATTGCTTAGGCTTTCTTACCTGTCCTCTTTTGACTTGAAGCTCGTCATCAACGCATGGCGTAAAGTCGTGAACAATAACCATTTTGCTGTCCGGAGACAGACCATTTTCCTTTTCAATGCCCACCCTGACTAGGGTTTCGATACTAGCACTGCCAGTGATTCGTCCAGGAGGCAGAGGAACTCTGCTTCCAACTCCGATACCTCCGCCACTTAAGCTAGTGCCATCTTTTTCCAAAGCAAAATTATGGGTGCCCGCTGGAAGGTAATTTTTAATGAAATTTCCAACAGTTTTATTTTCGACGTAATTGATTAAAAAACATAATTTCACAGCATTAAATAAACGATTTATGAATAAAAGAAGACAATTTAATAATTGATTCAGCAGAATCTGCCGAATTATCGATGTTTCGTAATGCAACAGGTGTTTTATGCTTCGAAACCAGGACAACTAATTTTGCAAAAAAAATTAAATTGAACAACATTTTGACGTACGTTTTTTTTTCTTCCCACGACGTATACGAACCGGGCACAGAAAAGCCATTTTCCGTGACTTTGTGGTGGCTCCTCGTCGAGTGGACGAAATTTACATCTCCACGATGAATAAAAAACCACTGGCTATCGTAAAGAATCCATGGGTCCCGCTACTGACCCGTGCAAAAGGAACGAGAGCATCGGGTGCACTTGGCGACAGTTTTCAAGTAACGCTCGTCGAACTCATTAAAACGCGACGACTGGAGGAAACCCGAACAGAATCTTTTTGTTGTCGATCGAAGAGAGAAAAGAGGATCGATATCAACGAGTCGAAATCGAGGGTGAATGAATTTTCTCCGGATTGCTAACGAAAGGGTTTCGATGCTTCTTCACCGTTGACCATCAAGTGTTTCCACTGTACAGGTCACAGACCACATGTACAGGTTGGTGCACAGGTTGGCCTGACAGGACCCGCTGTATGTACCCAGGCGTCGCTCTGTCCTTGTTAAGATTTAACATTTGAAACTCGTACTTTAGTCATTGACCTGACGGGTAGACGGCGCTGATACAGCGGAAACGAGATGAATTCATCGAGTTTATTGTGGGAGAGAAAGAGAAAGAAGATGAGAGCGAGCGCGCGAAAGGAAGTGCAGGAGAAAAGGAGAGAGAGAAGGCGAAAGGGAGGGCAGAAGAAAAGAAGAGAGAGAGCGCAGAACGAAGGGCAAAAGAGAAAAAGCGAAGACGCGAATGCAAGAGCAAGAGAGAAGGATAGAGAGTGGAGAAGGAAGAGCAAGAGAAAAAGAGCGAGAGCGCGAAGGTAGAGCGAAAGGAAAAGGGTGACAGCGAAAAGATAGAGTGAGAGGAAAAGAGTAAGAGCGCAAAAGGTGAAACAAGAGATAGAGAGAGGGAGCGCGCGAAAGGAAGTGCAGGAGAAAAGGAGAGAGAGAGGGCGAAAGGGAGGGCAGAAGAAAAGAAGAGAGAGAGCGCAGAAGAAAAGAAGAGAGAGAGCGCAGAACGAAGGGCAAAAGAGAAAAAGCGAAGACGCGAATGCAAGAGCAAGAGAGAAGGATAGAGAGTGGAGAAGGAAGAGCAAGAGAAAAAGAGCGAGAGCGCGAAGGTAGAGCGAAAGGAAAAGGGTGACAGCGAAAAGATAGAGTGAGAGGAAAAGAGTAAGAGCGCAAAAGGTGAAACAAGAGATAGAGAGAGGGAGCGCGCGAAAGGAAGTGCAGGAGAAAAGGAGAGAGAGAGAAAAAGAAGGCGAAAGGGAGGGCAGGAGGAAAGAAGAGAGAGAAAGCGCAAGACGAAGGGCATAAGAGAAGTAGCGAAGACGCGAACGGAAGAGCAAGAGAGAAGGATGGAGAGTGGAAAAGGAAGAGCAGGAGAAAGAGAGTGAGAGCGCAAAGGTGGAATAAGAGAGAAAGAGTGAGAGCGCGAAGGTAGAGCGAAAGAAAGAGTGACAGCGAGAAGATAGAGTGAGAGCGCGAGAGGTGAAACAAAAGATAAAGAGAAGGAGCGCGCTAAAGGAAGTGCAGGAGAAAAGGAGAGAGAGAGGGCGAAAGGGAGGGCAAAGAGGAAGAGGCGACGGCGCGAACGAAGGAGCAAGAGAGAAGGATTTGAGAGCGGAAAAGCAAGAGCAAGAGAAGAAGAGTGAGAACGCGAATGGTAGAGCAACAGCAAAACAGTGAGAGCGCATTGGTAGAATGAGAAAAAAAGAGTAAGAGCGAGTGAAAAAGAGTGATAGAGTGAGAGAAAAAGCGTAAGAGCGCAAAAGATAAAGCAAGAGAAAGAGAGAGTGCGAGGTAGCGAATCGAAGTGCAGGAGAAAAGAAGAGAGAAAGCGCAAAAGAAAGATCAAACGAGAAGAAGCGAAAGCGCGAATGGAAGAGCAAGAGAGTAGGATTGAGAGTGAAAAAGGAAGAGCAAGTGAAAAAGAATGAGAGCACAAAGGTAGTGCAAGGGAAAAAGAGTGATAGCGCAAAAATAGAGTGAGAGGAAAAGAGTAAGAGTGCAAAAGGTAAAGCAAGAGATAGAGAGAGGGAGCGAGCGAGCGAAAGGAACTGCAAGAGAAAAGAAGAAAGAGAGCGCGCAAAAGGAAAGGCAAAAGAGAAGAAGCAAAAGCGCGAACGAAAGAGCAAGAGAGAATGAGTAAGAGTGGAGAAGGAAGAGCAAAAGAAAAACAGCGAGAGCGCAAAGGTGGAATGAGAGAAATAAATAAGAGCACAAAGGTAGAGCAAGAGAACAGGAGCGAGAGCGAAGGGTAGAACGGAAGAAAAAGAGTGAGAGCGCAAAAATAGAGCGTGAGAAGAAGCGTGAAAGCGCAAAGGTACAGCGATAGAAAGAGAGCGATAGCTTAAAGAACAAAGTAAGAGAAAAACAGTGAGAGCGCCAAAATAGAGCGATGGAATAAAAGTGAGAACGCAAAGGTAAACGAGGTAAAAAGAGTGAAAGCGCAAAGATAGAGCGAAAGAAAGAGAGTGAGAGCACAAAAATTAAACGAGGGAAAAAGGGTGAAAGCACAAAGATAGAGCGAAAGAAAAAGAGTGAGAGCGCAAAAGATAAAAAGCCAGAGAAAAAGAGCTTAAAAGGAGAAGCAAAAGAGAGAAATGGAAAAGAAGGAGAATCGTGCAGAATGAACGATGAGGAGGACGATAGGGTACGAAAAGGAGGGAGCGATTGAGAAAAGGGGAAAGGGCACAAACGAGGTCCTAGGTGCTAGACGATAAAAAAGAACGGACGTTTGTCTCGGTCTCTAGATATTAAATCGGGTATCAGGTCTCAATAACACTAAACTATATAACATTTACAAATTTAACACAAAACCTCAACATTGGCTGCAAGCAACACACTTTTTCGAAACGAATTGCACTCACCATATCTAATTTCAAGATAACGAATACTATAGAACATCTTAACTTTATCGAAGAGATCATTTTTTTTTCAACTCTTTCTTGAGTCTTCTGTTCTTTAGTTAGTTACCTGTTTTACTAATGTAGGCATTAGAGCTTACACAGCTTGAATTACTAACACGATAAAAACAATTCAGAAATTTTCAAGCCCATTCAAGCTTCCGTTTAAAAATAATACTGAAATTTTCCTTTTTATTTCGACGATAGTTCTCAAAGAATTGATCGTAGAATTTTATTTTCAATTCAGTATCTTGTATTTTTGTATTCTCTTTTCGAACAAAATGGAATAATTTTGATGTGATCGTTGAAATACTTTGAAAAATTATTTAACGTTTTTTTGGGCATGAACACGACGAATCCCAGTCGATATTTTTTTTTTTTTTTTTCATTCCTTCGTTTGGCAAGGTGATAACAAATTTTCAGCCAAAAGAACTGATGGTAGACCCAATTCTTCTCATATGATTTTTTGTAAATGAAATTTTTTTTAATGTCATATTTCGCGAAAAATTGAATTTGTCCTTTGCCTGGAAATTCGTTCTCCACTTTACAAACGTAAAAAAAATAGAAAGAATGAATACCGACTGAAATTTGTTTTCTAACAACACAAAATATAATTTAAATTTGTTGTACCGGTTAACAAGCAGCCTTATACACTACGCTTTCGGAAAGAACCTCTTGGGGTGCGTGCAGATGCGTATCTACACAGATGGCGAAATAAAACATAAAAAGATTTATTTTGAATAAAAAAAAATATATTAAAAAATAGATGAATTAAATGAACGGAGCATCGAGTTTCGGTACGAAAACCAGTGGAGATCTTTTTTCGGTCGTCATTTCGTGTTAGGATATTTTATCGATAAGCAAGTATTTTCTACACATGTTATTTTGACATGAACCGTTGAATCCACTGTCAAATTTTAGCTCCACGAATATCGTGAGCCGGAACTTTCGTATGTTATCTAAGAGCTTAAAAAATTGGCGCTTTAAGGAGGTTCGTGAGTAAAATTGAAAATGCACAGAAAAATCTGACATAATTACCGCGTTTTAAACAATTCATATCAAACTCACATGAATTTTTTGGGAATTTTCGACTCCATCGTTTACACAAAATTAATTTTTCTTATGCATGCATCTTAACATGGGCTCTTATGGTATATTTACGAAATTAAAAAAAATGATTGAATAAATTTTTTACATTGTTGAATTTTTAAGTATTTGGTGGAATTAATTCTTTTTTTTCGATGTAATTTTTTCAATTTTTTTTTAAATTCATAAACATGCCATAAGAGCCCATGTTAATATGTATTTATAAAAAAATTAATTTTGTGTGAACGATGTAGACGAAAATTCCCAAAAAATTCATGTGAGTTTTGTATGAATTATTAAAAACGCGGAAATTATTTTAGATTTTTCTGTGGATTTTCAATTCTACTGACGAACCTCCTTAATCATCCTTGTGTTTTGCAATGAATCACGTTAAGAACGGTGTGACGAAAATAATCTTACGAAAATTACAAATACCTGAGTTAAAATAGTTGTTTAATTAATTATTATAGTCATATTATATGACGACTATATTATAATATAGTCGTGAGATTTCTGCACCCGACGACGAATCGATTTAAAAAATCTATCAAACAACGTTTGAGATAACGCGCCCAGATTTTCTACGAAAACGAAATAATATTACATTTAGTAATCGATTATCTTCCGAGATAGTATACATTGACACTATCGTAGTTTTTAAAAATTTAATCAAGAATATAGCGTTATAGTTGCAGCTTCTGGTACTCCATAAAAAAATCCGCTAAAGGAATACGAACATAACTATTGGTACTCGTAGAAAAACAAATCAAAACTTTATGAGTAGACATATATTATCTTTATATACATACATTGGCGTATACATAAATATTTTTTGTATAAATAGAACAATAATCTTACATCTCCCCATAGCTTAAAATGCACACTCCAAAAATATATAATACGTATTTTCAATACGTAAGGCACCTATTCTATATTAATCTCGGCACGGAGAACAGATTTATTAATTAATTTGTACGATTATTAGCGTCGCTTTTGATTCGTTGTTCATTTTGCGCATTTTATAAATTACGAGTTAAAATCCCAAGGAAGAAGCTTATACGTAAAATCAGATTCTTATTTACAGTTACAAGTTGAAGATTCTCATAAAATAAATCCTAAGTAGTTTTAATTTAATTGGCAGAAGAGCTTTAAGTATGCTTGGAATATACGTTATGTACGAGTTCGTTCAAAGTTCACGAATAGTACTTCTTTATCTCTTTTAACAGCGGAGTCTCTGTCAATTCGTTTATCTCCACGAATCTTTTATTAGCACGGCTAAAATAGTAGATGTCCCCCGTGTAGATATCGAACCATAAGGCATGAATGTGAAGGTCATGCCTCTCCAGACGTTTCTTTAAGAAACCATACGACGCGACGTTCTGGAGTTGCTGAAGAGTATTGATCTAAACCAAAGAGATAATTCATCAATTGCGCCATAAAAACAACAAACATAAATTTAGTACTCCACAATATTTGAGCATCTTTTTGGCTGGTCCAAAATTCGAAATTATTTTCAAAGTCGAGAGCAACGAAAAATTCAAATTACCATTGCGAAAACGTTTCTTGTTCATATTTTTTATCTTCTTTTTCAAATTTGAGAAATACATTGATCAGAAATTTAAAAATAAATAAAACATTTTAAAGCGTTTTAAAATTCTCGGAATATATAAAATACATTGACACGACGATAAGACGAAAAATAATAATTCTTTAGATATATGAAATGCATTAATGGCTCCAATTTATAAGATGACAAATTTTTTTTCTTTTCGTAAACTCAGTTACTTTTCTTTATTAATATAATATCGATAATTTACTATCACTACTATTGTTATGAAAAAAAAATTTGTTTTAGTCTTGTCTTTGTTGCAAAATTAAATTTTCGTCAAGATACGAAATTGTTATTTGATCAATATTTTAATTGGAAATCAATTAAAGTCCGACTCAGTAATTTAGATGGTAATTTATCAGAAATGTATCTCAAGTGCTGTATAAATGAAAGACTTACCTGAGAGAGTTTATCTTCAATGGCAAACTTGTTCTCAGGGTCAATATACGCTACAAATTTCCTCATAGGAGTTTCAGCTTGAAAAAGTATAGGTTCATGAAAACCAGTGATTTCAAGCTGTTGAAATTTTGCCAGACTGCTGCTGGCATGAGCACAAAGCCAAGCTCTTAAAGGAGATATCCTCCTGTTTACCTAAAAAGGAGCTCCATTAATTTATTTATAATTCATTAATGCCATTGAAGGTAATTAAATCCAAAGAGGATCTTACTTGAGAGGCAAATTCTTCATCTCTGAGCGCATAAAGCAGGTTCATGGCTTTGCAATCGCTGTGACCGCAAACTATAACATGCTTTATGGAATTAACTACGCATCCTAATTCAAGTGCTGCTGGTTCGCACATTGTGAGTTCATCCACAAAGTGCTGGCAATTTGGAACTATGTTCCCGGCATTTCTGACTGCATAATAAAATATTGTATTGTGGTATTGACTGGAGAAAAAATGTATGCTTATTCATGCCTTCAATCAAAGGGGATGAGATTATTCGGAGACCTTTGAGAATTCATAGAGACAAAATAACTTGTCCATTGAATGCGAGACAATAAGAATCAATGATAGGAACGTGATGTCTGTGACTATATAGAACCGTTTTGAATTCTCGTACCAACGAACATGTCTCCGACGTTTGTTTCCGTAAATCTAGTTGGGATCATCCGAGAGTCCATGCAGGTAAAGAACACTGCTTTGGGCTGTGGTAAAACGAACGACAGAAAATAAGTTACATTTCGGAGATAATTCACCCCTAGAATGGTCCAAATTTTGATAGTAATAGCCAGAATTAAAAATTACCCTCAGGTTTTCAATGAATTGAAAAAAAAAACTTAATATTCTTGAGAATATTAAACGATAATTGTCACTCAATAAACACAACAAAAAAAAATTTGTTGCATTTAAAATTATGGAAAATACAACCTATTATTTGAACCTATTACAAGACGATTTACGGAATAAAAATATGTTGAATAGTTAATGGGGGGTAGTTGTGTACCCCATAGTACCATTCTAGGGTTAATAAGCTCCAAAACATTGTCGATAAATTCTCGAGTATTAAATTATGTTGAATCTGTATTTCGGGTTATATGTTTGTATAATTATGACGAAACCAACAGGAAACATGCAATAAAACTGGAATAAGTGATACGCGAATTGGTAGTAAAGACGAGAAAGTTGCGTTATATTGTAAACAAATAGCAAGTGTGTAAACAAAAAACTATTTGTCAGTAGTTGAGAATTAATGAATTTGATTTTGATGGAAAATTAGCTTGCGACTCGAATACACATGTCGATGCCCCGTAAAAAAATCGATTGGAGATAAGAAGGAAAATAAATTAGACTTTGACTGAATTGTGTCGAAGTGTTGTTGAATGACTTTCGTACCTCGGGATGATCCCTAACTCGCTGAAACTGCTTAACCATTCCTTCTCTGTGACACTTTCGATACTTCATCACTCCTTTCAAGATTCTATCCATCTCGATGATAACGAGTGACAACAGCTACGATCGCTCGATTACTAATCAATTTTACTACGCTCTGCGTTCTTCACTCAAACTTTATATCGCGAGCATGTTCCAACCACGGTGATTGATGACAGTACACAAATCCGCCATTCGTTGATAAGATAGCGCGGAAAATTTGAAATTTATTTTACTAGCGACAACGTCAAACAAATTTTACTCGCTTCCCTTGCACTTTTTTCCTTTCATTTCTCTCTTCATATGGCTAAACACATTATTTGATGTTCATATCATTAGTTATTTCACGTGACTCTATTTCTACTTTCGTGTTTCGATATAATCGACTTTCGATGTGCCATGTCTTTTTCTCACGGCAAAAAATGAAAGAAGAGAAAGAAAATCCATATTCGGAAGGAAAATGTAATCTATTTCACAACTTGCGAAAAAAACAGCAATTCAAAAAGCGCGCCACGCGTGATCCCGCAGCGATTATAACTGTCTGAAGTTAGCTTTATGCCAAGGCCATCGTTGACCAATCAGAATACTAGAAAGCAGGTCTTCGATATTTCGACTTTCAATGTGTCATGTCCTTTTTCAAAGAGGGTAACAACTTGCAATCGGTTTATGTAAATAGGGCATTCCATTCCGTTTCAACCTAGGTTTAACCCTCGAACTTCCCGATTTGGTTCGTAATTTTTTGTAGAATTGGTTACACCCTCAAATGCACCAGATTTTCTTATTTGATTTTTTTCTATGCATATTTTTATTTTTATATTTTTTAAAAGTTACATATCGGTTGCCAAAATTTAAAAATCTGAAAGAATTCTGAAGAATACTTAGATATAAACATTTTCTCGCTTATGGCCAAAGTGCGCAAGATTTTACTTCCTTTAGTTTTAAGTTTATTCGATTTAAAAAAACGTAAATATTCGCATTACCCATCACGTTTATTGGTAAAAAAAAAGTGCATTAAAGGTTCATGAGACCAGCTAAAAACAATTTTATCTGAAATAAACGCGAAAAACTTGAAAATTTTCGCGTATCTGATTATGCGAACAGAATCCCCCTACAAATTCATCAAATTTTGGCAGTTGTTTCATTATTGTGAGAATAAAAAATGGTGCAATCTCAAAATGACAATATTGCTAGACGATTATTGTGAACTATATATGGTCTGGAATATTGGTACGTTTTTTCAATATCTTTTTCAACGCATCTTTCAATCGCATAAAAAAATAAACGTTTATCGGAAAAAATAAAATAATAGTTAATAATAAATTGTTTGTTGGATAGAAAATTTTCCACAAACTGTCTTATCCGCAGATTATTTGGGAGTCAGAGTTCCGATGAGAAATCAATTACAGCTTGAGAAACCCTTTTTATTATTTTTAAAAAATACATATTTAACAATACCACACAATACGCTGTGGAATATAGATACAATGGATGTATTTCGCTGGCTTCATGCACGAGTACAGTTACGGTTCCATATTATTGCGTTACACAATAATGTTGCGCTCGTAATAAAACGTTATTCAAAATTCAGCAGGTGGTAAATACAACGCATCGCGTCAATCTTCAGTCGTACATCCAAAGCGATACAAAATTGCATCTCGTATCGTCACAATTCATCTAACGCGGTTTCGTTCGCCAAATCCGGTAAAAATACACGTAGTATCGTAAATGGACAATGCGTAGGAAAATATGAGTTTTTGGCGGAGCCAAAAAATGCTGTACATTTCGGATAAATCAGATACATTATAATTATAAGATTATGAAAAAGTATTTTATCGAGCAAACGAGTGAATAATAGATGGTGAAAAAAAGTACCGCAATGAAAGCTAGTCGTGAGTCGAACCCACACAACAATCACAAGGGAATATTCAAAGCCAATTAAGATGTATTGGTAATGAAAATGGTTAATTACCTGCACATGCCAAGTCTTTAGGAGTTTATTCAGACACATTATATCTTTGCTCTGTGGGAAGCATTTCATCAATTCTCGCGAGATTGAAAAATCAATTGTGAGGCTGAAATAAATGTCTCAACAATTATTTCACCCGAGAAATTGTAAGAAACTTACAAACTGTCGTCTAATTTAATTCTCTCATTTCTCGCATCGTGTTTCAGGAAAGGTGCGGCAATATTCGAATAAAAACTTATGGAAAATACTCAACAGCTCCAAGAACAATAAATCTTTGTCAACTAACAATACACTGACAATATTTTATATTCCAAGCATTACTCAATAATTAGCAGTGAAAATTCATTGATTTTCGAGCTGTCGTATGATAACTACTTTTTTATAATCAAAAAGTATTTTCAAGAAATTTATATTCGAATATTGGTGTTATCTGATTTCACGCTTAAGGTATTGTTGCGTATCGTATCTACTTTTTTAACTATTTCGACTAGAAACAGAGATCTTTGGGTAATGAGTAGCAAGCTCGTAGTTTTCCGTCTTTTGGTTGATCCTGCGATTGATCGCGGTATGGAAAACAGAATTGAAGGTTCGCGACTCCGATGATAATGCACATTAACCCGATCTTAATTCGATACGTACAACAGCCTTCGAGCTATTGGCACAAATGTCACGGATGCTCATTCTTAATTTCTACGTAGTACATCGATTACTCTCGCGCGATAATCCAAATCCGGTGACAATTATGTTCACGATGGTTCATTGCTTACGTTGGTCGCGTGGAAATGTTCCTTTCCAACACGAAACACGGCTATAATCAGACTCGTTAGAGATTTAAGGCCAATTCATAGCTTGGACCCGGGCGACTATTCGCCTGGGTCGGGCTGACTTCTATCCACTTAGCGCCGAACTCTGACTCGCTCGCTCCAATTTCTCAAAGTGCTTGCGAGCGTTTCGGATATTTATCAACGTTGCCGCCGATGCTGAAATAATTTTTCAAAAATACTTTGAATTAATGAATCTGTAATAATCGCACAACATTTTCCAAATTATATACATTAAATCGGGCAATCTATCCCGTTTCGACCAGGATTTGACCTCGACCTCTCCAGTTTGGCTCGCTATTTTTAGTAGGCTTAGTTGAACCCTTAAATGCACCATTTTTTTTCTATCGGAATTTCTTCCCATAAGATTATGCTATTAAACAAAGTATTTTTCAGATTTTTTTCGGATTTCCAAATTATGACATTCGCTTAAAAAAATGGATTCGAACGAAAATTGCCATAGAAAAAAAAATCTGGTGCAATTGAGGGCCAAACTAACCCTACAAAAATTTACGAGCCAAATCGAAGAGGTCCAGTTCAAATCCTGGTCGAAATTGCGTGGGTTGCCTCAAGTACATTAATACCGTAGCTATTCATATGAGGTATTCCTGGCCAACATAATAAGCGTTCAACCCTAACACCCTCTTATTCGCTCCATATTTATTTATACAATTTTTTAGGTTCGAAACAACATTTCAAATACAAAAAATTTTTCTTTACTGAAACTTTATCATCATGAATTTTTCAAATAACAATTTTGTGCCGCAATTTAAAGATTTTTAAATTATTCTCAAAATTTTTAAAGCAATTTTTTCGAAAGCAAATCCGTTAGCAAATTGAAAAAATTAAACAAGATGGCAGTTCACGGTCGATTGTTGTATAATCATTTTATACATATAACGTAAGATACATTTTAGAATGTAGATAAAGCTTTTTGCCGATATGAAAAAAAAATCATGTATTAAATAATGAAACGTTGATTGACAATTGAAAAAAAAAAAAAAAAAAAAATAATAATAATCATAAGTACATACAAACAATAATCATAACATAAATAATCAACTCTAAACTGACGATGGTTGGCTTTTGGTTGATTTTTCAAAACCGACGATAATTAGCCTTATGTCACTAATGGTTAGTATTGAAGAATCAACCAACAGCCAACTACCGATGTACTCAGCTCAAAGTTGGAATCATGATTATTTTGTCTTATTCAACCGAAGTTTCATCATGGCGAAGAATCGTTGGTTAATAATGAGATTCCAGAAATAAAAAAATCGAAAGTTAAAAATGGCTCACTTTATTTTCTATTTCAACCTTTCATTATTTAACACATGATTTTGTTTATATTGATAAAAAAAAGCTTCAGCCAAATTCTAAAATAATCTTGAATTATATATAAAATGCTTACGCAACAACCGACCATGAACTGCCATGTTGTTCCATTTTTCCAATTTTCTAAAGAATTTCTCTTTTTTTTAACAGCTTTAAAAATCGACGCAAATGTTTGCCCACTGTGGGTTACAGCTGAAAAAATTTTGATATCTAATACAGGATTTCAAAAAATAATATCCAATTCTTTAATTGGGGTGAACATTTTTATTTAAAAAATTCATGATAAAAAAAGTTTCAGTAATAATTTTTTATTTATTTGAAGTGTTTTTTCGAGTATATAGACTAGTATAAATAAATATGGAACGAATTGGAAGGTGTCAAGGTTGAACGATTATTGAGTTTGCCAGAAATATGTATAGTATATAAAACTGCAACTTTCTTCAGTCGGAGACAACAGGAAAAAAAAGCTACAAAAAAAATTTGACTACATAAGACGGTGTTTGTTTAATGAAAATGTTCCATACTTTTATAATTACATGATTATAGAATTATTGATTGTTCCAAATATTGAAGTGTATCGTAATAATTGATTTGAAGTATTGCTACTTAATGGAAAACATGAAGGTTGTAATTATTGGATGAAAATTGCATTGAGGCTGATTAAAAAACGCGAAGCAAAAAAAAAAGTGGGCGTTATACTCACGAATGCCAGGATCCGACATGATGACCATGACGTAAGTATTCGATGTGAAAACGTCAATGAAAGCAGCGAAATTTGTGTTTCTAACTTCCATGCTCAAGAACTGAGATGCTAGTTTGCTGCAACTTAGCTTGAATTGCTTGATGATATTGGAGACTTTTTCGAATCTGTGGACGTCTCTGTGCACGCGTCTTTCGCAATGACTGATTACTAAAAAAGTCGCTCTTTCAAATAGCAAAACTTCGTCGGCGTCGATTATGTTTGCGAATTGATTAAGGCTTTGCTCCAACTCCTTCACGTTCGGTATTAACATATAAACGATGGAAGACCACGCCCTGAAAATAATCGACAATTTTATTGAATATTACGTTTCAATCAAGAAAAATAGAATTGCATTTATTTTATATGAATATCGCTGAGGCGAATGCTCTCGAATAATTGTCAATTGTACAAAAATTAAAAGCAAACAGTTTTCATTACTTAATTTATAAGGAACTATTCAGCTGATCAGCTCAAAAAATACGGCAGCTTCAGGACATACAGACATTTGCCGAAAAAATCAGTCTTATAAAAATCTAAAAGCATGATCCAATTTTTCCGTAAATTTACACATAGAAAGAGACATTGCCACTCTATGAGCGTATCATATTTCAGACTGATTGATGAGGCCGTTTTTGAGATACAGCGATCCGAATTTTACAAGCCTGCTTCACACAAAGAGGCACATTCATCCAGAATTTTTATTCAAACGACTTTATTTCGATGTTCTAAATCATTTTTTTTAAAACCTGACATGTAAATTCGGTTTTTTTTTACTAAAACAGAGCTTTTTCTACCTCTTAGAGGTAGAAAATGCATAGAAGGGTTTATTTCATTGAGAATAAAGTGATGCAACTTTAGGTGTTATTACCTGTACAAAGTTTCATCCCATATGCTAGTCCTGAAGCATGTGCACTCCAGAGGCAGACTCAATCTCTTCAAGTCCTCTTCCCTCTCCCTAAATATCCCATCTCTTTGATCCTCCTGGACCAGATCCATTTTATGAACTAGACAAAAAATCTTAGCCTCTGGGCTGTTCTGTAAAATGGCTTCCAGGCAACTTTGATAGTAGTGCATATCTTTGTCAAGTTCTCGAGATTCAACATCAAAGACATATATTAATACTTCGACATTCCTGAAGATGTTGTCACGCTGCGAGGCAAAGTAATTTTCCATGAAGGCTTCTTGACCTCCGCAATCCCAGAGGTTCAGTACAAGATTCCCCAAAAATCTCACATGGCTATGCTCTACGTCAACTGTGGGCCCAAAATGATTAGTTACCAAAACAGCAAATAATTTGAAGAAAAAAAAAAAAAAAAAAAAAAAAAACGGCAATCCACAATCAAAAATGTTACAAGAACTGATCTTTCAAATTCAAGAACCAAATTAGTCTGAACTACAGATGAAAATAATATTTTTCTCTCTACAGAAGTAATGCAAAGCTTAGTTTTAGTGACATCCCCATAAAAAAGCAAAATCTAAGAATTGACAATCATGAATCTTATAAAATTTAAGTAAGTAAGTTAAATAAGTCTAGTCAAAAAGGAAACAATGATCTGTTTGTTGTTAAAATGGTAATTACAACTTTTGTCACAGAAACAATTTTAAAAAACAGTATAAAATTTTTTTCAATATCAATCAAGCACATCAGTTTTCACTAAAAATGGAATAATGTTTGTCTGTTAACAAGTTTACTGGAACTTGATTGTGGAAACATCTCCAAAAAAAATAATGTCTGTAAATAGACAATCATAATTTTATAAAAAGGTATCTTGCACATTTCAATTACAAGTTACTCAAGATCATTCAATTTTACCATTCTTTCAACTTCAGGGCAAAATTTATAGCCACAAGATATTTACTTACTTCAAAATAGCGAATAATTGAATAAAAAAACCGAAAAATTTAATTTTATTAATGGAACACGGAGTGTGAAAAATGTATGATAATACGAATGTATGAAATATAAAAAAGATATAAAATTATTTAAGTATATATCTCAAACACATGAATTCCTATGAATACATTATTATTATTCATAATAATAATAATAATAATTGTTATTATCAATAACTATAATAATAATTATTATAGACTTCCAAATTTGTGTTGTCTATTAATATTTTGTTTTCAAATATTATTACAAGCTGATTATTTACATTCATTCACAGTCTCTCAGTTTATCAAACTCGTCTGTACAATGTTTCGTGCTATCTCCTCCTATTGATAACACATATAAAAATAAACTGTTTGGTCAATTAATTGGCTTGCAAATCGCATCACTCATATAGCCAAGTAATTGTTTGATTCTAATTATACATTCTTCAAGTTCTAAAAACTATCACATAATAATAATTGAAAAATAATAATAAGGAAGAATAAAATAGTACAAAAAAAAACATACTTGTAGCTCCTAAACGACGAGTGTCCCTGGCTATATAATTAGCAAAGATAATGCTCCTCATACTCGTCTTTCCAGAGCCGCTCTTGCCCATAAGTAGCACCTTGAATAAAAAAAAGCGTTTGATAAATGTAAATCCATTGACAATGGCTGTATATTTTTTCGCAGCACATGTGTCAAAAACGAGCCATAAACACAGCAAAAAAAATGCTCACCTTCTTCTTCATCGTGTTCGTTATTTATTTTCCCAAAGTGTCACGAAAAAACAATTAAATGTGGGTGTTGTAGTTAACCCTCGATAATCAGTAGAATCGGATACACGCAGCTGGCATATACGTCATAGTGTTGAAACTCTCCCGATTACAAAGGTTATAATACCAACTTTTCCAAATGGAACAAACGATCTTTATTCACCGACGATCTGCGTTTTTGCGCGAATTTTTGTTGTTCGAAGCTGCGTCGATGCAATTGTTTATTTCAGCGATTTTGAGAATGACAAATTATCTGGTTGTTAACTCAAACACAATGGTAACGCATGACTTTACAGACACAAGTGACATTCGACTTGAGTGATAACAATATATCAAATTCTTGTCCACTAAAGTATATGTAGTAGTAGAAGTTTAATTCCCCTTCTCTTTAGAGGTTTCGAGCTTTCCTATTGGTGGGAAGAGAGAAAAGTACTTGGAGCTTCGAGAGACGATTAATCGAAACGCAACATCGACTTTATAAGGCGTCGAGTGAACCTTCGTTCGTACATTCGAAGCGATACAAAACTTCCTGCGCTTATTCCCTTCTCGCTGAATAAATGAGCCTGTTGCGAGTAATCGGAAGGGACGATGAATAATTGATTTAGTTTCCGGGTACATCGATTTTCGAACCAGCAGCTATAATTATCGATTTTATTCCGACATGTATTTTACAGATTATAAGTAGTCTTATCGGCGTACTACTAAAGAGAAATTATTTCTAATGAATAGAGAATATGTTCCATAGCTACAAAAGCTACTTCAAGTGCATCGCTCCTTACGAGGAGCCAATCGCTATCTCCGGAGGACCTACTGCGGTGCCATATACTTTATTTTAAGGAGACGAGCACGGTCTTACATACAGGTCGAAAAACTGCAGTAGTGCTATTGGAAATAATTATACACAAAATCTGAGGAAATTCACCTAGATGCCTTTTCTTTTTTTTATCAGAGCTGGGCAGTATTTAAAATACGTCATGTACTTTAAGTATTTAGGATCCGTATTTTAAATAGTAGAATACTTCTCAGGTATTTTAAGTATTTTATAAAATACAAAAAACAAAATGCTTTTTTTATTTTTTTATCCTATATATTCGGAACATTTTTTAAATATGTACCAAGTTTACGTTAAATTTAAAATTTGAAATTTGAAATTTAAGGATGTAGGAGCGCGTTGTGGTGCTCAACTTCCTAAAAAGTGAGAATTCAGAGAGTAATTCGAACACTTCTCGATGGAATAAAAATCTGAAAAAAATCAAGCATACAAAAGGTGCGGAAAAGATCAATTTTGAATATTAATAATTGCAGAATGTTATTAACAAATAGGTAAAAAAACAAATTGTTCAACAAATTGTCCGTCAACTTAACTTTTTTTCCGAATAAAAATGAGACATTCGCATCAAAAACCAAAACAAACCTAGCATATGCTTAAAAGAATAACAAAAATGACTTGTAATTTTGTCTAAAATATTTTGACCTCAAACGTCCACACAAACTTCAAATTTAAAAAAAAACTTCGTACTAATTATTTATACAAATAGTATCGAAATAATTTGTTCAACATAAATGTAAAAGTAGATATAAATCAAAATTCTTGCAGAAAATCGACAACATTTTTTTTCCTTAAGCATCAAATTTTTCATTCAAAGTAGAAAAATTGCAACTTGTACTTTTGATCATGAAAATCAATGGTATTAAAAAGAACAATTTTTTTAATTTATCACTGAATGATTCTCTAAGTCAGCTACACGGAAAAATATTTTACCCTTTTCTGCTTCAATTGCATCCCCAAAACTTCCCAGAAACTGTTGAAAAAATTATACCCTTATCTAGATATGCCCTTATCATAATTCGATGCCCCTTTCTGCCGTGCCGCTGGCGCGATTGACGTTCCAAACAGTACTTCGAGTTTGTTGGTGGCGCACACGAGGCGACGACAACAGAGAGAAAGAGAAAGGGCCCATTTCGTTGAAAAGAATTATTTGTGTGGGTGCAAGAAGAGTGTCGAGCGTGGTGCATGCGTGTAAGCAATATCGTGCAGCAGTATTGCACGCCCGCGCTACACGCTATACCGAAAATGCATTATACACCTATTTTATTTCAAACGAACGCGAAAAAATTGAACATTATCGCGTATTTTTACTTTTTAAGTTAGTTGTATAAAAACAGTCGATTTTATTTAGTCAAAAGAATCAGTGCAATGAAAGCAATTGTATGCTTCCTTGAGTCAATTAAATAAGTGATTGCATGTATTTAATATACATAATTTAATCAATAAAATTACCTAATTAAACCTATATACATGCGAAACTGTTTCCATAGATGCAATTGGATTGATTAAAATTATGCGTTATTTGAGCGGATTAAATGTTTAGTAGCGATGGAAAAGTATGTCCTTGAGTACATTGAATAATATAGTTGATAACAACAACTAAAGATCAAATGTGTTCATATTGATTCACCGGCGAAAATTTTAAAATAATATTCCGCGAAATTCCTCGAAAATTTTTAAACAATTTTCTCAAAAATCGCAAAATTTGTAGAAATTTTTTTCTTTTGATATTAATAATTTTGTTTTTCGTGCTATTTAGTAGTTTTATCGGTTATTTGTTCGATCGCAATAAAGAAGAAACATACAAATGAGAAATGAATTTAATAAAAGAATTAGCTAATCGTTTGTTCAAATTTTGTGAAAGCTCTGATAAAAATTCAGCAAATTTGATTATTAACTACAAAATTTTATCGAAAAATTAAAAAACTGCGTGCATAGTATTACTTATGTTTTCAGGAACACTAACAAAAGCTTAGAACGATGGGGCATGCCGATCGCTGTTGCAATCCATTCGGCTTATCGAAACATTTTCGAACAAGGGATTAATTCTAGACTTTAACCTTGAAACTTTCGCTCGAAGTTTGCCGAAAAATTAACTAATTTTTTATTGTAATCAGTAAAATATTCACTCAATTTTTTCATTCTTTTCGTGATTATGCATGTAATGATTGAATTTTTACAGGACTATTGTTTCTTTACTCTTTTCACTCTCCAGATCGAAAATTATTATTACACTTCCCCCGGTAGTAGAAAAAAATAGTTGCGAAAAATTCAATTAAAACGAAAAAAAAAATCCTGGACAACATCAAATTAGTGCCAAAAATTTTCATTTTTTATGCCGGATTTTTGAGAATTTTTTCAGATTTTTCAATTACGGCTCTCAGAGTCTTTGAACAAAAAAATTATAGCGTACTCAAATTTGGTTTAAAAAAAAAATCATGACTGTTATTTTGAGTCAAAAGAATTATTAACAAAACTATGAACCAATTGCGCGAAGTCGAGGGTCACGACCCGGTCGATTTGGTATAAGGAATGCCCCATATATTAAAAATCCGATTTAATTAATGAATATATCGGAGCTTAACATTCACTTTTTGAAAAATGTTGAGCAAAATTACTCCACAGTGTAGGAAGCTCGTTTACAGCAACAGGCACAGAAAATTGACTACATGAGTATAACGTAAACTCTATTTACAATTATACTAAACTCGTTATGAAACTCGTATTGATTGATATATAGTCCGCTAAAAAGTCGTTTCAGAAGACATATTAATTAGTGGACAGTATATTAAATATGCTATGCGAGTCTTATTTTTAATATCTGTTAACTTTAATTTTGCAACACCCTCGTCCACTGATAAATAAATTTAAGGGGGGAGAGGGGATCGCAGCGAGAGTTACCTATTTGAAATAATCGTATAAAAAATCTGAAAAAATTCCAGATCCAGATGCCTTTTCTAACACTTTTCTACATACATTGAACTGAAAAAAGGACATTATTATTTTTAGCCCTGTCGATTGTTTAGTATAGCCAAAGAAGATTATACAAAAAATCTGCCTTGCTTGATTGTTAAGAATAGTATGCAAAGCACGAAAAAAGATGGTAGGTCAGAATATTAAAAATTGTAGTAGAAGGTGCATTTGAATTTCAAGTAATGTGCAGTTGAATTGATACAAATTAGATCCTGAAATATTAATAGTTTCGATGGATATTTCTAGAAATATGATTTTTTGAAAATGAATTTAGCATTTAAAAATTTCAATGTGCGAGGCGTCTAATCAAATTGGCAACGAAAAGAGGGATCATACGGAGCGCGTGAATTTTGATTATTCTTATTTGTTCCTATTGATAGTATATAGCCTTTCTAACTAAACCTAGGTCAATATAATAAATTGTCCAAAATTCATATTATATACAATAATTTCAAATAGCTAACCTCCCCCCTTCCCCTTGCTAAAATTACTACATGTGCAGGAAGCTTTTTCCCAAGAAAGAGTATAGAAAATTCACTACACAAGTGTAACATAAAATTGCCGTACAATTCTCCTCAACGCGCTACAAAAGGCGTTTAAGATTATACACTATCTTCTAAAATCGTCAATAAAGTCATGTTTCTAATATAAGTCAATTTCAATACATTTGTACATTGAATTTCCATTTTCCTCCGTATATTAAATTGAATTTCCTACACGAGTTTAGTAAAAATACATTGCTACGAGCTCAGCATAAATTACCAAGTAAATTACTACACAATATACGAACTTTCAAAATACTTTTTTAAGTGTTATCCTCATGTACCAAATGTTCTATACCCTTTTCCGTAATAGTCCTTCCTGCGCCGTGCAGCAATTACAACATTGTATTGCGTGTATGTTCCAGTAACAGTGTCGAAAGTGGTGCATGCGTGTAGGGAATATCGTGCAGTAGCATAACACGCCCGCGCTATACGCTATTCTCATTACGCTATACGCGTTGTCGCGCAAGGTAGAGAGGAGAGGGGGTGAATTCTGATTATTTTGTAAGATTCATCTCTATCGATAGTGTATAGCTTTGCTAACTAAACCTAGGTAACTACAATAAATTGTCCAAAAATCATATCATAAACAATTATTTCGAATAGCTAACTCTCCCTCTCTCCTCCTGCCCTGCTCAAGATAAAATTACTACACATGTGCAGGAAGCTTTTTTCCAGGAAAAAATATAGAAAATTCACTACACAAGTGCAACATAAAATTGCCGTACAATAATACACTATCTCCTAAAATCGTCACCGAGAGTAAACCGATACCGAGTAAATCACTACACAATATACGAACTTTCAAAATACTTTTTAAAGTGTTATCCTCATGTACCAAATATTCTATACCCTTTTCCGTAATAGTCCTTCCTGCGCCGTGCAGCAATTACAACATTGTATTTCGTGTATGTGTCAGTAACAGTGTCGAAAGTGGTGCATGCGTGTAGGAAATATCGTGCAGTAGCATAACACGCCCGCGCTATACGCTATTCTCATTACGCTATACGCGTTGTCGCGCAAGGTAGAGAGGAGAGGGGGTGAATTCTGATTATTTTGTAAGATTCATCTCTATCGATAGTGTATAGCCTTGCTAGCTAAACCTAGGTAACTACAAGAAATTGTCCAAAAATCATATCGTACACAATTATTTCGAATCGCTAACTCTCCCTCTCCCCTCCTGCCCTGTTCAAGATAAAATTACTACACATGTGCAGGAAGCTGTTTTCCAGGAAAAAGCATTAAAAATTCACTACACAAGTGTAACATAAAATTGCCGTACAATAATACACTATCTCCTAAAATCGTCACCGAGAGTAAACCGATACCGAGTAAATTACTACACAATATACGAACTTTCAAAATACTTTTTAAAGTGTTATCCTCATGTACCAAATGTTCTATACCCTTTTCCGTAAAAGTCCTTCTCGCACCGTGCAGCAATTACGACATTGTATTTCGCGTATGTACCAGTAACAGTGTCGAAAGTGGTGCATGCGTGTAGGGAATATCGTGCAGTAGCATAACACGCCCGCGCTATACGCTATTCTCAATACGCTATACGCGTTGTCGCGCAAGGTAGAGAAGAGAGGGGGTTAGGGGGGGGTCGCCTTAAGCCAGAAGGCGCTTGTGTAGTGCCAGAGGACCGTGGCGACGGCGGGCGGTGATTCAGGCCCTTATCTACAACAAAAATTTGCTACCAAAAAACCATACATCGCTCTCTCTCTCTCTCTCTTACATTAACCGTAAGAGATGATATCCATCGCGTGTCACCGATATTATAATATCGCAAAGTAAAAAGCACAAACTCGGGTATTTGGGTGCGCGTTGCCGCCTTCACCCACGATTCCATCCAGCGGCCGTATATGCCGATAATACGGCCAATTCTCCACGAGTTTCTCTCCGCTTTGTCTATGTCTACGTGTGTGTGTCTTATTTCATTTATCAACGCACGTTCAGCGAGAGAGTGTACGAAAGTGCAACGCGGATGAGGCGGGGTGTCCACCCGTGTGTGAATCACGCTTCCGAGGCGCCCGGCTGTCCCGTCTTCCATCTAGAACCGTGACCACGACATTGACCTGAGACAAGACTATTATTCGAGTATACTCTTCGCCGGGCCAACCAACAAATTCCCTCTTGAGATTCGACGCCGTCAGCAAGAGGAATTCGCGACGAGCCAAAAGTCTCCGCCAGAGACTTGCACGATCTCTCTCTCTCTCTCCTTCTCTGTTCTCTCTCTCTGTCTTTCTCTCTCTATTTCGCTCTCTCGATCTCTCGTCGCTGCTATTTCGACTCCCGAAAAACCGAAGGGAAGAGCGACACCCACGAGGGTTGTTTTATTGCAACGGAATTTTTAAGTTTCTTCATTCTGCCAGTATATTTTATAATCGTGAAACGTGAGACGCAAGAAGGAAAAGAAAAATAGTGAGTGAAGAAGGTCGCTCGAAAAATCGTCCACTAAGAGTCTCTTGAGGTATCCTGATTTATGTGGAGACTCGTGATTCAGTAAAACTCCATCTATTACATTATTAATGACTCACTGACTGGTTATCATTGTTCGGCTGCCAAGGTGCTTGTCAATTTGTTCGATACAGCTGAAAAAACAATTGGATTTGGAGTGGATGGATTTCTGGTATCTGAAGAGACCGACGGAAGAAGATAGCTTCGTAGCTGGATGGCACTTAGTGCTCAAATGCACACACCGCTTCAAATTTAAAGCGGCGCACTGTGATCCTCAAATATTGTGATTTTGAATCTATTTAACGCAGCAAAAACTTAGAGATAGATTAAAGATCGACCACCGGTACCGTTTATTCGGATTTACCGTGTTTTCACAACAGCCTTTTTAGCCATAGGAATGTTTATGATCTACGGAGATACAGTTTTAGAGACCAATTGAGAGAAGACGTCAGGAACAAGATTTTTCATATTTCGCAAGATTCTTTGCGGGCTTCGATAGATTAATACAGTCAAAGAGGATTTAAAAACATCTAACAACAAGCGCAAGACACTGATTCAAGTGGAAATATTTTTGGATCAAACCGCGGCGAAGAAATTGTACAAAAAGAGACAAGAATTTTAGAGAGTTATTACGTGCCTAAGTAAAAACGCAGCGACGCAGCGACGGAGGGCAGATCGCCAATCTACGGACCGGAGAAGGAGCATCGTCATGTCCGACGAAGAAGACAAACCACCTGCGCCGCCGGTGCGCCTCACATCCAACAGGTACACGCTTTATCTATCTTTATCTTTGTCTATTTATCTATTCATCGTTGGATGCACCGGTACAAGAGAGTTTTCCCTCAATTTCTAACAAGTACGAAGATTCTACTGGTTCGAGTTAAAATAGATTCTTAGCTTACAACTAATACCTTATGGTTAATGGGCTCTTTATGCAGTAGTGTTTTTGGATTTTTTTTTTTCAAATTCAAAGTGCCAGTCATGTAAGTCCTAATGGACTTGTACGCGATTACCATCCATACTTGTAGCTTGGCTAAAAAAGTTGCCTTACTCTATAACTAAAGCTAAGCATAACAGAAAGAGTAAAGAAATAGAGAAAAGTAAATGAAATAAATAAATGAATAAGTAAACATGCTATGTGCTCTTAATTTGGGGAGAAGAGGAGAAGATGAATATTTAATTCGCTGCTAGCAGATATTCATGCATCATTTGTTTCTAAAGGGTTGAAACTCTATTACACAATAACAGGAACTGTGAATACATTAAAAGTTTGACAATGTCAATAAGAAATGTAATGTAATGTAACGTAATGTAATGTAATGTAAATGTATAATGAATTATATGTTATTCAAATGTAAATTGCCTTTTAATAGAGCTCTTAGCTTAATATTAACATGTTTTTTGCAAATACTGACTATATCGAGGGTTTAATGGGGTCATAATTAATTCTAATTGTTGTTAGAATTAAATTCGAGAATTAAATCAGTCTGAATGAAAGGGAGAGATAATCTTATTGTCTTTAAAGGAGAAATTAAAAACTTTGTTAGAGAAACAAGTTCAATTAACTGTAAAACAATCTTTTGAATATCATTCAAATACATAATTTTCCATTGAGAGTGAGATAAAGTTTATGCCTGGTAACAAGTAATTACAAACCTGGTTCTGGAAACAACTCCAAAAAAATAAAATCTGTAAACAGAGAATCATAATTTTGCAAAGAGGAGTTTTTCACAGATTCAGATGAAAGTTTCAATTTAAATTTACTCAAAATCATCAAATTTTTAAGGTATTCCAACTTAAAGCCCAAATTTATAGTCACAAGTGAACTGTCACATTGAAACATGAATTTACAATTTTTTTTTAAATTTATGGCTATAAATTCGACTTTTTGAAGTAATGATCATATGCAATTGGCTGTAATGATAAAAAGCCCACTTACATAAATCATCATTTTTATGATATAATAACTGTAAGAAAGTACATTATTAAATGAGTACATCTTTAATATAATCACACAAACCGAATGCCAATATTATATCAAGAGCACCTCAAGTTTTGTGGATTTTCAGCAGAACAAATAGTTTAAACTGACCAGTGAATAGACAGTTAAGCAGACAAAAAACCCAGTGAATGGACGCTTTTTATACACGTTCACGTATAGAAAATGTCCATTTACTGGGCCCTGTCCATCCACTGGTTCGTTCACCCTACTATTTTTCTGAATAGCCTCTTAAAAATTTGGACTACCATCAAGATATTAACTCGAAATTTACAATTTTATTGTCATGTCCATTTGACATTGTTCATTTACTGGGCCCCGTCCATCCACTGGTTCGTGCACCCTACTATTTATCTGAACAGCCCCTTAAAAATTTGGTCTACCATAAAAACGTTAAGTTGAAATTTACAATAAAAAAACCTAGTCTATGCGGTACAATTTTATTTCTAAAAATCGTTTTGTTCTAATTTTCTGGAGCACAGTTTTGTTTGCTATAGTTTTTGTAATTATTGTTAGAAACTCTGTAGCAAATAGTAATTTTGAAGTGTCGTTGGCTTCAAAGGTTTCACCAATTTGAAACTGAATATCACTCGACATGGCTCTATATATTTTCTGTGATTGCCATGCTTCATTCCTTTGATACATCGTTCATACTGCCTGAGAAAATAAATACAACTTAAGTAACGTAGAATGTCGTAGCCCTTAGCCACTCGGCGAGCAGACGCGGCGTTATTTACTTTGAAATATACGGAGGTCTGAGTCTCCCAAAAATAGAGGAACAGCCACTAATTTAGTAAGAGCTAAAAATAAAATCTCACTGTACAGACGCGATAATATTCGACGGTGTGATGCCTTGTTCAAAAATATAGTTTTCATGTACCTCCTATCTTGATGCAAATAATTGATTATACGCATTGCGTACCGCATACAAGAAATAGTAATAAGCGAACGAGTGTGCATTACCCTGCGGTTTAGAATTTCAAGATAGATTACTTGAGGATTAAGTTGCGTTCGGTGCCAGACGAACTTGCACGCCAACCAGTCGCGACTTCACCTTGAAAATAACTTGTCCTTCTGGCATTAGAATAATTTTAGGATGCATGACCCGAAACTTGTGGTTTCCTTTAATTTTTGTCATTTTTTTTTCACGTGAAAGTCTGATACCTGACGTTCATTTTTTAAAACAATTAATTGCCACGGGCTTGAGAACTTCTGAGAGTTAGCGTAATTAACGGAAGATATTTGGAGCATTCCAGTTAAAAAACATCAACACTTCTTTTTTATCTGTAATGAAAAAAGATTTTTCAAAACTTGCAGAATCGTTTACATCTTTTTACCGCTCTAAAATTGATGCTTCCTCCTTTTAAGAAATGTGGTGTACAAAGCATATGTTATTGGCTTTTAATTTCAATGTCGAAAAAGCCCTAACGACATTTACTGCAGAAAATATTTTTCAATGTAATTTCAGAACATTTCAATTAGATCAAAAGATTTTTCTTTGTCGTTTATGAAAACCGTATAAAAATCCGGCGTTCGCATAATTTTTATCAGCTTGTACATCAGACGACACCAAATTACAGACATTTCTATACAGTTTAAATTTCTACAAAAAATCGTTGAAAAAAACCTGAAAAATTTCGTACCAGAATTGATGTCCATCGATGTTAAAGAAAGATGTTTTAAAAGAATATTTGTTATGGACTCGGTACATTGGCTAAAATAATTGCAATATCTAATTACATTTTCAAAGAGTTAATAACCGATAAAGGAGATGTTTTCTGTGAAGTACAGTCGTTAAAGCGGAGCAGAAACCACTCAATTTGCAGAGTAATTACTAGCGTTAGTGTCTCCGTAAGAGACGCAAAAGTTTATGTGCATTGTTTATTAATTATTTGTGTGTTTCAGAGGTGAATCGGCACCGAATCTTCCGGTGGACATGCGTCCACTACCGAAAGAGCCAGATTCGGACGAGCGCAAAAAGAAAACATTGAAAGGAAAGATGAAGGTGAAGGAGAACAAGGACAAGCCTAACATTAGTTTACCCACAAATTTCGAACACACTGTTCACGTTGGATTCGATGCCGTTACCGGCGATTTCACGGTATGTTTATTTTATTTTTTTTCAAACTAGAAAATATGTTAATTTTGTTAAAAATGCACTCGCTTGCTGCTTTGCTGTTGTATTAAGGAACGAAATGTCCACGATAATATCTGCTTCGATGAAAAATTCCATACAGAGGGTGAAAAATTCTTAAATACTGCATTATAAAATCTGAGGCAATTATTATCTGGATTTTCCGTAATCGTATCGAATATCTTGAATTCTAAATACACTTGTTCACATAATATGTATGAAACATTGCGAAACGATGATTCAGTAATGTGTCTGGTGCTTTTTATACCTATTATTTTCTCACGTGTAAAACTAACTCGACACGATATTTCTTTCAAGCTGCCACTAAAAGTAAGTAAATTCAGATGACCCCACAAAGTTAGTTTGTCTGCATTTTTTTGTTATCGTTTCCACGTCTTCTGATTTAACAGTTTGTTTACGTTGCTGTTAACAGAATAATTATTATTTCTGTAGATTGTTTTTGTATGTAGTAAGAGAGAAAGAAAAAAAAAAGAAATATTGTCATGAGAAATAGTGGCTTTATAGAGACCATAGAATTTGAGAAGCTTTAGTCAACGTTGCTTACAATTTAATCGCTTACTTGCAAAAGAAGTGATCCTACGAATCGAGTGAAAGCACTAATCTTAGTATAAGTTCCTTTGCACGCAATAGTTTCTTTAAAGCTCAATAGAGTTTAAGATGCTACCAGTCACTTCAAAACGCCTGAGTAACGAACGTGTTTCGAGCTTTAGATGCCCTCTAGAATTCCTAGTGTCCTTAATAATCAAGCATTGTCAATCTCTTCATCTAACGCGTTCATTTGTCGCTCGAATTTTCCTGTAAATTCATATTTTATCTCAGGGTATGCCGGAAGCATGGGCCCGACTTCTCATGTCGAGCAACATCAGCAAACAGGAGCAGAAGAAAAATCCACAGGCCGTATTAGATGTTTTGAACTGGTATGATAATAGTAGCAAGGAGGTGAAAGGTTCTAAGTACATGACCACTACTAAAATGGTCGCAATCGGTGGTAAGTGCGATTATTTAATCGAGTTCAGAGAGGCTACATTGCGGCGAAAGATAATCCAGATAAATATTGTAATTGAATTATCGATTGGCCAACCGTATATCAAATATCAATAACTAATTAACCGAGACTTTATTAATTATTAAATCGATCCGTCAAATCCGTGGTAAAAAAATTCCCCAATGAAATATAATTTTGTGACTTTTATCCAGAATTCATTTTATTTATTATCGTTAACCGGCTTTAGAAAAGTTGCCGAATGAATTCCAGTTTTGTGACATTTATTCAGCCCCATTGAAATCTGGGCATTTTAGAAAGTCTCATACAAATGAGTATAACTATCTTCAACAATCTTAAAAAAATTGTTAAAATTCCTTTGACAAACAAAATCTAGACCTCAAAAATAACGAAACTACTTACGAAATTTTTCATATTCGAATCTCGCGACTAGAATGATAAAACAATCGTTGCAAACATTCAAAGCCTGTTCAACAAGAATAGAATACAATTTATTGCCTGGTTTTGTTGGATTCCTAATAAAAATTCTGTACCACTGAATAGTTACGAGCAAAGATTGGTATTTCCATCGTTGAAGGGCCAATCAATTCACCGCAATTTGGCATCTCTCGAGGTAAAGTGAAAAACGCCGATTGTCGATAAATAGTAGGAATGAAAATATTTTTCAGGCTCGATAGAAAGAGCGAGCAGTCCGCGAAGTGTCGGCGGAATGGGCATAGGAATCGGTATAGGAAATGTTCGAGGCCAGGCGATGTCCCAGGCGTCGGGAAGTTCGCACTCGCAACATTCACTGAGCAGGTGAGTCTTGAACATTTGTATGAATAAATTGAAACACGGAAATCGTCAATATTGGTGAGACACGATAACTTTGCAGAGTAAGCAGTAGTAGTCCAAGCAGTACGCCGACGGACGCGTGTGCGACGAGCTCGGAGCAGGAGGACGAGCCACCGCCGCCCCCGATATCAGCAAGACCTGAACGCACGATCTCGATCGTGAGTCTCGATATTGCCCTTTTATTGGTGTAATGTTATCGTTGAATACGTGTAGGATTCATTCGATAATGCGAAATTTCTTTCGCGACAGTACACAAAGCCTATAGAAGAAGAACCTCTTCCGCCGTTGCCGACTTCGCTGGGCTCGCCGCAGCACAATGGAACACAGCAGCAACAACATCAATCAGGACTCGATAGAAATAAAAATCAAGCGACACCGACGCCGACGGTCACCGATCAGTCTCGTCCGGCCCAGAGCGACAAAGCCAGAAAGAAGAAAATGTCGGACGACGAGATATTGGAGAAGCTGCGGACGATCGTCAGCGTCGGTGATCCGAACAGAAAGTACACGAAAATGGAGAAAATCGGACAGGGGTAAGACAAAAAAAAACTATGTATTTCGGCTGAACTTTGCGATATTGACGGTGACTGACTTTTTTTAAGCCCTCAGAACTCCGTTTGAAATTTGGAGAATCGGTAAGGACTCTCGAAGTCAAATCAGTTTTAAATGTTCGTAATCGATTCTATAAAATTTGTTGCATTCAATAACAATAGTGGAGGATGAATTGTATTAAGGTATTTATGATTAACGCAGGGAAGATTCTTAGTGACGGATTTGCATAAAGATTAAGTGATTACCTTTTTTTTAATGGGATACATTTTTGTTCGGTTTTCCTCAAGTATAATCTGTAATTCTTTACCGATTTTACTGAGTGATGGTTCATTCACTTTCTCAAAAGATACTCTGCAAATTGATCGTCCAGATATTTCGTAGAGTTGATCGTTTGATAATTATAACCTGCTGCTTAACAAAAATGAAAATACTGTCATAAACAAGAGGCTGTAATTGACGAGCAAAGAACAATATAAAATATCTTGCGGTTAAATCATAGAGTATCTTATGATAAAGAGATTGAGCTATTACTCATTGAAATTGATGAGGAATTACGTATTATACTTGGAAAAAACTGAACGAAAATGTGTCTCATTGAAAAAAAAAAAAATGTTAATCAGTTAATCTTTATGCAAATCCATCACTATTAATCTTTCTCCAGTTTAATCGTACATGATTTTATAGAAAACACCTTCTACTATTTTTTTTCATCCATTAAATCTTTGAAAATCGTTTGCGAAGATTTAGCACTGATTTGACTTCGAGAGTCGTTACCGATCCTCCTTAACGATTGATTCGATATGATTTTTTACTAAAAAAAAGTGAGGATAAATTTTTTTTTCGTTTCTTAGATTTCCGATGGAACTTTCGCCAATCAAATGTTAATTGAGTCGAATGAATTACATGCAATTCTCTTCTTTATAAACAAAAGAAGAAACTAATGTATGATAAGTTCCATTAATTGTAGGGTTAACATTTATTTTATTTTATTATTCATATTTCACAACAACAACCCATGATTATGAAGTCGCGTTTAAGAGTCGATTTTTTTTTTGTAAAATTTGACGAAAATTGCCAGAAACAACTAAAAAGTACATTTCTACATTAATTTTTTAGAAATCGGGACGAAAACTCGTTATTTTCTGCAATAAACGTTTCTTTATCTCAAAGTTTGTACCGATTCAAAGTTTCCCTTTAGTTGATCGGTTTACGCTTTTCCTTTTCCAGAATTTTGAGAAATAATAATTGCAAAACATAAAAAAATCCACCAAATTTTTGTTCAAGCGGATAATGGAAATAAATGTATCTGTCAATACGATTTGACATTTCAGGGCTTCCGGAACCGTTTACACAGCGATTGAAACGTCAACCGGCATGGAAGTGGCGATAAAGCAGATGAATCTGTCGCAACAGCCGAAGAAGGAGTTGATAATAAACGAGATTCTCGTTATGCGGGAGAACAAACATCCCAATGTCGTAAACTATCTCGACAGTTATCTCGTGGGCGAAGAATTGTGGGTTGTTATGGAATATCTGCCCGGCGGTAGTTTGACGGACGTTGTTACCGAAACCTGTATGGACGAGGGTCAAATAGCTGCAGTTTGCAGAGAAGTTCTGCAGGCGCTCGAGTTCCTACACTGCAATCAAGTGATACACAGGGATATTAAGTCGGACAACATACTTTTGGGACTCGACGGAGGTGTTAAGCTTACGGATTTCGGTTTTTGCGCACAAATCTCGCCGGAGCAGAGTAAAAGAACGACGATGGTCGGGACGCCCTATTGGATGGCGCCGGAAGTCGTCACAAGAAAACTATACGGTCCTAAAGTAAGTATAATTTCCATGCCAAGTAAAAAGCATCATTGATGAGAAAATGAGATGTGCTCCGCAAAAATTCCGTCATTTAAGACAAATTGACCGTCAATAATCGATGCAAGAGTAACGATATTTGGTCACAGCCAATAACACACTTCGGTTTATATCTGATTTTAAGGTCGTCGTTTCGCTACGTCAATCTAGTCAATCAGTGCTAAATTTTTTATAAGATTTCCACAAATTTTGCTGACTGTTCTGAATGTTTTAAATGGTTTGAATATATTATTCAATCGGACAAACTTTTATTCATCTATTGATTATAATGAATGGTGATTCTCGTAGCTGCGTATGTTTTTTAATTTTAAAAAAATTAAATTCAACTCGATTTCCACAAATATCAACGGGATTATCTAAATTTCGAAAAGGCACATATTCGTTCGGCTTCTTCAAAGAATAATCCGTATTTTTTGCTTGATTTTGATGGATTACTGCTCATTTTCTTCGTTGAGAGATGCTTTACGAGTTCACCATCTGATATTTGATAGTATTCCCCATTTAAAAATTACAGTGGCTTACAAAGAAATTTTATTGATGGGTAAACAAATGGCTTTAATTTTTGATTAGAGAATAGTATCAAATATTAAGACTGAATTCGTAGAGCATCGTTCAAGGAAGAGAAGCAGTGATACATAACAATAGAACAAAAAATACGGATTATTCTTATAAAAAATCGAGCGAATATGTACAAATTAGCATAAACCAATCAATATTTTTGTAAATCCATTGAAATTATTGTTTTTATAAGTCAAGGATACACTCAGAGAAATCCTCATAGTACAGTTAACTATAAAGTGACAACTATTGATTTTTAGTCCTTTTATAGTTATGGTGACTATAAAAATAGTCGTGATAACTAATTAAGTGGTAACAACTATGTTTGTACCAACTACAAATAAATAGTTGTCACTTTATGGTTGCCAATACCATAATTTTCTCTCAGTGTATATATATTTTAATACAAAACACCTTCAACTATAGTCAATTGATGCATAAAATTTTATATATACGATTTATAAAAGTTGGTACCCATTTTACTAGTGTGAAGCGCGTTTCGTAGTTACGTCCACAGACACGGTTCAAAAAGAAAGTACACTGATAACTACAAAAGCGCGATATGAATATTTTGACATCTAGTTTGGTGTTAGAAAAAACCATAATATTCATCCGATCATGATGAGCAATATCTTATTTTATTCATCGAAGGATACTGTATTGATTTACCGGACACATTTTTTAGTTGTATCAGTTGTTCAAAAGTTACAAGTATTAGTTCGTCTTATGTGAGCTTACGTTAGATAAACAAACGGTTGTAATTTTTTTACAAAAGGTACACCAAAAAAGAACTTCGTTCAATCGAGAAAGCATTGGTTAAGAGATACAATAATCTATTGCTCGTCCTAACCGTACGGAAATAAAAAAATTTTCTAATATACAATTGATGCCAAAAACACTTGATCAAGGATATTTATATATCAGTGGTAATATTTATATATCAAGAACACAGGCAGATGCATAAATCACTCGTGAAAAACGTCAAACAAACCACCAAAATTGTTAGTAACATTTTTTTTAAATTCTCACCGAATTGACTAGCACGTAGCGAGACTAGTTTTTATTAATTTTGGCTCTACACTTTACACACTTTCATTAAAAAAATCGGTAAGAGGTTTTCCGATACAAATTCAGAAATCAAAGCCAAAGCTGCAATTGCCGAGTTGCCATTGATTTGAATATCATTTTAAGGCCTTATATACACTTGCAGCGGGCGAAAAACGTGATTTTCTTGATTTTTTTTTCGACAAGAAAAAAAAAGTTTATTGAAAAACTGTGAACGACGTTCATTAGTACACATGTTCATGTATTTGGACAATTTTTTTCATCCAAAAATTTCTCAAAATGGCGGAACTCCAACTGTTTTCCAGTAGCACCTTTTTTTGAGCTTCACTTGCGGTGGGCATGATAACTGGAGAACGGTTCATCCGAAAATCATAATTCAAAAAGATTACATGAGTACATTGCATTGGTTTAGACCCGGATGAAGGATTTGTAAAAAAATTTCATTTAAAAAAAAATGGCGACACTTTTAACAAAAAATTCATTTTTGAGGTGCTAAATTTTCGGTTTTCTTGTAAAATTTTTATTTTTTCAACAAAAATTGAAATCCTTCGTCCAGGCTCTAGCTATTATTATAATAATGAAGTGGTTTAAATTTGGTTTGGATCGGATTAATAGTTTTTTAGTAATCGTGCCCACTGCAAAGGTATTTTTCAAAAAAGGCGAAGCTGAGATAATCGCGTTTTAATAGCTGCATGCTGAACAAGCGAGAGAATATTGGTGAGAATATTCTTGAGACATTGTACTTAAAGAATATGTAATAAAAAAAACTCGATTTTTCCGCTCATCACAAGCGTATATAACCCCTAAAAAAATGTTCTTCAGTGAATGGGCGAGTCAATGTATTTTCGGTCAAAACGAATAGCAAAACTGATATCTAGAGTATGCAGAGTAAAAAAAACGAACGAAAAATATTTTAGGTCGTTTATGAGCTTACGAAAATTTGCTTATATGAAAAAAAAACCTCCGTTGTATCGGTTTTTATTATCAACTGCTGCCAAAACCGTTAAAAGTTTCCTCATAAGTATTTGTTCTATTTTATATTAAGAATTCGAACCTTTTTACTGCAACTACGAAAAAAAACTCTGTTTAAGAGCCATCGCAACATACCTTTATTTATTTATATTTCATAAAAAAACGAGCAGCTCAAAAATGAGATCAATGAATCCGATGCGATTTCTTCCCTTATATACATTCTGTTACAAGTAAAGAATTTATATTTTTCAAAGTGGAAACCTCTGTCCATCCAAGATCATATATCCGTTTTTTTTTCTAACGGCCTTGAATTTCTTCGAAACAACAGGTAGATATATGGTCTCTGGGGATCATGGCCATAGAGATGATAGAAGGCGAGCCTCCATACTTGACGGAGAATCCTCTGAGAGCTCTGTATCTCATCGCAACGAATGGCAAGCCCGAGATCAAAGAGAAAGAAAAGTTGTCGGGAATATTCCAAGACTTTTTGGACCAGTGTCTCGAGGTGGAGGTTGAAAAGCGTTCCGCGGCTTCTGAACTGTTGAAGGTACGAATTTATTAATTCCCACTGACTTTAAACGCTAACGAGACATTTATCTTCTTCAAATCTCACGTATTTCATCTCTCCGTTTCAGCATCCTTTTCTCAAATTGGCAAAGCCTCTGACCTCATTAACGCCACTAATAATGGCAGCTAAAGAAGCTGCTAAAGGTCACTGAGTGCTGTGAATAACGAGCGTACGAGTCGGGAAATCATGAGAACAGAATGGGACTTAACTGCGAGAAGAAAAGTAAAAAAAAGATAAATAAAAAGAAGAAATCACCCTCCCAAAACGGTAACGGCACAATAATTCAATAATATATATAACGTTTAATGAATAACAAATAAATAAAAAATAAACATATGTGTAGAAAATAGTTAGGTAGAACTTAATCGATACCAGGCAGTATCGAGAGACATGGTTTTCAAAGTTCTCAAACCAACCCGATTCTCACATGTCGACGGGAAGTTAAAGAGAAGTTAATCAGCAAGGCGGAGAATGATCTGGCAACAAAGAGCTTGTTCCTTGTGGCGCATAAGCTGCGCTCGGTGGAAATTCATCGTCGGTGACTAAAAGCACCGCATGTCTAACCACTTTCGAGCTTTAAACGTCACTGGGCACTTACAAGTAACTGTCAGTTATTTTCTAAAACGTGAAAAAAAATGAAAAAAATAAATAAAACTAGTATTACTGACTCGGAAGTTGATAATGAGTTAGCTGAGGAAGAAGAAAAAAAAATACATTACCGATAGCAAGAACCTTATTAGATAATACCATAAGCAGATACGAACTGATACATAGGAGACACCTATTCTTAATATATTATCGTTTGACGAGAAACAAAAAAAAAGAAAAAAAAGATTGTAGCAAAAAAAGAAGATGAAGACGATGAAGCGGAAGAACAAAATTGGTTCACATCGGACTTATATTTTTCGAGACAAGTTGATAACGAAAGAGCAACTTTATTATTTTTCTTGGCCCGTTAGTCTAGTGTAATTAAGCAAACAGCCTAACTAATTTACTATTTCGAGATGGGGAGTTTTAAAATTTCACTGATCCCGTACTGAACGGCTACGTAAAAAAAAAATGTTTAAGTGACGATCCGTTTTAATTGAGGTTTATTGCGATTAGTTGATGAAATGAGTTGGTAATATTATTGTTAGGCTTGTAAATATAACGAGAAACAGGATAAAAGGTGGAATTATTTCATCCAACAGCTTGATTAAGGATGTATGATACTTACAGTCCCGGCAAAAGTGAGTTTCAGAGACAATTTCGATCACTTCCCGATGGGATAAAAATCGGTAAAAAAATAATGCATATAAAACGTGCTGAAAAGATTGATTTCGCATAATAATAATCCCAAAATGTTATCACCATATTGGTGAAAAAAACAATTGTTCAACAATCAGTTAATCTAACTTTTTTCAAAATGAAAATGATATGTTAATTTATTTGAAAGCGTACGAATTTTTTCAGATTTTTTTCTTTATTTTGATTTTCATTTTTTTTTGTTTTGAAAAATGCGCAAAATATAACAAATTTTGGATACGCGTTTTGCAAAAAAATCTTGAGTCTAGTAGATGGTTTTATGCCGAACACATATCTAAAATTCGTTATTTCGCGCTCATTTTTGGAAATAAAAAAAAATCAAAATCAAAATAAAGAAAAAAAATCTGAAAAAATTCATATGCATCCAAATAAATTAACATATCATTTTCATTAGAAAAAAAATTAGGTTGACTGATTGTTTGTTGAACAATTGTTTTTCTTTCACCATTTTGTTAATAACATTTTGGGATTATTATTATGCGAAACCAATCTTTTCAGCACGTTTTATGTGCATTATTTTTTTTCGATTTTTATCCCATCGGGAAGTAATCGAAATTGGCTCTGAAACTCACTTTTGGCGGAACTGTACGTATCGTACATCCTCAACTAATTCAATTTTATTGAATCTTATTTAGAGGATATTCGACCGTACGGATTTTACGAATGCTTTTTTTACTAATTTTTTTGCACCCAAGTATTCGGTTAGTTTGCTTTGCGTCCGTGAAGAAATTGTTGATACGTCACGGCTCTGAACGTGAAAAAATATTCAAGCTACTTCTATTGTACTTACCGTGTCGTGACGTTAACGAATAGCAGATGATCGACGAAATTTTAAGACAAGGCTGAGACGTAGGGAACCATTTTGTGTGACACTATTAAGTGCCTGTGCGTCTCGTCGCGCTTAGAGACACGAGTTAAATTTCCGGTAGATTCCTTATCATCTTGAACCACCGATTACTAAACACGAAACTTGATTTAGGACCATCGGAAAAAAAACCATACAAATCGCAAATGAGTGACGTTAATAATCGTAATGTTTAGAGAGCTCAAGGTTTCCAAAATGATAATTGTATCAAACAATTTGGACATAGCCCGAACTGAGTCTTTTCTAATTACACTATATTTTCGAAGAACGGAAATATCATTAGGGAAACCTTGATGTTTAGTTTAGAAAATGTAGGTATTCAGCTTTGTGTCATTTTTACAGTTTCTTTTTTTACATAGAAAAACTTCGTCGAGCGTAAAGAATAAAGGAGAAGTCTGAGAGTATCGTAGTTATGGAACTAATAAAAAAAATAATAAAAGAACAAACAGCAACAAAAAAAGAATAACATACTTATATTGCACCGAAGATAAAGCGACATATTATTATATATTATTTCATTAAAAAACAAAAAACAGAAAACTATAACATTGTATTTCAAGGATTCATCAGTTTGCAGGATGAATGAACACAGCCTGATGAGTTTTCCAACGACATCCACGGTATCTCAATATCATAACTTCGAAACGTCTTGCTTGATTTTTTAATGAAACGCTCATTGTCGAAAGTACCGATTACCTTTGTAAATCAGGGACTGCATTGGACGTGTTAAAAAATAAATGCGATACGGATAAACAGTATTTGAGAGGAACAAAAATTATAATGAAATGAGCTCTTTTACTACTCTGTTTCTGCGTCTGCTTTTGATTCATCCGAAATTGTAAGCGGTATTAGAAGTCATAGCAAGAAAAGGCGAAGAAAAAAAACAAATATAATTATGCACGTTTAGTATTAGTAAGGATATAATTATGTGAAGAGAAAGAGATGAGATCTCGTCGAGGATTGAGATACTAATACATATTATTATGCGAAGGCAGTGAGGGAGATAATGCATTTTCACAAATATCTATAGATAAAAATTAGAGCGAATATTTTGCGTCATCGTATTGTTATCATAGTCTATACATTTCAGTTGCTAGCAGCTATTATTAAATCTTATTTCATACTAGGAATACACGAGGCGACGATACGCGTAAATTAGGCATATCATCGACGATCACCACGAGCGTCGATTATTTTGCATTCGCGCCTCGATTATCGTTCCAAGTGCATTTAAGTATCCTATTTAAGAAGCGTATTATTACCGTTCTAGAACTGTGAGATAGGTTCCTATTGAAATCAGGTTAAGTATCTATATCACATTAGTTTCGTCGCTGATTGTTTTTTTTTTCTCTCTCTTTCTCTCTCTTTAACGATGTTTATGAAAATGCTTCGTGATCTTCGCGAATGAAATGAGCAAAGGCCTAGCGACAAAACCAACTATTTTAACGGACATCGTGACACACGCGATATCCTGAAAAAGCAATGAAAGTTATTTTTATGATTTTCACTTAAAGTTTTTTACATTTATTGATGAATGATACAAAAGACGTATAAATTAGTGAATGGAACCTGATTTCTCAGGAAAAGGTAACGATTTTATAAGCGACAATGAATTTGAGAATATACTAGAAGGCGTGGATGGCAGCAACAAATTATAATGAATTATTGTAAAGTCTAAAGATTATGCCTAGAGGTTTGCGTATATATTGTACTGTAACTCTTATCAGTTTTTTTTTCTTTTCTTTTAAAACGTTACAATATAAGGAAACATTTTATAACAAACACATTCAACGTGTCGTACAATTTTATTTCCTCTCCCGCACAGAATTCAAGCTTAACATAATTAAAGCCTTCGCAAATTACGTCAGGTAAGTTTATTATAATTCGTTTTTTATTCGTAATCATCACAAGTTACAATTATAGACATTATATTACATTATGGCATCAACAGATACTAGAAAAAATAAAAGTACTCTATGGCATACAAAATTTATCTTCTTTTTTTTCGTAATTGATGCGAATAACGCTACAATGCGTTTGAATATAATATTAAAATATTATCACGTTGAAAAGTCAGAATAAATTGTAGCTTTGATAAATACGTTACTTTTTTTCTTTTCTTTTTCTCTCTTTTTGGTTGTAATAGTAAGAAAACTTTGGAAGATTCAGCCTCAGTGCAGTCTGGAGAATCGTAAGTTTAGAAAATAATTGGAGTTTACTTTATCGCCTTGCGTAATTATTGCTTGGATCGGAATGAAAATGGAAAATATACATTTTCACGGTTGTCTGTTTCTCTTGATAAACAGCGGATTGTCGTTCTGCCAAAACGCGAGCTCCAATCTCTGTTCTGGAAGCGATCGTCCATTTCCCGAAGCTTCACGTACTCGAATTCTTCTCCTCTCCGGCCTCGTGGAAACTTATCGATGCCGAATTAATGCAGAAACGCTTTCTCGTCGGCTTCGGACCGTCGTTGAATACGTGACCCAGGTGTGCGCCGCAACTCGAACATGTTACCTCGGTCCGCACCATATCTGGGTTTGCGATCAGCAATAGTAGATTGCCACCAACTGTGCGTCGTACGTAGCGACGCAGTTTTCATTTTTCATTGGTGATAGTCAAGTGGTAGCGGAGCGGTAGGGAGGCAGAGGAAAGACAGAACAATAGAGTGTGATTAAACGGAGACCAACACCGTCCCATTTTTTCTTGCCAAAGCTACGTGAAAAAAAATCAAGTCTCGAAGCAATCATTTTTTTAACTCTGCATAAAGTCCAAGAAACGGGGTTTTTTCCCCCCAATATGAATGGTGAAAGTATTGAGATGATGAGGTCGAGATTTTACACAAATTGATACGCAGTTTTGCAAAGTTTGAATTATTTTCTTTTTGAAAAATGTTGATAAACAATCGAGTTTATTATTATTGAAAGTACCGTCGGATAATCTACTGGTCCGATACACGGTTTAAATAATTATAATTTGATGGTTTATTGATATTCTTCTATTGAAAAAAATTCAAAACGGTCGAATGCACTTGTGTGTAAAACAAACAACGTCATCTCGAGATTCTTAAAATTTTTGAGTGTCTGCACAAGCTCCAAAAAAAAGGTCTGGTTCCAATATTTTCTGAACGGCTAAAGTACTGAGATGACGAGGTCGGAATTTCAGACCAATTGATACACAGTCTTGCGAAGTTTTAATTTTTTTTAATTGAACAATATTGATAAACAATGAAGTTTATTGCTATTGAAAGTACCGTTGAATAGTCTACTGGTTGAAAAAAAATCAAAGTGAGACGCACTTGTGTGTAAAAACAACCACGTCATCCCAAAATTCTTATAGAAAAGAAATATTGTAAATGAAGCTGTTTTTTGGAAGCCAAATTTATGCAGATTGTTTGGAGGGAACTTCATGAATGAATTTAGAACAAAATGCATGTTTTATTTATTTTTTATCCGCGATTAAGAAACGTATCGGAAATCTCATTATTTAGTTTGTTCGTAACCGTGTTTTCATCACAAAAAAAAAATTGATAATACGACCAAAGTTTAAGACTTCAATTTGATAAATAGTAAATGTAAAATTAGAGATTTTACAAAAGTTTACAACTTCGTTTATGATTTTTTATGTTCAGTTGTAGAGAATTTTGTGCATTGACTGATTATACCAACGACCAACGGCATTAAATTTGCGATACGATTTTTTTTTCGTGGAAGCATCCCTTTAAGCGAATAAAATGATATATACAGTTCAAAATATCTACGGCAAAAATCCTCGTGACCTTGACCAAACTATCTTGCAATAAAAGTGACCAGTACTCAAATCTATAAGAAAGAATTGAAATAATAGAAATTCTAGACACTGCATAAGCACAGAACACAGTTTAATGCCTCTATACATACCCTTTTTTAATATAGCAATTTGGCAGCAGTTAAATATTACCTTCTTCTCGGCTTTTGTCGAAAAACATCGTATACTCAGCCTTTTGTTAACTGCCATTAGTTTGGTAAGACAGCGAGGAACATTATTGCTTCATTTTATTACAATGTCTATTTTTTTCACGAGTAATTTGGAATATTTGTTGCACTATATTTACAGCAACAACTGTTGTAATAGAGGAAATGATGTAAGTCTATCACAATCACACTCTAAGCATTGGCATGCAGGATATTGGAATTGAGGAATAGTGCTGCTCACTAAGATATCTCGATTTTAATCCAATATAAATCTCTCCTCCGCAACGTTTATCCAAGTAATGAAATTATCTCCGAGAATGTGCTATCAATGTAGATAAAAATAGATATTGATTTTCGAAACCATAGAGTGAGATACCAGAGACTATTGGTGACCTCAAGTAGATATTTCTAATCATTATTCCACTTGGCGCGCGATTATATTGCGTTATACTAATGAAAATCGTAATCTAACATCATTTAAGAATCATTAAGAAATTTTCTTAGAAAGAGCAACTATTTTTCCAGCAATTTGAATTTCTGTGGAAGGAGTGAACCAAGGTTTTGGGTGAGGCATAGTTAGGGTTTTGTAAATACGTAGATAAAAATTGTATCTAATTTAAGATAAATATAATAACAAATACATTAAAAAATACAATGAGAAAATAACTCACCGCCAGAGGTATCTTTGGTGAGTTTAATGCGTCCCTGATCCAAAACCTCATTAAACGCAGGCCACCCGCAACCACTGTCGTACTTAGTTTCTGAGGAAAATAATTCCTGATCGCAAACTATGCACGTGTATGTGCCTTTGTCATAAAATTTGTTGTAGCATCCGGTGAAGGGCCTGTGGTAAATGAAGGGAAAAAGAAAATAGTTTCAATGTTTCTGTGGCAAAGAATATCACATGTAGGAAGCATCACAGGGCCACAGATACATTAGTCATTTATTTATAAACCGGTTGGCCGTGGTAAGAAGCTCTTGGTGTGCTCTTGAAAATGTTATTTTAGACGTGTGTCTTCCTAAATTTCTGTGCATTAGGAATTACTCAAATCCCATTAATTATTTTTTTCTTTACTGATTTTTTTTATTTACCTATATTGAACAGTTACTTTTAATGAATTTGTATGGTTTGATTATTTACAATAGTTTATGTGATTGAATTGTGTCTGGTTTATGAGGCTTTTAATTTTTTAAATGGAATGAGTAGGAATCTTTTGACAAACATATCCTTGAAAATATTATTACATGGACTGATTATATGATTATTACAATGAATTTTCTTTTGTTTTAAAAAATGTCTACATTTTTTATATGATAAAAAAAACTGATAAGAAAATCTAGATTGAACTTTTTTTTTTTTTAAATTCTTAACAATTTGTGATAAACTAGATTTGTTAGTATTAAAAAAATTATTCCACAGAAAGTCATAAGAATTTAGTAGCGATATAGAATAGTTGCCATGTGTTACAAATTGCTGAGTACTGCATAAAACAAGATGACACTGCAGATTTGTAAACCTCTTCACACAATTGGTCAGCTAAATATCATTCTTACATATATGAATCATTCAATTTTAACAAATATACTACATGGTATCCATAGAAAACTTTTATTTTCTTCATTATTTTGCAAATAACAGAATTGCATCACAAATTATTTTTTATTTTGTTTTTTTTTTGTGCAGAAAAAATATATTTGCAAATACAAATTATGACATTTGTAATTTACTAATCAACTAGAAGTGCTGTTTCACTATTTTAGGGGATCCAGTTACCTAAAAAAGATCATAAGACAAAAAATCTATAAATGATAAACTTCTTTAAAAGAACCTTGAATTGAAACCTCATTTAATACATAACAAGCATCATAATTCTGCTATTTTGTAAAGACATACAGCTACAACAGTGTGAGATAAAAAGTAACATTTTTGACGTGTTGTAACTTTCAGATCTTTACAAAATTGTAGAATTAAGATGTTTGTTATGTACTTAATAAGGTATAAGTGCAACATTTTTTAAAAATTATCATTTAAAAAAAAAATTTTATTAATTTTTTTAGCTATTTTAGTCTGCTTTTTAGGTATTTTAGTCTACAGAAAAGTGGCCAATATAATGAACTATTTCATTCAAAAGGAAAGACATTCAACCAACAAATAATTAAAATTTTATATACATTGATATTTCATTTACTCTAACAAAAACAACATCAAAAATATAGGCAACAAGTGAGCCTAATTCGGAACCTGAATTGCAACATTAAAAAAATATATATCATTTCAAAAAATATTTCTTATGACTTTCTTTAGGTGATTTGGTCCTCTTAATACAAAAAAGTGTCCAACATAAGGAACTATTTCATTCAAAAGGAAAGACATTCAATCAACAGAGAACTGACATTTTCTATATATTCATATTTCATTTAAAATAACAAAAACTACAACAAAAATATAGTCAACAAGTGAGCCTAATTTGCGATGTGAATTGCAACATTTGAAAAAACATATCATTCAAAAAAATATTTATGATGACTTTTTTTAGGTGTGATCCCCTCAATACAAAATAGTGTCCAACACAAGCAACCATTTCATTCAAAAGGAAAGACCTTCAATGGGTAAACATTTTCTACAGATTCTAAGTTCATGTCCAATAACAAAAGCAACAACAACAATATAGTCAACAAGTGAGCCCAATTTGCGCCGCGAATTGACTTTAATTATCGTAGCTTTCTTCAACGGAGACTGACAGTATCGTCAATGATTCAACCGACACAGAGTGTTCGTACGTGTATGCGACTGATGAAACAGAATTTAAAATAGCCCGAGGGCGGACTGACGGACAGAGCGTAGCAAGGACGGTCGCTACTATAGTGTAGACTACCGTGTTACTATGTCGCGTCTTAGCGAGAAATAAAAAACACAAAAAAAAAAAAAACGCAAAAGTAATCGTAATGGTTATCACGTCTCACCTCTCAGTTCCTTTTTCCTGCGTGACATGCCACTGCAGAGGCGTCAGGCGCTTCTTCAGTTCGTCCCTTTTGCTCTCGTTGCTCATAATCCGGATGAAATCTTTAACGCGCGTGAGGAAAAGACAACACACGACGATTAACTCTCACCGCGAGGAACTGAAAAATGCGTATCAAGTGCCCGAACCGGGTTTCCTGTAGCCATACCCACAACTCCCCCACCTTAACGAACGTGCGAGAAATATCATATTCGAACCGGTCTCTCTCAGTGTGTGTGTCTGTATATCGCGTGTTCCAGTTTTAGAATTCGATTGAGGGACGAAGGTAACAAGTAAGGCGACGATTTATAAATCTACACATTGTATATAAGGATATATATAATGTGTATATGAAGATAAGCAAGTAACTGATGCATTTGAGGGAAAAATAATCACCTGAAAAAGGGCGTGAGAAAAAAAATTCTGTAGATGATACCATTTTTTCTAAAAAATTTATATTAACATCTCATTAAGTACATACCAAGCTTTATAATTCTGCTATTTTGCGAAGACATACGGTGCATCAATATTGTGTGAGAAAAATAAAACATTTTTAATTTTTTGTAGCTTTGAGATTCAATGAAACCAATTTTCCAATGTTCGATGACTTAGTTCACCTGTCGAAGAGTGCATACGATGAGTGTAAGAATTTTTATCTAGGTGAATAAACATTTCTTTATTAAATACTCAATAAATAATTGACAACAGAAAATCTCATTTCAACAGAATCCAAGATTGCTACTCATTCTAAAATGTATTCTTCGACAGAAGAAATGAGACTTAGAACACAAGATTTGTTTACCAGTTTGATCTGAAAGCTATACCAGGTTCAAAAATTTCCTTATCTTCTCACACCATTTTGGTGCACTGTATGTCTTTGCAAAATTGCAGAATTATAATTCATGGTATGTACTTGATGAAACTTAAATGTTACATTTTTTAAAAGGAAGGTATCACTTATAGAATTTTTTTTCTCATCACATTTTTTAGGTAACTCAGGCCCCTCAATGAATTATAATTCTGCAATTCTTTCAAAGACATACAATGCACCAAAATGATATGAGGAAAGTAAAATTTTCAACCTGTCGTAACTTTGAGATCAAACCAGTGAACAAATTTTAGTATTTTATGTCTTATTTCATCTATCGAACTGTGCATTTCAAGATAGGTATGAGAATATTTCTTCAGGGTCATTTTGACAAAGCTATTTCTAACGAGTAGTTATAAATCTTTTTTTATTCAATACTGAATAAATAATTGGCAGACGTAAATCCCATTTCCACAGAATCCAAGATTGCTACACCCATCCTAAAATACACTTATCGACAAAATAAATAAGACATTGAACTTTTAAATTTGTTTACCAGTTCGACATGAAAGCTATAACAGGTTGAAGTTATTTTTTGACATACCATTTTGGTGCACCGTATGTTATGACAAAATTGCAGAATTATAATGCTCGGTATGTACTTGATGTGGTTTGAATGTGAAATTTTTTGGAAGGCTTTCATTTACCGAATTTTCTATCACATCACATTTTTTAGGTGATTAAGGCCTCTCAACGAGTTATTATCGCCTTAGAGAAAAACGTTGACACAAAACTTACGCGCTATGTGCGCAGCAGATGACGTTCCATCGCACTATACAAATCTATTTGCATTAAGGCTCTATTCTAATAAATGAAAATCCGTAAAATGAACTAGAAACTTTTCATACCGTTCAGAGATGCATTTTCGCACATATATAGAAAAAATACGTACTATCAGGACTTGTTGTTTATACATGCGCGTCTCTTGACAAGCGCAAATCTGACGTCGACTGTCGCACCGGTTTGCGAGCAAGTTTCACGGTCACCCCGAGATACAAGAATGAAATAGAGGCATGGACACGCACAAGATGGCGGGAAATGCGCGAGGTGGAAGGTCGCGCTTGTTGCCAAACGCGGGCAGCGAGCGAAGACACGAAAATGCAATGAATAGGCTGAATGCACCAGTGAATAAACATCAGCTTGTTGAGAGTTCATGAGAAATTTTGACGACTTAATTGAACATTAGATTTTTCATTCGATCCTTTTTTAGCTATCTACGGTGACTATTTTGTCATAAAAGCTGAAATAATTTCGGCTAAAAGTGTAGGTTAGATTGAGTTGATGATTTACCAGTGTTATTTTTTGATATGTAATATTTATTTTTATATATTACGTAATGAAAATAAAGGTTTTTTTTGTAGTTGTATCAGGTAATTCGACGTTCTTTTCGCCTGTTAAGATTATTAACGCCAGCTTGGGAATATTATATTATATGAGGCATTCCATACGGTTTCGAACGGTCGAAAAGTTGTCCACTCTCAAATAAATTTAAATTTTGTCAAATTATTCCATTGTTTGAAAAAGAGAAGTGTACATTTTTTCAAAATTTTTGGATTGCATTTTTTCGAGTTTTTCAAAATTTAAAAATTCTGTAATATAATGATTAAACAGAAAAATGTTTCAGACAAAAAGGTGCAGTTTGGATAAATTTTGTGAAAAAAATTTTGTTTGATTTTTTCGAGTTTAAAAAATGACCATTTTCATAAAGATTATACGAAAATAATTTTTTTTCGGTCGGTATGTCATTTTCGATTTATCTCAAAAAATTTCAGAAAATAATCTAAAATGTGTACAATAACACGTTTTTTTTTTAAGATGGCTCGATCAGTTGTTCTAAAGTTATGCTTTGTTTTATTATTATGATTTTGTTATAGAAAAATCAAGTATTATTAAAAATTATTTTCTCCCAAATTATTTCTTTCAAATTTTTAGACAAAAGACCATCTACAATAATAATATTAATGTTTTGGAGCTCATTGAAGCATAATTCATCGGTAACGTAGATGGAACTCCATTGCACTTGTTCGAATACTACGCTATATATAATCACGCGTTCAAAAAATTCTACGATTAAATTAATAATTTTCTGTCCTAACCTTATATTTTTTTATTGTTGTTAACATTAATTACAATGTAAGAACTGGGAAAAAGTGAAGCATAAATAGATCGTTTCAAGTTATTTATTTTTCCAGAAAAAGCATAAATAGATCGTTTCAAGTTATTTATTTTTCCAGCAATTTTGAAAAAATTTACACTTCTCTTTTTCAAACAATGGAATAATTTGACAAAATTTAAATTTTTTTGAGAGTGGACAACTTTTCGACCGTTCGAAACCGTAAGGAATGCCTCATATAGAAACCCATGGTAAGCAAATCGTTCTGCTTAACTGTTCATTCACTGGTGACCTTGCCCTTTGCGTATATTATTGAACGGTTATGGGCGTATCTCACAAACCTTTAACTTTTGCGGCTTCAAAAAATGAAAATTTAGTTTCACAGCGCCAATTTTTTTTCACCCGTTCCAAAGAATTCTTTCTAAGTCCATTAAAAAGCAATATTTATTCATGGACAAGGTATCTTCTACAGGGTGTCCGTATAACAAAATCATAATGACATTTTTAATTGAAAATTATTTATTTGGTGCAAATTTGTTGTCAGAATTATCTCTCACGGTGTTTTAGCCCTGAAGTAAAGTTTTAGGAGTGTTCAACTTATTAAAACTTTACTTCTAAATAAATTAGCCATTGGAAGGTATAGACTTATTCGTTCAGACGGGTTGTTATTATCCAATGTTACTCGAATTTTATACAGAAAATGGAAAATGTGACAAGTAATGACTCTAATAACTCCAAATATAATTTATATAATTTAGGAACAGTAATAAGTTTGAATTTATCATGGGAATTTATAAGACTGACACTTTTCAACCTGACAATTGAATACACTTTGACCCAGAAAAAAATGGTTTCTCGTCGAACGGTCGCGCACATCTGGGCACATCTAATTCGGGATAACAGTAACTTCCTCAGATATAATTCTATTATCTTAATTGATTAGATTGGCAGGATAACGATGCGAAAAACGAAACATTTATTTTCCTCGAGCAATATTAGATTATTTCCGTGAACGCTGCGAGAAATATAATTAACTCTGCGACATAAATTTTTATTCATTTGATCCGTGGTGAATCTACCTAAATGTGCATCGAATTCACTTGGCCCAATTAGCTTGCGCTGATATTTCTGAACCATATAACGGTGGATGTCAGGTTCACCATCAAAATCGAGTGACAGACGTTCACACAGGACAATTTTCAGATATATTTGGCGATTACAATTAGGTACATTATGTTCATTAAACCTTACCAGAAATAGACGATTTTTTTGTTTTTTTTTCTGGAGGTTTATATCAATGCGATACCGTACGAAGTCACGCGAAAATCGGAGTTACACGCGGAAATGTTGATAATATCTGCATTTGAACCAGAATACAACAGTCGATTCGTGCATTATAAAATTAATTTTTTTTTCAGATAGATTATGTCTCATATATCTCACACTCAGAGAAAAATATTGTAAATTAATAATAAAAATAGTTAGTTTGACGATGTTCTAACTATATAATTTATAGTTGCCAGGAGGAACGACGATATTTTATGGCTATAGCAAATATAAGAAAATAGTTGGATCAACCATTAATATACAATTCCCAGGAGGAACGTCTATTTTTCATGGTTATAACAAATATAATTATAGTTGCAATTATGAAAGTAATAATAGTTTCAAAAACTATTCAAATAGTTTCAAATATGCAGTTTTGTTGCATATACGATTTCAAGGTTTGAATTCAATAAACTTGCAAGTATCGTTTATTGTACCATATTATCATCACTGCAACTATAAAACATTGCAAGCCTTTTATCGTGTGAAATCGTTTAATCAACGATATGCTTTTCTCTCAGTGCAGAAAAAGTATGATACTCACGAAATTCATTCTGTGTAAGTTACTATCGTATTCCGCCGTTGAGTTACACGAAAGTCAAAGGTTTCTCAGATCTTTATACCGATGAAATAGCTCAATTGATAGCGTAACAGGCGTTTGCTACGAAGTCACGCGAAAATCAGAGTTATACGCGGAAATATTCATAGTATCCGCATTTGAACCAGAATAAAACAGCCGATTCGTGCGTTATAAAATTGAATTTTTTTTCAGATAGATTATGTCTCGTAAATCTCACACTCAGAGAAAAATATCGTCATTTAATAATGAAAATAGTTGGTCCGACGATAATTCAAATATAATGTATAGTTAGGAGAAACGATTATATTTTATGGTTATAGCAAATATAATTACAGTATCAATTATCAAAATGATAATAGTTTCAAATATGCAGTTTTGTTGCATATACGATTTCAAGGTTTGTATTCAATAAACTTGCAAGTATCGTTTATTGAACCATATTATCATCACTTCAACTATAAAACATTGCAAACCTTCATATATATGCTTTTTATCATCTGAAATCGCTGAATCAACAACAACAACAACGTTACACGAAAGGTCAAAGGTTTCTGATATACGCCCTTATACCGATGAAATAGGTCAATTGATAGCGTAACAGGCGTTTGCTACGAAGATCGCGAAAATCTGATGCGATTTTTCGCGTATTGACCTGAAGAATGCATGTAAAAGCAGACAATACGCACCCGTTCGAATTGCGGGACGTGCAGCTACGCGTAGCGATGTACGCACCGCCCAAAGTTTTAACAAATTTCTGGAAATAATGCTCATTTCGATGGGTGTCCTTCTCACGCAAACGAGAAATCCTGACGTGATTGTTTTTTGCACAGAGGTTGGAAATCTTTGTTTGGGGAACTTTGACTCAGAACTTGGCTGCGTTACTCTAGTGTATAGGAATTGTTGGCGAAAACGGAGATGCGTTTTCATTGGCGCGATTCGGAGCACGAACACGGAAGTTGAACAGAGGCGCGCTATTTACATTCAAAATTACTTTGTTTTGCGTTTGAAAATACTCATTTTTATGAGGAATGCGAAAATTATAAAAACATGGTGTCCAGTAGGGATTAAAGTTCTTGAAATGTCATTGAATTATTACCGTTCTTGAATAAGTCCTCGAATTTCACGCAGTGTCCTTGCATTTTTCGTATGTCAAATTTAATGTTATTTAATGAAATCATCAGCAATTATAACCTGAAATAATATGTATCTCATTTCGCTAGAAATGAATGTGTTTTCTTTTTTTTCACTATAGCTTGCGCGGAAAGTTTTACTTCCCGCCCTACGGGCTTTACGTAATTCGAAGTTTTCGCTGCCGATATGGTGAATAATAGTATAATCCACTAGGGAGTGAAAGTAGACGATCCCTCCCTTGTGGGGTAATATACTATCCCGAATCAATTTTTGCCCCTTTAGTACTGTCCTAAAACTATCTAGAAGGGCCTTTGAAATTTGCTGAAGATGGTTTTGAAATTGTCCAAAAGTGTTTTTTAAATTTTCTGAAAATGTTTTTTAAATTTTCTGAGAATGTTATTTAAATTTTCTGAGAATGTTATTTAAATTTTCTGAGAATGTTATTTAAATTTTCTGAGAATGTTTTTTAAATTTTCTGAAAATGTTTTTTAAATTTTCTGAAAATGTTTTTTAAATTTTCTGAAAATGTTTTTTAAATTTTCTGAAAATGTTTTTTAAATTTTCTGAAAATGTTTTTTAAATTTTCTGAAATTTTTTTTTAAATTTTCTGAAAATGTTTCTGGAATTTTCTGAAAATGTTTTGGTAATTTTCTGAAAATGTTTTGGTAATTTTCTGAAAATGTTTTGGTAATTTTCTGAAAAGTTTTTGAAGTCTTCTGAAAATGTTTCTAAAATTCTCTGAAAATGTTTTCGAAGTATTCTAAAAATTTTCTGAAAATATTTTTGAATAAAAAAAAATGGTTTTAAAAGTATTTGAAAATGTTCTTGAAAATATTTAAAAAGGTTCTGAACATTTTCAGATAACGTTCTTGAAATTTTCTAATATAATGTACTTAAGATTTCTTAAAAATGTCCTCAAATATCCTTGAATTTCGTACGTATCTGTAACTGGACACAGTGATGTGAAAAATACAAAATATAATTGCAGTGTCTATGCTTATCCATTCAAAGATATAAAAAATTATTAGCTCCAAATTTGCATATTCTTTTCGGCCCTTCATTCCAAAAAGTTCACTTTTGCGCAATGCGCTACTCGCCTTTGGCCTGTACTGCAAACTTATACCCATTAGCCCGAGTTTTTCCGCCCTCGTGCCATAGTATACTATTTCTCCCTACTGTCAAAATGTATTATTTCTTCCTACTGTCAAAATGTATTATTTCTTCCCTAGCCTCCCTAGTATTGAAATGCAATAGTTGTGCTCTCTCTCTCTCTCTCTCTCTGCTGACCGCGAGGCGCAGCTTACTTCACTTGGTACCTGAGATATTGTGCGCGTCTGTTATCTTTCGTGTCCCCCTCCCTGTGAACGCGGCAACTTGCGGCGTCCGAACCGAGTTTATTTCGGCTGCCCGACAAGAGTTCGACTTCTGTGAATATGTTGTGTTAGTTCCTCGAAGACCAGGAACGATGAGTTTCTCCAGTGACGAAGTCAACTTTTTGGTCTACCGATATCTTCAGGAATCCGGTAGGGATCATCGGCCGATTCGTAACCTCTATTTAGTCGCCATATCGACATAGTTGCCGCTCATTTTTATTAAGTGTTGTTCAACGTTTTCATTAACCACAAAATATTGTTTACATTGCTCGCAACTTCCAGTCGAAATCCCAGTAATTTGGGAGTTTTTCTTGTTTCACTTTTGCGGACAACCATTTCATTTCAGGTTTCCAACATTCTGCCTACACATTCGGCATCGAATCTCACATATCTCAGAGCAACATCAACGGAGCTCTTGTGCCACCGGCTGCGCTCTTGTCGATACTGCAGAAAGGTCTACAGTATACAGAGGCTGAAATATCCATCGGAGAAGATGGAACTGTACAGAGAATGGTCGAGTCGCTTTCTCTCATCGATGCGGTTATGCCCGACGTTGTGGCGTCGAGGCAGAACCAACAAAATCAGCAGAAACAACAGGTGAAGACCGAAGTTCAGGACACTAATGGCGAAGAAGGTAATTTATATCATTACAGTTTTTGATAATAGGATTAAGAGATTAAATATTACAGTTACAGTTGCTTACTGCAGATTTTGGTAAAAAGAAATGTTTCCTTAACAGTAACAATTATTGCATTAATAATCAAATATCACTTGTTGTGTATTTGTCTGATACCATTTTCTTTTTAGCTATTAAAAAATAGCCAAGCCTAAATTTATCATTTTTTATTCATAAATCTACCTTTTGTTCATCAAGCAATTAAGTAATACAGATTTTCTATTATTTTCTATTATCTAAGATTATGTTTTATTCTTGATTGTTAATCATTTCCTAATTTTTAAACTATTTGTCAATTAAATACATATTTGTCATTATGTAGCTAAAGGTTCAGTCGAAGAATTCATGATATTATTAAGAAGGAGAGCAAAAAACGATACCGTGCATTAGTGTCAGGTATAGATGAAAAAAAAAAAATATCAAGAGAGGCGGTAGCGTCGTGACGCTAAGTATTGAAAAGAAAAAAATGTTCAAGTTGATAATAATTAAACATGTAGAGTAATCAATTGATTATTGAACCAATACCAAAAGTAGTGAAGAAAAACAGCCTGTAACACCCTGGTTCATAAATATTCAATATCTATGAACCTCCTATATAAGCCAGGCAAATTAAAGGACCGCTTGTGTATTTGGATGTCTAATTCGATAGGATTTTCCACCAAAATTGTCTGGCTCCGGTAGTGAAATTGTTTTTATCATTTTCAACGTTAAATGCAATTTCTTGGTTGCTGAAGCTGAGATGGGGATAGTGAAGCAGAATTCTATCATTTTATTATTGGAAATTCACATACTAGGAGCATACAAAGCATTATTTAAGGAATTAAAAATTCAGAGTGATATTCAATGGTTCCGAAATAATGACAATTAAAATATTCAAGTGGTTACATCAAACGAGGGGACGGGAGCGAACGAGAGAAGCGGCGACAGAGCCGAAATGGAAGTGGACGAGCAACAGCAAGGAACGGGCACGGGAAATAACACTAGCGCTATTGAAATACCAGCAAGCAAGGCCACGAAATTACGGGGTCATGAATCGGAAGTATTCATTTGCGCGTGGAATCCGTCTACAGATCTTTTAGCATCCGGTTCCGGCGACAGTACCGCACGAATATGGGATATGTCCGATAACTCACAGGCACCAAATCAACTGGTGCTTCGTCATTGCATACAAAGAGGTGGTGCTGAAGTTCCCAGCAACAAAGATGTCACGTCTTTGGACTGGAATGTGAGTAGAAAAAGAGGTTTTTTAAATTTTTTGCCTTTGATAAGTTTCGATTTTGACCAATTTTTCTTCCTGACATGTGTATGATCTTTCTTTTTCATTTGTTTGTTTACAGTTCAGAATTCGTGTTACATTTTAATATTTTATTAGCAAATTTTTTATTTTGTTTTTTATTACCATTTGTATGTTGGGTCATTCCACCAATTATTGACAAGGGCTTATACCTTCCCTCTCCGTCTTAGCTGTAACTTCTTTGATTAATGTTCAATATAATGTCGATTTTTTTTCCTATCCAAATTTCGACCAATAGAATTGCACCATCGACGTCACGTCGAACCGAATGAACAGAGAAAAATCAACGTCACCAAAGTTCTAGTAAAAAGTACATTTTTTGCGTCAGGGATTTTTAACAAAAGCACGAATGAGAAATAGAGTTTTTGAGACTGCTGAGATTTCTAAATATAGTGAGCGACCTTTAAATAATTTCTCATTGGCTAGAACTTTGGTGACGTTGATTTTTTAGTAGTAAAAATAATATTCCGCGGCTGAGCAACACGAAACAATAATAATACGATAAGTTGATTCTTCAATATTGCTAAGATCTTTACAGACCATGAGCGACCTCTCAATATTTTTGTAATTCTTAGATTTTTTGAAAAATCATTTTTGTTATCCCTAAAAGTATATTCAAGAGGTGAGAGATGATGAAAAAATTTTTTTTGGATATTTATTTTCGAATACCGAAATTTTTTTAATGCTGTGAGTGACCTCTAATTTTTATTCAAGCGCCTAAAAATTTCGCGTAGTTTATTTTTTTTTCTAACAGAAAATATAATTTTTGGGTGAGAAGTGTGAAAAATTTTATTTTAAAAATCGATTTTCGAACAATTTTGGATTTTTTTATGACCTCGAGCGGCCTCTAAATATTTTTTGACTCGCGGTGGGTTTCGCGACAATTATTTTTTGAGCAGAAAGAAATGAAAATTGGGTTGAAACTTGAAAAATAAAAATAAAGTAAAAAGTATCGTCACCCTAATATATATAGCGAAACGCGTATAGATTGTTAACGTAAAATTGTGAATCGACATCCAATACTCACCAACACATAAATTCCTACGAGTTCATTAAAGCGGGAGAAACTAAAAATTGCCAATTACCAAAACTCGATAAGATCGAGTCGTAGGTGCGAGTGCAACATCGCTCTTGATATTTTCACCGATGTTAATATTGAATGTGTTATTTCCGCACGTGTTCTTATTGCATGTTATTTGCGACCAATAATAACATTTACAAATGTTACTCAGACGTGTCACTAAATTTTCCACTGGAAAACGATTGCCCGGATTCAATCAACTCAATTGAGTTGTATCGAAAAAGTTAAATCGAAATTAGAGTTAAAGGAGACAGTATGAGAGTCTTTAAGATTGGACCAACTAAAGTATCGGTGGGTTCTTGGTTGGCGCGGTAAATATTTGTCTGTCGTCATCAGTGCGACGGAACTCTGCTCGCCACCGGAAGTTACGACGGTTACGCCCGGATCTGGACGACGGACGGTAGATTGGCTTCTACTCTTGGTCAACATAAGGGTCCGATATTCGCGTTGAAGTGGAACAAGAGGGGTAATTACATTCTCAGCGCCGGAGTCGACAAAACTACGATTATTTGGGACGCCGCAAGTGGCCAGTGTACCCAACAATTCAGCTTCCATTGCGCACCTGCACTGGACGTCGATTGGCAGACAAATACTTCTTTCGCGAGTTGCTCCACGGATCAGTGCATCCACGTGTGCAAACTCAACGTCGACAAACCTATCAAGAGCTTCCAGGGCCACACGGTAAGCATGAAACATTTATGCCACTGAAATTGAACGCAATAACAAAAATTAAACCATAATACAGTAAACGTCGCAGTTTCTGAAATATTTAGAACCGTGGCTCTGGAATTCTATTATGTACGAATGCATTACACTAAGAAAGAGGTTTAGTTGAAATTTAAAGTACATGTACTGGAAGTTTTTAATCATAAACTGGCATACTGAAATCACTATACAAGTGCGATGTAAAATTTATATTTGGTACAGTAATTCCGATAATTTGCTTCAATTCAACTGTAAAAGTACTCTAATATTTTGAATTTACTCTAATGTCATCGCAAAAGTACCTTGAATTTATATCATAATTGTACATTAAATTTAATTGATGAGTTTGTGAATAAAAACTTCCAGACTTTTCTGACAGTGTTTATGAAACTGCAAAAAAATGCTCTAACGTGTACATTGAAGCTTTCTGAATGAGATTTATCCAGATTCGAAGTCGAATCATTCAGAAATAATTATGAAATTAATTGTTACTTACGCTGTTGAATCATCCATTTCGGGATTTTTAAAAGCAGTGGATGGACTTTGTGACATGTATATAGTAATTCCGAGCGACATTCTTCATTGAAAGCAAAGAATATGGATGTGCATTGTTAAAAGTATTTTTTAAATAAATACATGTCTTGGAAGTTCTTTTGCAGATTACGGTTTTTTTAAATAGCAGTAGTAGTAAATATTTTTTATTGGCGAAATTTTATTTAATATGCATTTATGTTGTAAAATTCCAATAATTATATTTTATACCTATTTTTTTCTGAGTATTTAGTGTACTACATATTAACTATACAATTATTTTGTATATTAATTAATATTTGTATATCAAATTTTATGTACGCGTAATCGCAAGAAAACTTCAAATCTTTATATTAATTTTCATACCAAAATGTCTAACAATGCATGCTGCAATTTCTGCGCTGCTTCAGGAAAGGCACGGGATCTGCAGTTCCAAGTACATCCATATTCTTTTTCGTTAGTTGTTACAACTTTAAGCTAATCCGAAGGCCAATCAGGGAACGAATAAGCCGACAACAATATTTACCGCCCTCATATTCATCAATTCATCATAACGCATAAATATCATAACACACACTCAGACAGAATCATGCTCTTAAGGCCAAGTACTCAGGTGACCAAAGACCAAATTAATGATCCGTCATCTGGTACACTTCACATTCAAATTCACTCATTTATCTCCATATACTCATTGTACATTAACTCAAGATATTTACGCTCGTCACAAATACTTATATCGAAAACTAGGGTGTTATTGTGGCTCACGTCCTTCGCGCGTTTCCAAAACCTCGGTTGCATATCTTCAATATCTTGAGTATTCTTAAAACGACTCGCTCAAAATTCCACGACTAACTTGGGACGACTCACTCAAAATTCCATGGCCAACTTGAAACACCTCGCTCAAAATTTCATGACCAACTTGAAACGACTCACTCAAAATTTCATGGCCAACTTGAAACGACTCGCTCAAAATTCCATGGCAAACTTGAAACGACTCGCTCAAAAATGCTTGGCCAACTTAAAACGACTCGCTCAAAAATCCATGGTGAACTTGAAACGACTCGCTCAAAATTCCATGGCTAACTTGAAACAACTCGCTCAAAATTTCATGACCAACTTGGAACGACTTACTCAAAATTCCATGGCCAACTTGAAATTTTTTGAAATTTAAAAAAGTTTTAAAATCTTAGAAATTCTAAAAAATTCAAAATTTGGAACATACAGACACACAAACGTTTTCGGCCACTTCCTTTTATAATAAGTATATAGATGCGAGATATTGAGCCCACTGATTTTTTAAGGATGTTGGAGCGCTTCACACTAGTCAAATGAGTAGTAGTTTTTTGTGAATCATGTATACAAAGTTTTATGCATCAATTGACTAGTTGGCAGTGCTTCATTGAAATAGATATTCTTGACTCAGAAAAATATTAATTTCGATAACTCGATTGACTCAGAAAAATATTAACTGGTTTACGCTAATTAAAAAAAAAAGATACATATTCGCTCAGTTTTGTCAAGGGATAATTCGTATTTTCAGCTCGAATGTTATGTATCACGGCTCATCCTTTTCCTTGAAAGGTGTTCTACGAATTCACCATCTAGATATTTGACAGTATTCTTCATGTAAAAATTACAGCCATTTGTTTACCCATCAAAAAAAATTCTCCGTAAACAAATAGCTGTAATTTCTAAATGGGGAATACTATTAAATATCTAGACGGTGAATAAATAAAGCATCTTTCAACGTAGAGAATGAGCCGTAATACATCAAAATCAAGCACAAAATCGGATTATTCTTTGAAAAAGCTGAACAAATATGTGGTTTTTCGAAATTTAGCATAATCCCGTTGATATTTGTGGAAATCAAGTGCAATTAAGTTTTTTGTAACTAAAAGATAGATAGAAAGATAGAAAAGATATATAATCAATAGCTGCATAAAAGTTTGTCTAAATTAAATAATAAATTTAGCACTCTTTTGACTAGTATGGTGCGCTCCAACCTCCTTAAGAAAAGAATAACGTATCTGAATAACAAATTAACATTGCAACATTATGCTAAAAGAATAAATATGCTGAATAGTTCGATACCTCAAATCCCCTAGTTATTTGCCATTTATAATGATGACGTATATGTTTATTCTCTCAATTATCAGAACGAAGTGAACGCCATTAAATGGGATCCTCAAGGAAATTTACTAGCCAGTTGTTCGGACGATATGAGTCTCAAGATATGGTCGATGAAACAAGATACTTGGGTACACGATCTTCAGGCGCACAGCAAGGAGATCTACACGATCAAATGGTCGCCAACTGGACCGGGAACGCACAACCCTAATATGAATTTGACTCTGGCGAGCGCCTCGTTCGATTCGACGGTCAGACTGTGGGACGTCGAACGCGGTGTTTGCATTCACACTTTGACGAAGCACACGGAGCCAGTTTACAGCGTGGCTTTCAGTCCGGACGGTAAATTCCTCGCGAGCGGAAGCTTCGACAAATGCGTGCACATTTGGTCGACTCAAAGTGGCCAATTGGTGCACAGTTACAAAGGAACCGGCGGAATATTCGAGGTTTGCTGGAACAGCAGAGGCGACAAAGTCGGAGCCTCGGCTTCCGATGGCAGCGTATTCGTTCTTGATCTTCGTAAGCTATGATTACCACCAACAGCAAATTAGTTCCATCCTCGTTAAACAGTTCGCTGACAATATTTTGAGCTCTATTTCTTTTTTTTTTGTCTCGCAGCAAAGTTCTCGTCTTTGTAACCAAAGAATAATTCCTGCGAAAGCTGCGGCCCGCAAAAGACATTCAAAAGTTGCTCTGAGCAATAAGAAATATCAATATCCTCCAAAAATCTATTTAGTTATGGTTTTTTTTAATTTTTTATTTGTTTCTCCAAGAATCCTCATCTTACGATTACTCTTTTCATTGAGGAAAAAAAATTAAAATAAAAACAGCGAAAGCCTTAGCCAGTCAAAAAATAATTAGAGGTTGCTCACCAGACCGGAAATCTTACGTAATTTTCTGAAAATGGGAAATTTTTGTTTAATGATTCTCTCACTGCAAAAATATTTCCTTTGGTGTCTCTCGAAAAATGTCACGAAAGTTCTTCCCGATAAAAAAATGTTTGAACGTCGCTCATTGCATTAAAAAATGTCGGTTATCGGAAAAAATATATATATACGTTCTGAATGTCACTCACCTGAGAAATACACTAATTTAAAAAAAAAATCAACCTAGTAAACGGTTGAATCTATTTGAAAAATCTGAAAAAAATTTCATTTTTTTTTTTCAAACTAGCAGCAACCGCGCGCTTAATGCGCTCATCTAACATTTTGGTCAAACACATTATTTCTATAATTACAAGAAAAAAAAAATAAATCTAATTAATGAATAAATCATTGCTTATCGAACAGCGGGACATGATAATAACGTAACCATTGTCACAAAACATCCATACCTCATAAAATATGTTTCCCAAGTCATCAAAGAATCACAATTTTATTAAATGAATTATCCGTACAAACGAAGCAAAGAACAGCAGTGAACATTATTTTGACACTTCCCGAGAACTGTCAAAATACAATAACACAACTATAACTGCTCGTTAATTAGCACGTAGGCAACCCGACAGTCAATCAGAGAACGAATAAACTGACAACAATACTTATATCGAGAATGCGAGACATTTTACCCACTGATTTTTCGAAGAGAAACTTTTTTCATTGAAAAAAATTAAAACAGCGAAAGCCAGTCAAAAAAATAATTAGCGGTTGCTCACTAAACACGAAATTTTACGTAATTTTCTGAAAAAATGTAAAATTTTTGTTTAATGTATTTCCTGCAAAAATATTTCCTTTGGTGTCGCTCGAAAAATATCACGAAAGTTCTTGACGATCAAAAAATATTTGAACGTCGCTGATTGCATTAAAAAATGTCAGTTATCGAAAAAAAAACACGTTCCAATGTCTCTAATCTGAAAAATATAGTATTTTTTTAAAATGAAAAAATGAACCTGGCAACGGTTGAATCGATAAAAAAAACAATTTCATTTTTTTTTTCAACTAGTTAAAACTTTTGAGTGCATTAAACAACCCTTGAATATTTTTTGACTAGTTAGTACTTTTGCCAGGTTCATTTAAAAAAATAATTGTTAGGCAAGAAGTGTTTGAAAAGAAAAACAAAAAACGGTTTTTGGAAAATATGGACATATTGCATTGGTTCATTTTTTTGGGAACAGAGAAAAGAATTTAAGGGCGAGATTAAGAAAAAGAAATAGTGCTCCAAATATTGTCACCCTATTATACATACATTAATTATTTTCAAATTTTTCAAAACTTATCTTTCTTCTTTCTACCTCCACGAACGATCTTTTTCACTGCGACTGCTACAGCAGCCGGCTGAACTTCCCGGTGTTCGTCGCTTACCTTTCGTCACGTCGTCCCGGAATTTTCAAATTCTTGAGCGAAATTTTGTAGATTTCGGTGAAATAAAACGAGATGGAGCGTCTTTTTATCACGAGATTGCGTTTCAACAATCTCAAAAAAACTTATTTAACGCGAGTATCGCAAAGGAGAATAAAAAACAGAGCCTGCATCTTATAATTTTTAAGTCAAAGCAATTATATATTAATGATAATTCAAATGGTGGCGAGAGCTATGTACAGTTAAACTGATCAACAGAATTTGTACTTGGGAGAACGAGAAAAACAGAGCGAGAGAGAGAGAGAATGTGTGAGACATGCGAAACATTCTATTTTTATTCACGACATTGTGAATGGAATACGTGTTGTCTTCTATGTAGTAATTATAATTATAAACTTAAGTATTATAGATGAAAATCAGAGACGAAAGATAAACAACGGAAAGAATAAACGTTTTATAATGAAATAACCAACTTTGGAGTCTCTCCAGCGTGGACAAAACATAAATATCGTTGGCTTTTATTCCGAACCAAATTTATTATCGCAATTGATGAATTATTCCTGTACAACGTAATGATACATCGCAGCGATCGCAAACAATAGTTTCCCGTCCCGGAATTCGCTAATTATACTCTCGTGTGTATTTCTTCTGTTTTCTTTTTTTACGTCGATACACGAACGGTAAATGAAAACCTTTTTTATCTGTGCACACGTATACATTTTCTTTTCTTTCACAGGGATACATTGATGCTCAGAGGAATCAAATTACACAGGCTTAATTGTTTGTTTTTTTTTGTTGTTTTTTGTTTTTAATACTACGCATTAATCAATAATTCGTAATGGTTCAAGATCGATCTCGTACAGGCATAATATCGAATTCATTTTGTCCTAAAGTCTAACATCGATGTACGTACATTGTTGAAAGCTTCAGAGTTGCGGTATCTTCTGTTTTCGCGAGCGCCTTAAGACGGTTTACTTATAGAATATTACAATAATCACTGGGAACGATTAAATGCATTTTGATTCATCAGGCTATTTATATTTCTACGAATACTGAAAGAATAAGATTCCAGCGGTTTTCGGGAAGGAATGATTTCAAACAACTTACAAGCTACATATTTTTTTTTGTGGAACGGACTATTTGGTTTCTCGATTGAGACACGGCACCTCGTCGACCCTACAGAAGAGTCACCCTTAGAAAAATCACAACGTATAATACTGCTTCGTTTCTCCTTTTTTGGGACTCTAAGGACAACTGTGTTTCTTTATTTCTATGGATTTAACCGTCGAGTACACATCGAGTACAGTGAAGATTCACTCTAATAATTGATTGCACCTTTCTAGTGGCGAGAAACTCTTCGCTCGCCTCAAGATACAATATCAACCAATTGTCAAATAAATATTTTTAAAACCAAAATTTTTGAAAAACAATTGATGTCATTAAAATAGCTACTTATTTAAGGTAGTTTTGTTGCTTGGAGTTCATTTAACATAAGTTTTAAAAAAATAGGAGAAAATTGCAGGTACTTTCCGATAGTAAAGAAATCTGATGATATTCATGCTTATTAAAAGTATTGAAAAGATTTATTTTCCATGATAATGATTCCAGAATGTTATTAACAAACAATATTCCAGCGTCGAGAAATATGAAAAACTGCTGAACTTTCTAATTTTGACGTTATTCCTCATTTTTTAAAATTCGTCATGAATTCTCCACATCACAATAATATAAATTTAAGTTGAGACGACGCGGTGGTGATGTCAAGAGTCTGAAAAAGCTTTAATAATTAGTGAAACTTCGATCAAAATTGACACTTAATCATCGTGTTATTATTCTCCAAATTTCCTTGAAAATTCTAACAATAAAATACCACGAAGATAAACAGAATTTATGGTTTTTAACAAATTGATGTAAACAAAAAATTGGTCAACAAATTTCCCGCCCATTTTTCTGTGTAGATATGAATTTTTTCAGATTTTTAATTTCCAATTTTTTTATATATCTAAAATAAATATGTGAAAAAAAAAACAAAATTCATTGCTATTCGAAAGAACTGAAGAAATTCATAAGTATTCAGAAAAATAAACGAATCGTGTTTAAAATTTTTTTAAAACTAATTTGTCAGGAAATTTTTTAGGTCAATATGCATGAATTGTTTTTAATTTTCCTATCATTGAAAAGTATTTGCAATTTTTTCTCTTTTTGCCAGAACTTATGCGAAATGAACACCAAGTGACAGAATTACATTAAATGCAGAAAATAAGCCAAAGTACAGCGAATAGTTAAAAGAAAAAACATTTTTACATGTAATACAGAGTTTCTTGAACATCAGTCCGCGTTATTGTATCTTGTTTTTTTATAGATCGTTAAGAGGGTGTTATTACAACAAACGAAGCTCGTTCCCCACCATCTGCAAAGTCTTCAACATGTAATACATTTTCCACGTATAATTTTACGATGTAATTAGTAGTAGAAACCTATTGATGCTTCATTTAGATCCTATCGTGATGGTAATTGGATAATACCTTCCGCGTTTCGTCGTCGGTGTTGCTGCTGCTGCTGCTGCTTCCTCGGATTACAGAGTCGTCAAGATTGTACCATTCGCGGTCATCGTCTATGGGACTTCGTTGCGTATACGGATGATGTATCTGCTGTTGGTTTTCCCGGAGGGATTCGTTCGTATAGACGCGATTGTTGCCGCTGTGATCTGGACCGGAAGTTCGCGGATAGCCCGGCTCGATTTCCTGTACCGATCTTTTACCGATCTCCTGGAGAAGACGCCGGTTTGCATCGATTTGGCGCTGATCTTGCATCGCCTTCCTGCGCGCTAATTCCAACATTACTCTGTCCCTTAGCACGTCCAATGGATTCACTATGGACAAGGAAGTTCTGCTCATTCTGAGCTTCTTTGAGCGTGAGAGACTCTGCGGATCTTGATTGTTGCCGACATCTACGAATTCGTCCTGCAGAGGAAGCTCGAGCGCGTTGTCCCGGTTGATTTCATTTGCCGATCGCAGCGGCGGGTTTGTGTTCTGAAACATTAAGCGGATGAGGAATTTTCAGTCCCGTTCGCAAATTATCGTGATGGTTGTATTCTTTTATTTAAGGGATAGAACTCTGATGTCGACCAGGATTTGACCAGGTTTCGACCAGGATTTGACCTTGACCTCTTCGATTTGACCCGTGATTTTTTGTAAACTTAGACCCTCAAATGCACCATGTATATATTTTTTTTCTATGGCAATGAAAAAAAAAACATATATTTTTAAAGTGACATGTTGAACCCAACAATTTCAAAATCTGAAAAAATTCTGAAAAATACTTTGTTTAATATCGAAATTTTCTAGCTTGTAGCCAAAGTAGGCACGATTTTTCTTCTTGTAGTTTTTAACCTTTTTTTCGTACAAAAAATTACTAAAAACTAGAAAAAAAAAAGTACTTCAGACGATCGATCAAATGTTATTATTGGGATATTGCTTCCGTATGCCTTATTCAGGATTTTACGTAACCCATCTCCGCTCTCCTCGTTTTTACATAGAGTGTTGTCCGCAGCCACTCATTCTAATGCACTACTGTATCGCATTTCCACGAGGACTCAGGAAAACTGCGGAAAACCTGGCCGATACAGGCGGCTTTATTTTTACTGAGTTTCTACCGTATTAGAATACGTTAGAAACTCAGAAAAACTGCCTCCCGCTCAACAATTTACGCGCAAACCAGTGCGCGGCTAAGCGGTCACCCACCAAGTTATGGCCGCAAACAATATGCTACTCAAAACTCTGGGGACCGCCAAAGCCACACACCGACCGCGCGTCCACTGTCGTCAGTCAATCGATCAAATGTTTATTTATGTAAAACCGAATTTTTAAATAATCTTTTCGGATTTTCTCACACTATGCAAATCTTTTTTTTAAATATTTTTTCAAAGTGACATTTCGAATGCTATTATTTAAAAATCTGCAAATATTCTGAAAAATACTCTGCCGCAAATAAAAATTTTCTGGCTCATAGCCAAAGTAGGTAAGATTTTTCTTCTGATATCTATAAAGATTTTCGGATAAATAAATAATTTCTTAAATAAAAAAAGCTTCAAAACTGTAAATAGAAAAATTTTGCCCACTTTGGCTATAAGCTAGAAAAGGTTGATATTGAACAAAGTATTTTTCAGAATTTTTCCAGATTTTCAAATTAAGGATTCGATATGTCACTTTGAACATATAATAACAAACGAAAAAGTTGCCATAGAAAAAAGAAATATATGTATAATGCATTTGAGGATCCAACTAAGCCTACAAAAAAATACCGAGTCTAATCGGGGAGCTTGAGGTCAATCCTGGGGTCGAAACATCGTGGATCCCATACATAACAAAAACAACGTAAGGGAATAATAACAATTTTGTCAAATGGAAATCGTCAATAATTAGAGTAATTCAATCGCAATACGAAGTATGATGATAATTTGGGTACGGGTTAGAATCACTTGGAAAAGCTAAATTTGTGATTATCACGGTTATATTACTGCTGTCATAAACATAAACACCGGCGCAAAGTGCTACGCCGGGCGGAAGAAAATTCACAGTTGTTACGGAATAAACCGAATATCAAAAAGCTATTAACCAACATTTTAGAAGAAAAAAATTCAAAATCCTATTCTTTAATTTTTAACAATACTTTTTAGGTGTTCACTTATTATAATCGGAAAATCTTTTTTAACAGATATTCTACTATAAGAATCAACGCTTTTTGTTCTAGTTTTGGTTCCACGTGCAAAGTCAATAATTGATTCTTATATTTTTGTGACCGCAGTAAAATTAAGAAGAATTTGTTTTCTATGTTGTTTCCTTTTTCACTATTCACGAATTGTCACATGCCAACGACTGCCCGATGATCAACATAACTGTAATCCTACACCTTCAGGTAAATATGATAGCCGAAACTATAGAACGTTCGCGAAACTGACTGTGAGTAGAAAGCATACATTCGCCCTTTCGAGTCGCTGTAATAGCCGGAATAGAAACGACACTCGCAACCCGAGAGTGCTTCACATTTCATTTCATTTCATTTCCAATGACTCTCAGTATACAGGTAAATTTTTATTTTATTGCAACACAACTGCCTGGAGTATTTTTACAAATTTTTGGGCAAAGTATTTTTCAATGCAGAAAGGGTTACATCCATATTAATGTACTATTAATGTACATTTCACTCTAGACTACCGTAGCAATCTCGGCGACCACGGGAACGACCTAAAAAGTCCAAAAAAGTGACCGAAAAAACGACCGGTCGTTAAATGCAAAAAAATAACCGTTTAAAAGAGGCAAAAAACGCAAACGACCGAGAAAACGACCATTGAAATTATTTTCGGTTGGTCGTTTGCCTTTTTCGCCTCTTTTGAACGGGTTTTTTTTTGCATTTATCGACCGGTCGTTTCTTTGGTCGTTCGGTCGGTCGCTGGATCTCTCAGAGTAGCAACAACATGGTATCAGGAAAAAATGGCCGAGGAAAAAATGGCCGGGGAAAGAAAGGCCGATGGAAAAATAGGCCGAAGGAAAAAAGGCCGATGGAAAAAAAGACCGATGAAAAGAGTTTGATATTATTAATAGACCTTGAAAAAAAAAACGAATCCTATTGGTGTACACGGCCACAATCATGTTTGTGACATTGAATTAATTAAAAAAAACAAGTCCCTGAATCGGATGAAGTTGAAGGCTAAATCGGATTGCATAGCTAGGGCTACTCAAATATTCGCCGAAGAAGTTCACGAATTACCAAATAGTACCCGAGAACGTCTTCCCACCGAGAGCTCCGTAAAGCGGACACTGCGTAATCAGCGTTCAAAACATCTCCGCCCCGAACCTGCGAATCTAAAGGAAATCGTTACACCAGGTATATTTTGTATATAATTCCCTTACTGTGCCTGTGTATTTCTTAGTAGCAGCTCAGTGTAGGTATCGTTGTGGATGCGTTGTAAAAGATATGCGAGTTTGATGCGTGTGAGTGGCTAGAAGAAGTGGAGGGGGGGGGGGGGGTGAAGGGGCAGAGCCCCTTCTGGGAAGCAGGGGCGGAGCCCCGCTGGGGGGCTGGGGGGAGCCCCCCCACTTACTGAACTGTTTTTTTATTCCCTCTAGAATTTGTTGTCTTCTCATATAATATAATATAATATTTTCTGATCAATTTCAAATCAGCGTTTTTCCGTCGGCCTTTTTTCCCCGGCCATTTATTCCATTGGACTTTTTGTCACCGGCCATTTTTTTCCCCGGCCATTTATTCTATCGGCCATTTTTTCCTAGATTCCAACAACATACTGGCTTCGCTCGCATTCATTCTTTCGTTTGTCTTTTTTCTTATGACTAAACATGGTATTCGCAAGTTTATACCATTCATCATTTTACGCGACTATTACTGCTTCAGTGTCTCAATAAAATCGACTTGCGATGTGGGATGTCTACTTTTTACAAAGAAAAATGAAAGGAAGAATACATAATCTATTGTCGGAAGAAAAGTGCATTGTATTTCACAACTGCGAAAAAACCAGCTATTCAAAAAGCGCGCCACGCGTGATCCTGCAGCAGTTATAACAGTCTGAAGTAGGCCTTATGTCAAAGCCACGATGACCAATCGGATTGCTGAAATGGTGGTTTCAGTTTTCGATATTTCGACTATCGACGTGCCATGTCTTTTTTAAGAGAAGTTTTTTCCGGGCCATTTTTCTTCAGCATCGAGCTACAGTTTTGGATTTTTTGTTCCGGGATAACAACTACATATTGTGATTTATTGCAAACCTACATATCTCCGGAAACGAAGAATTGCCGTGAGCTTCAAAACACTTGCGTTTTGACTGAGGTGCATGATATATGTTTTGCCCCACGAGAACATTGTATCCATACGGAATTTTCGTACTTTATATTATAAGTCTTCTTGGCGGAGGAACGACGGTAAGACATTCAAGCAGGTGGAATGTGGGTTAAGATCGTGGTACTTCCAGGATGAGAAAAAGAATTTCTAGTTCTGCATTCTTCAGTTTTATACTATGCATCGTTTTACTTCTCTGTACTGTTGCTTAACGAGAGGAAACCTGGTTTTACGAGTACCGTTTTCTTGCATTTTTATACCTGCTTACCAAAGTCTGCACCCCGGAAGTTGTTAATTGTTCGGTAGGAAGCGGAAGGCACAACTGAAATCAGTATTAATTTTCTGAAGTTTTTTCTGTTGAGCTTGCTTCTTAAAAGCTTGCGGACCGCGATTTCACAAAAAATAACGGTAGAAATCACGGTCCGCAAGCTTAAAAGCTCACACGGTAACGAGGACCCGTGGTTTCTGCCGTGATTTTCGTTGTTAAAACTCAGGTGTGATTTTCACCATAATTTCGGCCGTGATCCGATTTGACAGGGATTTATAGCTGCTAATCTGCCGTCTTCCACTTCTCTGCTGAATGCGTGGGTTATAATTTTACTATGAGCTAATGGAGGACCTTACATACCCTTTTGCAGGGTCAAAATAGCGAATGGCTGAAATAGCGAATTTAAAAATAAGTAACGTCTAAATGTAGAATGTCCGCAATTATGGAATTCGATTTTTTAGCCATTCGCCTTTTCATTAATAGCTATTTTGAATGCATTTTAATAAGATGGAGGTCAAAATAGCGAACGGTCAAAATGGCGAATGTCTGAAATAGCGTATTTCATAATGATGACCGTTGTAGATTCAGACGTTCCTAATTTCGAAATTCGCTATTTTAACCATTGACTATTTTGGTTATTCGCTATTTTTAGCCCCACCCCCCGTTTATCCCTCCTACAATGCTAGGGTAGAAGTACCATTTGTGACCATCTTACTACCGTATGTGGCCATCAATTTGATCCATTTGTGGCCATACCTATTGCATGTAAATGACAGCGCTGACCATAAATGGTGTAAACGGCTTTGAACATAATTTATTAAGCAATAAGGAATTCTAAGCGTTGAATATTAAATGTTAAGTTTGCTTTGATTATTGTAGAATAAATTCATGTAGTAATTTCTGTAGATTAAAGTAATAATGAATTGATCTATACATTTTTTGTGTAGCCACTAATGGTACAGTGGTCGGAAATGGTACGTCTACCCTATATCGATTTTCTATTTTAGCGGCCATCATCAGCAGGGCCCTTATTTCGGGTAATGCAGCGGTGCTCGGAGGGTTGCATCTCCCTTTATGTGGGGATGGAACCATATTACAGTTTGTGTGCTTTGATTCGGGAAAATATTTACATGCAAAGGAATCAACTGATTACCATTAAATGCTAAATACATGAACTTCTAGACGTTTATTTTTTAAAGATATTTCGTGATTCTTTCAAAGACAGCTTTCCAAAAAGTAAGAACCAGTAGGAACCCAATGTGCAAGGTTCTACCTTTGTTTTTTCGTTATGAATTAAAAAATTCAAAAACGTTTTTTTACCGAAATTTCAAAATATCAAAATCCAATATGTAACGGTATAAAACATTGATGGCAAATACAGATTTACCGAATCCAACTTTGCAAAAGTTCATGTAGTAAGGTAATTTATTTATTTATTTAAAAATCCATAAAATTCAAAACGCTTTACAGATTTCGTCAACATTGAATACCAAACTCGAGGAATTAACAAGGTATGAAATGGAAAGAAAAAGTGAGAGCCTTCAACTTTTAAATGAAGCAGAAAGAAAATAGTTTAAACTTCGTGAAACCGATAAAAAAAAGCATTAAACGCCAGACCATTTAAAAGCATGATCCAGTTCCGTAAACATCCATAAAAATATAAGTCCCGATAAAAAATAAATGTCACAGCGTCCAAAAAAAAAAACGAGTATTAAAGGAACAAGTTAATAAAAAAACGCTCAAAAAAAAAATCGACAACCTCTATATACGATAATCACGGAGAATTGGATTCCGCGCATCAGTTATTTCGAGAGTTGCCGTGTGGGAAATAACGAGACGTTTCGATCGTTCTGCGTCGTCGATGCGTACGACGAATGGCACGTCACTTTTTCAATGCATATTTGATTCTCGTTTCTGCTCATGGCTCCGCGCTTCGCTCTCTCTGGATGCAATCAAGGAAAGGCTTTCTTTCCTATACACTTGGAATGGACTAATTTAATTTGTTCGATCAAACGAATTATTCAGGCTTCCGAAGTAATATCTGTTAAACTTGATTTTCACGCCTCGCTATTCTCGACTATCCGTTCATTCATTTATAATATTCCATAAAAGCTTTTATTGCTTTTCTATGGTTTTATCGGAGAAAAATGAAAAAAGTTTGCATCAAAGCTAAGCTACATCGATTGCAGCTTTAACTACAAGTCATCGATAACTATGAAAAGGGTTACGCCCTTTTGGTACGTACAAATGGACATATGACTTCGACCCTATATCGAATCATTTTGTACTATACGCCGGTTTATGCCTCTGGCCTCTCGTACATTCGCCCTGTGTACACGCGTTCTCAATATCCGAGTCAATATCCGACTAGTTTGGATTTTCAGGGTTTCATCCTGTGTTCTCACATCCGCCGGTCTCCCTCGCCACCCCCACAGTCGTTACACCCACTGTTTGCTCATTAGCACCGGACCTTTCCGCTATTTCACCATCCGGACACTTTGCACCCAAAATCGTGTTCTTGTGTCTATTCTATTATCGGAGAGAAGTGATTACCGACTGTTTGTTTCTGTCCCATTGATCCGCAATCTCGTGGAATCCAGTTCATACGGAGTATTGCTCAAATTGGAAAGAAAATTACCCGAATTCTTTTTGCGTGCTGATTGAAACGCTTATGCTGTTTATTCTGTCTTTTATTTCTATTGAATTGTCAGGCTGAGGCAAAATTTTGTGCTGGAGGAAATCTTAAATGGAATTGGGAGCATTATTCAACCGAATTAAGTAGCACAGTTAATAAATTCTAATAAAAGCACACGTATTTTATTAGAATCGATTTCTTTTTACTTCATTCACGTTCACGTTCTATATTTTTCCATTTTTATATTTATTTATCTATTGGTGAACAATATGAATTTGCTTTTGTGGTCTTTTTTAAATGTTTAGTACTTTTTGGATTAAATATACATAGTGAAAAATCATTTGGATTGCTTGTTTTTGTAAGTAACACACCTAATTTTTGTCTCGCCTCATTTAGTTTAAAATTTACTATTGTAGTACTCCATTGCTTTTTTCGTTTATGTATTTTTATTTATGCTTTGGTCCTTAGGGAATTGTAAATTCCAGGATCTAATAAATACTCAACTCTACTCTACTCTAATTGGTTCATCCTACAAATTTTTTTTGTTTTTTGTTTCGGTCGAAATTTTTGTTTACGAATTGTTTAAGACAGCGGATATAGTCTGAAACGTCGAGACAAGTGGTTTAGAAAAAATGTCCGGAAATGATTCTTTTGGCGCTCTGATTGAAGCGTTTTTGCAGTTTATTCTGGCTTTTATTTCTATTAAATTGTCAGGCTGAGGAAAAATGTTGTGCTGGATGAAACATAAAATGAAATTGAGATCATTATTCAACTGAATTAGCACAGTTTAAGCACATGTATTATATTAGAATTGAATTTTTTTTTTTTCGTTTACTTTCCATATTTTGGAATTTGAAAAATATGAATCTGTTTTTCTGGTTTATTTTTAATTTTTAGTACTTGTCGGGTTCAATATACATAGTAAAAAATTACTTGGATTGCTTGTTTTCGCAAGTAACATCTCTGATTTGCTAATTCTACAAGTTTTGTCTGTTTTGTGGTCTCGTCGTCGAAAGAAGTGGTTTAAAAAAAATGTCCGGATGTATGTCCGTGTGTGTGTAGCAGGGTTGCAAAATTTCAATCGCTGTACCTCGAAAACCGCTTTAACAATCAAGCTAAAATTTGGTATACTAGTAGAGAACCAACGCTTCTTCCCATACAAACATGTTCAACAAATGTTGAAGACAATTTTAGACTTTATAAAACTTTTACTTTTTCGAAAAATATCCGTATATATTCTAGCTTTCGCAATTTTTCAGCTAGTGCGCTAAATAGTTATTGACAGATAAAGCAATGAATAGTGACAGCCGGTATTAAATTTGAGCAAAATCCATAAAGCGGTTGTGGTTTTACAGAATTTTGAGTTTATTTAAATTTTTGGTTTTCTTTTAATTAGGGTTAATTTCGACTAAACCTGGGCAAATCTTTTTTAAGGTAAAATTAATATTAAATTGTAGTAGATCTAGAATTTGGGGAAGATCGGCAATGTGATAAAAAGAAATGCAACTTTTGAAGTTGAATTTGAGCTAAATCGGTAAAGTGGTTCGGTTTTTATGAGATTTTGAAATTTAAAAAATCCGTTTTGCCGCAATTTAGGTAAAATTTCAACAAATTGAGTAAAAAAACCGCCGAAACAGGAGCAATCAGACGCCTGACACGCATCCGCCACCCATCTAATCCGCTCTACAATCCCCGCAACACTCTTCTCTACCAAAAGACAGGCATCACTCTCATTTCAGTTAGAATTCAAGAACTATATTTACAACCCAATCCAAATGTAAATCGCAGATACAAATATCCATCACACACAATACACCAAGTATTAGAAAGATATAACATAGAGGAAAACCAAGAAAACGATTAAAATAAAAATAAAAATAAAAATAAAAATAAAAATGAAATCACTTGTCAGACGAATATGATTATAGTATTTACCTTTTTTTAATGTATACAAATTAATCTTAAAACCAAAGACCAATAAACTCATGGCTGAAGGACTACGGTCGATGGCCAGTTAACAATATATATATGTATATGTTCATAAGTTTTAATGATAAGCAAAATTAAGTATAGATAAGGCTAAAAAATGTACTATATATTGTTAATAAACACTTACTACTACTACTCGAGTAAAAATTTCTACACAGGAGAACTAACATTCACCCCAGCTACGTACTAAATTTAATTTCCAAATGTTTCTTCTCTAAGGAATTGTTGTGCAAAGTTTCACTTTGTTAAAGTTTATCGGATCCCTTTGAAGTTTGTAAAAGAAGAAAGAAGATTTTCTGTTTTCACGAAATTACAAATATATATTGGATATTTTCCAAATAAGAAGTGACCAAAAATGTGGATTTAATTGTAACGATAAAAAAACAACAACAAAATTGTGTTTCTTTCGAATTGCAAAACTTCCCCTTTTTTGGACTTTATATGTGGTGAAGTAAGAAAATCGAAAATCGAAAAATAATAATTTTGAGAGTGACAGAAAATATTATGTATAATGGAAAATTGTCCAAAATGCTTTTTGCAATTTCGTTTCAAAAAAATTAACAAAAATTTTCTTTTCAAATTGCAAAGACGGCAATTAATTTACTTTAATATGCAGAAAAACTGAAGCAGACATTCAGAAAAGAAAAATTCTTCTATGTTCGTCCCTGTCTGAAAAATCTGAATTGCGGTTATTATCAGTTATGGTTAAGTGATTATTGCAGATTAATGGCGGAAATATTCCGTAGTAATAATAAAAAAATTTCATATGATCAACCCTGATTACCTCCAGGCCTCTTTGATCGTATAGAAGCAACAGTTCGGGACGTTCGTCCATTGGGAGTTCCCTCCTTCGATAAGTAGCGTAGGACATTGGCGATGCTCTCGCTAAAGTAATCAGGGCCGATATCGCCAGCAGACTTACGACGATCATCGTTCGTTTTGCGTTGATAGCAATTCCAAGTTCGTCTGAAACACAATCGAATGGAGTGCCCAAATTATTATCGTGTATTGATGGAATGTACAATCGAATATCACATGATACGACATAATAAGCTATATTGTTCTTCACTGGGACAATATTTTTCATAGAAAGGATAAATAAATATGAATATGATATCTTAACGAAAAATGTACGTATTACCAAAAAAGGTTTTGATAATAGTAATAAGTTTTGCCCGGAAAAAAAATCTGTTATGATAATTTAGTATTTACAGCTTCGGTTATTAGTTACATAAATATATCTATGGATTATTGACTTGATTGACTGATTATTGACTGAAAAAATATTATTTTCAAGACAAGATTTTTTTTTCAATCGTGTTTTCTTTGGAGTGATTAAATTATAGTAAAACTGTATTTTTAAGCTGTATGAGGGACGTTAATTTATTATTTTGTTATTAGCTCACGTTGAAAAATTCAATCAGGTCAAACACAATCAGAGAACAATTAGGATATTCTCCTATGATCAGTAAAAAAGTTAAATTGAATTCTTTATACTTTTAACATGAAAGTTTGTCCATAAATTATTATAAAGACTATTCTTGAAAAATTTTGTGGGATTACGGTTTCTTTCAATATTTGTAATATAATTTGTTTTAACTAGAGAAATGTGAAATGTAGAATTTGCTTAGCAAGAAAATTTTTTCAAAACTATCTACTGGAACTTTTTAATTTGATAGAACTTTTCCTTGACTTTTAGTTTTATAAACGAAAAAAAATAAAAGGAATAAAAATAAACCGGAGAAATATTAAGCCACACATTTTTTTGGGAGATTAACAAAAAATTTAAATTCACTTATTAACAATTTCATATTACGTATATTAACTACATCAAGTAATATCGATCAAAAGCAAAATTAGAGGTACAGTGAGTTCGTGGAACGTCAAACAATACAAGCAATTATGTGTGCGGAAGTTACTGCAAAATTCACCATGTCCTAGGAGATAATGAATGGCTATTATCATTATTAATTTTTATCACAGAACCGGAGCTTTCGGGAAACAGGTGGAACTGACCTCGTTAATAATCTAACTCACAACATTGTCCGACATGACTTTGCCTTACTTTAATGAATTTACTACCATGCACGAAAATGAAAATATGAAACTGGAGTATAATGTTTATAATAAAATTGAAAACCACTCGATAGTCGTTTTCAACACTTTTTGCCACGGATAATAATACCCAGAAGTATTTTTGAATGGCCAAGCTATTGTTTTACCATAAATGTTGTTTATCAATTTCTTTTTGATAACTCAATCAATGTAATCCACTGAATAAAAGCCTGTAACGAGTTCCCAATGACAAAATAGTAATAAATTAAAAAAGATGAAAAATAGATACCATGACGAAAAATTGGAAGAAGCTTAGAAAAAATCCATGGACCAGTCACTTTGTTGTAAAAATTGTTTGATTCGAATAAACGTTGTGAAATCGTTGAAACAATGGTCGTGTTTTATTAAAAATGATAAAAACGTCGTGAAACAGTTTAAGCACAGATAAATTGCGTCGCTTGACGAAATAATTGCATGGCCGAAACGACGGCGCTGAAAAAAATGCTTCGGGATTTTTTATATCATTCTTTCAAGTAAAAAAAACATGTAGATTTTTTTTTAATGACGTTTATGGTTTATGAATATTGAAACTAAACAAAAACACCATAATTGAAAAATCTGAAAAATGCTACGATAGATAACAAAATTTCTGGTCCATGAACGAAAGTGGAGAAATAATTTTTTCTAATTTTTTTTCTTGCATTCATTATGCAAATCTTGTAAATTATTTAAAACTTCGAGGAAAATTGTTTGACACAGGTAAAAATACACGGAAGTACTTTTGAATGACTAAACTATGATTTTACCAAAAATAATGCTCTCCGAATTTTTTAAGTAACCCAATCATTGTAATCCACTGAATATGAGCCTGTTACGAATTTCCAATTATCCCACCGAACACACAATTAATATCGCATCGCGGGACGATAATCAACGTTGGGGGAACGCAGCTACTGCTATTTGGACATCCACCAATCAATCAAAAGCCACGATCGATTCACCACTACTACATCCTATGGAATATACTACTCGAACACGCTATAATAATTGTTCTCTTGAAATGTCAGTCAAAACGTAAACAATGATGGTGAATTAACGGTGGTATTACGAGATTTCAGACGCCTTTTCACTGAAGACCGTAATGGTTATAAGCAATTGACAAATTTTTACAAAGTTATTATACAAATTTGTATTAATTCTTCTGTAGAATCTTTTTTTATTATGATTCATTTTTCTAACAACTAAACAACAATTTATTTCATAATAGTTAAATTAAATATCGTAAACATTGATTGCATTATTGACTCTGTAGTTAGTGTTTTGCAAAAATGAAATTTTTTTTAAAGTGAATTCTTGAAAACCAATTTTTTTGCAGTTATTCAAAAGTCCAAACGACTTTTTATAGGGATTGTAGGTTGTCGTAGAAAAATAATAGTTATAGAAATTATTTCACCATGAATTGTTATGTTGAAAAGTAATGGGATTATAATTCGCTTCGCTAGACGGACAGAACAAAAATAATGAAGGTGAGTTTACGCGATTTTTCATCCATCTTATTTATGGGGCAAATTGGTGCACTGGTCAATTAAGTATTACACAATTATTTTTCCAATTTATATGATTAATTATGCATGAGAAACCACATTTTTAATTCCATTGGTTGCATTGTTTTTATTTCTTATCTAATATTACGTTTTACTGCAGGTAAGTAACAAATTGATATAAAAACAATACACTTAAAAGCTTAATTTGTCAATAAAAGATTATGCAATTGTTATTTCGACTTGTATGTGGGGCATTCCATGTCAATTCGACCGAAAATTCGAACTTTTCGCTTAGCTCTAAAAACTTACGGTTAAAACTTGTTGTTGGCATCCACTTTCATATTTTTTAGACTTTTTGAATCTCTAGGTATATTTTTTATATGCTTCTTTATGTTCACGTTTTATATACGACTAGCCATGTTATCCAGTGAGTTTCGAAATTCTGGAGAAAAGTAATTTAAAGCTTTTGCTGCACAGTACATGAAGCATCTGCATTTGATACGTTGGGTGAAATTTGGGATCATGCACATTCTATTTTAAATCTAGGTAGTTTAATTTCAGGTCTATGGGGAAAGGCTACAAATTTAAATGTGTGAATAAATCTTTCTCTACTAAAAATTCACTAAGTGATTGGTTACAGTAAATCTATTGTTGAATGCATTTAGAATTGCTGTGTACAATCCACAATGCACTCTACGACCGATAAAATAAGACATCGTACATAAAAATTTGTTCACCAGATTGATCCAACAGTGATAAGTAATAGTATATTACGATACGAGTGCGATGAAACTTTTTCTGACGAGCGTGAGTTTGCAGCACGAGCCGAAGACGAGTGTTGCAATCAAACGAGTTGAGAAAAAATTTCTCGCACGACTTTACTATACAATTTTATTTCACTAGTGTGAGAAATAAGTACTTCTCGCACGGAGTTGCATAAAATCTTTTATACCACAGTATGCGTGAAGTGCCTACTTCACGCACACTTCGCTTCGCTCGCGTGCGTGGAATAGGCACTTCTCGCACTAGTGGCATAAAATTGTATACGATACTCGTGCGAGAAACTTTTTCTGATCTCGTATGATTACAACACTCGCCTTCGGTTCGTGCTGCAAACTCACACTCGTTGCGAAAAAGTTTTATCGCACGAGTATCGTAATGTACTATTTTAAGTGACTGGGTCTCTTTAACGTGTTGTTGTCGAACCGAAGCCAATCGGTAGATTGTTAAAATAGATTTAAAAACCCTTCCATCATTTTATGCGTGAATACAATAATCTTGATCACAAATATAATCAGGAATATTAATGATCATGAGCATCCTCTTTGGGAGAGCTGCATGTCGTTGAACAAAGCTTAATTGAGGTGAGTTCTACATTTTAATCGGTAAAAAATTGTACATGCATTTTTATGCGTAAGAATACCATAAAAAATCGTGAACCCATTTTGTACAGTGAGATTCGATCTATGATCAATTTGGCATGGAGTGTCCCATGTATAGTCTATTCTGCAGAATATCAACGCATTGTTGTTTTTTTCTTTGTACTCTTGTCCGATGCAATTGGTTTTTATTGTATGTACATATTACATTGTATTGAGAATGATTAATTATTAATCTTAATAAATTGAACACTTAAAAGAAGAAAGTAGATACGAAAAAATATATATTTGACATATGTTATATACTTTACTTGGAGTATTTAATTTAGTAAAGAGTGTTTTTTTTTATTAACACAGTCATTAGGATATCCCTCGAAATACATCAAATATATGTCATATTTTTTATAAATCATAATATATGAATATATTTAATTTCGCATTTACGTTATAGTATATGTGATATATATTAAAAGATATTTTCGCGTTTTTCTTTAGGGTGTAAACTTTTGTTTATCTATTTATCCGTCGGGGTAATGTTACAAATTATTACATAAACATTGCACATGAAAATTTCCTGGTATGGTTAGAAAATATTCGTAGAACGGAGTATTATTTTATTATTCGCTTTCTGTTCATCTTGCATTCATTCCCCTTTCAATTGTTTTCTTTTATTGTACGTACATTTCACTATGTATCGATCAATCCGTACCGGCCACATCTGCATTCTTTTTATTTATGTAGCTATTGAGAGTTTCTACAAAAGTGAACAGAATCGTTCGTTTTCTCGTGTACAGATACAGTAGAATCTCGATTATTCGAAACTATCGGGACCGAAACTACTTCGTATTATCGAAACCTAATATTTTGGGGGAGGGAATAATAAACAACACTTTTTTGGGTAAAAATATTAACGGTCGGTTTAGGTATTTACATTATAATAATGAATTATATTAACATTCAAATATATATATTACACAATCAAACGGATTTTCATCAACATTAATTTTCTTTTTTTAATAATTGGCGTCGCAACTCTTGATACCCGGATGTTATTGTGGCTCGGAAGCATCGCGACCTTGCAAACCCAGCAACTCGAATTGTAGATCTCAACAAAATTCGCGTTTGGGCCTTTATTTAGGGATTTGAAAAAGTCGGGGCCAGAAAGGTTAGCTTTACTCTACGGTTCGGTGAAACTGACTCTCCCTGGCTGGAATTATTCTTAGTCCTTCGTTGAACCTAAGGAACCTAAAGAACTCATAACCCCGAATTTTTTTGAAACCCTCAATTGTTTAATTTGCGGCGGTTGTAAGATCTTTTTATAATATATAGAGATATATTGAAAGTCTGAACGTTAAATGTTCTTTAAATATGGTGCTTCCTCATGAAGGAAGCTTTGTTTTCATGCAACATTTTTTTTTTCGAGATTTTCATGCCAATTGTCCAAAACGTCGAGAAAAGTGGTTTAGAAAAAATGTGCGTGTGCGTGTGCGTCGTGTGCAGGGCTGCGAAAATTCGATGGACGATTATTCAGTAACCGTTCGAGCGATCGGGCTCAACTTTGGCACACAAGTGGAGTAGTTGCCCCGCTTCAAATGTATAAATTTTTGGAGAAAAACAAACAGCCATTTTGATTTTACGTTATTTTTAATTTTTTGAAAAAAGAGCGTGGTCGCTCTAACGTTCGTAAAAATTAGACGATTCTGGTAAATAGTCGTTTATAAATAAAGATACGTTCAATATTGTTTGGTATTGCATTTGGACGAAATCGGTAAAGCGGTTCGGATTTTATGGAAACTTGCATTTATCGAAAAAAAAGAATTTTTTCTCTAAATCACGTTGAATTTTACCAATTTAACTGGAATGTTTCACAGATGAAAAGGAACATATAGATCAGTCACGTACTAAATTTAACGATGATTGGTCAAGTGGTTCCGATTTTACGTCATATGGAATAAAATAATGAGGAAGTAATTTGCAAGGTTCTACTTTGCTTTATTTCGAGATTATTTCTCATAGAGTAAGCTTCCTTTTCATGAAAAAAAAAAAATTGTTTGTGTTTTTTATATCAGGACACTCAGAATGGTCGAAAACGTCGAGAAAAATGATCCAGAAACAATGTCCATATGTATGTGTGTGTATGTGTGTATCCAACACCGAAAATTTGAACGCTGATAACTCAAGAACGATTTCAGCTATCGAGCTCAAAGTTGGCACAAAACTGGAAGAGCAGCTTCTCTTTAATTGCTACAATTGTTGAATAAATGGATACAAAAATAAAGATTTCGTATAGCTTTTCACAAGTTGTGAAGAAAGGGCGTGGTCATTATAATTTTCCCAAAAATTAGTTTATTATGCCAAATAGTTCTTCATAAGAGCATTTGCACTTGATGTTGTTCGGTATTGAGTTTGGCGCGAATCGGTTGAATGGTTCATGTTTGATGGAATTTTGAATTAAAAAATAAACGACATTTTATCATCAACTCTTCCAAAATCTTAAGTGACATATCAAGCTCACAATTTAGTACATGAACGGAATAATGTCCAGCCTTAATGAATATCAAGAGTCGCGGTAGCGTGTCGACGCCAATTAAAAGAAAAAAATTAATAGTGTATTAACATGTCTGTCTGATCTCGAACTGGGCTCTACTACTGGGTTAATTTAGTGGGGAACGATATACAAATTTGAATTTTATGGAATTTTGAAAAAAAAAAAAAAATTAAACTTATCGCATTAACTGCGGAAAAACTTGAAATATCAGTACCAAATTCAATATGTGAATAAAATAATATGCAGCAATGATACATATATAATTTATTGATAAACGGGTAAGAATTCCGGTTTGAAAAAATTTGAAATTAAATTTTAGATCATAATTCTAATTTTATCAGATTAACTTTTGTAAAACTTGTGATATCAAGCCCAAATATAGTATGTGAACGAAATCATATTTGGTAATTACAGGTGTATAATTAAGTTGCAAAGCATTAATAATTTTTAATTCAATTAAATTATTAATGTTTTGTAACTTAATCTATTGAATACGCGCCTTTCTCGCAATATCGCAGTGACTTTCAAAAAAGAATGCAAGTTTTTATGCATAAAAACTGGCCAATTGATGTGCTTTTGCAATGAAATTAGAGCGAATTAAAAAAATGTAAGTCCTTTTACATTTAAATGACAGCATATTATCAAAATTACTGTACCAAAAATAAATTTGTCCCCGTACTTGTATATTAAATTTAATATCCCAGTTTACACATAAAAACTTACAGTACATGTACATTTAATAAAATAAATTTGACCCGTATTTGTATATTAAATTTAATATCCCAGTTTACACATAAAAACTTACAGTACATGTACATTAAATTGGGAGTAGATTTTTTTTCATAGTGTGAATGTTACCGTTTGGATACTTGGGCGTGCAGATAATTGAGGGTTTGAATAATCGAAATTCGAATAATTGAGGTTCTACTGTATGGTTCTTTGGGTTTGTGTTATATCATTTGTCAAATATCTCTATGCGCCCGAATTATTTCCACGAAGGATAGCAAAATGCTCTTCACGGGTAAAGTGCTACACACTGTGAGTGTGCTGAACTTCATTCGGATGTAGCAGCGGCAGCTGCTATAGATTTTCATGTTCTCGCGGTACTCAAGGCTTTCCATTGCTCACTTCACACTACATCTTCGGCTTAACGCGCACGATTCACGCAACGACTCGGTGTAATGTGTGCCAACTTCTCATCCATCATTCGCCACTGTCAGGACGAAATTTAAGCCTACGAAGCCTCGATTGTGTTTACTTATTGACTCCTCGGATCGTGATCGTGTCTATATGACGAACCCTTGATTTTTTTCATCCTTAAAAAAGAGCTTTGCATTCCCAAAAAAAAAAAAAAGGATATCAACTTTCCAGTATCAGGATCATCAGGGTTATAAATATACTAGCAGCAACGTGCTCGCTCCTTTCACCCTGTTTTCCATGGATTTGTCTCTTTTATGGCTAACCAGGAAATTTGCATGTTCATACCATTCGTCATTTTACTAGACTCTATTTCTATCTTCAGTGTTTTGATATAATCGACTTCCGGTGTGCCATGTCTTTTTGTTTACGAAGAAAAATGAAAGGAAAAAAAGAAAATTTATTTTCGAAAGAAAAATTGAATCTATTCCACAACTGCGAAAAAAGATATATTTCAACTTTCGATGTGTCATAAGTTTTTTTTAGAGAGGATATTGAAGTCACTAAAAATGTTAATTCTTAAAGAATTTAATTGGATTAAGGCATGTTAGGGTTGCAGGTTTGCAAAATTCGAATCGTAATATTTCGAACTCTACTAAAATTATGATTATTCGAAAAAATGGATAGGTAGATTTTTCAAAATTTATTATATAATTTCACGTCGCGTTCATGTTCAATGCTTTAGCTCTGCGATTCGATTTTTTGAAGACCATTTCTGTGCAATTTTATGGTAAGTTGATTGTATTGAAGTCTTCATTTTTTTCATTAATTGCTCTACACAATTATTATGAGTCTCGATTACTCTAGTTTGAATTTTCAAGTTCCAAGTGGTTTTTAAAAAATATTTTTAGTTAACTGCTCAAAATTTTTCTGTTTAACAATATTCGAAAAATATCTTTAAAAAAAACAGTTTATTGAAAACATTTATACCCAATTTAAAAAATACCCGTATGTATTTTGTACTAACGAAATTTTCTTCGAATTCATTATACAATGTGACAATATTTACTGAAAATGAAATTGGAGAATTTAATTTTTATTTTTGAAGAATTATTTTATTATTGGGAAAGGATTGAATCATCATTATGAAATAATACTTTGATTATCATTAAAAAAAATTATTACACCCAATTTATCCTTGTTGAATTAATATTTAAAATCAATACGTGCACTCATGCTATCGTTCTTTTTCTTCTTGTTACCATGGTGTATCGATATGTCTTTTGTTATTATTTATTAATGTCAAAAACGGGAGACACGGAATTCTTTGTATCACCTCAACATCGTGTATTAACTTTATAATTATCTCCAAATAAATATATTATTATGTTCAGAAAAGTTCATAGTTTAATTAGTGATAAAACGGTCTAAGAAACAACAATCCTCTCAATTGAAAACAGTAAACAGCAATAAGGGAATAAATTTTTTTCTGTATTGAAATTTTTTCGCTTCCTCATAGAGGAAGCTTTGTTTACGTGAAATTTTTTTTTTTTTCGAGATTTTCATGTCAGTAGACTCAGAATGGTCCAAAACGTCGGGAAAAGTGGTTTGCGCGAAATGAATGTGTATGTGTGTGTGAACATTTTGTTGCTTACACGATAACTGTCGTAATTTTCTACGGATTTTCTTCTAATTTGGCACGCAAGTAGGTTATCATAAAACAACGTTTGAAATCGTATTTGACACGAATCGGTTGAAAATTCATTTTTCCACACCATTTTTTAAATTTTGAAAAAATCGTTTTCACGCTATAACTTTCGCATCTAAAGAGGCACCAGGCCAAAATTTTGTACATAAATGGACTACCCGTGAAACATGATGTGTACCGAATTTTGCAAGAATCTGTCGAGCCGTTCTGATTTTATCACAATTTTAATTTTTTCAAAAATGTCTGCAAATACTATAACTCATGCAAATTTTGAGATATCCAACTGCAATTACCGATATGATTTTACGATTATTGATTTTCAATCAAGATTTTGGTCTTATTAACTGTTGACGTGTCAGAAAATTTCGATTCTGGTGAACAAAAAGATAAAAAAAGCTTTTACGAAAAAAAAAATGTTCGAATTTTTTCACAGATTTATCTTAAATTTTCTCTACACTTAGACGACCATTTAAAAAGATATTTGGTACAAATTTGACACCAATCGGTCGAGTGGTTCAAATTTTATGGCATGTTGAATTATTTGAAAAATCTAATTCGAGCACTCGCTCATGCAAATTACTAGGTATCGGGTTTAAATTTAGCTCACATCTGGACTATCATTACACAATTGTTGAGTAACAATTTCGCACAAACCGGTCAAGTGGTAAAAATTTTACGTCACTTTGAATTTTTATAAAAATTTCTTCCGAGTATAAACAAGCCTGCAAAGTAGAACCTTGCAAATTGCTTCCTCATTATTTTTTGCTTTCTACAAAGCTTCCTCTATGAGAAAGCCAAAATTGATCAGCATACTTCCTCACAGAGGTAGCTTTGTAGAAAGCAAAAAATAATGAGGAAGCAATTTGCAAGGTTCTACTTTGCAGGCTTCTTTTCAGGTTGTTCAACGCTATCAAGTAGTATGAATAAGGTTTATAAGTATCGGGTTTAAATTTAGTTCACATATGGACTATCATTACACAATTGTTGAGTAACAATTTCGCACAAACCGGTCGAGCGGAAAAAATTTTACGTCACTTTGAATTTTTATAAAAATGTCTTCCGAGTATAAACAAGCCTGCAAAGTACAACCTTGCAAATTGCTTCCTCATTATTTTTTGCTTTCTACAAAGCTTCCTCTATGAGAAAGCCAAAATTGATCAGCATACTTCCTCACAGAGGTAGCTTTGTAGAAAGCAAAAAATAATGAGGAAGCAAATTGCAAGGTTCTACTTTGCAGGCTTCTTTGCAGGTTGTTCAACGCTATCAAGTGGTATGAATAAGGTTAGGTAACGATTCCCGCAAGAAGTTATGTCTGCATTCACCAACGGTTTTCCCCAAACGACAATAATCGCGTATCGCACAGGTTCATTAACACGGGCGTTTAATTTGTCTCGCGTAATTTACGAGTCGGAGCTTTCGCTGACGGGCTTTCGTATACCGTTGGGCTGTTCCAATTACCACAGTGAGGTGAGAAGGGTGACGAGAAAACGAGGCCCTGAGAATATTGTCCTACCCTATCAGAGACACGATATTCTTACTCACTTTGCTCGTCACACCCTCGCTCACGAAATGCCCTTGCGGTTGATTCGTTCGCCTCAGGTGGATCTCGAAAAAATCCCCTGCGCACCTGAATTTATTTAAGGAAGCGAAGAGTTTTGTCCGTACAGTAGAACCTCGCACAGCTCACCTCATGAGCAGCAACATGTACAGTTTAAAAAAATGTTTGGTTTTTTTTCTCCCAGAGAACGCTTTGTTTTCATTTTTTTTTTTTTTCGAGATTTTTATGTCAGAACACTCAAAATTGTCCTAACACGAAAAGAGTGGTTCGAAAAAGTGTTCAAGTAATTGAGCTAAAATTTAGCACACAAGCGGAGCAGCAGTTCGTCTTTGATTCTTGCAATTTTTTAGGAAATGTATGCAGAAATTTTTATTTTATGGCTTTTTGAAATTTTCCAAAAAAGGACGTGTGCCAGCTTTCGTGAAATTGATTCCCATTAATAATTCTTCATAAGTACAGGTACTCTTAACGTTGTTTGGTATTGAATTTGGCCGAAATCGGTAAAGCGGTTCGGAATTTATAGAGTTTTGAAAATTTCGACTGCGCTGAATTGATTAAAGGAACCGAACAGTATCTTCCGTACAGTGGAACCTCGCCCACCTCACCCAATGAGCAGTGTGTACAGTGCAAAAAAATGTTTGGTTTTGTTTTCTCCCAGAGGAAGTTTAGTTTTCATGAAAAAAAAATTTTTCGAGATTTTTATTTCAGAACATTGAAAATTATCCTAACACGAAAAAAGTGGTTTAGAAAAAGTATTCAAGCGATTGAGCTAAAATAAGGCACACAAGCGTAGCAGCAGTTCGTCTTTGATTGTTGCAATTTTTTAGGAAATGTATGCAGAAATTTTTATTTTATGGCTTTTTGAAATTTTCCAAAAAAGGACTCGCGCCAGCTTTCATGAAATTGATGATATTTCCTTCAATAATTCTCAATAAGTACAGGCACTCTTAACGTTGTTTGGTATTGCATTGGTCGAAATCGGTAAAGCGGTCCGGAATTTATAGAGTTTTAAAGAATTACGTTTTTGCCCCAACTTCGGCGAAACCAACTGAAATTTCATACATAAAAGCTATGATTAGTACATAGTTTCGTTATGATCTGCGATATGGTTCAATCTTGTAAGAATTTTAAGTTTCGAAAAAATTATGTTATTGCGTTAACCTTGACAAAGCATAAGATAGCGAAGTCAAACTTTAAACATGAAATCAGTATTATTTAGCAATAATAGGTATAGAGTTTTATCATAATATGTTATGTGGTTTAAATTTTTAAGAAATTTAACTTTGATAAAAAATAAAGCTGCAAAGTTGAACTTTGCAAATTGCATCCTCATTATTTTTGGTTTATCTTACAAAATTTCCTCTATGAGGAAGCCAAAATCGATTGACATATTTCCTGGTAGAGGTAGCTTTGTCTGGAAAACAAAAAAAATTAGGGAACAAGTTGCAAGATTTAACTTTGCAGCTTTTTTCCTATACAAACGTGTATGAATTTTGTAAACGTCGATATAGGAAATCGATATTGATAAGTTTGCAAAGAACATCTCTCAATTTCGATGATACAGTGATTGAAAATTGCACCATATGATTACCAAATGAATGATTACTAAAAAGATTTAAAAATCTTGAAAATGTTTATTTGAAAATCATGCATTTCTGGATTTTTTTGTGCGTGATTTAAAAATTTGATTCTTATCGTTGCATTAAGTGTCAAATCAAAGTTAGCGCACCTTCAGTTACTATTATTGGAAAATGGACAAATTCTCGATTTTTTAACGAGAGATAAGTAATTTGTGCAGTTTCAAGTGAATTCCTATGAGATTTCTGTTGTTGTTGCGATTATTCAAAAGTTTAAAAGTATTTTTACTGCGCATAGCTTACCGAATGAGGAAACAAGCAAACTGAAATTGAAAAACCAATCAGAACGATGACCGTTTTGATTAGACGTACTTCTCCGTTTAACGATCCAAGGTAAGAGAAGGTAAGTTGTGCCAGGTTCTACTGTATATGATTGAAGGCAATAAATTTCATCGTGCTTTAAGGGAAACCCTAAAGCGTTCGTTTACATCGACTTCGGGGGCTGTGAAAATGATTTTCCATAAACGATCAGAAGAGAATGGAATGCCAATGGGAATGACTATTGGAAAGGGGAGTGAATAATTTTCCGTGAAATTCAATTTTGGAATGAACAGAAATTCCTCGTAGCATAATTGATTTTTATCGAAGTAAGTTTTGAATTAATCGACCTCCGAAATTTCTCCTTTTTCCTTAAGTAGTATCCTTAGATTGGCTTGGATCGAGGCTGATCTTCAGAGAGTGAAATTATAATTTGAACTTAATCTATAAAGTGGTTTGTATTTTATAAAGTTAGAATGAAATATATATCATAAATGATAAAAAATATATATATTTATATTTATATTAGGGTGTGCCAAAAAAATCGATATGTTTTTTCGCTCTCCGTCAAAAATATCGTAGAACACGTCCTAATAAATATCCTGTCAAAAGCGGAGCTAATAATTCCCATTCTCAGAGGTCCACCATCGCGTTTGAAGTTTTCCCATGTGAATAACACAGAAAAGTGATTTTCTTACATTTTTTATCCCTGCAACCTAAGAAGAATTTTTTTTTCATAAAATCAATGACTACATCTTATGAATCATTAAATCTCGAACAAAAAATCTCATTGAGTCGAATTTTTATCTTAAATATTTGATTTATTACAGAGTCTTGAAATTTTATATCAATTTTTCATCGGGTAAAATTCTGTGTATTGCTAACGGTTATAAGATTCAATGAGTCTGTAACTTAAAACCGTTAGCTATGCATAAAATTTTACCTGGACAATTTTCTAGAAAATTCAATGTTCTAATAAACTCCTATTGACTTTTTTGTACTAACATCAGTAGTTCACTTAATAAAAGTTAAAAATACGAAAACCGCGACTTTGTTGGTCTGTAACTTTGTAAATATCAACGATACGAAAAACTCGCCAGCGACTTTTTTGTAGTGCGTCAGACGGACGACAAAATTTTCCTTTAAATTTCTTTTAATAGCTAAAATATGTTAAAAAAACAAAAAATTTACAACATTAAAAATTTCAAGGCTCTGTAAAAAATCGAATATTAAAGATAGAAATTCGACCAAGAAAGATTTTTTGTTCAAAATTTAATTCTCCATAAGTGGTAGTCATTGATATTATCTTTTAAAAAATGTCTTTTTAGGTTGCAGGAAGAAATAATGGAAAAAATCACTTTCCTGTGTTATTTAAATTCGAAAATTTCAAAACCGATGATTGACCTCAAAGAATAAAAATTATGAGCTCCGCTTCCGACAGGATCTTTAGTAGGACGTATTTTACGATATTTTGGGCGGAGAGCAAAAAAAATATCGATTTTTTTTTGCATACCCTAATATATACACATATATAAATTTTTTATCATTTTTGTTTAAATCATCTTTGACCAATACAACTAAAATTTTCTTCGGGTACGAACTAATATATTCAGCTGCAGTAGATATCACATAAATCCCATGATTGATTCAAGTAAATTCATCAGACCGATTTCCCTGTTGCCATCGCAAGTATCGAATATTTCATACAATAATAATACCAAAGCTTGGAACATTGATTATTATGCGGCGTATCTTATTAGCATGAATCCTAGAACGCTAGTAGGACGAGAGCTTGTCTACATGTTACGTTAATAATGGAGGTAGAGAAGCTTTCCGTCCCTGCGAAACGTTATATAGGTAGAGGGATGATGAGAATCTCATTGTAAGCACAGCTTTCACTCGGATGCTGACCAAGAGCATCATTGATGAGCTCTCGTCCAAGTTCAAGATCGAATATGCTCGCGGACGCATGAATATAACGCACCACGTGAGAGCATAGAACGTAGCTGGAAGCATTTAGAGCCTTTTACAGCTTCAGCTTTAAGCTTGGACAGCACTACGACAATAAAATTAATTATAATGTTAAAAAAGCGCTCCAGGACTCATTTTATATTTTCTCGCTCCGCGAGAGATTATTCGCAAGTGCTTTGCTGCTGACGCGCGAGCGCGGAAGATGTATAGCATCTATCTCGAGACTTGAGACCGGTCCGACGTTATTATAATATCGGTGCTAAATTTTCGTTGGCTTCTTTGAGAATATGTCCTGAGATGCAGAGTCACAAATCTTTCGTATCGGCAAAAAATAATGCTCACTGTGTTTTTAAAATTACTTTTTTTATATTTTTTATTGAGAAAAAATCTGAAAGAAGTCTCAAAAATTCTGCATGAAATAACAAAATTTTTGAGCCTAAAACCAAAGTCGGCCGGGTTGCACATCTTTATTTTTTTCTATAATAAACTATTAAAAAATTTAGAAACGAAAGAGGAAAAGTTATCAAATTTTTCTAAAATATTGCTTTCTCCTGCAAGTGCTTTCTTTTCGTGGAAAAAAATGCGATTCATAGAAAATATGTTCAGAATGTTATGTTGAATAAGCATATCTGGAAAAAATATCCGGTGCATGTATATTTGCAAATGTAGGTGTCAAAGGTCGTGAAAATGACAACGGTCTCAAATTTCCAGCAATTTAGCTGAAATTTGGGACACATGTCGAATGATCACTAAAGTAGATTGCTATTGAAATCGGCCTCAATCGATTAACAGGAAAATAAGCTATCAAGATTTAAACTTTTTCTCTCTAAAATCTAAAAAGTTTAATAACAAAAATCTTGATAGCTTATTTTCCTGTTATGGATAGAATTGCTTCGGTGAAGCAATTCTATGCATTTCTAACTAACGGCTTAAGCTACACCAAACTAATATTTTCCTGTTAATCGATTGAGGCTGATTCCAATAGCAATCTACTTTAGTGATGATTCGACATGTGTCCAAAATTTCATCTAAATTGCTGAAAATTTGAGACCGTTTTCGTGTTCACGGCCTTTCACGACACGAAATCCATACCTTAGAGATAGCAATATTTCAGCAAAATTTAATAACTCTTCCTCTTTCGTTTCTAAATTTTTAAATAATTTTTTATAGAACAAAAAAATAGAAGCAAAACCCGGCCCACTTTGGTTTTAGGCTCAAAAATTTTGTTATTTTATGTAGAATTTTCAAATTTTTAAATTTGATCCATCGATATGTTAGCCTTGAAAACTCGCAAAAAAAACCAAAAAAAAAATCTGAAAAAAATTATATATATATATACTTATTAATTTTATATACATGGTCTGGGGCCATGGGGAACTCAGAATAATCCGGGTTAGGTGGGCCTTCTGACATGAGATGACCTCTATATCCTACACGGCGGCGGCGAGATTTTTTGACATTATAGAGAGTTATATATTTTTTCTATTGGATATTCCTCAAGTACGTCAATTGGCTTGGCTTTTACTATCCCCTTTTCTTTATTCTCCATTTCATTCCTTGAAACCCCTTTAGAGTGTCGTTCGCAGCTACTCTTTTTAATGCGCTACCGTATCGCATTTGCACGAGAGCTCAGAGAAACTGCGGAAATTCTGGCTGATACAGGCGACTTTTATTTTTACTGAGTTTCTACTGTATTAGAATACATTAGAAACTCAGAAAAACTGCCTCCCGCTCAACAATTTACGTGCAAACCAGTGCGCGGCTCGGCGGTCACCCATCCAAGTTATGGCCGCAAACAATGCTATTTAACTTTGGGGACCGCCGAAGCGACACACCGACCGCGCGTCGAAAAATCGTTATGCTGACTCTATTTGATAAAACGGCCATCGTTTTTTGAATCTTATAAAAATCGTATAACATGATTAATATAGTTATGTTATACTTTAAAGGGACACAGACACCTAACAAAAGTTATACACGTAGAAAAATCGGTCCGATAAGTTGATTTGAATCAATGATGGGCTCTATTTCATATTCATAAATTTTTATTTATTTAAATAAAATGTTATTTACTCGAAATAGATTCTATTAGATCCAAATAAACTCGTCAGACCGATTTCTTCGGGTGTAAGAAAAATTATGTAGATGATACCCTTCACTGAAAAAATCTTACATTTTAGCCTCATAAAGAACACAACAAGCTTTATCATTCTGTAACTTTGTGAAAACATAAAGTGCACCAAAATAGTGTGAGCTAGGAATTAAAATTTTTTATTTCTCGTAACTTTCAGACCAAACCAGTGAATAAATTTTACTATTCTTATTACATCTGTCGAAGAGTGCGTTCAAGCTTAAGTATAGTGATGCAGTGAAAAATGGATTTACTGTAACCATTTTTTCAGTGATTTCTTAATAAAGACCATGTCTTTCTCATTAAAAATCATAGCTTCGTCAAAAAGGCGCGAAAAAAATGTCTCTACTCAAACTAGAATGCACTTTTCGACGGATTAAATATATCGAACACTAAAATTTGTTCCCTTCTTTGGTTAAAAAGCTACAAGTTAAACATTTCTCTTTCAACTTCCCAAATTTTTGTGCACTTCTTACAAAATTGCAATATGATAATGCTCGTCATATACTCAATGAGGTCTTCATGTAAAATAAAAAAAAAACGAAGGGAACCATCTATAGAATTTTCCTTGTAACATTTTTGAGCTGACCTTAATATACAATGTCTAAAAAATTGGGTGATTAATTAAACGATAATTTCAATTCAATCGTAATAGCTCTCGATAGAGCAACTCAATTGAAAAGCTAAATGCCATTATCATGCACAGTGAATAAATCGATAGATACAGCAATTCAATTGATAGGCTGAATGCCATCATCAGGCAGAGTGATCGATCCTTTTTATCTCCCTTTTAATTCCGATTCCCGCAATAACATGTTAGCGAATGACCCTCGCGTTACTAACATTTTTTTCCTCACGACAATAGCCCGATAATCCATACGTTTTTATTATAGCCTTAGTTCGCCCTCGCGGTTCGCCAACAACAGATGGAACGTAAGCTTTTCGAGAGTATCATGCCTCATGTGCGATGGTAACTAACAGCAACCGAGCATAATCGGTACAATAGCAGCATATCAAAGTATAAATGCGGTGCAATATCTGTGTACGAGTCGAGAATTACCTCATTCCACGATCTTTTTACGTGAGATGCAATTACGTAGTGCGCCCTCTTATCGCGGTACGCCAAACGGTGAGAAGCGTGGGTGGGCCATCCGAGCAAGAGAATACCTCACTCGAATGTTTCGGTTCTTCGTGGTTGGCCTATCTCTAATCGCCACTCGTGTCGCAAGCCTCGGGCTTCCTATAGGGCGCTCAAACTCACTTATACACTTTCAGCTCATCAACAACTTCGAGATCTCACAAATACGATAACCTTCGACCACTACACGCCGCTTAGCATCAACTTCGACTTCAGAGCTCTCCAGGGAGCTTCGAAATGCCGCAAGGTTAAGGTAGACGAGTCAGTCAAAAAATTTCATTTTCCTTCCTCATAGAGGGAGCTTTGTCTTTACGTAGATTGTTTTTTCTCGATCTCCTAGCCGGAAGTACGGTATTCTCACCAGTATTTTGCTCCAGAAACAACGACTCTTGTGGCTTACTAGTGGAATCACAGCGCGCTCTAGCGGCCCACGAGTTTATTGTGGTTTAGTAGTGCCGCTAAACTCACTACAGCGCTTGTTTAATACATTGTGTGTTTAGAGCTTCGGCGAATGACGACCCTTGTTTTTATTTGTTAGAGGTGTTTACATTTCGACCAGATCCGGGTCTCCTCAGAATTTTATTTAAAATATTTCAAAAAGTTTCATTACCCTCTACCAACCAGAAGAAAACCAAAATTTCCAGAACAAACAATCCACCAAGTATTACTTAGTCTAATTCACTAAGACGCCATCATTCAATAACTTGTTATCTGTCAATAAAACTCTTCTATTATTTTCATTTATTTATCCCCACTCACACAATATACCAACTTTTAGAAATTATGAAGAATGAAAAAAACAAAAGTGTAAAAATCTAGCTTATACGCAGCCATATTATATTAACCGGTACGTGATTATGTATTAAGCTAAAAAAAAAAAAAAGAAACCGTCATCCTAAACCTTAAAAGCTGGGCTGAAGGACTACGGTCGATGGCCCGTTGACAATACGGACACTGTAAATAATAGTTATACGCTCTAAATGTATGTAAATCTATGTCTCCGTATATTGTCTCTAGTTTCATGAGTTTCCTCTTTTCATTTCTCCATAGGCAGTTGGATGTTATTGTTAGTTTAAGCAAAGCTGGTCAGCCTCATTTTATTACATAAAATTATTCATGCCTGGTGTTGTCGGAGTTGGAAAAATTCTTTTTCTTTGATCGGGCTCTCCGGTCTGAGAGGTTATGTCTTATTATTTATTTTTCCTTTTTTTTTTGCAATACAATATCGCTTGGATTGCGAAATGCATTTGCGAAATTTTTTTCGCATCAACTATTAACTATTAAATTTCGGAATTTTAGACCTTCGTGTGTTTCCCATCCGGAACTTTAACCCCCCTCCACTCGATACCTTTTTTCCAAGGAGCAGGATTAAGGAAAGAGAATTTATTTTTTACGAAATAAATGGAAATTCTGGAAAATTAACCCAGAAAAAAGAAATAAACTTTGTCCAACAATTTTTTACTGAGAAAAGAATTCGAGAATAGAAAAATAATTAAATAATTTATTAAATTTGAATTCAATTTTTTCAATACATTAATTCGCAATAATAAAATATTTTATTGACATGGCATTAGGAACAATATTCCATTGATTTCAGTAACTTATTTTTACTTCAGTCACTTTTTTAAAATTAACAATAAAATATATTTTCAAGTTAGAATGATTTTATTGTTTCTATGAAATAGAGAGAGGCAAGCTTTTTAAAATAATTGACGTGTTTTATTTTAATTTTTTGCAAAATGGGGTTAAAACATTTTTCGGTGATAATAGGAAAATTTATCGATTTTTTTTATCAAGCGGAAATTAGACGGAAGTAAAAGTTTGCAGGAACAAAGATAAGCCGTGCTTTCGGAAGGAAGCTCTCAAAACCGGACTGCCGTAAAGTTTTGAGAGAAGTTGGTGTGGGAAGAGCCGAGAATTTAGTGAGATATTGTAGCTCTTTTGCCGGCCTTTATTAAATGAGGGCAAAGTCTTGAGAAGTTCCTTAATTATTAGGACCCTTTTCACCCTCTTGTGTACTATTTCACATAATTATAAAACTATCGTCAAGTCATAATGAGCTAAGAAACTGCGTTGTTTCTGTGAACCGATATGGGATCGATATGCTTGAATTTTCTGATTAATACTAGTTAATTTTAAAAAATCGATAATCCTGTACAAAATACCGTGTGTCCTAAATTAGAAGAGCACCGTCTAAGATAATTACTTTCATTATTATTTAGCCAATATAACCTCATTGTAAATTTATTTGGAACTTGAAAAAAATTAAACATCGACTTCCTACATTCAAAATTGAATATTATTTTAATTCATATTTTAAATCATATTAATGTTGAAGTTTTATAAAAAATAATAACCGAAGCGAATTTTTTTTTTTTAATTGAATGTTTTCTGATGCAGAGAGAAATTTATAAGGCACTGGAGCTACTTTTATTCGTAATACTGCCATCAAAAGCGTTTGAAATATTTTAAGAAATATGTCGTTTTTTATAAACCGACTTTATTTATAAAATGTAATACTTTGTATTTTTTAGACCAATCGAATATTAAATAAAAAATAATAATGAAAAGTGATTCAAATTTGGTTTGCACATTTCGGATTTCTACGAATTAATTCTACATTCTCTACGAATAAATACCAAATGAAATATAAATTTGCTCCACAAAAAAAAAATATGTCAACTTCATCCAATGTCCCTTTTTTTTACGCGTCGTTCTACTCTTTATCTAGAGCATATTCAGTATTTTTCTTGTTACCCACTACTTATCGGCTATAACAACTACAACACACATTTCTGTAAACGGTGTAGGGAGATCAAGTGCGCGCTTTCGTAACGTTATAGTCGTGTATTTGCATTTCTGATTGATATTAAATAATTTTAAACAGTTTGAAAACCATTTCTGATCGATGTTGAATAATTTCAAAAAGTCGATAACCCTGTACGAAATATCGTGTGACGCGAATCAGGGGACCAAAATCTAAAATAATTACTTTTATTGTTATTTAGTCGATATAGTCGCATTTGAAGTTTATACTCCATTCACTTGAGACTTGATGAAAATTAAATATCCGCTTTCTACATTCGAAATTGAATGTTATTCCCATTTCTATTTTGAATTAAATTGATGTGGAAGCACTATAAAAAATAATATTCAAAAACGATTTTTTTTTAAATTTAAGATTTACCGACACAGAGAGAAATTTATAAGGCCCTGGAGCCAATTTTATTAGTAATACTGCCATCAAAATCGTGTAAAATATTTTTTTCAATATGTCGTTTTTTATAAACCGACTTTACTTATATTTTTTATTAACCGACTTTATTTACAAAATGTAATACTTTGTATTTTTGTGGACGTGTTACATTTTCCAACATTACTTCTCACTGCTTATTATTCATTCGATTTATCTAATTACAAAAACTCCTATTAATTGCAGAGAACCAATTGAATATTTAATAAATAAAAATAATGAAAAGTGATTCAAATTTGGTTTGCAGATTTCACAATTTCGGGTTTCTACGAATTTATTCTACATTCTCTACGAATAAATACCAAATGAAATATAAATTTGCTCCACAAAAAAAAAACATGTCAACTTCATCCAATGTCCCTTTTTTTTTACGCGTAGTTCTACTCTTTATCTAGAGCATATTCAGTATTTTTCTTGTTACCCAGTACTTATCGGCTATAACAACTACAACACACATTTCTGTAAACGGTGTAGGGAGATCAAGTGCGCGCTTTCGTGACGTTATAGCCGCGCATTTGCATTTGCAATTTGCAGACTGAAGAGACGCTTCTCATCGTCGTTCTCTCGGCCTAACGGCTGCAGCAGTACGGAAATTAAAACGTCAGCGGAAAGCTTTCCACGATTTACACTGGTAAGCAAGTTCGTCGTTGACCGACTGAAGCCGACGTTGAAGAAATAAAAAATAAAAAATTATCAACTTCGGTTTAATCTGTTTTTGTGCTTGCGGTCTCCAATATCCTCTACTTCTTGGACAAACCGATACAAGATATTATGCCGAGACAAATGCGTATAAATTGCTCGACTTTCTTTTCCTCTTCGTACCGATAAATCGCTAATAAATTGCAAATATTCGATTTTCTCCCATGGCTCATACGATTAATTAATATCGCGGCACAGAGCAAAACAAAAAGCTTGTACAAACAAATTCCGCTTTTCTGAGAAGCGAACTTAATATTCATTTTATTACGGGACCGATATTTCATATGCTGGACGTATGTACATAAATTCAATTGAATATTGAGGTGATAAAATTTCCGGTAACCAAATATTTATTTAGCAATGTTAAACCGTAAACGTAGTTGATTTATTTAACATATTTCTTTAGTCATGTTCATTGCATTTTTATGTCTGGTAGATTTACAAGCAATTGTTACGCGACGAATCGAAATGATAACAACATAATACGATGTTAACAATAAATTTATTTATCGTTCGTGTATTATTTATTTATTTGGTAAATTTACAGAGTGTTTTAAACAATTCGAGAAAAATTGTCGATAGTAATTACAGTGAAATTTGTAATTTGTAAAAAAAAATTAGACACACTTATTAGCACATAATAAAACTCATTATATTTTATTTCTAATAGGGGTTGTAAAAATGTTGAGAAAATATATTTACACTCACGGCTTTAATTTTGATCAGCAGCTAATATACTCGAGTGATAAATATTCGAGAATTAACTGTATAGCTATTTTAAAAACTGGGATAATAAAAAAAATATTTTATTTATAATTAGGTCGTGAGTGAATCACGAATTATCTAGTCATGCGATTATAATTGCAGGTCTAGCGCGGTGAATTTTACGCCGGATTTAACTAATATATATTAATAATAATTTATCATCATCGCGATTATGATTATTATTTGATAATTCATTCAATGCAGTAATGGAAAACAATCATTTCATTTTCTATTCATCACTTTCGATCCTTTGCGGTCATACGTTTTGGTTATCATGCGGTGATTACAGGGGGTCGTGGTGACCCCAGCCATGTTTAAGCAATAGCCGCGGTTTCCGTATCGCACCGAATGACTTATAAAAAATCATGTTGTCAGTATCAACGTTCTAGAATGTGGCATTATCAACGTTATATTTTTATTGCATTCTGAAATAGCGGAAAAAAATCAGCCAGTGGTCAAGACATTAAAAAAAGCGGTTCATCATTTTTTTTAAATCATAGCACTTTTAGTTTTCTTCTTCCTCAGACATTTTGCGGATGATAATCCTGAGACATGATAGTTTGACGAGAAATAAAGCTCCATAGTGGGCGTTTTGAAAAAGGTATTTTTCACTGTCACAATATTTTTTCTCTGCTGAAGTTCCATAAAAAATTCAGATTATTTCATCATGACTGACACATGATTACAAGGTAATTGCAAATCTCCGCAGTCCTTAGACTCATCTCTTGTAGCAATGAAGTAGCAGTAGTAGAAAAAATAAATTTTTCACCACCACAATATTTTTTCCTCTGCTGAAGTTCCAGAAAAAATTTAGATTATTGCATCATCATTGACACATGTATAGTTGCAATGCAGTCCTTAAGCACATCTCTCTTGACAATGAAATAGCAGTAGACTGAGAGAAATCAAGAGACGCGGCAGCGTCGCGACGCCAATATCGTTTATTCAACGATTTCACATGGTAAAACGAATGTAGGAAGGCTTGCACTGTTTTTATGGTGGAAGCAATGATAATATGGTTCCATAAACGATACTTGCGAGGTCATTGTAAATAAACGTTGGGATTGTTTATGCAACAAAACGGCATATTTGAAACTATTAGAATAGTTTTTGAAACTATTATCATTTTAATAATTACTGCTATAATGATATTTGCTATAACCATAAAATATAGACGTTTCTCCTGGGAGTTATATTAGTAGTTGATCCAACTATTTTCTTATATTTGCTCTAACCATAAAATATAAACATTTCTCCTGGGAATTATTTATTCAACTATTTCACATGGTAAAACGAATGTAGAAAGGCTTGCACTGTTTTTATGGTGGAAGCAATGCCAATATGGTTCCATAAACGATACTTGCGAGGTTATTGTAAATAAACGTTGGAATTGTTTATGCAACAAAACGGTATATTTGAAACTATTAGAATAGTTTTTGAATTTATTATCATTTTAATAATTACTACTATAATGATATTTACTATAACCATAAAATATAGACGTTCCTCCTCGGAATTATATTAGTAGTTGATCCAACTATTTTCTTATATTTTCTATAACCATAAAATATAGACATTTCTCCTGAGAATTATAGTTTATAGTTAGATTATCGTCAGTCCAACTATATTATTTTCAAAATTACCAGGCTTTTGTCTCAGTAGCAAAGATGATTTTTTCACCACCACAAAATTTGTTTCTCCACTGAAGTTTTATAAGAAATTCCGATTATTGCATCATCACTGACACATGGTTACAATGTAATCGCAATTTTCCGCAGTCCTTGGACGCATGTCTCGTGCCAATGAAGTAGTAAAGTCTGCGTACGCTCAGACAGAGCGCTCAGTGAAGGTATACGACGATATACGAGCGGTATAAGTTTCAATTTCTCTCAGACTGTTTTCTCTCACACCCATTTACGTTCTCCCGTGAGAACAAGGTGGGATTTAATATGCCAAAGCGTATATTCATTTATATATTTCACGGTAAAATGTGTGCATTCGTACGAGTGCAATAGAAAGGGCGAATCGCATCGGATTCAATAAAGCCACGAGAATCTCTCAGCGATCGTGTCTGTCGGTGTATAGAAAACGTTTTTCTGCAGGTGTTTATGTCCTCGTAGCGCAAAAGTCACCAATAGACGCGCCTCTCTATGCACTACATAGATATTTTATTTGGCGTCTATTCACTGGTGCTACTCAACGTCTTTTAATAGAAATATATATGGTGTGTTACTATATACACGTCGTATGACCAACGCCACATAATACAGCTATACAGCGATACGAGGACGGATAAAACGAATTCTAATTTAATTCTCGCGATTTAATTCACCATTCACTCCTGTCCGAAAGGACATTCCTTTCGTTTGAATGACTTTACTCACTTTATCCGGCTTTCTCGTTTTAAAGCTGACGATAATGCCTCGATCGATTGAACAAAATTGTTCTCACTTCGTGTAAATCGATTATCGTCACTTATTTGTAATAAGATTTACATAGGAAAAACATGCTCGAAGCAATAACAACAACAAAATTGGCGTATTAAGGGGTCTGCCCTAATTAGACGGGCAAAAAAAGGCTATTTTCACGAATTTTTTTGACCGGTATAAATTATAAATATGGATATAAAAAGTGTTAGGTCTAAAAAATATACTATTAAAATACACAACATTTTTTAAAAATATTCATTTTACTCAGTTTTCGTACAGAAAAATGGGGGATAAGACAGGTCCAAAAAAAAAATGGGTGTGCGATGATGATAAAATCTCTGGAATGGATGATTTGAAAAAAAAGAAAAATGGTTTTCGATTGAGTAGGTAAACGGCTATAGTGCATGTCATACGATTTTTTATTTAAAAAAATGACAAAATGGAGGCTATTTTTCAAAAAAGTACGAAAAAGCACGTTTTTATTCATCCATTTTTGCAAAAAAATAGTTACACTCAAAATTTCAAAATTCGTATGGTATGCGCTATCGCTATGATCATTAAGAACATGTGGTAAAATTTTGGTAAGGGTCGGTTGAATGAAAAAAATCAAAATCAAAATAGAGAAAAAAATCTGAAAAAATTCGTATGCATCCAAATAAATTAACATATCATTTTCCTTAGAAAAAAAGTTAGGGTGACTGATGGTTTGTTGATCAACTGATTTTTCCAGACATTTTCTAATAACATTTTGGAATTATTACTAAGCAAAATTTATCTTCCAGCACGTTTAATATCGATTATTTTTTTCCGATTTTTATCCCATCGGAAAGTGATCGAAATTTTCTCTGAAACTCACGATTGGCGAGACTGTACCTATCATGCATCCTTAACTCTGGGGACCACCAAGGCCACACACTTTCAATTATTATAAATATTATCACATAAGTATTTTTGATACTATATAAATATTAAAAAATTTATAATTAATAATTCAACAGTAAAAAAATTGATTCCTGCAAATTAGAGTAATTTGTTCAAGACAATTGTCTGAACGTATGGTACGTTTTCCCACTTGGTTAATTTCCGCGTTGGACGTTCGTGGCTCAGGGAGGAGCGTTAATACCTCCTTAAGGGAGTTAAACTGAGGTCATCAAGCCCCGCTCCGTGCCTACTCGTCATTCCTCACCCCACCAGCCCCATACTCCTCATCTCAGCCCTCTGGTGGCATATCTACCGTCTCGCTTCATCAGCTTCATCCCCCATTCAACTCTGTTATGTCTCACTCGCTCGGACTCCGCGCAACAAGCACACGTACGTATCAGCTACTTGAACCCAACTCACTCAAGCTGTATGCAAGCCTTCACCTTCTCTGTATTACAATTCCATCACCAAACAACGTGATGCGAAAGCAAAGCTTGAAATAATTCGATTATCCTGCTTTTCGAATGATAACATTACTTTTTATAATAGAAAAATAAATTTCTAAAAAAATTTCTATGGTAAATTTTTTTTTTAAATGCGATGGATCCAAGAACTTTGTAAATTGTTTCGTCACTACATTAAAAAGAGGTTATTCTTTTCAATTGCTTCGTCATTACATTCAAAAGAAGTTATTCTTTTCAATTGCTTCGTCATTACATTCAAAAGAAGTTATTCTTTTCAATTGCTTCGTCATTACATTCAAAAGAAGTTATTCTTTTCAATTTTTTCGTCATTACATTAAAAAGAAGTTATTCTTTTCAATTACTTCGTCATTACATTGAAAAGAAGTTATTCTTTTCAATTGCTTCGTCATTACATTCAAAAGAAGTTATTCTTTTCAATTGCTCCGTCATTACATTCATAGAAGTTACTTCTATGGGAAAATATGTTTATGGGGCATTTTATACCGATTTGACCGGCATCAGACCCTCGATCTCTCGGATTTGGTCAACAATTTTGTATATAATTTGATTAACTTCGAGAAGTACTTGAAAATTTTATACGATTTTTCAAGGCTAACATATCGTTAGCTCAAATTTGGAAAGCTCAAAAAAATCTCAAAAATTCTGCGCGGAATAACAAAACTTTTGAGCCTAGGCCCAAAGTGGACCGAGATTCAATCACATTTTAAAAAAATTTATTTTTCAAAAAAATAGCGAAAAATTATTGACTGTATCTAGAATATTTTTATTTGTAAAATAGAACTTCCTAAAATTGTATAAGATTTTTCCAAGTGATTTACCTTCTTTAAAAAAATCGTCCGGTATCAGTATTGACTTTTCATAAAAAGATATGCTCGTCAAAATATATAAACATGTATACTCTTTGAAGTTTTAGTATCAGTGTACTTAGCATTGATGTTCAAAAGTGAGAGAATATTTTCTCATTTTACGCTTTGACACGATAGTATGAATAGTAACTACAGTTGCCTCTAGGATCGCGCCCAAGCAAAAGTTATCTTCCATTTCTGCTGTCGTCTGCGTTTTTGTGTTATAAATTTTTAAAAACCTGAAAATTGAAATTTTTTCATGGTTTCTTATTGTTTGAATATACTACCATAAAAATCGCGGAATTTTTTTTTTTACCTAAAATCCTCCACAAAAAATCAAAACGCTAGAAAGGGTTGATAATTTTTTACCTTTGTTCCTAAACTTTTCATTATTAAAAAAATTATGAATCAAATTCCAGCCGATTCTGGTTTGAGGCTCAGAAGTTTGTTATTGCATGTAGAATTTTTGAGAATTTTTTCAGATTTTTCAATTTGGGTTAAAGATATATTAACTTTAATCAAACGTAGGAAAAAAAATTGTAAATCTAAAAAAATATTTCAAGTACAAACGTAGCAAAAAAATTGTAAATCTAAAAAAATATTTCAAGTACCTTTTAAAATTGGTCCAAACATAGAAAAAATTCGCAGGTCGAATTGGTATGGATTGCTCCTCATGTATTTTCACAGAAGATGATTTGTAAAAATTTAAATTAAATCAGTAAGCGAAACTTCAAAGCTCTACTTTGTGACTAAGTGAATAAATGTTATGCTTATTATTTCTTGCTTTCTGGCTACATTTGAATTCACTTAGTGTCCATTGACTTGAGTTAGAGAAAAACATTGATTTAAGAAAAAAATTCAAAATTCCATAAAATTTGAACCCTTTTATGGATGAAAATCCGGAATTTTTTTCACGAAATTTAAGCTTCCTACATGAGGAAGTAGAATAATTCATTTTTCGTCATTACATTGATTGGGTTGAATTAATGTAATTCAGTTATTATATTAAATAATTGAGATCAATTGAAGTGATTAATTACAATTAATTTTCTTCAATAAAATATAAGTAATTTTAGCGCTAACTTTTAATCATTTTTAAATCAACCTAACAGTGATTATATATGGGAAGAATTACACAAAGTCTTTGAAAAGACTCACGTCAAGATTGCAGACAAAAGTGTTGTTCATTCAAAAAAACTTTGTGCTTGTCATAAATATGGAAATTTTCACTCGGATGCACCCATAACTCTTAACATTCCCTTATTAATTTATAGGACTTGACCCAGCGAGCTCGATAAATATTAATACTAAAATTCCTGCTGTTATCCTATCAACTGCGTGTTGAATTCAGAGGAAGTCATCCAACAGAAAGAATCTTCGTCTTTATCGCTCTCTGGTCTCTGTATTTTTATACTAGACACGTACAGAAAAGCACGATGAACGAATTATTTCTAGCTTGCTGAGTTTGCCTTGGAATAGCGTTCGAGTTCCTTCAAGGAATCGTAATATAGACTAGCGAGACTTGCATGCAGTTTCAGTGCGTTCAATTCAATTACGTACGAGTCGTTATTACGAGAAATCTGAGGTTTGCTAAATTGTACATTTCTTTGACAAAATCTAATCAGTCGCAAATTGCATTTTGTTGTTGAATTATTATATTCTACTATTATGTAAGTGGTTGATAATAGGACATGAAGTTGGTGCAAAGTTGCTTGAAAAAAATATAATAGTTTACAGGTTGAGCAAAATCAAATCAAACTTCATAATTAAAAAATTCTTTAAGAGATAGAAATTTTTTTTAAATAATAAAAATAATAGAAAGAAAGGCTATCTTGATTTTTTATTTTTTCTAATTTTTTTGTTTCCATTTAAAAAAATAATTTCTCATTCGAAAAAAAATATTAATATTTTATCATTAGAAAAGCATGATGAGCAAATTTCTTGTAGCTAGCTTTGTTCGCCTTCGAATAACATTGAGCTCTGTGAAGCAATCGTATTATAGACAGACTGAAAACTTGCATGGAACTTCAGCGAGTTGGGTTCAACTAGTTAGTATGTACGAGTGCTTGTTGCCAGGAATTGAAGAGAGGCAGACGTAACAGTAAATGAGATAGAGTTGGTGAAGTGAGATTATCTGTTTTAACTGTGCAATAATGTGTGAAAACGTAATCGGGGTTTACAAAGCTACGAACCTTCAAGTTTTCAACAACACAAAAAAAATTATTGCGTTCATTAAAGTAGCAGAATCTATTGAAAATTTATATCGATAAATACTATTGATCATAAAAAGAAAACTTACTTTACCAGAAATTTTTATAAAATATTCGACACTTAAGAAGAAATTTCACCCATGAATTTTTAGGATATGGAAAACTACCATAGAAATATCTTTTTTTTTTCGAAATACGATAATGTAATTAAAGAAGACAAGCACTTACTACACGTAATTACGTAACATTTCCGAATAAAGGATGTGAAATCGTCGCACATACGCGTAGGAAAATAATTACTCAAAATTCTAGAACGTAAAAAAAAGGCGAGCCCAAATTACACGTAATGACGTAATATTTCCTAATAAAGGACACGAAACGTTCCTTTAGAGTTTGTCGCACATAACTCTAAGGAAATAATTATTTTATCTGCTGCTAAATTACAATTTCAATCAATATTTTTAAATTCGCAAGTTTTTAAAAGTATTTATCACAAAATTTTTTCCATAAATTTATTTATTGTAAAAAACTACCACAAAAATATTACGTTTCTTTTTTCAAATTCCATAATGTAATTAAGAAAATACAACTTTGCAAAATGCTTCCCCATTATTGTTGGATTTTTGTAAGTTTACCTCTGTGACGAAGTATGTTAATCTATTTTGGCTTCCTCATAGAGGAAGCTTTGAAAAAATTCAACAATAATAAGAAAGTAATTTGCAAAATTCTACTTTGCAGCCTTGCTTAAAAAAAAATTTTAATCGCGTTATTTTTTAACCTCTTGACAGATTCTTGCCAGATTCGAACTGCTGTTTAATTTACCAACACTTTACTTGCCTACCGAATTCGAGTCAAATATCTTGAAAATTTGTGAAAGTTGGAACGCTAAAACGAATTTTTCGAAAAATTCAAAATGCCGTAATTTTCTAATGCCTCGACAGATTATCACCAAATTCAATCCCAAACATTATTTTATAACAGTCCACTTCTGGTCCAAATTTGAGCCGGATATCATAAAAATTGCAGAAGTTGGAGCCCGAGTTGACATTCTTCAAAAAATTCAAAATGTCATAAATTTCGAATATCTTGAGGGATTAACTCCAAATTCAATATTATACCTTGTTTAACGACCGTTTACTCGTAGTTTAAATTTGACCCGATATCTTAAAAATTGCGACGGCTATATTGCTAACAAAAAATTGTGCACACACACACACACACACTTACACACACACACACATACATTTCGTACAAACAATTTTTTCCATCGTTCTAGACCATTTTAAGTATTCTGACATCGAAATAAATAAAAAAAAGATTTTCCCCAAAGCTTTCTCTTTGAGGAAGCAAAAGACTAGTACTAACTACTCGTAATTATTTTTATGTCATTATTTAGTAATAAAGGACATAAAATAGTCGTAGTTTGTCGCAACTACGCGTATCTCTGATGGCCAACATTAAATAAGTCTCCTCCAGATATAATTAATTGAATGTAACGAGATATGTGCCGTATTAGTCCCTGAAGAGCAGCGAAATACGTGGGGACGTGTATGAAAAGGTCAGAGTAAGCCCCACGAAAATATACAGGCATACAAGTGGGCTGCTTAATAACACCTAACTAATTTACCGTATTACACGCTTCGTTTGCAAACTTTCCCGGCGTCTGTATTGCCCTTAGGGCAATGGGTTCGCCGACACCCGTGCAGAAATCCGTAAGAATAATAAATAAAAATAAGAGGCAGTCTTGATAGCGCGAAGCTGGAGGCGAAAGGAGACCAACCGAAAAGTAGATAACTCGAAGAGGCCGAGGGAGTTTCAGTCTCGTCTCGTAAAAATTATTGCTCAATGTAGCTTGTGCATAGCGGCTCTAAAAAAACAAACAAAAATGCATCATAATAAAAATATCACATTCGTGAATTCGTGTCACAACATCAGATGACAAACACTTGTGAAATCGCATAATAAAGATCGTTAGGATGAAGTAAACTCTCAGAGTCGTTTCATTTGCTGCCTAATGTCGTATATTATTATCGTGTGCTCATTACTCCTGTTATTTCTTGGCAATAACAGAAACAATGTTTATTGGTAATTTTTATTCGGAAATTTCCTCTTCAGGATAAAATTAATTCACGGAGACTGGAGAGGAATCACTGGAGTGTCAATTTATTGCAGATTTCTACTGGAAATTCTGAACTTTGTTTTTATACTTGAGATTTATAAATATGAGCAATAATACAGTGGAAATAGTTTGTGGAGGTAAAAGGTATATATCTTTTACGTCCACGAACTATTGGATTGTTTTTTTTTTACATATGAATCGATCATATTTAACTCGAAAAGAGAACTTTGTAAAAAGTACGCTTATTTTAGACGAAAGCTTGTTTTATTTTTTCAATGGTTTGAACAAAATGGTACACAAAATCCTATACGCACAATTGTTTGTAATATTATTCTGATGGTCTTAAAAAAAATCCCGAGGTTCTAAAATGAACGAATTATTTGAAAAAACAAATTTGATTGGATTCAAGGTTTTTCTGTATCGGCTGAACATCATAATTAACAATTGGAATTTCCTTATGGAATTCTTATACTTTTTTCAATGGATGTAAAAACAAATAAAATTATAAATAATCCTGGTTATTATAAGGAAGAGAAAAATATGTTTTCTTTCTGTATGATATGCATTTTTTTCAAGTGTCCGTAAAAAAATTGTGAAAAATCATACAGGAAGAAAATTTTTTCTTCCTTATAGATTTTATGAATATGAATTTCTGTAGTTTTCATTGAACAAAAGTAAAAGTAAAATGTTAAATGAATAGAAAGTTTCTCAGATTAAAAAAAAAAGAAAATAAAAATCGATTTCACGAGGCGTGGATGAGTTTTTGATCAAGTGTTCGTCACTTCAATTTATCGTACAACTCGGAAGCGTGACAGGTTTTTTTTTTCGAGATTTGTGCACAAAACTCGTCGAGAATGTGTCACGGACGTGAAATTCTAATTCTCGATACGATTGAGAGAGAAAGCTCGATGACCGTAGGAGATAAAAATAGACTTGTCGATTTCCGAGCCGATAGAATTTACATTAATACGAAGCGTCGGCGCGTGCGTACGTTCGCTGACGTAATTTGGATTTACAGTATGTAACCGTGTGTAAAGAACGAGGCAACAGTGTCGACCGACTCATCGCGTCGTTGAGAAATGTCATCGTGTCGTTATAACGAGCTCTGGACATTACAGAACCGTCCGACAAGCCGAGGATCGACAACGAGTTCATATTTCAACTTTGCAAGAGACACTGCAATCTCATTTATTTTTGTCGATGCTTGCAAAGGGCTTTGATCTTATATTTCGTAATCACACTCTGTTACACATGATACAACATATAGTGTTGATCATGTCAGATACAAAGCCGACACTTATTTTTTTAAATTTATTTTATTTTTGCTTTCTCACAGATGAAGCTTTGTTATCTCCAATAGTATATTACACTATTAGGGCAGAAAGTTTGAAATTCCTGCGCAGTTCAGGGCTTTCAAACTTCTGCATGTGTAGTGTATATTATTTTTCTTTATAGCCGGTCGAAAGTACGAAAAATATTGTATATATTACAGCGAAAGAAGTTGATGACTGCCCCCGACATTTGCGGCACGAGCGAACATTTTTTTACATTTTTAACATAACTTTTTTTTTCGTTTGGAAATAATAAAAAAACAAGCGTATTATCTGCAAATTAATAAATCAACAAGATTTACGTTAATTTGGTAATTCCAATGAATATTACTGCGTACATTTTTCAATCTAATTTTTACCATGGTGACATGTATAATAAATAATATAATCGATTTATTTTATGCCCGTCACTTCGCAATTATATGTTAGTAACATAAAGCGTACACAACTAGCGTAAACAAAAAAGGTAATGAAAGCAACTTCACGTATCAGTGCGAATGAAAAAGTTTGTGCTCCCGTTGTACCAAAAGACGTATGCGTAGCTCTACCAATGCACGAATCTTCAGCTTTCTGCCTCGAAAAAGGTGCAAAAGATGCATACTTTCGACCGAGGTATAAAGAAAACATTTTTTTTCGAGTTCTTTATGTCAGGACACTCAGAATGGTGTAAACGTCCAGGAAAGTGGTCCAGAAAAAGTATCTGCATGTGTGTGCGTGTGTGCGTGTGTGTGCGCGCGTGTGTGTGTGCGTGCGTGTGCGTGTGTATATGTGTGTGTGTTTAAATTTCCTTGTAAGCACGATAACTCTCGTAATTTTCGATGTATCTTGGTCAAAATTGGTATGTCAGTGGGCTGTCATACAGCGATGTTTGAGATTGTAGTTGACACGAATAAGTTGCAAAATTCAAATTTTACAGCATTTTCAAAATTTTCGAAAAATCACTTTCACTCCATCACTTTTGCAAGTTAAGAGAATCGGTCTGCAATTTTGTACCTGAATGGACTACCATCAAACTATTATGTGTACCAAATTTGGTGGGAATTTATAGAGTGGTTCTAATTTTATTGCATTTTCAATTGTCTATTAAATTTCTGCAAAGATTTCAACTCTTCAAAATCGTGAGAGATTCGTTTTCGATTTTTGACATGATTTCGCGGTTATCGATTATTAATTATGAATTTAGTTAAGGGAGTTGCCGATGAATCGTCAAATTTCGATTTTGGTGAATACAAAAGGAAAAAGTGCTGTCGTGGAAAAAAAAATTTTGGAAATTTTTCACGGATTCATCCCAAACTTTGTGTTTATATAAAATATCATCAAAAAATATTTGAGTACAAATTTGTTGCAAATCTGTATAGCCGTTTAAATTTGATGACATTTTGAATTATTTCGAACATTTTTTTCCGTCTTGTTTCGTATTTGGAACGATTTGGTTACCTTCGAATTGTAATGAAATAGATTTAAATTAAAAAAAAAAGAAAAATGTGCTATATTTTTGAGATAATACATTCAAACATGCAACAAGTACTAAAATTTTTTTGAAATATTTCATAAAATATATGAATCTTAATTTATTGTAATGTTTTATAAGAATAAACAAGCCTACAAAGCAAAACCCTGCAAATTGCTTTATCATTAGTTTTGGCTTTTTACAGAGCTTTTTCTATGGGGAAGCCAAAACTGATAAACATATATTCTCATAGAGATAGCTTTGTAAATAGCAAAAAATAATGAGAAGCAATTTGCAAGGTTTTTAAAACTATTTTTTTGTATAATGTGACGTTTGATGCTGAAGACAGTTTGCTTAGCATCCTTCAATACAGGATTCCCTGAAAAATCTATTTCCGTTTCTATTTAACATTATTGTGTTACATTATAATGTTAAATAGAAAAGTGAAAAAAAGAGTTAAAAACTAAAGCGTAGTAATTTTTTTCCTCGTTAACCATACGTTTTTTGGAATCTAATTTTTTTGCCGTTGGCAATTTTTGCAATCTAATTACTTTTTGTAGTTGCTTGCAAAGGGCTTTGATCTAAAACTTCGTGCTTAATCTATGTTCCACGTAATAACATATCCTACCAGACATAAGGATGACATTTTTTTAACCAGTTTTATGTTTTTCACTATTTATAGTCTAATGTGGCCTTTGATGCTGACAGTTTGCTCAGTTTTCTTCAATGCAGGATTTCTTGAAAAATGTAATCCCGTTTTTATTTTATTAGGATTTATCATAATTTAGCATCATAATATTAAATAAAATATATAAGAATAAGAGCTAAAGACTGAAGAATAATAATTCTTTTTCTTATTAACGTGTACGTTAACGAGGAAAATAACAGGAAAATTTTTAATCCCATTCATTTTTGTTGTTGCTAGTAAAGGGTTTGATATTAAAATTTGTGATTGTTCTCTGTTTTACATGACAATATCTAGTGTTAAACTAGTCAGAAACAGAGTTGACATTTTTTGTTTTCATCGATTTTATGTTTCGTACTATTTATTCTGTAAAGGGTACATAATAAGTGTAATGTGCCCTTTGGTGATGAAGCAATTTGCTCAATTTTCTTCAGCGCAGGATTTCTTGAGAAACGTAATCCTGCTTCTATTTAACGTCACGATAACGAGGAAAAGAAAGACAGACTAGAAGATTGCATTATCAACGACCAGGCGAATGGTAAAGGGTCTGAAGAACAGCAAACAATCAAAGGGAAGATCTAAATACTCGTGAAGCTCGAGTATCGTCGTCTATCATCCACACGAGGACGTGGATTATACTTCTGTAGACGAGTATAAATGCACTCTGCTCCACTTGTCCCTTAGAAATCACAATAGGAATGCAATTTAATATTCTATTCTTGGTTCTTTATTTATTTGGGTTCATATTAAACGTTTATTCCCTCAAACTTTGCACTTTCGATGAGTAGAAAAATTGTAAAGGGGTAAAGAAAAATTTGCAATCAGAAAAAAAATTGCTAAATGGTTTTGTCATTCATGTGGACGATCCTACGATCATTTGCACGTACGAATATGAATAATTCACGCCATATGAAGAGCTGCAATTTACAAATAAATACCTCGTGTTTAGTTTTATGTTAAAAATTTTTGAGTAACAAAAAAAAACCCTTATTGACCGTTCCACGTTTTCCGTATTTTCTAATATTCACTTCCAACGTTCAGGAGGTTCAAATACAGTAAATTACGACCGACCCAAATATCGCATCATTTACTTTTCACTGAGAACACGATATGTAACAGCAATTTTCCTGCATTTCAGTAATTTTCCACAAATTACTGAAACAAACTTTGTTCATACGGAAAAGAATTTTCTGAGGAAAATTTTGTTGGAACAATAAATTATTTGATTTCACTCTGTGATTATTTTATAACCAAGTGAATACCATGAAAATTATTAAAAATGCAGCTTGAGGAAAAAGTCGCAGCTTAAGGAAAGAGCTCATCTTCTGTGAGTTCCACACTTTAAATCTGACGTTTGCTAGGTTTCTAAAATCATGCGCGGTAAATATAAAACAAGTACCTTCAGGAATTTTCCTGTGAAGTTACGACTTACAGTTTTCCGATGTCTCTCGACTAAAAAATCCTCGTTTACTCACGCTTGTCACACCGCTCAACACCACAAGTTTTATCTTTAAGTGCGGACGTTCTGCTGCAGCAGACGATTACCAGTGATGTAAAGGTATACTTCGAGTACTCCAAAGTGAAAAGGTAGAATGAACAGATTCGCTGAAAGGAATTTCGTTGACATAGCAAACGATTTTTCAAAACAAATTTGGTTGGTACATCAAACGATTTGCTATCATTCTGTAACTCGTTTATTGACACGCAAATATAGTGAAAAAAAAGTTCAGTTGAATCAGCAAAATTTCATTTTCAAATCACGTTCAAATAAATATTATGGACCACGAACAAAATATTTTATCGTTTGTGCGAAATGAAATACAGTACTTACAATATAAAATTGATTCGTTTAAATCAAATTCAATATATGATAATCAAATATTTTGTCAATTTGACATATATTTTGATTTAAATAGAGTAAAATTTCGTTGCTGCAATTTCCTTGTTTTTTCATTGAAATGAAGATCACGTTTTTAAAATAAATATTTCTTTGAAAGATGTCAATATGTATTTAATATCAAAAAATGATTTTTTGACTCAACTGAATCGGGCCTGGAACAAAAGTCGTTCAATGTTGAAGGAAACCAACATTGGTTTGAATTACGTGAATGTAATGACTATCAACTCGTGAAAAAATATTCTGATTAGGCCTGATATGACCTGATAAGGCCATATCAACATTTTTTATATAACTATATCTGGCCTGATATAATCTGATCTGCACATATATCAATTTTGATATATTTTCATATAGTCTGATTTGAAAATTGACCATAGCAGGCCAAATCAAGCCTTATTAACTTGATATCCCCATATCAGGCTTGATATGACTTGATATAGCTTTCATAGGTGCATATATCATTATTTCATATACTATGATATATCCTGATATGGCCTAGTATAACTTTATATGGGTATGTATAGTTTCATATGTCTTGATCTAGACAGATATACTAATGATTTTTGTGTTTCCCTGAATAGAAATTTTCTTATCTAATTAAAAATAGGCTAATATCGCCATATTTGGTATAATATGCTTACATGCAGTTATTTGGTTAGACCTAATATAACTTGATAAGATCTGGTATGGATTGATAAGGATATATATACTGAGAAAAAAAATCGTTAAAATCAACAAAACGTGCGTTTGTCGGGAGCGAAAAGCATATTTTGTCGATTGGACAAAATATTTGGCAATGTTGATCGACACATCTATTAATAGTATCACTAGCCGCTTCGATCAATTGAATGATACTTTCGATCGAACAAATATTTATTTCGCCGCCCGCAAGCGCACGTTTTGTTGGTTCTAACTATTTTTTTTCTCAGTTTATATTTTTACATATCAACGCATCCTTTATAGTTAGATTATCGTCGGCCTAACTATTCTTATTATTAAATCACGATATTTTTCTCTGACTGTAATGAAACGAATCAATTCGCTGAATGATGGCAAATGGGATAAAGTTTATCATCGTACCCACTTCATATTCAACAAAATCACTTTTAAATATAATTCGATATATGTTTGTTCCAAAATAGACTCGGTTTTGAAAGAACTAAATATCTTGTGGACACATTGGGTTTTGCCAACAACGTTTTCGGGTACTTCAACATAGAGATTCTTTTATTTAAACCAATATACACATTTACGTGCGAAATGATTCAGTTCAATTGCATCGGATAATTGATCAGAAATATTACGTGGTCAAATCAAATCACGAACATATCCAAACGAATTTTCGGATTTAGTTTAACAAATTATTTTTTCAAATCAAATAAGCTGAATAAATTGTAAATGTATATTCTTAACGATTCAAACGTTGGAAATATCAAATGATCTGCTATCACGCTGTAATTATTTTACTGCCATGTATCAATGATAAACATGATTAAAAATCCAGTATAGGAGTAAGTTTTCGAAATTTTTTTTCAAGCCTTATTTACCCACTCATCTTACACTGCTTACTACCACCGCAACCGATTACCAGTAGTGTAAATAAATATATTCAATTATTCAAACGTTGGAAATATCAAACGATCTGCTATCACTTGGTAATTATTTTGTTGCTATGTATCCGTAATAAAAATGATTAAAAAACCACTATACGCGTAAGGAAGTATAACTAAGAAAAAAATCGTTAGCACCAAGAAAAAATCTGCTTTCGGGCGACGAAAAACGTATTTGTTTCCTCGAAGGAAATATTCAAATGGACGAATTAAGTCGTAATAAAATCAAAGCGAATGGTGATAGAATCAAAGTTAAATATGATAATTCTAAAAAAATGTCGATTGCCATTGCCAAATATTTTGTGGACATTTTGTTAGTTCAAATGTAATTTTTTTTTTTTTAAATAAATTTTTCGCCGAAAATTTAAAACAAGTGTCCTTAGAAATATTTTTTAAAATTCACGACTTACAGTTTGCCGTAATCTCTCGACTGAAAAATCCTTGTTTACTCACTCGTGTCACACCGCTTACTACCACGAGTTTTACATTTAATCGCTGAAGCAGCCGATTACTGGCAATGTAAATGTATATTTCGAGGACTCCAAAGTGGAAAGGTAAAACGGACACGTATTTCGGCGGTGTAGAATGATGCAGCGAGTAACGTGGGTAATAGGTAGTAGGGCAAAGTGGCACGTTCGTGAATTTCTTGTGAGTGCTGCAGGTAGCGACGAAATAGTTTTGGGGGCGCGGGACAAAATCGAGGAAACCCGCATGACTAACTCGAGCGCAGCTCACGTGCACCAGGTCCAAACTTTACTCACTTTCCTCGCTCCAAAACCCGGAGATAGTCAAGAGCCAATCGATTTTCGCCTCAATCTTCGTTTCAGTTAAGCACAACACGTGCAACCAATTTTACAGCTTTGTAGAAGAAAGTTATTGAGAGTTCGGACTGTTAGTCATCAGTTCAAACACATTTATTCGATGCATTTCCTTGCAATCCCATAATGAAAGTTCAAGTTTCCATTCTGCCTTCCCAAACAAATCATCCGAGAAGGTTGAAGGTTCAGGGCGCTTTCACCTATTTAGAGAAAAAGTTTATTGGATTTGGAAAAAAATTAGTTGTAATTAATAGATATTTATCTTTTGGATGCTTATTAGATTTTTTTTGCAATGAGTATATTTTTATTTATTTAAAGAGACTCAGTCAGCTGAAAAAATCGCGCGTTAAAAACATAACTTTGTCTTAACGACCTGAAAAAGCAGCAAATTGAACTTTGCGAATTGCTTCCTCGTTATTTTTGGATTTTCTTGCAAACCTACCTCGATGAAAAATGCGCAGAATATAACAAATTTTGGATATACGTTTTGCATAAAAATCTTGAGTGTAGTAGATAGTTTTATGTCAAACACATATCCAAAATTTGTTATTTCGCGCACATTTTTGAAAATAAAAAAAAACAAAATCAAAATAAAGAAAAAAATCTGAAAAAATTCGTATGCATTCGAATAAATGAACATATCATTTTCATTAGAAAATAAGTTAGGCTGACTGATTGTTTGTTGAACAATTGTTTTTTTCACCAATTTGTTAATAACATTTTGGGATTATTATTATGCGAAATCAATCTTTTCTGCACGTTTTATATGCATAATTTTTTTCCGATTTTTATCCCATCGGGAAGTGATAATAATTCTCTCTGAAACTCACTTTTGGCGGGACTGTACGTATCATACATCCTTAACGTTTTCTATACGTATAATAGTTGAGTATTTGCAGCTCTGTACTTCAACTGGGAGAAAAAACTGGGAATGAGAAGGAAAAAGCTTGGAATGTTTTAGTTTCAGAACCTCGAGAATTCTCATCTGGATCCATATCAAGGGGTGAGAAGGATCGCATCGTTAAACGTCACTCAAAGACCGGCATCTCAATTTACACCCTGACAAGAACCGCCAAGTTCTTAGTTCTTGTTGGCTGAAAGAATCACGCGTTAAAAACATAACTTTGTCTTAAAGACCTGAAAAAGCAGCAAATTGAACTTTGCGAAATGCTTCCTCATTATTTTTGGATTTTCTTGCAAACCTACCTCTATGAAAAATGCGCAGAATATAACAAATTTTGGATATACGTTTTGCATAAAAATCTTGAGTGTAGTAGATAGTTTTATGTCGAACACATATCCAAAATTTGTTATTTCGCGCACATTTTTGAAAATCAAAAAAATCAAAATCAAAATAAAGAAAAAAATCTGAAAAAATTCGTATGCATTCGAATAAATTAACATATCATTTTCATTAGAAAATAAGTTAGGTTGACTTATTGTTTGTTGAACAATTGTTTTTTTTACCAATTTGTTAATAACATTTTGGGATTATTATTATGCAAAATCAATCTTTTCAGCCCGTTTTATATGCATAATTTTTTTCCGATTTTTATCCCATCGGGAAGTGATCGTAATTCTCTCTGAAACTCACTTTTGGCGGGACTGTACGTATCATACATCCTTAACGTTTTCTATACGTTTAATAGTTGAGTATTTGCAGTTCTGTACTTCAGCAGGCAGAAAAAACTGGGAATGAGAAGGGAAAAGCTTGGAATGTTTCAGTTTTAGAACCTCGAGAATTCTCATCTGGATCCATATCAAGGGGTGAGAAGGATCGCATCGTTAAACGTCACTCAAAGACCGGCATCTCAATTTACACCCTGACAAGAAACGCCAAGTTCTTAGTTCTTGTTGGCTGAAAAAATCACGCGTTAAAAACATAACTTTGTCTTAAAGACCTGAAAAAGCAGCAAATTGAACTTTGCGAATTGCTTCCTCATTATTTTTGGATTTTTTTGCAAACCTACCTCTATGAAAAATGCGCAGAATATAACAAATTTTGGATATACGTTTTGCATAAAAATCTTGAGTGTAATAGATGGTTTTATGTCAAACACATATCCAAAATTTGTTATTTCACGCACATTTTTGAAAATCAAAAAAATCAAAATCAAAATAAAGAAAAAAATCTGAAAAAATTCGTATGCATTCGAATAAATGAACATATCATTTTCATTAGAAAATAAGTTAGGTTGACTGATTGTTTGTTGAACAATTGTTTTTTTCACAAATTTGTTGATAACATTTTGGGATTATTATTATGCGAAATCAATCTTTTCTGCACGTTTTATATGCATAATTTTTTTCCGATTTTTATCCCATCGGGAAGTGATCGTAATTCTCTCTGAAACTCACTTTTGGCGGGACTGTACGTATCATACATCCTTAACGTTTTCTATACGTATAATAGTTGAGTATTTGCAGCTCTGTACTCTATCAGGGAGAAAAAACTGGGAATGAGAAGGAAAAAGCTTGGAATGTTTTAGTTTTAGAACCTCGAGAATTCTCATCTGGATCCATATCAAGGGGTGAGAAGGATCGCATCGTTAAACGTCACTCAAAGACCGGCATCTCAATTTACACCCTGACAAGAACCGCCAAGTTCTTCGTTCTTGTTGGCTGAACGCTCAGTTTGGCGACATCCGACACTTCTGTTTCCCGCTTCAGTATTACTTGTTTCCTTGGGGTATAAGACAGCGTTGGTCGACACCAAACTTTGTATGAAGGTTCCTCATGATATTGAAGCGAAAAAGGGTGCAACAAGAGAACAACAACCACGTGCCGTCAACTGTCTATTGATAAATGCATTGTTAAGAGTCAAGTGATCATAGATCAGAATTTATAACGATCTGGGATGAAAAGATTTCGTAACAAGAATTTCTAAGACCATCTTTTCAATATTAGTACATGTGGTAAATTTTTTCTTATAATTATTGTTTCATGATGACAAGGTGCTTACAAATATGTAAGTTTTTCAACATCTAGGAAACTGAAATTTCTTGATAATTCCAGATCAATTCCAAATAAAGGGCAAATTGTCATACTTGACTATTTGAGAGTTTTTTTTCATTTTTGATTCCTCATAGAGGAATCTTTGTTTTCATTAAAAATATTTATTCAAAATTTCCATGTCAGGACACTCAGAACGGACCAAAACAGCGAGAAAAGCCGTGAAAAAATATTCTAATCAGACCATATCAAACTATATATACCTTGACATGGGTATATCAGACTACATATACTCTGATATGGATTTATCAGATTATATACAGTTACTTATAGTTAGACTCATTGATATATGGTCATATCAGACTATATATAACTCTATCAATAAATAATAATTGAATGGTTTAATAGTAAATGGATAACCCGAGAAATTGATTGATTATACTTTCTATTTCATTATCAATAAAATATATTTAGATTGTTAACATTAATGACTTTTGAGTAAGATTAACTTTAATATTCATTGACTAACATTTAGCCTTAAAATCTAATAAAATTTGATTTGAATCGATTGAGCTATAATTTGGTCCACAAGTGAAGCAGCAGTTCATCTTTGATTGACACAATTTTTTTTTCAAAATGTACGCAGAAATTTTTATCTTATAGCTTTTTGAATTTATTCAAAAACGGACGTGCGTGTTTTAGCTTTCGTGAAAATGGCCATATTTTATTAAATAATTCTTCCTATGTGCAGGTATTGTTAATGTTGTATGGTAAATTAAATTTGACCGAAATCGGAAAAGTGGTTCGGAATTTGTGGAGTTATGAAATTTTCGATAAATTCACTTTTTTACCCTCACTTTGCTAAAACAAAGGATAACGACCTCCAATTTCATACATGAAATTCGTGCTATTCTAGCGATGATCGTTATAATCTGCGATGTGGTTCAAATATTTCAGAATTCAAACATTCAGATAAAATGATGTTGTTGCATTAACTTTATCAAAACAAAGATAGCAAATGAAATTTCATACATGAAATCAGTAGTATTAAGCAATAATAAGTACACAGCTCCGTCATAATTTGTTATGTAATTCAAATATTACAGAATTGTAATAACGAATAAAGCTACAAGGCTGTACGTTGTAAATTGCTTCCCCATTATATTTGGTATTGTTTTTACAAAATCTGTGAGGAAGCCGAAATTGATTAACATACTTCCTCATACTTTTAAAAAGAACACCAAATAAGGAAGCAATTTGCAAAGTTCAGCTTTGCTCTTTTTTTTTATTGATGTCTACTCAATCATAATCAACACATTGAGAAGATATTGTCAAGGTTATGAGAAAAAAAAACTTCGGTAAAAATTTTTAAAATCAATGACTTTCAATTCCAATGAATAAGAAATTGATATAGTTACAAACTTGATCATAAATCGTAAATCGTTAAATATATTGCTCTCATAAATGTCAAATAATTAGTGTACTTGTCCAACTAACATTTTGTGCAACCGAAAACCCTATGCTTCAAGCTACTTCCTCAGCTTCCATTAATTAAAGCCTGTTCTCACTGAGACTTGACTAAAGAACCCACATTTGAAATTCTGGTCCACCGCAGTAGGTTCTCGTGTTCGCAGGTTCGTTTATCAAAAACTTATTGTGGCTGGTGTTGTCACTGCTGGGACTGATAGATAAAACGAAACAGTGTTGCATCGCCCACTCTTGCGACTATGATTAATCATAGTTCTCTTAAAAATTCATAGTTTTGACTGCACGCGAAGCTCTATTAATTTCCGTATTCATGAGAATTGCGAACGAGTTATTCCTTCCACATCTTTTACCATTTATCTATTTTTACCATTTCCCGTATACTCATAATTTCCGTTTTTCTCTTTCGACCTACACGAAGCGATAGAGAATAATTGTAGTTACTTACTGCACTGAAAGAGAAAAAAAAACGTATGGTCGAAATACTGATATATTGAGTTCAATGATTTATACCAAAGAGACGAATTATTTGAATGAAAAATCAGTACAATTGACGCAACGATATGAGGGATTCTTCGTCATTTCAGCCACTTTTTTCCAAACCATTTTGATTAGTCCCATAATTGGACACAATTTAGTACCAGTTGAAAGTACTCTCTCGTAATTTTTCGAGATTTTTAAATCCAATATTACGGAAAATGGGGTATTTCTTCAAAGTCAAAATATGTTGAAAAATTAAAGTCACAGAAAAAAATTATTCCGACATTAAAGTTGTAGTTTCATGTGAACTTTTCAATAAAATTTTTCAGATAATTTTGCGACTCGATAATATTACTTTTTCGCTAAAAATATAAAGATAATTTTTTAAACTAAAAAGGCTACTTTATTGCTGATAAATTACAGATTCTTCGCGCGTATGTATTGATAACATAAAAAATGGTTAAAGTGGGACCGATCAAAGTTCTGAAATAAAGAAAATATTAATTTATTCGAGTAAAAAAAATTTTTGTCGAGAAAAAAAATTTAACAACTTTTATTTGAAATTTGTAGTTTATGCGATGTTAAATAAATAAAATAGTTGTTCCATTATAGACTTCTGAAAAGTGTTATCCGGAAATCATTTTTTTAAACTTAGTACACATTTTTTTTAACTCCGAAACTCTGCTCGGTCCCACTCTGGCAATTTTTTTATGATATCGATAAACAGGCTCAAAGATTCTGTAATTTTTTTCAGCCAATCAAACGTAGCCTTTTTTGGTTAAAAATGAAATATTTACATTTGCAAGCGAAAAAGTAATATTATCGGGTCGCAAAAGTATCTGAAAAATTTCATTGGAAAGTTCACATGAAACTACAACTTTTGTGTTGTAACCATTTTTCTCTATGACTCAAATTTTTCAAGATATATTGACTTCAACTTCAACCGTTTTTTGAAATACTGGATTCAAAAATTTGAAAAAATTAGGAGAGAGTACTTTCAACCGGTACTAAATTGTGTCGAATTATAGGACTAATCAAACAGGTTTGAAAAAAAATGTGGCTGAATTAATGAAGAATCCCTCATATATTCCATTGAATTCAATAAATGAAAGCTTGTATTGATTGAAATGTATTCAAATCAAGAGAACCATTTAGTTAATAAAGATAAATCTGGTATATGTGCCATTTGAAAATCCATTTTATCGAAGCGATTGAAAATTTTTTCAATTTAAATTTAATTCAATTTAAATAAATATTGAAAGAAATATTCCTCTGATTCAACAAAAAAATGTCATTGGTAGGTTTCACGGTATAATATAAACACGTAGAAAACAATTTACTTGAAATTCAATGTACATGTACTGAAAAGTTTATTTATAGACTAATATACTGAATTCACTATACCATTTTCAAAATTTGCTCTAATTTCATTTAAAAAAACCGTAAATTTAATTGACGCGTTAATGAATAACGACTTTCATTTTTTTTCTGACAGCCAATAAGTACATTAACTGACGTTTTCATATAAGAATTTGTTTCAATCAGCACGATATTTAGTAAAAAGTAATGACTCATTTTAGTGAGTCAATGAAATTGTTTTTTCATTTAACAAAACAAGAATTAAATGTATAATTGCTTCAAATGATCCTTGCACTTGAATATTTTCGAATAAATGGTCCATTTGAATATTCAATATTTCTAATCCTAAATACAAAATTAAATATTTCAAGTAAATGAAATTTGCATTTCATTCAACGAAATCAGGAATTAAATGTATAAATGATTCAACTGAACCTTGAACTTGAATATTTTCGAATAGACGAATTTATTTAAAAATTCAGTGAATCCAATTTTATTTTTTGCTTATATTGTTGCGCCGTACAAATATAACGTGACACCAACTCACGTGTGGATAAGTCGTGAGGGCTGAGGCTACGAACGAATGAACTACTCTGGTGAATGTTAAGGTGCATACAGTGGATTGCCTCAGGGGTTTGACTTTCCATGACTTGGCGATGTAAGAAATCTTGGCAGTGCTCTTGCAATCATGCAACACTCTCTGCGTACTCTTTTTCTTTCATCCTCGCCTTCAGCCCTTCCGAGCTGCCACGTGTGGAAAATCCATACATATATGGATTCACAGATGTTTCGTTCATCTCGAACGGAGATGATGAGAAATATGATCCCAACTATGACGTATTTGAAACACTGATATCTATCTACGCGAAAAAAAACAATTCCGGGCTGCCAAAAAGAATTATGTTTTATTCATTTAACTGTAGTTCTTATTCGTGCAATCCTATTCAACATTTGAAAAAAAAATATATATATATATTATTCTGCCAATTTTAGAGTTCTTTTTTCGATCTCATATGGAATTGCAGGAATTGCGAGTCAATTGTAGTTTATAACATTTATATTTGGCAGCCCGCAAACGATATTATTAAATATATCAGATATTTATTCCAGTGTACTGGAGAAATTGTATATTTATTAGTAAAGTCACCATAAATAATCCGGCAAAATGATTCGTTGTAAAAAAATATTTGGAAAATTCATGTACTGTATTGCAATCAAACGAGTTGAGAAAAAGTTTCACTAGTGCAAGAAGTGCGATTTCTCGCACGTGAAACGAAGCGGAGCGTGTGAGAAGTAAGCACTTCTCGCACGGAGTTGCATAAAGTAATCTATTGTACTGTATTTTAAATAAACACATATAAGGAATTCACCTTGATATACGAATAAAAGTAGAAATTCAATTCACGCGTGGTACAATTGCAGGAGAAATGATTCACTCTAAAAATTATTTTAAAAAATCATATATTGTGTAATAACTGAAATTAATGCATTTTTAATAAACCCGTGTGATAAATTCAATTTAATATACGAACGAAAATTTAAATTCACTGTCCGTGTGATAAAATGAAAGTTAACTTATATCAAAAACACTAATTTCGTGAAGAATTTAGCAGCGATATACATCAATTTTACGTTATATTCGTGTAGTAAATTTATGTACATGTTTCTGTAAAAAAAGTTTCCTGCACATGTTCATTTATTAATGAACTCTAATTTTTTTAAACTTGAAAAATTTGAATTTAAATTTTTTTAAATTCAACAAACAATTTAATCCTACATATTTTAAACATTTTTCCAGGGTGTCACAAAATTACATTGAAATCTTATTAAAATAAGAGCCGTACCGTTAATTTATAATGCCGTTAACTGTTAGATATTCACCGAAATTTCTTGGTTATTGAAATTCAGAAACTCACCTGAAAAAAAATGCGAATATAAGTATGACGAAAAAAAATATATTCCGGAAGCATCTGAACTGGAATTCTTAGAACGTCACCACAAATATTCGGTGACATGATGTTCCTCATATTCTACTTTGAATCCGGAAGTTCAGTTTAACGAAGGAGGCCAATCAAAGAGCAATGTAGAGAAATAGACGTGATACATATGTGGGGTGGAAAAAGAACCTACAAGACGCCAAGTCACCGAAGGAGTTTTGAGCCTGAAGCTACTCGATAAATATTGAAAGAAGAAACTCGAGAGAAAGAGGAGCTTCAATTCTATGACGTTTCTCCGAAGCGTCAGTAACCGCAATCTCTCGATCTCTTTGACGCGAAATGACTTCCTGTTGCCCTCTGCAGAGACTCACTCCTTCCGGTCGCTCCGCGCGACTCGCACACTTCATGCATGTACTTCCGCAACTTCGAGCTCAGTGACATCGTTCTGCTGCTGGTGCGGAGTGCGCTACGGACCAATATCGTCTATCGAACTTTGGAGCTTCCATCCGGAGGCGAATATATCGATTGCCAAACGGAAAATAGACTGACAACGACCACAACGCCTTATTGCGCGATTTACCGGGCGCAATAAGGTGAAAGAAGAAAAGGGCGATAAAAAAAAAACGACGCGTTGAGAAAAGTGACATATGTGACTAGATGGAAAACACAGCATTTTCGATGCATGAAGCACCTGATGAGTTTCGAATGAAATTAGTGAACGAAAAGGATTCCGAACTGTCGATTACTGCCAAGTACGTCGATTTCTATCGCTCTACTCCTTCACTATGTCACTTGGGAAACTGTAGGATTTGTTTGCGACATTTTATACTACGTATTATATAACAAACTTTTTTTTTCAAATTAAAAACGTGTTGGAAATTTATTTCAAAATAAAAGATACAGAGAATTTGTTTGAATTTAGTTTTAAATTAACGATGTAGAGAATTAACCTCAAACATTGTTTAAAAATAGAAAACACGAAAATGTTGTCAAAACATTCGATATTTGTAATTTCTACAAAGTAAACAAATGTTTTTATACACAAACGTTCACTCAAACTTTTTTTAAATTTTACACATAAATTCTGGTCAATTTTCAGATTTAAAAAAAAAGTAAAAAGAAATATCTGTTAAACTAAAAATATTCTTTATGTACTTGATGAGTTTCGACTGACACTTGTGAACGAAAGAGATTCGAAGGATATGTCGTTTGCTGCCAAATGCGTCGATCTCTATTTTGATTGGGAATCGGTAAAAAATGTATGACCTTTTGTACAACGTATTGCATAACAAGCGTAGTTTTTCAATTTAAAAAAAAACAAAGCGTTTGTTCGGAATTTGTTTTGAATTTAAAGATGCAGAGAATTTGTTCGAAGCTTTGTTAAAAAATTGAAGACTCAAAACAATTTGTCAGAAACTTGTAACTTTTTGTAATTTGTTGGAAGTTAATTAAAGTTTTTATACACAAAAGTTCACTAAACCTTTTTTTTTATTCTACACATGAATTTTGGTCAATTCCCACATTGAACAAAAAGTGAAAACAATCATATGTTAAACTAGAAATATAAAAATGGAAGTTCATGGAAATGAGAATGACGTGAGAAAAAATGCATGTTAAGAAGTGACTTTAGAAATCTTTGAACCGTTTACGTCAGCCGCACGACGGGAGTTCCTTCGTCGATTGATTGACTATTTCCAATATTGTATAGGACACTAACCGAGCCTTTTAAATTAGGACCAAGCCAAAACCTCGTGTTTCTGATGCTACATTCAGTTCGAAGTTTCCACAGCGCTTGATTAGAGTCTATTTTAAGAATTTACGGAGGAAGATGAACAACGTATCTTGGTGAAAAGTTTTTTGAGGGGAGCTTAAGAAAATGGGTTATTTATATTTCTTCGGAAATTGATGACTGGAGATTTTTTTCCCGAGAATTCATAAGAAAAATGTGTATAAGTCGGGTCAAGACGATGATTAAATGGTCTCAAACTTTGGGCAGTTAATTAAATGATAATATTTTTTACTGTGCCCACTACTTTTATTTGTTTTAATGTTCAGATTTTGCCGGAATTTGCCAGAGTTCCAGCCACTTATTAATTTCAAACTTGAATTGCCGAGATCTCACCAATTGTAATTATAAATTATTAAGGAAACAATAATTGCTAATGAAGCATAAATGCCTACTGTATGTGCAAAAATATTATTTTTTTGGAAAATCCATTTTAAGAATGAATAAAAATCTATTTTTATAAATTCACTGTGCATTACACTTTACAGAACCTTTTCTTTAAATCGAACTGAATTTCTTGTGATCGTTCCTTTCGTAGAGCGAAAAATAAGCTACGTCTGCCGTTCTAATCATAACTATACTCTATGGAACAGCAATCAAAAGCGGAAATAAAAAATTTTGATCGATTATTATTAGTTGAATAGTAGCCATGTTTGACCTAATTTAAACTAGTGGCATTTGTAGGGTATTGCTAGGGAAGCAAAAATGTCTCCTATATGCGTGCAAAAATTCCGTTTTTAGAAAATCATTTTTAAACATTTGTATAAATAAAAATGTGAAATAGATTATTAAAAAATTACACAGCGTGTTAAATTCTTACGGAACCTTTTTCTTCAAATTAATCTACATTTAAAAAAATGCTTATCCTCCTAGTGCGAAAAATATGCTACGTTGGTTGTTCTTATCATAACTATACTCAATAGAACAGCAATCAAAAGCGGAAATAGAAAATTTGATTGATTATTATTAGTTGAATAATAGCCATGTTTGACCTGATTGAAACTAGTGACATGTGAAGGGTATTGCTAGGGAAGCAAAAATGTCTCCTATATGCGTGCAAAAATTCCGTTTTTGGAAAATCATTTTTAAACATTTGTATAAATAAAAATGTTAGATAGATTATTAAAAAATTACACAGTGTGTTAAATTCTTATGGAACCATTTTCTTCACAATAATCTACATTTAAAAAAAATGATTATCCTCCTAGTGCGAAAAATATGCTACGTTGGTTGTTCTTATCATAAATATACTCAATAGAACAGCAATCAAAAGCGGAAATAGAAACTTTGATTGATTGTTATTAGTTGAATAATAGCCATGTTTGACCTGATTGAAACTAGTGACATTTGAATTGTATTGCTAATTCAGCACAAATGTCAAAGTTCTTGCGGGCAAAAAATTCATATTACCGAATGGCTTCTAGCAGGACTTTGCACTGAGGCCCAAGGCGAAAATTAACTAGAATAATCGGATTAATAAGCCGAAGGGAAGTACTATGTGTAGACATTATACCGGAGAGACTCTGGCGGCATTTACTTCGTACTCTACCTATGTACAATTATACACCTAAGCTGCGGATACCTTTATACCGTTGTGGTACATGACTAACCCTCTGCAGTACAGGTATTTGCAGGTGCAGGGGCAAGGGAATCCATTTTGAAACCGCTAGTTTAGCAACACGTATATATCACGTGATTCGATCGCGTATACGCCGATAAGCTGATTCTAACGTATATACAATATTTGGTCATCCAAACTGATGAAATTCAGTTAGGTATAAATATATGTATACACTGAACCCACGCGAAGGGAAGAGTTTATTCACTAGAACAAAATATATTAATATTAAATATTCGGTTCATAACAATCAAATATATTGTCAATTTCAAATATACAGACACGCAATCCACGCGTAGTGTCTGTTCATACCATCGACGATCTATTAAGCATCGCCCATCGAATTATCCCAAGTGCCTTCATTTCTATCTCTCTACCCGTTTATCATTTTACTTGTTAATAGTAGAATAATTCACAATATTTACTGTCAAAAATGTTTAAGGTAAAATTGGTATACTAAGAAAAAAAATTTACTCGTATCAACAAAATTTTGTTTGCTTCAACAAAATCGCACGAATCTATACGTTCGAATCAATATTAAGTAACAGGAACAAAATATTTTGTTGCTTGTGCAAAATGAAATACGGTACTTACGATATGGTATTGAGTTGTTTTAATCGAATTCGGTTCAGAACAATTAAATATTTTGTCAATTTCAAATATACAGACACGTAATCCACGCGTAGTGTCTGTCATACCCTCAACGATCTATTAAGCATCGCCCACTAGATTATCCCAAGTGCCTCCATTTCTATCTTTCTACCCGTTCATCATTTTACTTGTTAATAGTAGAATAATTCACAATATTTACTGTCAAAAATGTTTGATGTAAAATTGGTATACTAAGAAAAAAAATTTACTCGGATCAACAAAATTTTGTTTGCTTCAACAAAATCGCACAAATCTATACGTTCGAATCAATATTAAGTAACAGGAACAAAATATTTTGTTGCTTGTGCAAAATGAAATACGGTACTTACGATATGGTATTGAGTTGCTTTAATCGAATTCGGTTCATAACAATTAAATATTTTGTCAATTTCAAATATGCAGACACGCAATCGACGCGTAGTTTCCACTGTAAAAAAAATCTACTTGAAATTTAATGTAACGGTACAGGAAGTTGTTATGCATAAACTGGAATAATAAATTTTCTATACAAGTCGGATGTTAAATTAAAGTATTGTACAGTAATTTTTAGAAATTACATTAAATTTAATGGAAAAGTACATTATTTTCATAATCCACGGTAATTTTACTACAAATTTACATAAATTTTATATCACACAATCACAATGGTGATTAAATCAAGTTTACGATTTTATGCATAAAAAACTTCCAGTTTTTTTTAACAGTGTCTGTTAATACTCTCGACGATCTATTAAGCATCGCCCACCAAATTATTCCAAGTGCGTCCATTTCTATCTTTCTACCCGTTCATCATTTTACTTGTTGATAGTAGCAATATTTGTAATATTGACTGACAAAAATGTTTGAGGTAAAATTGGTGTACTAAAAAAAAAAATTTGGTTAAAACAACAAAATCGCACGAGTCTATCCGCTTAAATCAATATTACGTACCAGAGAAAAATATCTCGTTGCTTGTGCAAAATAAAATACAGTACTTACGATATGATATTGAGTTGTTTGAGTCAAATCCAGTTTATAACAATGAAATATTTTGTCAATTTTCAATATACAGACACGCAATCTACGCGTAGTGTCTGTTCATGCCCTCGCCGATGATCTATTAAGCATCGCCCACCAAATTATCCCAAGTGCCTCCATTTCTATCTCTCTACCCGTTCATCATTTTACTCGTTAATAGTAGAAATATTTACAATACTCACTGTCATAAATGTTTGTGATAAAATTGCTATACCGAGAAAAAAAATTTAGTTGAATCAACAAAATTTTGTTTGCTTCAACAAAATCTCCGTCGAGTCTATACGTTCAAATCAATATTATGTATCAGAGACAAAATATCTCGTTGCTTGTGTAAAATGAAATACAATACTTACGATATGACATTAAGAGACGCGGTAGCGTCGCGACGCCAAGTATTAAAGAAAAAAATGTTTTGTTGAAATCGAGTTGTTTGACCCAAATTCGGTTTATAACAATCAAATAGTTTGTCTATTTGATTTTTTTCTATTTTTTCTATTTCATTCGATCGCGTATTATGTGTTGTATATCCGTTAGAATTAGCTCTAATCGGCATAAGCTAATTCTAACGGATATACAATATTTGGTTATGCAAACTGATGAAATTCACTTAGGTATATATGCCTATACTGAACCCACACTAAGGAAAGAATTTATTCACCAGAACAAAAAATATTTATGAGTGATTGGTGAGCTTCGGCTGCAGACCGCCTAAGTATTTCTTAATTAAATTAAGAGACTTCCTTTTCACTTTACGACTCGGTTCTCGGTTTTGAGTTATCTTCAGAAATTTAATTAGCCCTCGAAGTTGGTTCGAACAAAAATAGTTTCCTTAAATCATTGTTTTCTTATTTATCAATCTTATTGGTTTATTAAAAAAATTGTTTTCTTGTTGTGAAAATAAACCGAAACTACTGCCTGATTGAAAACCGGGTTTTTTTTTCCTTTTTTTAATTTGTAATTTTTTTTTGTTTGAATGCCGCGTGTTTAATAACCAGCTTCTCTGGTCAAAATCATCGGTTATCAGACACACAACATGTAAAAAAAAATACGTGCGCTCTCTAGCTTTCGTAAAATTGATGATATTTCTCTAAATAATTCTTCATAAGTGCAGGTACGTTTAATGTTGTTTGGTATTAAATTTGATAATATTGGAAAATTTGTTTGGATTTTATAGAGTTTTGAAATTTTTGAAAAAATTACGTTTTTGCCCTAACTTTGGCAAAACATGAGACACCGAACTCAAATTTCATACATAAACTCGGGACTATCTAGCGATGATTGGTACATAGTTTCGTCATAATATGCAATATGGTTTGAATTTGTCGGAACTTTAAGTTTAAAAAAAAATTATGTTATTGCATTAACCTCAACAAAACATAAGATAGCGGAGTCAAACTTTAGCAATGATAGCTACACAGTTTCGTCACAACTTGTTATGTGGTTTTGTTTTTTTAGAAATGTAACTTTGATTAAAAATAAAGCTGCAAAGTTGAACTTTTTTAACTGCTTCCTGATTATTGATAGTTTTTTTTACAAAGCTTCCGTTATAAGGAAGCTAAAATCGATAACCATACTTTTTCATATAGGTAGGTTTGTAAGAAAAACCAAAAATAAAGAGAAAGCAATTTAAAAAGTTCAACTTTGCAGCTTTTTATTTTATTCATCACTACCAAAGTATTCCTACTGAGCAGGAATTAAATATCTTGTATATATCATACTCAAAAAAGCACAGATATTTCGCGGTAATATATTTTTGAAAGTTTGCACCCAAAAAAAAAGTTTGATTTCACGAGAAAAAATAAAAATCCGTCCACTGAAATGTTGAGAAAACGAGCGTAAGTTTTCCTATATGTATCTAATAGCGTTAGAAATACCTCAAATTTAATTGGGCGTTAGTCACCACCGCGAGTCTTGATAAAATAGGGGTAAAAACTATGAAGGGTTCCAATCATTGTTACAATCAATCAAGTTTTCGAATTCAAAAGTAGTTCATCAATTAAACTAAAATTCAGACCGCGAGGGAATTAGTCGAAATTTTTTATGTGTTGCAATTTTTGGATGTCTCGAAGGCTTCAATTTCCACTTCATCGGTGAGTTCATATTCCGTGCTTACCATTTTTTTAACAAGAATGAAAACAGAACTCTTAATATGGTTGCATCATTAGCACACCAAAATTATTTCAATCCTCTTCACAGTTTTTGCAAAAAATGAAAAATATTGGGAAAGCAATTTGTAGAACTACGTTATTTGAGAAAACTTATCACTAATATTTGATTGTATCACCCAAAATAATATTGAGATGATTCTCAGTAATTATTTTCAGCCAGCCATGAAAAAACGCATATTTATTGCACTAGCAAAATAATTTTCATCTGCACGGACTAAATTTGACAGTAAACAGCAAAAATATTTGCGGTCCTCGTGATAAATTATATGATTAATCATTAGTTCTTAATAAAGCTTGACAAGTTCTAAAGATTAATAAGTCAATGCAACTCTAAAAATATCAAAATCTGTCTATAATTATATGCATTTACTGCATCATAGTAATTTTAAGAAATCGTTATTTTATTTCAATTAAACACGCGAACGAAATTGAACATTAAATTTACATGGCCAATGTATCCTCTTTTTTGTTTCAGAACTAAAAAAAACTAATTTGCACTTAAATATACAAATAACGAATCAAACAGAAATGTGACTGTTTTCTATGATCTTATTTCAGAAAAGTTTCGAAAATTTAACGTTATTGAAGCTCAAAATCGCCTTAGCAGTTGAAGGTTTAATAATATTACTTCCATTTATTTTAGACTAGTTTTCTGCTATTTCATTTTTCGAAAGTGTCAAAAATTTGACTGCTTAAAGCTCAAGATCGCCTTGGTTATTAAGGGATTCAGTCATTTAAAAAAATCATAAGAAAAAAAATTCTGTAAATGATACTCTTTTTAAAATTCTATAAACCTCACGAAGTACATACTAAACACTATAATTCCGTAATTTTGTGAAGACACCAAAAATACAATGCACCAAAATGGTGTAAGAAAAGAAAGTAAAATTTCCAACCCGTCGTAGCTTTCACATTAAACCGGTGAACAAATTTAAGTGTTCGATGTCTCATTTTATCTTTCGAAGAGTTGTAGGATGTAGGAATTTTTTGTAAAGCCTATTTGACAAAGCTATTATTTTAAATATGAAACTAATTTTAAAAAAATTGTAAACGTAGTAAATAATTCGTAAATCCAATTTGGCATTGAACATTTGTTCACTGACTTAATCTGAAAGTTGCGACAGGTTAAAAAGCTCAATTTTTCACTCACACCATTTTGGTGCACCTTTGCTTTAAAAAAATGAGGAATTATAATGCTTGATATGTACTTAACGAGGTACTTAAATGTAGGATGTTTTTAAAGAAGGTTATCGTCCGAAGAATTTTTTTCCTGTGACTTTTTGTAGGTGATTCAGACCCCTTGAAGATTTAATCCTAAAACTCCTACTTATTTTACAGTGTGGATGGACCGAACTCTTAAATTACTGTAGAAATTGTCGGGCGCGGGTTTGTCCGGAACCGGAACGCACTAATGTATAATTAATCTCGAGTTCGAAAGGTCGAATGGCCGGCGGCATTTTCGTACCTCCGGGAAAAAGTTTTGTTGCTTATCAAAGTTTGAGGATACCGAAGAAAATAAAATTGACGAAAACCTTTCACTGTAAACCCATTTCCTGAACCGCGGAGAAATATAAATAACCAAAGCGTGGAGAAAGTGGGCGAAATATCTTTGGATCTCTGAATTACGCCGTAGATTCGATTTGATCGTCTTTGGAGGCCCGCAGTACACGAGGGGATAGATTCGCATCGCTCGCGTATCTCGTGGCATTCGGGGCGTGCACGAGTGGCCGATCTTAGGGGCTAAGCGATCGCACGCACACGTATATTCAAATATACAGACACGCAATCCACGTGTAGTGTCTGTTCATGCCCTCGACGATCTATTAAGCATCGCCCACCGAATTATCCCAAGTGCGTCCATTTCTATCTCTCTACCCGTTTATCATTTTACTTGTTAATAGTAGAAATGTTTACAATACTCATCGTTGAAAATGTTTGAGGTAAAATTGCTATACTGAGAAAAAAAATTTAGTTGAATCAACAAAATTTTGTTCGCTTCAACAAAATAGCACGAGTCTATACGTTCAAATCAATATTGTGTACCAGAAACAAAATATCTCGTTGCTTGTGCAAAATGAAATACAGTACTTACGATATGGTATTGAGTTGTTTTAATCGGATTCGGTTCATAACAATCAAATATTTTGTCAATTTCAAATATACAGACACGCAATCCACGTGGAGTGTCTGTTCATACCCTCGACGATCTATTAAGCATCGCCCACCGAATTATCCCAAGTGCGTCCATTTCTATCTCTCTACCCGTTTATCATTTTACTTGTTAATAGTAGAAATGTTCGCAATACTCATTGCCGAAAATGTTTGAGGTAAAATTGCTATGGTGAGAAAAAGAATTTAGTTGAAACAACAAAATTTTGTTTGCTTCAACAAAATAGCACAAGTCTATACGTTCAAATCAATATTGTGTACCAGAAACAAAATATCTCGTTGCTTGTGCAAAATTGAATACAGTACTTAATACATGATATTGAGTTGTTTTAATTGAATTCGCTTTATAACAATCAAATATTTTGTCAATTTCAAATATACAGACACGCAATTCACGCGTAGTGTCTGTTCATACCCTCGACGATCTATTAAGCATCGCCCACCGAATTATCCCAAGTGCGTCCATTTCTATCTCTCTACCCGTTTATCATTTTACTTGTTAATAGTAGAAATGTTCACAATGCTCAGTGTCGAAAATGTTTGAGGTAAAATTGCTATGCTGAGAAAAAGAATTTAGTTGAATCAACAGAATTTTGTTTGCTTCAACAAAATTGCACGAGTCTATACGTTCAAATCAATATTGTGTACCAGAAACAAAATATCTCGTTGCTTGTGCAAAATGAAATACAGTACTTACGATATGGTATTGAGTTGTTTTAATCGAATTCGGTTTATAACAATTAAATATTTTGTAAATTTCAAATATACAGACACGCAATCCACGCGTAGTTTCTGTTAATACCTTCGATGATCTATTAAGCATCGCCCACCGAATTATCCAAAGTGCGTCCATTTCTATCTCTATACCAATTCATCATTTTAATTGTTAATCGTAGAATAATTCACACTATTTACTGTCAAAAATGTTTGAGGTAAAATTAGTGTACTAAGAAAAAAAAAAAAGTTGAATCAACAAAACTTTGTTTGCTTCAACAAAATCGCACGAGTCTATACGTTCAAATCAATATTATGTATCAGGGACAAAATATCTCGTTGCTTGTGCAAAATGAAATACAGTACTTACGATATGGTATTGAGTTGTTTTAATCGGATTCGGTTCATAACAATTAAATATTTTGTAAATTTCAAATATACAGACACGCAATTCACGCGTAGTGTCTGTTCATACCCTCAACGATCTATTAAGCATCGCCCACCGAATTATCCCAAGTGCCTTCATTTCTATCTCTCTACCCGTTCATTATTTTACTTGTTAATCGTAGAATAATTCACACTATTTACTGTCAAAAATGTTTGAGGTAAAATTGGTAAACTAAGAAAAAAAATTTTGTTGAATCAACAAAATTTTGCTTGCTTGCTACAAATTTTTGAGGTTTAGTTGACGGCCCTATCAACTCAATGAGGCATCAGCATGTGTTCATAATATATCAATAAATCAACAATGACAATTTAAACAGCAAATTCACTGATATATGTAAATTTTGGATGCGATGTTCCTGTCACACAGATATATATCAGAAAAAACTATAACATTAGCCCGATTATGACAAGCCATAGCTCACTCTATTCATGCAAGACGTTTTACCGATTTAACGACGAAATTTTACAGTAGTATCATATTTACAAAAATTACAACCAGCTGTTTATTCAGCTTAACCGAACATGAGACATACAAAAGGTCGTAACTTCCAAACAAATGTTCTCATAAAAACTGTCTTCGTCAAATCGTTGAAGCACCTTTCAATCGACAAAATGAGCTACAAGTTGTCATGATCAGACTGATATTATGGTTTTTTTCTAATTGATAACAGGATGACAAAAACATCTCATATTAAGAACACACGTTGGTGCTTAAATTAATTTCCAGAACCGTCAATCGAACCACGATAATTAGCAGAAATGCTTTTCAAAATTCAGCACCGATCTGCACTGAGTAGCACGTAAGCACGCAAGACGATTGCTGTGCAAAGGGACAAAAAATCGCGAAATAAACAGATAATATCTGCAGCATGTCAATTACGTGCTGTTCAAAATTGATATATAAATAGACAGTATTTTTTTTCAGAAACTGAACATTCGTGCAGTCAAAGACAAAAAAATGAAAACTAAAAAAAAATTCTTGCAATTAAAATACAAAATGTAAATTGCAAAAATCAATATGAAAATTTGGTAAAACAACTTGAGGATTATCATTATGAAAAAAGAATTAATTTACAACACTTGGCGAGTTTATATATGCTAATATGAACATTCAATGATGAGGATGAAGCATGTTGGATACTTCGCAAACTGGTCAAGTACTTTGGATCAATTTTTTTGTTCGTAATGAAAATTCTTAAGCGAATATGACTAAAGTAAATTAAAATTTATTCCATTTTCTTACTGATTTGATATTTTATTAACTTTAAACAATCATTGTGCATGAAACAATACAATGACTTTGAACAAACGATACTATTTTATTTGCATCCCTGATATGCACTGATTTCTCTTTAACCGTATAAGTATTTCCACTTGCATGCAATCAGAAGCTAACTATTGCAATGTATATTATTGTGTATCTCAATAATTCAGCTACTCATCTATATCCGAATATTTCTTGCAAATAATCTGAATATTGAATGGCATTTAAAAAAAAAACCTCTTTACACCTCTAATGTATTTGTATAATTTAGGTGATCGACGAATTATTTTTCTTTTAATTACATATTACGATGTACTATTTTACATACAAATAGAAAACTTTTGGATCGTTTTTATGTGATGTTAAAAAGATATCGGAAAGTATTCGATTTTCTAGTGAAAGATGCACCGATGGGATTTCACTTTATTGGATTTTTTCATCGAAAACACAGCACACGATGAGGATTCGAATCGTTTTCACATTCTTTACGCATATCTGTACATAAATGCGCCTGAAGAAACTCCGAGTACATCGCAAATCTCAGATTACGTTTCCCCACTGTATTCCCATTGTGTGTAAGGAAGAAATGTCTTTGTACTTTCGAGACTAGTGTGAGAGAAGGGTTTCTCTCATTGTCAGGGCTTGAATCGACTTGAAAAGCATCGTCTCATCGTATTGCGTTACGCGAATTCCTACATTGTAAAAAAATGTTCTTCCTCGTTTTTCCATACATTCCTGTTTCATTCGCGAGAAAAATAAAATTTTCTTTCAAACCCTTTTTACGATACGTTCCCAATTCAATCCACTTTCCAATACTTCGAAAAGTATCGTTAACACCATAGATTAAGTCCCACAGAACTCGCGATTTTCTTGTAATTCTCAAGGGAAGAAAAGTCCCACAATCTATTAAAAAAACTATTTACTCGAAATATTTATCGAGCTACAAAGTATACATTTTTGTTATAAAAATTAATATACTTTCATCGATATTTTTGAGTAATAAATTGATAAATTTTATTTGATATACTAAATATACTAAAATGAAGAAACCGTATATTAAACTCGTTACAATTCATTTGACACATTTCACATGAAACAGCAAAATATTGTAATGTTGATCAGTTTGATGGAAAATTAATGAACGGTATATTAAATTGTCCAACTTAATGAATGATAGAGAAAATAGTATATATAATATATAATGTGGAAGTAATAGTGAAATGAATTAAACGAATCGTTTAAACATAAACATTGATTTCCAAGCATTTTTAGCATTACAATTTCATTTGTTCCATTTCAAGAAGAGAATTGCACTGGACACGAGTTTATTCGATGTGCTCGACGGCGAAATCGCAAAAGCTAATAAAAAGCTCACAGGAAAGTTTCAAAATTGCGCTTCGTACCCCACGAATTAAAACAAAATTGATTGCACATTTTTGAATTCGAAGGAGACGATAATAAATATATTTGTTAAATACTCACTTATATTTCCGTCGTTTTTTTCACTCCACCCTCTCGAAAGCTCTTTCCGCGAGTGGTTACTCCTCCTCTTAAACTTTGCCCGTCGATGCGACGTAAGGAAACCGAATCCTCGCGCTGCGAACCGGAAGTGAGGAGAAAAGTTGCTTTTTCCTTAGCGCGGATGGCTCTCTCGACACCGACGAATGAAATCCTCTTCCCGTTGATGTTGCTCTCAAGAACTACTTTCTTTGAGCTCTGGAGAATCGGCGACAATCCCAAGCGTGTCGTTCTCGAGAAAAATTGACTTTATAAAAAGTCCTACTCTTGATTTTGTTGTTTTATTTTATTGCGTAAAATAGCCACGACTGTTTTAAAATTTCTTTGCTCTTGAAATATTATCTCTTATGTGATGCTTACTCAGTAATTTTTTAAATTTATTCTGTCTCAGATTTTTTTCCCTTTTTTAACAAATTGTCAATGACAAATTATTAAGAATTGTTTTTTCTCCGTTTTCTTCTGGTATATCGCTCCGTTCACGTTCACCAGGTATCCCGGCGTGTGTTCTACACCGTAGAGTGTACCGCCGGCGTGTGACGTCGACGCGACGGTGCCCGTGAGCTTTTATAGCCGCCTGCCAACTCGCCTGGCTGCCTGGTCTGCCCTGCGACGAATCTCTCCACGATTCGTTGTGCCGTGGGTTGGCGCCTTTGCAGAATAGCCGCGCGTACGCACATCATCTCGCTCTTCTGCCCTCCCTGCATCCTTCGTCCTTTTCTTCGGTATCCTCGAACCTCTACTCCTTCCATTTGGCCCTTTTCTCCCTGTAGAATGAGGAAAAAAGAAAGCATTCATCATGAATCAAAAATGATAAAATATTTAATCGAACGGGATAACCGTACAATTTGTGATTGTATGTATCTTTCATTCGTAAAATCGAAAATGTTTTTTACTAAATATGAATTATTTTGGCTGCGATGTTTTATTGATTGTTACAATTGATTGGATATTTTTTCATCGAGTGTTTTTTTGGCAGAAATTGTAAACGGGATAAGCATACATGTGTGACCGTGATTTTTTTTCAAAGCTACCAAAAATAAAGGGTAAAAATTGAATTGAACAATTAAACTCATCTCTCTCTTCTGCTCTTTCTGCATCCTTCGTCCTTTTCTTCGGTATCCTCGAACCTCTACTCCTTCCCTTCGGCCCTTTTCTCCCTGTAGAATGAGGAAAAAAGAAAGCATTCATCATGAATCAAAAATGATAAAATATTTGATCGAACGGGATAACCGTACAATTTGTAATTGTATGTATCTTTCATTCGTAAAATCGAAAATGTTTTTTACCAGATATGAAATATTGTAGCTGCGATTATTTATCGATTGTTACAATGAATCGAGTATATTTTTATCGAGTGTTTTTTTGGTAGAAAATATAAACGGGATAAGCATACATTCGTGATATTGATTTTTTTTGCAAAGTTACGCAAAATGAATTGTAAAAATGAAATTAAACAATTGAATTCATCTTGCTCTTTTGCTCTTTCTGCATCTTTCGTCCTTTTCTCCTATATCCTCGAACCTCTACTTCTTCCCTTTGGTCCGTTTCTCCCTGCAGGCTGAAAAAAAGCATCCATCGGCAAATGATAAAATATTTAATCCAACGGGATGAACGTACAAATTGTGATCGTATTTATCTTTCATTCATAAAAACGAAAATGTTTTTTACCAAATATGAATTATGTTAGCTGCGATTCTGTATTGATTGTTGGGTATATTTTTATGAAGCTTTTTTTTTGTATTGATGATAGGAAATGACGTACGGTAAGAATTTTTCGGATAAATTACAATCACACATTGGATCTTTTGCTGGTAGAAATAGATAAATCTTCATTAAAACTCACCAAACATAATTTGTCACAGTAAATTCAATTTTACTGCATCTATAAATGCAACACTTATACCAGAATGCACTCTTTGACAGATAAAATAAAACATCGAATAGTAAAATTTGTTCACCAAGTAAAAAAAAGTAAAAAATTCACTTTTTACCTGACACCATTTGGTGCACTGTATGTCCTTAAAAAATTGCTAAATTAGGATGTATAATATATATTTAGTGACGTTTAAATTTAAGATTTTTCAAAACAAAAACATCATCTAAAGAATTTTTTGTTCTCGTGATGTTTTTAATTGAATTTTTTTTCTCGTGACTTTTTTTTACTCAGTCTCCTTAATTGAAAACCAAGTTTTTCACTGTACATCTAAATGGCAATTTAGTTCGATAAATGGTTTCATTACGAAACTAACTCAAACGGAAAATTAGGGTCACCGTAAGTGCCATGAGTGAACTTGTGCCTTTTGCCAGTTTGCTCTTTCGGGCTTGCACACACCTGTTGCACCTACTTAGCTGTCCTGTTGATTCTCGCCGACTGATACGCAATGGGGTCGGCGAGGATTATTCGCTGTATTGCCCCGAAAACGCGTCCAATTGGCAAATCGATTGACAAGCAGCAAATTGGGTCATGGGTACGTGAAAATATTGAGACCTGGACATCAGCGTGATATTTACTTAATATTTTTCGGATTTAGCTTCAACGTGATTTATTAAGGCAACGGAATCGTATTTAAAAATGTATATAAGATATAATTAAAATATCTGCGTCTCTTATTCTCTTACAGGACAGAAACTATCGATTTTGTAATTAGTTACTAGTAATTTTTATAGTAAGAACTATTAAAAACGAATAGTTTCAAAAGAAAGATTAATTTTTAGATTTAATAGTCAATAATTTTTAATAGTAAGAACTATTAAAAAATAATAGTTACTATTTATAATATATTGGCGGCGCCAATAGATTTTTTCCCATAAGAGTTAATCTGTCCCATGCTAATATAATTTTGTTTCGTCGAGTTTTAGAATTTACTAATTTAGATTTGAAGTAAGAAAATTTGGATTATAAATAAATAAGCAGCATTCAACTTTTTATCTCCATCGTATTTTTCTGCGTTTGAACAATATCTATATTTTAGAAACATTTAGCATTTTATTTTATGGGATCGCAAGAATAATGTTACATGCAGTGGAATTTGTAGCTTGAAACACTTGAGGCAACTTTATGAAATTTTGAAAGTTTGTTGTTTCACATGCAGCTTTGAAAAAAACCTGCAAAGTGGAACTCTGCGAATTGCTGTCTCTTTTTTTTTTGCTTTTTACAATGCTACTTTTATGAGGAAGTATGTCAATCAATTTTGGCTTTCTAATAGAGAAAACTTTGTAAAAAGCCAAAAATAATGAGTAATACGCAAGTTTCTACTTTGAAGGCTTGCTTGTTCTCATACAACATAAAAATATGATTCATATATTTTATAAAACTGAAAAATGTTTTTAGTACTTGTATGTTTGATTTATTATCTCAGAAGTATAACATAGTTTTCGTAAATTTTTCAGTCAAATCTTTTTATTACGACCTGAAGAGTCAATGGTCGTACCAAATACGAACCAGAATGAAAATAATTTTTCCGAAAAATTCGAAATGGCATAAAATTTAAACGGCTGTACAGATCTGAGTTAAATTTATACTGAAATCTTTTTCGATGATATTTTATTTATGCACTTAGAGATAAATCCATAAATAATTTTTTTTTTTAATGTTCCGTGACAGATTTTTTTTTGTATTCACTGAAATCGAAATTTAACGATTTATCAAAAACTCCTTCGCCTAAATTCGTAATTGTTGAAGTTGAAGTCTTTGCAGACTTAAAAAAAAATTTAAATTGCAATAAAATTAGATCCACTTTACAGATTTCCACCATATTTGGTACACGTAATGGTTTGGTACTATCCATTCACGTATAACATAGCAGACCGATCTATCGATTTGCAAAAATTATAGAATGAAAACGATAATTTCAAATTTTCAAAACGCTGTAAAATTTGAATTTTCCAACCGATTCGCGTCAACTATGTTACGTGAAAAAATCATATATAAGTCAATATATAGAGTCTGTGTAAGAAAATGGACATATAGAATAACTTTACACTGTATTCCATTTATATTAAATTTATATATAGTCTGCAGATTTTATGAAAAGATTTTTGTCGAAACGTTTAATTAAATTCACATAAGCTATATTGCACTTTATATAATTTTTATAGAATCTCCATATCTATTGTATACGACACATAGAAAACGTATATGTCCACTTTCGTATACAGCTTCTATGTAGATCTTTATATATAATTCTTATACAATCTTCATATAATTTTTTTTCTTGGGATACAATCTCAATCTGTTGTACGACAGCCCACTTACATGCTAAATTCGACCATGATACATAAAACATTCGGAGAGTTATCGTGCTTACATAGAAATCTGCACACACAAACATACAGACATTTTTTCTAGACCACTTTTCTGGAAATTTTGAACCATTCTGAACCAGTGTCCTGACATGAAAAGTTTTTTTTTGAATGTTCTCGAAAACGAAGCTTCTCTATGAGGAAGCAAAATTATAAAAATAAAAAAATAAAAAGATTATAAATGAAATACCTCATCCTATGGTCACATTTATATTTGAAGTTACCTTTTTCTTTCGGTAATCTCGGTGACATCTCGCACGTTTATGTCTCTTCGGATGTCTATTTGTCTGGCCGTCCTAAGGGATCGATTCCGACAGTGACCCAAGATCCCTGATTATTGTCGAAGCAACTGTAACCGTTATCGTTATATTTGAAAAATATTTGACATTTAATAATATAGTATTGCAAAAAAAAACACAAATACTTGAATTCTCAGGGACCAGAGATTAATATCTGGTAATTGTGGTTAAATCATTTTTGACACAGAACACTGAAAATACAAAACACTTAATTTATTGAAATACAGCTTGAAGTCGTCTCCGTAGACGTGAGCGAATCTTACCAGAGGGTCAGAGATAATCTTCTACTCTTCAATTACCCAACTACTTTTATTTCATTTTGTCTCTTACTTTCTTTCACGTTTTTGTTACGATATGTTTTATTTTTTATTTGATCTTTTTCTCCTTTACTCTGTATTCTTTCGCGAACATACCTTTTTTTCGAGCTTTTGTGAGTGGCCGGTCCTTTGGGGCTTATTCCAGGATCCAATAAGAATCTATCTATCTATCTAGTCCTGATTTTAAGGCGCTTTTGATTTGACTGCACAAGAAAAAATTATTTCAGTCGTTATTTAATTATATAAGAAAAATATGCCCAGACATGACATTAGAAAAAATAATAAGAATGAAAAAATAAAAAGGGAACAAATGAAATCTCTGACCTTATGATCGCATCTATATCAATTTTACCTGCGATTCTTGATTGATTGTTATAATTAATCGTGTATATTTTTATCGACCTTCATGATGGTAGAAAATATAAACAGGATAAGCATACCTTCATGATTGTGATTTCTATTATTTTTGAAGTTACCAAAAATAAGTTATATCGGCTGGGCTTTTAATCAACTGTTAGAATAAAGATGAACAATTAAATTTATCTCGCTCTTCTGCTCTTCCTGTATTATTCAATTCTTTAAGAAAAATATTCCCAGTAACATTTTTAAAAAAATGAAAAAATACAAAGGGTACAAATTAAATGTTTGACCCTATGATCTCATCTATATCAATTTTACCTGCGATTCTTCATTGATTGTTATAATTAATCGGGTATATTTCCGTCGACCTTTTTGATGGTAGGAAATAAAAACGGGATAAACATACCTTTATGATTGTGATTTTCATTATTTTTAAAGTTACCGAAAATGAGTTATACCCACTGGACTTTGAATCAACTGTTAAAATAAAGATGAACAATTTATATAAAAATAATAATAAGAATAAAAAAATAAAAAAGGAACAATTAAAATGTCTGACCCTATCATCGCATCTATATCAATTTTACCTGCGATTCTTCATTGTTTGTTACGATAAATCGGGTATATTTCTATCGAATTTTTTGACGGTAGAAAATATAAACGGGACAAACATACCTTTATGTTTGTGATTTTCATTATTTTTAAAGTTACCACGAATGAGTTATACCCACTGGACTTTTAATCAACTGTTAAAATAAAGATAGAAAATTAAATGTATTTCGCTCTTCTGCTCTTCCTGCATTATTCAATGACATAATAGCCATATGCCCAGACGTAACATTAGAAAAAAAAATAAAAATGAAAGAATAAAAAGGGTACAAATGAAATGTCTGACCCGGTAATCGCATCTATATATCTATGTCGTCAATTTACCTTTTCTTTCGTCAATCTCAGTAGCTCTCTCACATCCTTACGTCTCTTCAAATGACTATTTGTCTAGCCGTCCTAAGGGATCGATTCGACGTTGACCTGAGATCCCTGAATCTTGACGAAGGACTCGCAGCCGCTATCGCTGTAGCAGTATCACCACACACGTGGATACATCGCAACCAATGGAGCAGACCGCATACAAGTAACAGTCGAAGAGCATTGCACCGGTGAGGAAAGCAAAGGCTCTGACCCAGTTCAACCCCCTGGGGACCATCGACCCGTACGTACGCGGTCACAACTGTTCTTCGTATCGAGAAATCTACTTGTAGCGGCTAGCCTCTCGGTGCGTATTATTTACGAGTCTTGCTAGCCTCTTGTGTCAACCGACAACTTAGCTACTTTGGTGTTTATTCCGTGCACGGACGTCCAGTCTGGCTACTTGTCGACGCTATTTGCGTAGCGTTGTCGGCCTGATCAATTCTCGCCCTTTCCACTCACGCTTTTTAATCTCTGATCCGTTTAACCACGACGTTGCAAATTTATCATGAAACTTGTTTTATGTTTATCACATTGAGTGAGATACGACATGCCTCATAAGACTTAGAAGAGTATTTCGTATTTATGAGTGGATTAATTAACAATATTTTTTATTGTTTTTCATTTACTTGATAATGATAGTCATATTGTGTAATGGGTTGATTTTATTGTCGAAAGTTAATACGAAATTTGGAATTTCGGTATCAAAGATTCATTATGGAAGATTAATAAGCGGGGGAATTTGCGGATTGATTTTTATTCGAAAATCAATGGAATTTCATAAAACTCCAATAGCTTTGGCGTTTGCAATTAAATTTCTCACATGATTTTTTTTAGCGATTTGAATGACATACGACATCCGATCAGTTTCACGAAAACATTTCGTATTTTTTAGTAGGTCAGTTGACAAAATTTTTTATTATTCATCATTCACTTAATAATACTACTCATATTATATTATGAATAGATTTTATTCTCGGAAAGTGATAAAAAATTTGGTATATCGTTATAAAAGATTCAATATGGAAAATTAATAAACAGGGCAATTTGCGAACCTTATTTTTCATTGAGAATTCAATGGAATTTCATATAACTTGAAAGGCTTTGGTGTTTGCAATTAAATTTTCCACGAATGTCGGATAGAATCTGCTCCACTTTTGTACGAAATTTATTTCAAATGGTCTTCAAAGAAAGAAAAAAAATCTCAAATGCATTGTCGATTCTCCTGAAATGCAATAATACTTAACCGTAATTGCAAATGTATAAAAATTTCCAGATCGATATCTTCAAATTTATACGAGCTCATGTGGTTACATAATTTTGCATTGAAAAAATCACTAAAACTGTGATAGAATATAAAAGAGACTACAAATTTCAATTTATTTAATAACGATGATAGGGTAACGACTGCTTTATCTCTGCGCCGAAATTTAGCCTGAAAATCCTACCCGTTCTCTGGTTATAAGGTATTAACTATTTTTTCTTTTGAAACAGTCTGCTTTTTTCTGAATATTTTTCCACGTCGTTTCCGAAACATTATGCTAAACATTCATCCCATAATTGTTAAGAAAAAAAGCTATTCCAACTCTCCACGTTGATGTAAAAGTGTTTTTTTAGTTAAAAAGTTGCGAACGTCTGACCATTCGCTGCAGATTCTACTTACCACGCTTTACAGTCTGTCTGACCAATTCTGGGCATTACTACTCGCTCGTTCTCCGCATTACAGCCTAGGGATTACCAAACCATTCTCGGATTGTTTTAAACTGTGATTTTTCAATTCTCCCATTCCCACGGAGATTGAAATCATTACGTCGACGCGATGTAGACCAGGAAAGCGGCTTTCGGTCGGAAAGTATGCACGAGTTGCTCACTCCGAGTGGAAACCTTTGCTAGGCGTTGCGAGGACGTCCAATGCTTTGCTGACGAGAAAACTCATTGCGTGTCCTACATTTTGACGGACTCATGACTCATAATCCATTTGAGCTACCCTTTTGACATTGATTTTGTCACGCATATATACGACCTGCCCAATACACACAAAAACATATATAATAATATACATATATATCTGGAGTGATCAAGAATTAAGTGGAACGACGGGGAAAAATAGAACAGTCATTTGGAAAAAAATTAACGACCCTGAAAACACGTTATTACAATGCAATGTAATGGAATGATTCAAAATACAATGTATTTATAATCGTTTTGAGAACTTGTAGCAAGAAAATCCCCAAATACAAAAATCAAAATCTTGCTCCTGACGATGTTTTTTTTCGGGAAGTGAACACTAACCGAAAACACAATTTTGATTGTAATATAATCAACGCTGATGACGATCAGGAGCGAGGGTTAAAAAAATCATTTTCGAATTCGAAGAAGTTTTGCACTTTGCAGCAAATTTTTTTTCGTCGAAGCTCAAAATAAATTACTGGGATCGATCTTTCGAGTGAAAAGCAGTAAAAATAAACTTTTTGAAAGCCTTTTTTTGCTTATGCGTTTGATTTTGTCCAGAATTTTCCTACAAATAAGCGGAACAAACATTTTGAAGATTGTCCCTATTTTGTTTATGACGATATTTTTTCTGCGGTATGTCAAAATTAGTCAAAAGCACTTAATTGGAAAAATTATACATTTCCGAATTTGGAGAAGTGTTCCACTTTGCGTCAGAATTTTTGTTCTTGTCGACGGTCGAAAGGAATAATTAGAATCAACTTTTTGGGTGAAAGGCAATAAAAATAAACTTTGCGTATGGTGATAAAGGTATTTTTGCTTATGCCTTCTACTTTGCTCTATGTATGAAGCAATCTACCACGTTTCGACCAAGATTTGACATCGACCCCTTCGATTTGGCGCGTAATTTTTTGTAGGCTTAGTTGGACCCTCAAATGCACCAGATTTTTTTTTATGACAATTTTTTTAAATATATTTTTAAAGTGACTTATCGAATGCCATAATTAAATAATCTGGGAAAAATTCCTAGAAATATTTTGTTCAAAATTCGAGCTCATTGCCAAAGTGGCAAGATTCTTCTTCTTATAGTTCTAAGCTTTTTTTATTTGAAAAATTATTGAAAAATAGAAAATAAAATAAATCTGCTTCCGGCGATTGATTAAATGTTTATTTATATAAAACCAGATTTTTCAGCATTTCTGCAGATGGTTCTAAACTCTGCTAAATGTTTTCAAATATTTCCTCAAAGTGATAATTACCTGTCATCAATTACATGTATCAATATTTTTTCCATTTTTTAATAATAAAAAAAAACTATTAGAAGAAAAATCTTGCCCACTTTGACTATAAGCTAAAAATTGTTGACATTAAACAAAGTATTTTTCAGAATTTTTTCAGATATTTAAATTATCGAATTCGATATATCACTTTGAGAATAATTTGAAAAAAATTGCCATAGAAAATAAATCTGCTGCATTTGAGGGTGCAACTGAGTCTACAAAAAATTACGAGCCAAATTGCAGAGGTCGAGGTCTAATCTTGGTCGAAATCCCATAAAAAAGTTCCACTAAAAGACTCAGAATAATCAGGGCTTGGGGTCTCACAGACCCCAGCGTGATGAGGGGGATTCCAATGAATATTTTTAAGTTCCTCGATTCTTGACACGGCGGCGGCGGCGACGAGATCTTTTTATAATTTACAGAGATATATATACATATAATCAAGCGTGTTCAGTTCTTATCATGAATTCAAAAAAATTCATTGCACGCACCCCCGATAATCGCACTAGATAATAATATACGAGCATGCGAGCCTGTTGCGTAGAATTTTCAAATCGTCATATTAGATTCATGCAGAAAAATAATTTTTCCAAGAATTATATAAGTGATTTACGAGATTATAGACATAGCGATGCAATAATGTCGATTCGTCGGAGAAGAACAAAGGAAGTTACTACGAGAATTTACAACGGGTTGTCGAGTACGACATCCCCTTGGGGTGTGACTCCCACTCTCAACCGTAGCTCACACGTTATATCCTCGACTCTATCCAGTACATATTGTCCATTCCATTCGCTGTACCTCTCGGAGGAATAACCACAGGGAGAGATTTACATATAGATTGTTAGTAACAAAATTATTCTGAGCTCGAATTCGCGACTGTTTTTTGCAAATTCAGTTTGCCACGAAAATCTCGTCGTCCCTTCTCGTGTTAAATCAACAAATAAACAGAAATAGACTTTGGCTTTATTCGGAATGTGTTTGAAAAACTTTTATCGCAAAATTTTGCGAATTCTTAAACATTGTTGTCATCCTTACTTTTCGTGAAATCAGAAGCGAGGGATAAACCGATATTTACTAAGTTAGAATTTTGAATAACTGATCGTGAATTTCCCGCTAATTACGACGCTCCAAAAATTTTCGTCGCTGACTCGAAAATTCTATGGGAATTCATGGATATTTGTATTCAGCGAAAAATTTCCAATTTATTCAATGAAATTCGATTTTCCGATTGACACTAAGCTAAACTTACCGAAAACTTTTTTGACAATCAATCTCAGTACGATGAAAATGAAATATAAAATAAATTATCATTACCTAAACATCTTACAAAAGATATTGATTTTATGGGTCAGAATCTTTCATATTTTAAGTGCATACATTTCTGCAAAAGACAGTTTGTTATAACTCAATAATAACTCCGAATTCTTCACACTTATATTTTTCACAAGATCTGCCAATTTTTTTCTCAAATAAAATAAAATCTCACAAAATATATGAATTTATGTGATTTATTTTCCGCAAAGAACAATTTGTTGCAACTCTCAATAAGTACTCCAAGTTTTTCACAATTATTCAACAAACCTGCAAATTTTAATACCCCAACAATAGCTAGTCCGAAATGTGCATTTAAAAAAACATTAAGTACCATTGTAATATCTCAAAAAGCCCAGAACGAACGTAAGTGCCGCGCGTGCTTAACCCCAGCGTTTTCTTTGACAGGAGAAAACTGTGACTATCCTCCTCGTAACTTCCTTCAGCATCTTCGAAGCACTTGGAAGCATTAGGAGCGATTGGAAAAACGCTGAAGACCGGCGAAGTCCTTAAAGCTTTCCGAGGTGATCCAGTGGCCCGAACTTCTCGTGTGTACGACATAAAAGTCGACCCTTCGTCGTGAGTCGTCTTAGCGCCGTTTTACAGCCGGCGTTAAGAGTCGTCAGCATGTTACGTGCACTTTCCATCGATCAAACGCGGAGACCTCGCTCCACGCCGGAAACTCACACCCGCGGGACATTTTTTCAACATGCGATCGCACGCGATTCCATTTAATCCTGTAAAAACAAATACAAACATTGTTTTAATTGTCATTCCATATGAGAAAAATAGTCGCAATTAGCTACACTAAGAATTATTGTTATTATTATTGTTATTATTCAGTAGACCGGTTAGAAAACTCGATTAGTAATTTGCATGAGCAAGCGCTCGAAAGAGATTTTTTCAAATAATGCAAAATGCCATAAAATTTGAACTATTCGGCCGATTGGTGTCAAATTTGTACCAAATAATCTTTTTAAATGATCGTCTAAGTGTGAAGAAAATTTAAGATAAATCTGTGAAAAATTTCGAAAAAAAAAATTTTTCGTAAAAGTTTTTTTTTTTTTTTTGTTCACCAAAAGCGAAATTTCCTGACACGTCAACAGTTAATTAGACCAAAATCTTAATTGGAAATCAATAATCGTGAAATCATATCGGCAATTGCAGCCGGATATCTCAGAATTTGCATGAGATATAGTATTTGTAGACATTTTTCAAAAAAATAAAAATTGTAATAAAATTAGAACGGCTTGACAGATTTTTGCAAAATTCGGTACACATAATGTTTAACGGGTAGTCCATTTATGTACAAAATTTCAGCCCGTCGTCTCTTTAATTGCGAACTTATAGCGTGAAAACGATTTTTACAAAATTTTAAAAATGGTGTAGAAAAAAAAAAATTTTAACCGCTTCGCGTCAACTACAATCCGAAACGGTATTCTATGATAGCCCATTTGCATACAAAATTTGAAGAGCATTCATCGAAAATTGCGACAGTTATCGTGTAAATAACGAAATGTGCACATACAGACATTTCGCACAAACCACTTTTCTCGACGTTTTGGACCATTTTGAGTGTACTGACATGAAAATCTCGAAAAAAAATTTTTATTACGAAAACAAAGCTTCCTCTATGAGGACGCGAAAAGTACCAACTTTGATTTTTGATTGTACAACGAGATTTGAGGAATTTTACTTGAACAAAAAGTTAAAGGTAACTTACGGGAAAACAATGTTTTTTACTATTGTCTTTCGTAAGTTGAAATACAAAAAACATCCCGTGAAGTCCGCGAGACCTCACGGGTCATTTTTGCAACACGCGATCGCACGAGATTTCATTTAATCCTGTAAAAACAAATACAAAGATTGTTTCAATTTTCATTCGAATATGAGAAAAATAGTCGCAATTAGCTACACTAAGAACCATTATTATTATTGTTATTATTCAGTGAAACGGTTAAAAAAGGTACCAATTTTGATTTTTGATTGCACAACGAGATTTGAGGAATTTTACTTGAACAAAAAGTAGGAGGTAACTTACTGGAAAACAATGTTTTTTACTATTGCCTTTCGTAAGTTGAAATACAAAAAACATTCCGTGAAGTCCGCGAGACCTCACGGGTCATTTTTGCAACACGCGATCGCACGAGATTTCATTTAATCCTGTGAAAACAAATACAAACATTGTTTCAATTTTCATTCGATATGAGAAAAATAGTCGCAATTAGCTATACTAAGAACTATTATTATTATTGTTAATATTCAGTGGAACGGTTAAAAAAGGTACCAATTTTGATTTTTGATTGCACAACGAGATTTGAGGAACTTTACTTGAACAAACAGTAAAAGGTAAATTACTGGAAAACAATGTTTTTTACTATTGCCTTTCGTAAATTGAAATACAAAAAACATTCCGTGAAGTCCATGGCACCTGACGAGCTATTTGTGCGACATTGCATGCCCGCAATTCCATTTAATTCTGTGAAAACAAATACAAGCATTGTTTTAATTGTTATTCCATGTGAGAAAAGTAGTCGCAATTAGCTACACGAAGAACAATTATTATTATCCTTTTTATTATTGTTGTTGTTGTTGCGTCCCGGATTATCGGCAAGCAACGTTACAAAATACTTACTGCATTATTCGCTGATCTCGGATAATGCAATCATATCAAGCAACATTTTGTCAATTAGCTAATAATGCCAACACAGCATCATTAAGTAGATCATTAAGGTGAATTGGAAGCTACAGCTCCAATTCATCAGGAGCCTTGAATCAACTTGAAGAGCAAACGGTTGAGCTCGCGATCGAATATCAATATCAGATTTAGTCGATAATCTCGTTTGTGAGATTATCGAACATTATACGTTTTGGTTAATAAATATTATTATTGTTGGAGATACGCGTGGATTCCAATCATTAAATCGGTCCGATCCCGAATTCATTACATCCGACCTGAGTGGAAAAGGGCTGATCACCCTTAGAACATTTCGGGCACAAAATTGTTGGTATTATTCAATAGACCAGTTTGAAAAGTTCAAATTTGTATTTTAGATTGCACAAAGGGATTCAAGGAATTTTACTTTATTAAAAAGTTCAGTTAAAGCCGACTCAACGGAAAAAATTGTTCTTCACTATTGCCTTTCGTAAGTTGAAATTTAAAAAACATCCTGTGAATTCTGTGGGACCTGATGGGACATTTTTACAACATTGCATGTACGATCTTTTTACTGCACGAGATGCCATTCAATCCTGTGAAAACAATTGAAAAAAGAAATTGGACAATTTAAAGAACAAATGTTTTTAAAATTGTTATTCCATATGAGAAAAGTCGTCGAAATTAGCTACTCTAAAAATTGTTAATATTATCATTACTCAGTAAACCAGTTTAAAAAAGTGTTATATTTTTTTATCGATTGAACAACGAGGTACAAGAAATTTTACTCAAATGAAACATTTGTTGGAAGATTTCATATGGAACATCGCATAGAATATTTGTTCACGATTGCCTCTCGCATGTTGAAGTAAAAAAAAAGGGTTTTTAAAAAATCTTTTCTCTTAAAAAAGGAATGGCTACACCGAATGTCGAAATATCGAAAACTGAATCCATTGTTTAAACATTCTGATTACACTCAGAGGAAAATATCGTAATATAATAATAAAAATGGTTAGACCCACAATAATTTAAATATAATGTATAATTGCCTGGAGGAACTTCTATTTTTTATGGTTATAGCAAATATAAGTATAGTAATCAAAATGATAATAGTTTTAAAAACTATTCTAATAGTTTTAAATATGCCTGTTACATATACGATTTCAAAGTTTGTATTCAATAAACTTGCAAGTATCGTTTATTGTACCATATTATCATCAATTCAACTAAAAAACATTGCAAGCTTTCCTATATGCTTTTTATCGTGTGAAATCGTTGAGTCAACAATATGCTTTTCTCTCAGTGTGATCATCGATGGCTTTGATGTAAATCCAAGTTCAAACTGTTGTGATTGCTGCAGATCACGTGTTGTCACGTATCACGCGTGTTCTGAGTCGCTGTATTCTTCGCAGTTGTGGGATAAAATACAATTTACACCAGTAAAAAAAATACATGACATATCGAAAGTCGATTACATCGAAATACTGAGGCAGAAATAGAGTCACGTAAAGTCACGAAACGTATAAACATGCTAATATTGCGTTTATTCACAAGAAAAGGCTAATAAAAAGAGAAAAGAGCGAACGTGGCGAACACGTTGTTGCTAGTATTGATAAAATTAAAATATGGCAAGACTGTGCGGTATGTACAAAAAGCTTCAGGGTTTGATGTTCTAATTTATCTCTAAAAGTACATTCTATCTTGAATATAGGGATTTATATTTTGAGCATTTACGGTAAAGTTATGATTTTAAATGTGCAAAGAAATCTTTTTTTCATTACAAACCTATTGTATAGTTGGTTATAGTAAATCAAATTTCCACTGCATTAAAAATCGCTACACTCAAGCCAGAATGCACTTTTTGGCAGATAAAGTAGGACATCAAATACTGAAATTTGTTGGTTTGGTCTGAAGGCAACGACAAGTTAAAAAATGTAATTTTTACCTCACACAATTTTCGTGCACTTTTTTTATTTTTAAAAGTACAAAATTATGGTGCTTGAAATGCACTTGATGAGGTTTAAATGTAAGATTTTTGAAAATACTGTATCATCAATACATTTTTTTTTCTCTTTATCTTGCTTCTTCATCGAGGAAGCTTTGCTTAAATTACAAAAAAATGTTAGCATTTTTATGCGAGGACATTTAGAATGGTTCAAACCGTCGAGAAAAGTTATTCAGCAAAAATGTCCGTATGTACGTATCTGTACGTGTCTGTGTATCCAGCTTCGAAAATTCAAACGCTGATAACTCAAGAACCATTTCAGCTATCGAGCTCAAATTTGGCACACAACTGGAAAAGCAGCTCTTCTTTGCTAACTACAATTGTTGACTGAATGGATACAAAAATGTAGATTTCGTAGCTTTCTAAACGTTTTGAAAAAAGGGCGTTGTCGCACTAGCTTTCGTAAAAATTACTCCATTATGCTAAATAGTTTTTTATAAGAGTATTTGCACTTGATGTTGTTTGGGATTGAATTTGGCGTGAATCGGTCAAATGGTTCAGATTTGATAAAATTTTGAAATAAAAAAAAAATTGACATTGTGTCATTAACTTTTCCAACATCTCATGTGACATATTTAGCTCACAATTTGGTACATGAACAGAATAATATGCAGCCTTGATAAATATATAACTTTTGTGGCAAACGATATAAAAATTTATATTTTATGGAATTTTGAAAAATTGAGAAAATTAACGGTATCGCATTAACTGTGGAAAAACTTGAGATATCAATCCCAAATTCAATATTAAAATAAAATAATGTGCAGCCATAACAGATATATGAAATTTATTGACGAAAAGGCAAGAATTCCGACTTTATAGAATTTTGGATTTCTTTAAAATCTATTATCTATATTTATCGCATTAATTTTTGTAAAACTTGGAATATCGAGCCCAAATTTAGTATATAAACAAAATCATATTCAGTCATTATAGATCTATAATTTAGTTATAGAACATTGATAATTTTGATTTCAAGGAATTTCCAATTGTTAAAAATATATACTTTGTCGAATTAATTTTTGCAAAACTTGAAATTTCAAACCCAAATTCAGTATTTAAAACAAGGATGCAGAGTAAAAACTTGCACATTGCTTCCTCATTATTATCCGTTTTTTAAAAAGTTTCCTTTATGAGAAGCCAACTTTAATATTCTTCCTTATAGAAATATAGCTTTGCTTAAAAAGTGGGAAATAATGAGGAAGCAATGTGCAAAGTTCTACTTTTTTTTTAAGGTGACGGCGAGCCCTTAAGGGACTCGAAAGTCACAGCCTGCTGGAGAAATATTATCTCAAATCCATCGTGCGACGATGATAAATCTTTCACAAAATAAAAAGCTCTTTCCTTTATCTCAATGTGCACATCTAAATAAAATGGTTCTCGAGTCTCAACGGCGTTGCAACGACGTCATACACCGTAGAGTCTTAATCAAAGTCCTGGACTAAGTAGTGCTTCAGCTCTGCAAAGTACGACTTCGCTTATGTTGGGAAAAGAATGGACCAGCTACGATTCTTTTTTAAATATAGTACATAAAGCTCGCACAGAGGAAATTTTCCGATTTAGTGAACATTTCATTCGGTAATTGCAATGAAGAACCAAATGTGCAGGGCAAAGTGATGAGTCCGACGTTTTTTGGCTCTAGGGAATGCATAAGAAATCCCACTACCTGTGTTTTTCATTCAACGAAGAATGAAATAAAATTTCTCGTTCAATATTTTTTAAAAACATATTTCAACGGACTTTTTTGAACTCAAAATAAAAAACAAACAAAAATCTGGTTGTCCCACAATTCCTAATAATAATTCGTCTTTAAACTGTGCTTTGCTTCATTTTCTTATTTATTATTTCTTTTATTCCATATTTCACAATTTTGTTTTTGTTAAAGAGACAACAAATAATAGGGCAGCGAAATCCTTAAAAAAAATCACAATTTTCATTGCCTTGTAATGTTAAGCTTAGAACAGAAGTTATGTCAAGTAGACAAAATGGAAATTTCATTTTTCCGATTGTGATGTATATTTTTTCAAGCTGCCTTGATTTTTTTTTGGTAAATTTTTTTTAGCAAAGGTTCTATAACACGCACAAATTCAGATACTAAAAAACGAATTATATATCAGTGACAGTCAATCGCCTCTTAATTTAGATTCCCGTTTTTACACTGACCCTAAAATGTCAGCCCTTATAAAAGGGCGGGCCTTCGTTGTGGTTACCTCACCCTATCTAGTTAATTACAATCGATGATCATCTACAGAATAAATGGGACATATTTATGGTATATATTTATACTTTAACCACTCTCCTTTGTCATATATTTATGCTTGATCCTTGAACTAACATTGAGCAGCTGATAACGAGCCTCACAAATTTTTCCGTATAATTGAAGTTATTATAATAACCGACAGTCCATATGGAGCAGGAAGTGACGTCGAAAACCCTACAATTCATTATTAATTAGGCATCTGGTTCATAAGTCAATTTACATTACGAAGAATAAATGGATAGTAAATAATTTCCATTACGTCTGGCAATTTTGTTGGATCTGTATATCCGTCATATTGGGTTTTTATAATTATTTATGTACGGATTCGACTTTTTTTTTTGCTTCCTCACTGAGGAAACTCCATTTTCATGAAAAATTTTTTTTTCGAGATTTTTATGTCCGTAAACTCAGAATAGTCTCCAACATCAGGAAAATTGGTTCAAATAAATTATTCTAAGGTGTGCGTGTGCGTGTGCGTGTGCGTGTGCGTGTGCGTGTGCGTGTGCGTGTGCGTGCGCGTGAGCGTGTGCGTGCGCGTGTGCGTGTGTTAGGACAGGCTAAAAACTCGTGTTACTGTAAAATATAAACTGTTCAACCGAATCGGCTCAAATTTCAACAACATGTATTATACTGACTAATCTTCAATTGGTATGAATATTATAAGAATCGCTTAACGCATTTCAGTTTTGAAAGACTTTAATATTTTTTTTTTTAAGTACGAAAACTTTAGCTCGAAAGAATTTGTAGCTATTGGACCAAAAATTTTTATTAAAATTACACAACGTGATGCGACCTTTAGCATTGAATTTGGGGCAAATCCATGCAGCGGTTCGATTTTTGAAAATTTTCGAGATATTTTCGTTTTCCTTTAATTCAGGTAAAATTTCAACAAATTGACTGAAATTCTCCAAACAGGAATAAAAATATCGTAAAACAGGGCTGAAGCCCTGCTATATGCGACATTTGGTGATTATCGGTAAGGAGGCTCGAATTTTACGTAATTTTGAATTTATTGAACAATTTTCATTTTCGACAATGTGTTACGAAATTTTAGTTATTGGTGACTCAAATTTCTATAAATTTGCGACTTCCAAATCTATTAAACTTCATGAATAATTTCTTTTTTCGCACCACTTTCTCTATGAGGACACCAAAAATAAAATAAATAAAATTCCTCATAGAAACAGTTTTGCGAAAGACGAAAATGAATGAGTAATCAATGTACAAAGTTTCATTTTTCATCCATATTTATGTTTTAATAAAATTGTCATTACAAATAAAAATATATAATGCTAGTAATTCAGCAAATTCGTAGCGGGAAAAAATCTTTCATAAGTGAAAATACTAATAGCATCCAAAAGTCTCGTGCAGTTTTTAGTAAAAACTGGAGCTTTAAAATTTATTCAACCGCCTCTTTTTCTTTGAAGGAAGAAAATTGGCACTCTACAGAGACAACGAAATCTATACTGAACGTCTGGCAATTTTGTAGGGTTCGTATATCCCTTACATTGGGTGTATATAGTTATTTATGTACGAGTAGTACGGTTCGGATGCTGTACGTAGGCGTGTATCGACATGTTGTCACTTGAACGAAGAAGTGATTCAAGGTACGAGAAACAACTTTCCTTGGAACCTTATGGCAAACTGAATAAACAGATTCCCGTTGGTGCCTTCGATTCAATACGAAGAAATGGCTCTACCTTCGGAGTCTCGTATATATTTACATTATCTATTTTCTGCATTCACGTTTCGCACTTCCGGCAAATTTTATTCGTCTGTACCATGATGCAATTACGTTTAGTAATATGACCGTCATAGATATATGAGGGATTCTTCGTCAATTCAGCCACTTTTTTTTTAAACCTCTCTGATTGGTCCCACAATTGGAGACTTTTTAGTACCACTTGAAAGTACTCGCTCCTAATTTTTCTAGATTTTGAAATCCAATATTACGGAAAATGGGGTATTTCTTTAAAGTCAATATATCTTGGAAAATTAAAGTCATAGGAAAAAATTGTTCGAACATAAAAGTTGTATCATGTGAACTTTTTAATGAAATTTTTCAAATAGTTTTGCGACCTACTTATATTACTTTTTCGCTAAAAAGTATAGAGATTTTTTTGTTAACCAAATAAGACCACTTTCTTTTGGCTGAAAAAATTACAGAATCTTCGCGCCTATGTATTGAAAACATAAAAAAATTGCCATAGTGAGAGCGACTAAAGTTCCGAAATAAAAAAAATAATTTGTTTCAAGTAAAAAAAATTTTGTCGTAAAAAAAAAGAAAAATGCTAATAACGCTTTTATTCGAAACTTATAGTTCATGCGATGATAAAAAATAAAATAGTTGGTCGATTATAGATTTTTTCAAACCGTTATCTGGATATAATTTTTTTTTACTCAGAACAAATTATTTTTTTACTCCAGAACTATGGTCTGACAATTTTTTTATATTTTCGATACATAGGCTCAAACATTCTGTGGTTTTCCAACTAAAAAAGTGGTCTTTTTGTTTAAAAATAATCCTCATGTGTTTTAGCGAAAAAGTAATGTTATCGGAACGACAAAATTATTTGAAGAAATTTCATTGATAAGTTCACATGAAACCACAATTTTTTTTGTTTACATTAATTTTTTAAAGTTTATTGTCCTTGACGAAGCATCTTATTTTCCGTAATAACGGTTAAAAAAATCTGAAAAAAATTATAAAAGATTACTTTCGAGTAGTACTAAAATGTGTCCAATTATAGGACTTATCATAGAGTTTCGAAAAAAAGTGGCTGAATTGATAAAGAATGCCTCATATGTTTTATACGCATATTACAGCTAATTATTACAAAACAAACCGATTATTGGACCTCCAAAATACTAATATCATTCAGGCAGTTGGAGAAACATCATTTGGAACATCGTGCAATTTCTCATGCAATTTCAAATTCAGTGCAGACTGCGTGCATTTAATTGCGAATATATTACATCTTGTGTCAACACGAACGCTTGAATATCGCAGGGGATTATGAATTTTGATTTTAATCCGTCAGCTCTAATGGCTAATACAATAATATGTTTTATTAATTGTGGTGAAGGATTCAATATAACAGGCATTGTCCACCAACTCAGCTACACTGTAAAAATATTTGGATAATTCATATACTGTATAGTAATTTATACTAAGCCTGAGTATTTTTACTAAACACGTGTATGAAATTTAATTTAATGTCCGAAAGAAAATGAAAATCCAATGTACGTGTAGTAAAATTAAAATTAACTCATATAGTAAACCTACATTTATTAAAAGAGAGATTCACAAATTTGGGATACTGTGTATTAACTGAAAGGACTTTTGTAACGAATTGAGGAGAATTGTACGTCAATTTTACGTTGCACTCGTGTAGTAAATTTTCTATGCTCGTTTCTGCAAAAGAGCTTCCTACAAAAGTGTACTAATTTTACCTCAAATATATTTAATAGTGGACTAAAGAGTTGCAAAATTAAAGTTAACGGATATTAAAAGTACGACTCGCATTACGTATTTAGTGGACTGAGCATGAATTGATACGTATTCTGTAACAAATTTAACAAACTGTACATAATTATTACAACTTTCGTGATAAATTCAGAAGACTTGTACATCAATTTCACATTATACTTGTGTAGTAAATTTCGTATACCCGTTTTTGTAAACGAGCTTCCTACGCTGTGTAGTAATTTTACCTACATTTTTTTTAAACATTGTAGCCTCAAGAAAGGCAACCTTGTAAAACGCAGAGAGAATATAACAGATTTTATCTTGTACTTCATGCTTGAAAAAATTCGATTAAAATACATTGAAAAACCTATAATCAAATTATATTGCGTCCATTATTGCGTTGCCCTTCTGCATGTTCGTTCATAATATGTCAATAAAAATGTACAAAAAAAATCTATTCGATAAAAAAGGCCCTTACTTAGAAAACTTAGATTGAAAGAAAAAATATCGACAATAAAATTATATCTCGTACAATATTGCATTTGCCACTTAGCCCTTCCACATACTTCTCCATAATGCGTCAGTGAAAATTTAAAAAGTATATTGAGTGCAATAGAGGAAAGCCCTTACTTAAAAAACCTCGATTTCAATTTTTTTTAAATTACAATCAAATTCAACGAAATGTAAAAAAATGGTAAAACACTTATACAAAGAGTACGTAAAAAAACGAAGATTTTCATATTTTTTGTGTTAAAATACGCTTTGAAGTTATCAAAATATCATCAAACAAACCAAAATAAAACCAAACTGTTAACATCGTAAACGAAACATCGTAGGTTCTTAAAATTTGGTTCTTTTCCTAAGGAATATTGTAATATATCATTACAATATTTTTCCAGAAACTTTAAAAAATGGGGTGGCCGAATTGCTATGGAATGAGTCATATTTATGTCAAATTGGCACAACATGATCATTGTAATCCGAATTTGATGTAAGCAACTCAATATCACATTGTAAGTATACTGTATTTCATTTTGCACAAAAAACAAAATATCTGGTTCGTGAAAAATAATATTTTTTTGACCGTGTAGACCCGTGCGATTTGGTTGGAGCAAACAAAATGTTTTTGGTCCAACTGAATATTTTTCTGAGTGTAGTAATTTGACCTAAACTTTTTTTAACAGTGGGGAATATCGAAGCAAGGTGAATGTTAAAATAGGATAGTTCAGGCGAAGGTGACGAACGGTGAATTGCACACATTACGTCGCCTATGAGCCTGTTGCAGATTCGCGGCTAGAGTATGTACGTCTATAACGTAGTCGTATAGTATAGGCGTCCGTTCCAGCCGTCGCCGGCTTCACCACCCTCTCCCAGTAGCGGTAGTGTCGATAAAATTGGTTTAACGTCGCAGCGATCTTGGCTGTGACCGCGCTCGGCACTTGCGTGAATTTCGCCGTAACCGAATTATCGAAGCCTGGTAGTGGGACTTTGTTGAGTCGTCTGACACCCTGAACCATTACTATAGCCATTAGCCACGAGTACCGACTGTCAACCAATTCGACCGTCAACTGTTTCTAACCACGCTGAGCGCGTTGTCCGCATCGACACACCAACAATTCCGGATCAACTACAGCTTGCGGCTAAACCCTCTCAACTCTGCATCTATTTTATAGCCACGCTGACTATTCGGCTAGAATGGCTATACGCCAAGGAAAAAAAAAAGGACGTTGCACATTGCTTTCTCATTATTTTTCACTTTTTTTAAAGCTATGAGAAAGTATATTAAGGACGTATGATAGGTACAGTTCCGCCAAACTTGAGTTTCAGAGACAATTTCGATCACTTCCCGATGGGATAAAAATTGGAGAAAAATAATGCATTTACGACGTGCTGAAAAGATCGATTTCATGATTTATTGAGTTTAAAATGTTATTAACAAATTGGTGAAAAAAACAATTGTTCAACAAATACACAGTCAACCTAACTTTTTTTTAATGGAAATGATATGTTTTTTTTAATGCGTATGGATTTTTTTAGATTTTTCTCTTTAATTTGATTTTGATTTTTTTTGTTTTTTTTTGTTTTGAAAAATGCGCAGGATATAACAAATCTTGGATATGCGTTTTGCAAAAAAATCTTGAGTGTAGTAGATGGTTTTATACCGAACACATATCCAAAATTCGTTGTTTCGCACGTATTTTTGAAAATTAAAAAAATCAAAATAAAGAAAGAAATCTGAAAAAAACTCATACGCATTCAAATAAATTAACATATCATTTTCATTTGAAAAAAAGTTAGGTCGACAGATTGTTTGTTAAACAATTGTTTATTTCAGAAATTTGTTAATAACATTTTAGAATCATTACCATGCAACATTTATCTTTTCAGCACGTTTAATATCGAGTATTTTTTCCGATTTTTATCCAATCGGGAAGTAATCGAAACTTTCTCTGAAACTCACGATTGGCGGTACTGTACCTATCATACATCCTTAATCAATGTTGGCTTCCTCATAGAGGAAGGTTTGTAAGAAGGGAAAAACAATAAGAAAGCAACGTGCAAGTTTCTACTTTGCATCCTTGTTTTAACTACTAATTTTGAGCTTGAAATCTCATGTTTTGTAAAAATGAATGCAAAAAAGCACATTTTTTTATGAATTCGAAATTCCATAAAATCAAAGTTATTAATGTTTCGTAACTGAATTATACATCTATAATAACTGAATATGATTTTGTTTATATACTCAATTTGGGCTTGATATCTTAAGTTTTACAAAAGTTAATGCGATAAAGATAGATTTTTTGATAATCCAAAATTCTATAAAATCGAAATTCTTGCCCATTTGTCGATAAATGTCATATATCTATCATGGCTGCGTATTTTATCATTCCCATATTGAATTTGGGATTAATATCTCAATTTTTTTTTGCAGTTAATGCGATACCGTTTATTTTTTATTTTTTTTTTCAAAATTCCATAAAATACAAGTTTTTATATCATTTGCCACTGAATTCTATATTTATTACGGCTCAATATTATCCTGTTAATGTACCAAATTGTGAGCTCGATATGTAACATAAGATTTTGGAAAAGTTAATGACATATTGTCAATTTTTTTAAAAATTCAACTCACCATAAAATCTGAACCTCTTGACTGATTCACGCCAAACTCAATATCAAACAACATCAAGTGCAAATGCTCTTATGAAAAACTATTTAGCATAATAGATTAATCTTCACGAAAGTCAGAGTGAGCACGCCTATTTTTCAAAACTTTTAAAAAGCTACGAAATCTACATTTTTGTATCCATTCAGGCAACAATTATAGCAACTAAGGAAGAGCTGCTCCTCCAGTTGTGTGCTAAATCTGAGCTCGATAACTAAAATGGTTCTTGAGTTGACAGCGTTTGAATTTTTGGAGTTGAACACACATAAAATAAAAGACATAAAAATCTCGAAAACTTTTTGTTTGATGAAAACAAAGCTTCCTTTACGAGAAAGCAAAATTAATTAAATTACTATTTCGACAGAGGTGAAACCTATTGGACCGCAAATAAATACAACTTGCATAAAAAACAAAACTTTTGTGGCGCTTTTTTTCGAAAATATGAATAAATGTTGTAAAAAGTAATTATCCGGTATGCTTCTTAAAATTGTACATAGTGTTTCCTAATATATAAAAAAAATTCACTAAAAAATCAAAGAAGGTTTAATTTTTCACGTCCAGTGTTTTGTAAACTTTTTGAAATTTCGCACTCTTCATTTTATCTGAATAAGAGTGGTCAAAATTTCGCAATTGCTATAGTGTTCATTTCCGGTTAGATTCTTGCAGCATTCGTTACCATGAATAATTCGCAATTTTACGCACGATGAAATTATCGCGTTTTGCAACAAATAGTTGACATTTATTTTCCTAGAGTATTGCGCAAACTTTCATGGAACTAATTGGATTCACAATGGAATAATTGTCTGCGCAATAATTGCATACCAAGTTTGTATAGTAAAAACGATTGCACGTATAATAATAATAATAAGAACGTGTCTGACGAGTTCTGTAATTTATTTCTGCCGCGAATAGATTGATACAGAGAGAGCGGAGCCACCGATTGACAGAGCGTGGGTGGCGAGAGCCTTGCCCTTGAAATAAAAAAGCAACAATTATATAACTGCGCCCTATCAATTTTCTCGTAAAGCGAGTGTGCAACTAGTTCCTATTGACAGAGTGCGTCGCCCACGCGATGACGCAATGTTGCGGAAAAAAAGATAAAGCGGCTGCGATGAGGAAGACAAATCCAAAATGAAGCCAATCATTCGAACCCTTGGCAGCAAACAATCGTCTCGACGTTTCGGCGATGTGTGTACGCAAGCCCTTCGAGGGAGGTTAACGCCTGGTGCACGTACATACAACAATATGAACCTCATTTGTTCCTACGTCGTCTATTGGCCCACATGTCATGTACATACTCGTGTATATATTTGCAAAAAAAATATAGATACATGGAGCATTCCATACCAACTCAACAAACGATCGAACCATAACTTCCTAATTATTTCGCGCGAAAATGATGTGTAGATGTATTTATAAACAAAACCTCGTGAAATACAAAAAAATTGAAAAAATTATTTCTCCACACTTTTGCTTGTGGAACGAAAATCATGTTGTTCATCGTAGTATGTAAAAAAAAAATGGGTTAATGAAAATGGCGTTTTTGTTTAGGTTTGTATACTTGTGATTAAGAAACGACGTTGAGTAAAAAATCTGAGAAAAATTGTGAATCCATTTTTATGTGGAAAGATATAAGGATGAGGAACTCAACTAACGATCAACGCTTAACTTCTCAAATATAGTTCGCGAAGATTTCGTGTAAATGTATTTCTAAAAATACTATATAATTTAATAGTATTTAATAAAGCTCATACTAGTTTTTGAAAAATTCGAAAAGTTGATTTCTCTATTTTGACTTGTGGATAAAAAATTATGTTCATCGTAGTATTTGAAAACCAAAATTCTGATAAAAAAGAATGGCGTTTTTGTTTAGCCTCGAATATGGCTTCTAATAAGAAGTAACTTACGGATATTATTAAAACTGAGGTATTGCAGTGGAACGAAAATTAGGTTGTTCATCGCAGTATGTAAAAAAAATTGGGTTAATGAAAATGGCTTTTTGTTTAGATTTGTATACTTGTTATTAAGAAACGACGTTGAGTAAAAAATCTGAGAAAAATTGTGAATCCATTTTTATGTGGAAAGATATAAGGATAAGCAACTCAACTAACGATCAACGCTTAACTTCTCAAATATAGTTCGCGAAGATTTCGTGTAAATGTATTTCTAAAAATACTATTTAATTTAATAGTATTTAATAAAGCTCATACTAGTTCTTAAAAAATTCGAAAAGTTGATTTCTCTACTTTGACTTGTGGATAAAAAATTATGTTCATTGTAGTATTTGAAAACAAAAATTCTGATAAAAAAGAATGGCGTTTTTGTTTAGCCTTGAATGTGGCTTCTAATAAGAAGTAACTTACGGATATTATTAAAACTGAGATATTGCAGTGTCTAAATCCAAAGTGACTTATCTCATAATCCAGAAACAAAATTACGTATATCAAATATCTTTATTAGAATATCATTATGATATTTAGGATAAGTTAGTTTGGTTTTGAAGCGTAAGGATATATGAGTCAGTTTGGAATTGAACGGTGAAATACCGTAACTTCAATTTCCATGAGTTACTTCAGTTTCATGAAGTAGCCGTCGAATTATAATTGAAAAACGGCGTTAAATAAAAAATCCGTAAAGAACTTTACGTTTGTTTTTATGTGAAAGGTTAATGTCATGCACATCTATATGCCGGTAAAAAAAATATATATATGGCATTCTATACCAACTCGACCAATCGCTGACCTCCAAATTTCCCAAATCTGGTTTCCATAAATTTTCTGTAGAAATATTTATAAACAAAAATACAAAATACAACGAAAAATTCAAAAAAAAATTTCTCAATTTTGGCTTGTGGACCGGAAATTTTGTTGTTCATTGCAGTATTTAAAAAGAAAATCTTGTTTAAAAAAGTCCGTTTTTGTTTGGCTTTAGATATTAAGAATTAATGAACGACGTTTAATTGAAAATCTAAAACAAATTGTACATCAATTTTTTATGTGGAGGGATGACATAAAAAATCCCAAACCTTATTTGGGAAGTTAAGGGTCGTCGATCGTGTCGTGGTACGGAATGCCTCATACATAGAAAAAGAAATCAGTTCACAGGGAAACAATACCTATAAATAAAGCCATCACGAGTGCAGCGTAGTATATAGCTTCAGATTAATTAATGCCATCCTATGTAACCCCAGTTCATTGTTTGTTGCCTCTTGAAGATATGATTGGGGGCTTCATTCTCGACAGATCAATCAAATCCCACGGAGACGAAGTTGAAGAGCAATTCCAAGCTACGATGATGAAGAAAATGAGTAGATTGTTGCATTGAGATTTCCTGTAAGAATAGTCAACTTTAATAAGATTTATTAATGGTAATATTTACAGATACGCTTCAGTGGTCAATCGGTGACTCCATCGTATCCGAAATTTCAAGAGATCTTTATCTTATGAATTATCTTATGATTGAAAAATTGAAATGTTTTGATTTTTTTTAATTATGGAGTTTTGTCGGATTTTGGAGTTAAAAAAAAATAAGACGTTTTTATTGCTAGCTCACACACAGACTTTTTTGCGCTTTCCCGGTTGATCTTTTAATATTTGATCACTTTTTTATGCTATCATTTTTTAATAAAGCGGATTATTGGACGATGGAAATCTAATTAAGCTTTCTATATTAGGAAGCAAAAAAAACCAACAACTTATTCACCTGTCCGTCTCTGCCTCTATTTTCGCCAGTAGCTATCTAATTCTTCATTGTAAAGAAAATTGCATCAAATTTGATGTAGCGCTACTGCAAATTTGATGCATAAATTGGTGTATCATAAAAGTTTATACACAAGTATGACATATAAAGTTTAATTTACTACATATTAAAAATCCTTGAAGAAATTCAACTTAATCAATTTAATTTTAATTTTTAATCTTTCATCATTTTATTGAATATAACTGTAAAAGTGTTCTATCACACCTGTTTATTAAATCAAAAATACCAGTTTATGCATGAAAATTATCAATCACGACATTAAACATTGTTACATCAGGGCAAATTTCTGCTTATAGAAAAAAGCATCGAATCAACATATACATGGGGCAATCCACTCCATTTCCACCAGGATTTGATCTCGACCTCTTCGATTTTGCACGTAATTTTTGGTAGGCTTAGTTGAACCCTCAAATGCACCAGATTTTTTTTTCTATGTCGATTTCTTTTTTAATATATTTTTAAAGTGACATATCGAAGGCCATAATTTGAAAATCTGAAAAAAATCCTGAAAAAAACTTTGTTCGATATCAAAACTTTGCTTATAGCCACAGTGGGCAAGATTTTTTTTCTTATAGCCTTTGGGCTTTTTTTTACCGAAGTTATTAAAAACAGAAAAAAAATTAATCTACTCCAGGTGATGTATCAAATGTTTTTATGTGTAAAACCGGATTTTCCAGAATTTTTTCAGATTTTTATGAATTTTTTCGTATTTCTCCGAAATATGCACATGCTTTCAAAATATATATTTAAAGTGACAAATCGAATGCCATAATTTAAAAATCTGAAAAAATTCTGAATAATACTTTGTCGAATATCAAAATTTTCTCGCTCATTACCAAAGTGGGCAAGATTTTTCTTCTTATCGTTTTTAAGCTCTTTTATTTTAAAAAATTATTTTTTTAATCAAAAAATCTCAAAAACTATGAGAAAATAAATGTTGCCCACTTTGGCTATAAACTAGAAAATTTTGATATTGAACAAAGTATTTTTTACAATTTTTTCAGATTTTCAAATTATGGCGTTCGATATGTAACTATATAAATATGTTTAAAAAAATTGCCATAAAAAAAATATCGTGAATTTGAGAGTCCAACTAAGCCTACACAAAATTATGAGCTAATCCAGAGAGGGCGAGTTCAAATCCTAGTCGAAACGGGGTAGATTATCCCACATACAAAAATAATTTTTTACAGAAGTAATAAAAATTAATGAACAACTGAATTCATGAAATTTATTCTAAATAATTATCTGCACTTTAGATAAATTTTTTTTTGTTTCCTGATATTCCAAGAAAATTGCTAAAAGCAATTAATTAATTCGAGCATCACATTGACGCTCAACATTCGTTTCCTTGAGTATTCTAAAATACAAAACTCAGCGAATGCTCCATAAAATTCCAACGTCTCTCTTTAATATCGCGCAATTTGCATACGCTAAAAGTAAAAACAGTCTATACTGGGCTATCACGACGTGGCTGTGATGCTCCGAATGAGATTTGTATAACGAGCGTTTCCTGGTGCGTAAGCGCGCGACTTGATAATCGTCGCTTTTGACACTCTGAAATTACGTCTGGCCGAACTTTGCGTACTACTTTGGCTCCCCCGAGACGCTTTCAAATGGGTAATCGTATGCGTAAGCGGCGTTCTCGAACGGGTTTCATCAGCGTAGGAGAGAAACGTTTCGCGCATAAGAGGCGCGGGCGTGCAATTATTGTTGTAGGCGCGTCGAAGTAAATCACGTGAAAAAAAGGGCGCGAAGAAAACTTGATATGCTTTCGAATGAGGTATTTTACCCGGGGGACGTCCCAAAAGTCATCTTTATCATTTATCTCCGAAATACCAGACTGTGGAAAATGTTTGCAAATTTACATAATCGAATATTTTTATTCGCCAACATTTGTGTATTAAATTTAATATATCCGGTAATTTTACCGGATTATTTCATTAATAAATACTCTAAATACTAATTATTCAGTAATCCTTAATTGGGACAATTTAAAAGTTGACATATACACTCATTTAATATCAATAAATCATTGTATTTTTTAACCCCCAAGTAACAATTTTCGTGTTGTTACGGTAAAGTTATCCGAATGGGTTACATCTGTCCAACAAAATGTTGTCTGTAAGATATCGTATATATGAAAGTTAATTTTAGGCATGGGATAGCAATATTCGAGTAAACACAAAAATCGGTTTCGTTGCTGCTCTATTACAATTTCACACTCAGCAATGTAACTGTTATTCATGAACAGTGTTATTTAACAGTTACATTACTGAGTGGGAAATTGTAAAAGAGCAACAACGAAACCAATCTCCGTGTGTACTGAGATTCTGGCGAACATATGTAACACATTCGGATAACTTTTCCGTAACAACGCAAAAATTATTACTTGGGCAGAAGCTGCACTATATTTTCAATTGATACTAATTATTGAGTGATCTTGATTTGGGACAATTCGAAAATTGAAATATACACTTATTTGATATCAATGAATCATTGTTTGTGTCAATTTGAAGGTTGGAAGGGTACATAAGAGGTGGGAGCGTGCAATTATTTTTTTAAACACGCCAAAGTTAATCTCGTGAAAGGAAAAATAAGGTCGCAAAAAAAATTTAGAATGGTTTCGAATGAGGCATTTTACTCGTCATATTTATCTTTGATTCCCAAAATACGAGACTGTGAAAAATGTTTGCGAATTTACATAATCGAATATTTTTATTCACCAGCATTTGTGTATTAAATTTAATACATGCGGTAATTTTACCGGATATTTTATCAATGAATATTCTAAATACTAATTATTGAGTAATCTTTATTTGGGACAATTTGAACGTTGAAATATACACTTATTTAATATCAACGAATCATCGTTTGAATCAATTTGAAGGTTGGAAAGGTACATAAGAGGTGCGGGCGTGCAATTATTTTTTAACGCCAAAGTTAATCACGTAAAAGGAAAAATAAGGTCGCAAAAAAACTTACAATGGTTTCGAATGAGGCATTTTACTCATGGGGTAATCCAAGAGTCATATTTATCTTTGATTGCCAAAATACGAGACTGTGAAAAATGTTTGCAAATTTACTTAATCAAATATTTTTTTCACCAGCATTTGTGTATTTAATTAAATACATCCGGTAATTTTACCGGATATTTCATCAATGAATATTCTAAATACTAATTATTGGGTAATCCTTATTTGGGAAAATTTAAACTTTGAACTATACACTTATTTAATATCAATGAATCGTCGTTTGAATCAATTTGAAGGTTGGAAAGGTACATAAGATATGCGGGCGTACAATTATTTTTTAACGCCAAAGTTAATCACGTAAAAGGAAAAATAAGGTCGCAAAAAAACTTACAATGGTTTCGAATGAGGCATTTTACTCATGGGGCAATCCAAAAGTCATATTTATCTTTGATTGCCAAAATACGAGACTGTGAAAAATGTTTGCAAATTTATATAATCGAATATTTTTATTCACCAGCATTTGTGTATTAAATTTAATATATTTGGTAATGTAAACTACCGGATATTCAATAACCACATACTCTGAATACTAATTAGTAAAAATATTCAGTGATCATTATTCGGACCAATTCAAGCGTTGAAATATACATTCATTAAATATTAACAAAAATCATTGTTTGTGCCAATTCAAAGGGTCAGTTGTAAGCCACTTGTAAATATTAACAAAATATTTATTTCGTCATATTCAACATGATTCTTTGTTAATATTTAACAAATCCTAGTACCTTAAAAAAACTCTTATTTCAGTATGAATTCTTCTGATTACCATAGCGTTTAGTATAAGATACTTAATTTTACATTTCACCTACATAACTAATTTAATATACCAGTATATGTAGAAGAGCTTCCTTCGGGCATAATATAAGTTTATACGGCAGTATTTTAACTAGTGTGCATAAATCTACTTAAAGGTGGTCCGATTTTGTTAAGCGCTTTAATTTATATTTTCGGATTTGTAATTTGTTTCGATAAGTGATAATTTAACCACAAAAATATCCCTAGCACATTAAAAGCGAAATCGAGCTTTAAAAATGCTAAAGAGACTCGTAAAGCAAACATACCTGAACAAACTCCGCGCCGATAAGCGCGATACACAAAAATTTGTAATCATATTGTCTTCGAAACAGCATTTTTTTTGTGGGGAGCGCGTCTATGAAAATCCAAGATTTTTTCAACGTTGAGTCCATTGAGATTAAATTTAAAAAATTGTACAATCAGGATAAAATAAATTCCAAATAAATCTAGAATAAAATAAATTAGATATTTTTGACAAAATGATCGATTTTCCCATATATTACAATAATAAACAATAAGAAATAATGTAAGTCACGATTTTTAAATACCTTTTCTTTTTTAGCACTTCTCATGTATACCGATATATATTAATCCAAAAAGACGATTTTTCTCCAGTTTCGTCGCCGTCTCGTTGAGGTGAATGTCGACCTTAAACTTTCTAAGTACGATTAAAGGCTTGAATCTTAAAGTACACGACACGAATCTCAATGAGATGTCAATTCGAAGGAATGGTATAATCAAGTTCAAATGTAAGATCTTTATCCGCAAGAATTTCTAGGATAAGCCAAGACATTTAACGGCTCGTGAAACAAAGCCTCACGAAGCGACCCTTAATTTCAATCAAAATTCTGTGGGTACAATACGATGCTCCCTTATATTCGTCTTTAGCAAAAAAATTCATGATTTTGCAGTAGTACTCATTTTCTCTCGTTATTGGGGTTGATAAAAGTGTGTATTGTGCGTTTTCGAAAATTAAGTACTGATTTTACTAGTGCGAAGCGCTTCGACCTCCTTAAGAATATAGGAACGCGATGGGGTGTTCAACTTCCTGAAAAGTGAAAATTCAGAGAGAAATTCGAACACTTCCCGATGGGAGAAAAATCTTTAAAAAATTAAGCATACAAAAGGTGCGGAAGAGATTAATTTTGCATATTAATAATTGCAAAATGTTATCAACAAATAGGTGGAAAAATGAAATATTCAACAAATTATCCGTCAACCTAACTTATTTTTTCGAATAAAAAAGATTCATCAATTTTTCTGAATAGGTACGAATTCTTTCAGAATTTATTCTAATCGTCGAAATTTCGTTTTTTTGGAATTTCTGTTTCTTAAAGAATGCATTTTACGTCGCGAATTTTTTATGTGTTTCTCACAGTACCACCCATTACACCCAAAAAGTTCCTAAACGATTGATCAAATAGATTCGCGAATACAGCTCATACAAGAAAAAAGAAACGCAATTTTCAAACATCAGACAAAATTCTGAAAATATTCATACACTCAGAGAAAGATACAGTACCGTCGAAGGAAATCTGTTTGAGTGAACTAAATCCTGCAGTCAAATGGAGCGGACGAAATGTATGTTTGGGATGACCATAGGATTTAGTTGAATCCCAAACAATGTTTTAGTTAAATAAAATCTAATTTTAATTCACTCGAAAACACGCAGATTTTAATGAACTCTTTTTCGGGTAGTTTCAAACCTAACTGAGCTTGAATTTATCGAATGTTTAGCTGATTGTACTCATCAATCAGATGCAGCAACTGGGTTGTAGCAAACCAATATTTTGTTACACGGATGAGGATATTTAGTTGATGACAGCTCTCATGATATTTAACATGCACTCACAACAAATTGATTGAATCTTGCAGTAAACTTCTTTTGACTATAACATTGAAATGAATCAATGTACCTACATGTTATTTCAACAATATGTTTAGTTGTATGGACTGTTTGTCATTTTAGATCCTGACGTAGTTATAAGAAATAACGGGTGAATCAAACGAATGTCCCTATCATACAAGAAAATGTTTGGTTACTTCGACCAATTGGTCTGTATCCATTGAGTAAGTAACGAGACGGCTTGAACTAAATAACTTTCTTTCTATTAACTCATTGAATTGTTAAATAAAACTAAATCTTTTTTGAATGAACCAATAAAATTAGTCAAAGAATCAAAAAACCATGCAGCTCGGTAAAACCATTATTCAGTTGAATTAACTTTGATGTAATTCAGCTAACATTTCATATGGTTGAATCGGAATGGTAATTTGAACTTGATTATGATTTTGTTTCAAGCTAACAGATTTTGTCAGATGAACCAAGTCGAACTTAACGGGAATAAATTCAGTTCTGTAGAAACAAAGGTACTTTGACTATATATATATAGTTGACGGTACTATTCCTTTCTCTGAGTGTACGTATTCCGAAAATCAAACGAATCATTTTTATCCGAAAAAAAAGTTAAGTTGACGGATAATTTGTTGAACAATTTGTTTTTTCACCTATTTGTTAATAACATTTTGCAATTATTAATATTCA